>CM051020.1:13687772-13717772 GCA_027704905.1 Muraenolepis orangiensis
CTTTGTCTGCCTGTCTGTAACTGTCTGCCTGTCTTGTTTGTATCTGTCTGTCTGTATCTGCCTGTCTGTCTGTCTGTCTGTCTTTCTCTATCGTCTGTCTGTCTGTCTGTCTGTCTGTCTGTCTGTCTGTCTGTCTGCATCTGTCTGTCGTATCTGTGTATGTAAGTCATTAGCCTCGTCTCATGTATCTTGTGTTATTATTAGTAGCAGTAGTATGAGTCGTAGTGGATGATTAGATCAGCAACGTATATTGCGTTCATTTCCTGGACAGGAAGCCAGCAGAAGGCTTTGGAATGAGGGGGCCTTCTTCACCCTTTACTCGTCTCGTCTAGCTACCTACAGCGAACATGTGATGCATGTACTGTACATATACGTACATGTATGGTGTATACATATATATATATATATACAGTATATATACATACACGCACACAGACTTCATGTTGTGTTTTGTTTGTTCCCAAGGCATCGGCAAGAATGTCATCTGCGACCGGACAGCCACCCCTCTGGACGCCTTCCGGATGATGTCGGCGGCCCAGTACTACCCCAAGCTGCTGAGCATCATGGGGAACGTCCTGCGCTTCCTGCCCGCCTTTGTGCGGATGAAGGAGCTGGTGGAGGAGGGCTACGTTGGGGAGCTGCTGGTCTGCGAGGCCCAGGTACACACCGGGGGGGGGGGGGCCAGGGACAACCGGGGGTGGGGGGGGGACCAGGGACACCCGGGGGGGGGCGACCAGGGACAACCGGGGGGGGGGGGGGGACCAGGGTCACCCAGAGGGGACCAGGGTCGTGATTACGTAATCACAACGTACTGATGAGGTAATTTTATAAACTCACCAGACTATTATTATATTACTATAACTATTATACTATGATTTGCCTTTACCCACTTTTTATCCACATTACCAATGATTATTTATCAAAGTCATGTATATACTGTATCATCCGTCAGTCACTTTATTGTTATTTGTATTGTGTGTATAGTATTGTTATAGTATAGTGCTGTTTATAGTATATACTATAGTATATATACATTGTACTTGTTGCACACGGCAAATAAAAACATCTTGAATCTTGTCACCCTCCCCCTCCAGGTGCACAGCGGCAGCCTGCTGGGCAAGAAGTACAACTGGAGCTGTGATGACCTGATGGGTGGCGGTGGGCTGCATTCGGTGGGCAGCTACATCATCGACCTGCTGAGCTTCCTGACGGGCCGGCGGGCCGCCCGCGTCCACGGCCTCCTCAAGACCTTCGTCACGCAGACGGAGCACATCCGGGGCATCCGGCAGATCACCAGCGACGACTTCTGCACCTTCCAGATGGCGCTGGAGGGCGGCGGCTGCTGCACCGTCACGCTCAACTTCAACGTGCCCGGCGAGTTCCGCCAGGAGGTGATGGTGGTGGGCACGGTTGGCCGGCTGACGGTCAGCGGCACCGACCTGTACGGCCAGAGGAATGGTGGCGAGGCGGACGGAGGCGGCAGCGGCCCGGAGCTGCTGCTCAAGGACACTACGCCCCTGGAGAGAGCCTCGCTGCCGGAGAAGGCCTTCAGCGACATCCCCTCGCCCTTCCTCACCGGCACCATCCGTATGATCCAGGCGGTGCGCCGGGCCTTCCAAGACCAGGAGGACCGGCGCACCTGGGACGGCCGGCCGCTGACCATGGCGGCCACCTTTGAGGACTGCCTGTACGCGCTGTGCGTGGTGGACACCATCAAGAAGTCGAGTGCGTGCGGCGAGTGGCAGAGCATCTCGGTGATGAAGGAGGAGCCGGAGATCAGCCCCGCCTACTTGATCAGCGAGGCCATGCGGCGGAGTAGGATGTCCCTCTACTGTTAGCCCCGCCCTCCCTTCTGACCGAGGTCGCAGGCATAAAGGGCTAGGTACCGAGGTCTGAAGAGCACTGATACGGTACTAACCAGGTTCCAATCCTTTAAGTCCGTGCTGACACAGATGCACCATAGCTGTTACAGAGTGGATTTACCAGGAGCACACAGGATACAACACTGGAGCCAGAAGCACCATCTTCCGAACAATGGCAATACTGGAACCGATCCAACCTTTAATTTATGAAACAATAAACATTTCTAGAGAGGACTAGTGGTCACCTACAGGCAGTATAGGAGTTGGGTTCCCATCCTGTCACTGGCAAATAGTTTAACGTGTTGCCTTCTCACATACATTGGTTTCAAAAGCACAGCCAATTCCAACCAACCTTAGAATGTTAGAATAGAGTAGGCTACGTCATATGAAGCATCCACACTATCGTTTATTTAACAAAATACGAATGCTAGTTTTGTTCAAAATTTGATGTGTGTAACTGGCTGCTGCATAAATTGGTATGCATGAGCGTTTGCACATTCGCCAGTTGCAAGTGCAACACGGTGAATCATTTGCCGCAGTATACACAGAGCAGGTGTGCCCCCAAGGACTGTGCTAGAGATGGCTGCACTAGGACCTGGAGGGCACTTCCTGTGACCTGGAGGGCACTTCCTATGAGCTGGAGGGCACTTCCAGTGACCTGGAGGGCACTTCCTAGGAGCTGGAGGGCACTTCCTGGGACCTGGAAGGCACATCCTGGGAGCTGGAGGGCACTTCCTGCGACCTAGAGGGCACTTCCTTGGAGCTGGAGGGCACTTCCTTGGAGCTGGAGGGCACTTCCTGGGAGCTGGAGGGCACTTCCTGCGCCCCTGGAAGGCACTTCCTGGGAACTGGAGGACACTTCCTGGGAGCTGGAGGGCACTTCATAGGAGCTGGAGGGCACTTCATGGGAGCTGGAGGGCACTTCCTAGAAGCTGGAGGGTACTTCATGGGAGCTGGAGGGCACTTCCTAGAAGCTGGAGGGCACTTCCTGGAAGCTGGAGGACCTGGCCTTGTTCTTCCAATCATCAGTTATCATGTGGAATATGGAGTGTGTCTTTGTGAACGAGACTACTACTGCTACTACTATTACTACTACTACTACTAATAGAACTACTAGAACTACTACTACTTACTATTACTATTATTGCTACTGCTTTGACCAGGGCTGTAGCCATGCTAATTAACATAACTAAGTGTCTATGGAAGTGACTCCAGAGGTAACAAACCCTCCCCGTTGATGGAACACCTTACACTGTGTCTCCCTGAGGACAAGCCAGGAAGGATGTTGTTAAGTTTTTAATGAAACTGCCGCTTTTTATTGGTCATAATAATAATAATAATAATAGTAATAATGCTATACACCGGACTAGATGCAAGTTTTACAAAATGTGAATGTGCAAAGGAGTCAAATGCTTGATTGCTTCGCTCTTTGTTTTCTGTTGGCCGGCGGTGTGGCTCCTGTATTCATGAACCCAGAGAAAGGTTAAAAAAATCAATAGTTTGGCTTTCAGGGGAACTTTAGCTCCCGCTGAATATAGTATGCAATGCACCTGCGTGGGAGCTCTCTCCTACTTTGTTCATAGCAGCGTTGGATCAGCATTAAGCAAATTATTCCTCTGCCTTCTCCTCATTTGAGAGCTAATACGCTAACTTACTCCCCTATATTATATGCAATCCCGCTTTGCTGTGCAGCAATGCGACGACCATGGCCATTGGTTAACTGATTCACGCTGTCTTCATCTGCTTCATCTCCAAAGAGAATAGGGCATTCCCATACGCACACACTGCTCCTCATTCCCATTCAAATATATATGCTGTTTGTTAACCAAAACAATGTAATTGCGATCCCTGCCAAGTCTGCACGCTGGGCTTCCTGCATGTCAGCTTGTGAGGGAGGCTCAAAGTCTGGACACGAACACGCCTCCGTTTCTACAGGGAAACCTCCAGGACGCTTCCCTCGGTCAGCCCCACGAGTACACTGTAGAACGGGTGGGAGGAACGCGGTGACGTGGAGGAAAACCCGATAGAATGGTCCTGATTCACGCGATCCGTTACTTGTACGGGATACATTTTGAGTTTGGGATTCATAGAACTAAAATCTTTTGCTTATAAATCACATGTTTGCATTCACGTGACACAGAAGGCATACTACATTGTATTCAGATGTCTCTGTTTGTCTCTATCAATCAAAAGTCACCACAATTGGTTAACCGGGTTACATCACCTAGAGTCTATCGTGTATTATACAGTCCAAATGTGAAGGGTTCCCAAGACATTAATACACAAAGTGTATTCATTTTAAGGTCAATTCGATGTAGGGGCTGAAATGTTTAGATACTGGTTATTAGAATTCACTAACAGGAGCTCGTCCCCCCCCCCCCCCCCAACAAAAATATATGCAAAAACAATTTTGCTTAATTTTGACGTGCGATGGCAAAGGAAGCTGTATAGCACACGGAAAAAAAAGCCAAAAGATTGATTTTTTGTTTTTTAACGTTAATCTACTATTATTTATATTTTGTAGACAGGTAAAATGATGTTTTTCCTGTGAGGTATGCAACTCTTGAAATTGTGTTGAAGTACTATCTTATAATATCATAAAGACTACTGATTATTGTACATATTGTGAGAATATTATGACATGCATTTGTTTGTAGGGCAAATAAAGCAACAGTCCTGTAAGTATTTTATTTGGGAAAAGAAAAGGTGTTATGAGCAACATACGGTGGACTGTTCACATATTTATTTGTTCTTAATGATTGGGTGCTGTTTGTTTTCAATACATGATATGTTGGACACAATCTGTTTCTCCTTTCTTTACAAATGCTCTTTACACACACACACACACACACACACACACACACACACACACACACACACACACACACACACACACACACACACACACACACACACACACACACACACACACACACACACACACATACACACACACACACACACACACACACAAATACACACACACACACACACACACACACACACACACACACACACACACACACACACACACACACACACACACACACACACACACACACACATACACACACAAATACACACACACATACACATTTTTGGTCTCACTATCTGTTTCTCCTTTCTTTACAAATGCTCTTTACACACACACACACACACACACACACACACACACACACACACACACACACACACACACACACACACACACACACACACACACACACACAGGCACTCACAGGCACTCACACACACACACACACATATTTGGTCTCACTACTCTATGTGTTCACTCCCTCATTCTGAATTTTGACACAATATATATAAATATATATATATATACTATACTGTTTTAGTTGATTACAGAAGGCTACTTTGCCTACAGGGGAACAGTTTGAAAACCAAAGTATTTAGAATAAAACGCTGCAGCTAAATAATTCCCTTTATATAATTGCATGTGGGGGATGATGTTCACGTCCTCGTCTGCCATCTACTGGCCAAACAATGGTATTCAAAAGAGTACTATTTTGGAGCTTTACATTATTAGCTACACTACAATATTAATACTAGGGCTGTCAATCGATTCAAATATTTAATCCCGATAATCACATGATGGTTCATAGTTAATCGTTAATTAATCACTTTTTTTATCTGTTTAAATTGTACCTTAAAGGGATAGTATTTAATACTCTTATCAACATGGGTGTGGACACATATGCTTGCTTTATGCAAATGTAGGTTTATTGGAAATCAATAAACAGGCAGGTTGGCAAGCAGGCAGGCTCTCGAATGAAAATAAAGGAAAAAAATAAACCTGCTGACACACGCACACACACACACACACACACACATGCAAATGCAAACACACCACCTTCGTCATCTTTCAACCTCAATGAGGATCAAAATTAAATTGTGGATTGACGGTAGTGCTGCGTCTGTTCACGTCAAGAAATATTACAACTTATGACGAAATATGAAGACTAACTAGAAATATAACAATTGTTATAACAGTTATTTGTCATTCTTACCTTACAACATCATCATTCATTTCCAACACCCACCTCAGCGGTCGAACACAGGTCTCCAGAACTTCTAACCTGCAGCTCTCACAGCTACGTCCACAAGATGCTGGCTAAGACCTGCTAGGAGTTTATGACATTCAATTCAATTCACATAGTTTCCAAAATGTTGTCGGGTTTCCAAGGAGAGCGTTATTAGCAGGACTTGAACCCACGTCTCCGTCAGCTGTTGACCAATTGATCTGTAAACAGCACCACAGAGACAAGTGTTTTGATTTGGTCGTATAGGTATTAATTGGCATTACAATTACCAGGACATTGTTATGTTTCTAAAATCACATTTCCATGGGGAACGCACTTCACAAATTGAACCCATAAGCAGTTAACCAACAGCTCTCTAGAAGGCCCCATAGAGGTCAATTATGAACTCAGGTGAGGTCATAGCAGGTGTCTCTCTGTGGTACAATGGAGTGCATGGGGTGCATAATTATGCTATCTCATAATTATGACTTAACTATCTAGATGGTTTATAGCCTGTTGTCTGAAGTTTATGACTGAGTTTAAGCTTGAGTTTAAGATTATGACTTAGTATCTCATAATTATGACTTAATATCTCATCGTTATGAGATAGGTAAGTCACAGTTATGAGATATTTAGGTCAACTCCCCCCTCTTGTCCAGAGGAACGGACCTCTCCCCAACTCCCCCTGTATATAGTTCAATGTCTATAGTTATGTTTACAAACAGCCTTTTACTGTTTGTTGAGTGGTCTGTATTGGCCTACACTGTCTATAGTTAATTTTCCAAACTTACACAAGCAGGCTGTTGGAGGGCTACAGATACCTGGGTGTTCAGCTCAACAACAGACTGAACTGAAATGTAAGACTGAGGTTGTCGACAGAGCAAATTTACATTACATTTTGTTGTATGTAGGGCTAATGAAATGATGTTATTGTGCTCTTCCATGTATACATTCTCATGTCAATTCCTGCAGTGTGATACAGGTTCCACTTGAATGGACATTTAACTAGTCCATTAGAAAAGGAACAAAGGTTGTTGTTTAATTTTCATTCAATAATTAGGCCCAACCTGTGGAGTAACCTATGCAATTTTGTGTACCTGTCGGTTGTGAAAGGTCATGGATACTTAATATTTAACCTTTAAAAGTCATTTAAAAGTTTTTAAATGTTGTCCGTGTCATAGTAACGACAGAAAGCTATAGTGCACGCGACTTCGGTCAATAGGCTGTCAACTATGACTTAACTATCTCATAATGATGAGATAGTTAAGTCATAATTATGAGATAGTATAGTATAATTGAATTGTTTTGTAACTCTTAGTTATGTAAGTCTTTCACGTTAGCGATGCAAAGAAAGATCAAGTCAAAACTCTCAATTTAAATGCATAATAATGCTTAACAAACACAAGACAGCCATTAACTAATCAGTCAACAAGTGTGTGGAAACAAAATGCAACAACCAGCTCAACGAGAAGCAACACTGAGACAAAACCAGCAAAGACAAATGAGTCTCACTCACCAATGATGTTCACTTAAAGACCAAATCCATTCTCCTGTCCTTCTGGATGTTTCGATAACCCGGTCATAAAGCTGATCACTGCTTTTTCAGATCCTAAAGAAGTTGCTTTTCAATAGCTATGGAAGCTAATGCAGTGAGTTGTCCTGTTCTGTTCCTTGCATATGTTTTTATAATATTAAAATGTCCTTTCCACAGATGCAGTGGTGACGGGGATTGTTAAAACTTTTTTATAATATCAATCTTTTCACTGAATGGTCGTCTTGAAAAGGGTACTAACTGCAATTCCACAACAACACCATCTTCACCTGTTGCCATGCGTCTCGAGCCAGTGAACCTTCTAGCGCACTATGGACCTGTGGGGAAATCTGAAAGAATACGCCCATTGGCTACAAATCACTATATGATTGGTTGATCAAATTGTCAATCCAAACGTACGCTCTCATTCAGTCTAAGGGCCAAAGCATGCGGGGAGTACTTTGGTTGAAGGATATTCTTCCCAGCAACCCAGAAAAATATTTTACTTCTAACACAAAACCACTCAAATGCGTAGTGCATGGACCGAGAAAGACAAATAAATCAACGTAACACTGTAATATAACAGATAACAACACAGATACGATTTATTAATTTTATTTAAATTGTATTAAATTTTATTAATACATTATTTCGATTTTTTTGGTTTGATTCATCTGAGGGTTCCAGGGTCTTCTCTGAATACCTTGAAGGCCCTGACACGTCACCACTGGTATCTACTGGATACACAACACATCTGGTGTATCTTTGAATACATCCACAACTCTTTAAAATTCCTCTTCAATGTAATCGACTAGAAGGATCCGATACTGTAAAAAAAAGAACAGCCCACCACTAGGCCTACTGCTCTTTGGTTCTTGTTGGTGTCTTTTTGTTGACATCCATGCATCCATGACGTTGCACTACCGCCCTCTGCTGCAGTTACTCAGATATTATAATGACCAAAGGTGTTCCTCATAGGCGGAGGGCATTGCGCCCCCAAGTGGCCGAAATATGTTACTGAATAGTCTAAAATAGTTCCAATCCAAATATCTCTTGTATATAGATCTCCAAATATTTTTAATAGATTTAATAGAATAAAATACAATTATTGTAACACAAAAAATCTTAATTATATTATGTTTTGTTTTAAATCCATTCATTGTTGAACATGTCACATGTCATGTGAAGTTAGACACCGCGATTTATAGAACGTATAGGGACGCAACAAAGGCGTTTACTTCCTACAAAGTAGGACACTGGTTATTAATATTAACAAGCCTACAGTAACAAGTATTTCACATACATCAGACGGATACTTCCCCACAAGAGTCCTATCCAGCATGGGTGAGACAGCCGTTCACGTTTAGTGTTGCGACAGCAGATGTCAATGATGAATACCTCGACGAACTCATTGAAATTCAGCAGAGCCAGGTTCAACAGCGACTATTCAGAACAACAACGCTCTCAACGTGTTGGTGTCACCAAATCGTAGCGTACCCTCTTATTGCTAAGAAAGCCCTTGAGATTTTCATACCGTTTGTTACAACATATCTTTGCGAGCAATCCTTTTTTTTTTTTACCATCCGAGGATGGTAGAGATGAAAACGAAGAAAAGGAACGAACTTTGTTTTGCGAAAATGATATGAGAGTGGCACTTGGCAAGGTGAAGCCGCGCATTTCTGAGCTGGTCTCTGAAAGGCAACAGCAAAAGTCACATTGATTTGTAGTAAATATTCATTATTGTGTTTTTAGTGTATTGTGTTCTTTGTAAAATTCATGTTTTTGTTCTTTGAACAGTGATTTTGTGTGCAACTGATGCATGGTTCATTTTATGCACCAATAAAACATATACCTATGTTTTGAATTAGAATTTTTTTATTATACGGTAATTGAAAAAAAGTTAATAAAAAAAACTACTATCAATGCTTTGGCTTCTGTCTACCATACACTTTTTCAGCGCTTTGGCCCCCCTTTAGGACGGGCGGCCCAATTTTGAAAAAAATCATATTTTATTTTTCCAATTACGAAGAGTTCGGTGAATGCGCGTATGAAACTTGCGGGGTTCAGTACCTCCAAAAAGGTGAATAACCCCTTACTGCTATAGAGTCTTTTTTTGGTTCGGCAGTTTGTTCAAATGTAGTTCTGGGTTCTTTATCTTGTTGGTTGAGCATCCTGTCACAAAGCAGCTTTTAGGCATGTTCCCGCAATGCAACGTCAATGGAGAGCGATCTATTGCCCCCCCCCCCTTCCCCCGGTGTGGGCGTGGCCTAAATGCGCTCTGTCTATAGTTGAAAAAATATATATATCTTTGCCCCCCCCCCCCCCCCCCAAATGTCAAAGTTGTTAGGTTCTGGTTTGATATTATAGACCATAACCTTGGAGACCAGTCTCTGCAGCTACTCTAGTCAATTTGTTGGCCTGATCTTGTGCCGCTGTAATATTGTTTTCCAGAATACAAATATCATCTGCAAACTCGAGATCCAATAGTTGGCATTCAAGATGTCTTCTTGATTGTCTTGGCTTAAGTATGAACCCTGTGTCTCCTTTATTGGCATGCTTCATAATTCAATCAATGACAATACTAAACAGGAATGGCGCAAGGACATCTCCCTGCAAAACTCCTGTCTTAACCTCCAAGTCTTGGCTGATACCATCTACAAGAACTGCTGATCTAGAATTGGTGTAGAGTTTCAATTCCAGCCACTATTTTTACTGGAATTCCATAGTTTCTTTGGATATCGAATAGTTTTGGCCTAGAAATACCGTCGAAGGCCTTGGAGAAGTCGACGAATATTACCACTAATGGAAGATTTTGGTCTATTGCAACCTCAATAAAACCAAGTATTGTCCTGACCATATGCATCTGCTCAACTCCACTCCTTCCTTTCCTAAACCCAGCTTGATTACATCTGAGTTTTGGGTCAACAAGGTCTCTTATTCTGTTGAGGAGGAGGCGGTTATAGAGTTTTGCACCAATTGACATTAATGTTTGCAATGCCTTGGAGGTTGGTGAGGAGGGATACGTCTCCTTTCATCCTACCTAGGGTCCTACATCCTACCTAGGGTCCTACATCATCCTACCTCGGGTCCCACATCCTAGGTAGGGTGAGAGGCGTAGGTCTTAGTACCTGTCCATCTTCCCCCCAATTCCCGCAGTTGGTTCCCTTCAGAGTTTCAACAAACAAATCAGACTAAACAGACTCAATGAAGCCAGAGGCAAACAGTTTACATGCAAAGACTTTAATTTATTTATTAGTCTTCAGTAATTTACAACGGTAAAACACATGGGTCTGTATTCACGATGGACCTTGAAGCTCGTAACATGAATACAGACAAATGGGTCACTCTCGGAAACAACTCCCTTCACACAATCATCTAAAAAATACCTTGTTCTGTTAAATATGTATAGCTTCATTTGGGAAAATAAAATAGGCATTATATGAAATATAACAGTTGCGGAATATCGGAATAAACTGTATAGTACCAAATGCAATTATATGCAAATACACCATTTTCTCTCTTATGTCTTATGCATTTCATGCAACAAAAAAAAGTAAAATTATGTTTGTTCATACACAAAAAAATACCTTTACAGACTTGGGTATGAAAATAGAAAATATCAAAGCAAGATGTGCACCAATAGTTTATGTTACAAATAGCCGTCAGTACAAAAACATCTATGTGAATGTAACATTAGACTACCTGATGTACAGAGGTACAGGTACAGGGTGGATATAAACAGGACGACAAAACCACTCGAAGTTCAACTAAAGTCACCGCTACTCTCATCACACGACTAGCATCATGGCCACCAAGTTCAACACCAAACACAGACACGTTATGATGACTCAAGATGGAGACAAACGTCAGCAAGTGATATGGTCGAACAAGCTTATTATAATGTGGGGGGGAGAATCCAGTATTTGCTTTTCATTTTGTGTTAAAGCCAGTCAAAATGGATGCCCAATGCATAGCGTATTTAGTTTGGTATGGTATTGAAACGTGTATTGCTAATCCCAACTTGTATGCACTCAACATACGCAACCATTAAGCTCTTATCATGTATCCAAATGGCATGGTCAATAATAAGCACTGTTCAATAAGCAGTATTCAATATTATTGCCAAAATAATGCTAAATTATATAAAGTATATACTTATCTTTTCATGAAAGTCGGTTGGACTAATAATGTCCTATGTTTAAATCTTTTAAACGGAGATGTGTACACTGGACCCATTGTATCTCACAGACAAAACAAATGTTCTCCACAGAAACAGAAGTGTGTACAAGGCACACAGCGATCAATATAGCTACATCTATCGTATCTTGCATAAAGCACTTTTTCCTCACAACTCAGTCCTGTGATGTGGTCAACGGAAAATTCACCCTTTAAATATAAACTTTCGTTAAACACACTAAAATATATATATATTTAGTTTTGTACATCATTTTGCTGATTTTCTAACAACAAAAATATGTTTTGGCTACAAGACATGATTGCAGAGGGGGCATAGACTGTGTGTGTGTGTGTGTGTGTGTGTGTGTGTGTGTGTGTGTGTGTATGTATGCCTCTGTGTGTATGTGTGTGTGTGTGTGTGTGTGTGTGTGTGCCTGTGTATGTGCGTGTTTGTATATGCCTCTGTGTGTGTGTGTGTGTGTGTGTGTGTGTGTGTGTGTGTGTGTGTGTGTGTGTGTGTGTGTGTGTGTGTGTGTGTGTGTGTGTGTGTGTGTGTGTGTGTGTGTGTGTGTGTGTGTGTGTGGTCACACTGAGAAACACAACACAGTCAACTTAATGTCGTTATCTGCTACTTCAGGAAATGACGTAGCACGAGTAACGCTAAAGCTAACGCTAAAGCTAGCAATCGTAGGGTTGCAATTTCCCTGACAGCCGTACCAAATGTACAGCTTTAGAGTTAGGGGATTGGGGGGTGTTGATGCTAAACTCCGCCACACGGGGGCGCTTGTGACAAAAAGCTTCCTCCATGTGACGATATTGCTCTTTTAAAGTGAGACGACTCGAGGACCACAGTGTTTCTTCTTCTAACCCACATTCTCGTAGTACATTCTCTATCACACAAGTATAAGAATAAAGGAGAGAAGGAAGGGAATGGGAGGGGGAAGGGGGGGGGGGGGCAGTTATGTTAATATAATATACCCCCCCCCCCAAGACTACATTTCCCCAAAATATCTATTCATATCTAAACATCGATAAGAAAATATACATTTTGTCGGCAATGAAAAGTTATCGATACATTTTTTTCTTCTTCTTGATAAATCTTATACCTCTATGTTATTTACATTTGGTGTAGGTTTAACACTGATTGTAACGCAATACCTCTTTTTTTTTATACCTATGTAATATATATATATTTATATATATATATATATATATTTAGTTTTGTTACATTTATTTTACTTTTGTGTGAGAAGCAGAAGCACTTTTACATTCATATTCCTGCACTAACGCTCGCTAGGAGCCCAGTGTGGTGGGGGAGAAATGTCATGCATTTGGCAAAAAAATAAGAAATAAGGAACAACAAAAATATTCTATATGAAACGGGACTCGATAGGATGAGATCAACTTTGGACGGCCCAAATGAACGGACGCAGGGGTGTGTGTGTGTGTGTGTGTGTGTGTGGAGGTGGACAGGGAGGTGTGGTAGGGGTCTGGAGAATAGGTACCGCTGGAAACTTTAGAAAATACTCTTTACTTTGCAGCACCAGGACAGTGTTGGCAGGATTATTGTGTTAACAGTACTTGTTGGGGGGGGGGGGGGGGGAGAGGAGAGCTTTGTCGTCGGGTAAAAAAAGCTGTTAACGTAAAGCTGGAGTCAATTTCCACAGTGGTGAAGGCAGCGCCGGAGGTCACACCCTCTCCACTCGACTCGGGTCGTACGTGTCTGCCGGCAGAACAGAACAGTGTAAGAGACACATTGTGAGCGATCCAGCTACGCCATTGTTGAAACATCGATAGAATGAACAACGGATAACAGAAAAGAGTAGCCGGAAACGTCTCAGTCTCAGACAGAACGTCACCACGGAGACACTGCCTACTCGCAACACAATACTTGTGTGCTACTGCAAAGCGTTAGAGTAATGCAGCGCAAGCCGGGGCACTGAAATGAATGAAATTATGTTTGATTTCCAAGGGGGGCCTCACCTGAGACAGAGAGCGCCTCCTCGTCCTCCGGACCGGAGGTCACAGTGCTGAAGATGAGAGGCAGGGTGATCTCCCTCTTGGGCACGCTGCGGGGTTTGGGCAGCAGCGGCGGCTTCTGGGGTCGGCCGGAACGCTGCCGGGGCTTGGGCCGCAACGCCTGCTGCTGCTGCACCGCCGCCGGCTGGACCTGGTCCACCATGGACCCTCTCGGCTCCTCCTTCGCCGGTGTCTCTCGTGCTTTGGCCACCTGTTTGTGTTGCGGTCGGACGACGTCCGTCTCCCCCGCCGTCTCCTCGTCGGCTCTTAGTGCAACCTCGCTCCGCGACTCGTCTTCGTTCATTTTGAGCTCGACTGTTTCTACTTCTGCATGCTCTTCGGGACTTTTTGCTTCTACGTTGATTTGGAGCTCTTCTTCTGCACTCTCTTCTAGTCTTTGCTCTTCTACGTTGATGTGGAGCTCTACTTCTGCGCACTCTTCTTCCCTTTGCTCTTCATTGTTACATACCACTTCCTTCTCTACTTCTTTGGGATCCCTTTTTAAATAGTGTGTGTTGTGTGCTTGACATACCAGCACCTCTTTGTCCTTCGATTGTTTCCCCTCTTTCTCATCTTGCTGTCTTTCTGTACTGTCCCTTTTCAGCTGAGCCTTTTCTCCATCTTCTTCTGGGTCTCCGTGTCTTTCCTCAGTCTCTCCCCCGGAATCGCAGCTTTTGAGACTGAGGCGCCTGATCCGCGACACAGAGTCCAGCTCCTTCAACCGGGCCATTCTCTCGGTGGCTGACCGGCCCGAATGCGGGGCTGTCGAGGAGGCCGACGAGTTGAGCTTGTCCTGGAGGGACTCGATGAGCTTGGAGGCTGCCCCGCGGCTCCTCTTTTCGGCACCACACACCGGTGGCTTCTCAATGGTGCTAACGGGCAAAGATAGGCTCAGCTTGCTCGGTGGGAATTCCGGGATGTTCCCGCCGACGACATCGAGGTCGACGCCGACACAGTTGCTCTCGCAGCTGCTCTGGTCCTCGCGGGGCTTTTCTTCACATTCCCTATCAGCGGGCTCCATAGCCAATCCCATCTCCTCGCCCTCCGCCATCTCCTGCTCGGGCTCACTAAGCAAATGCTCACTCACTTCCTCACGCCGTTCTACCACCTGCTTTGTCTCCACGTGTGCGTCGTGTATCTCCAGCTCCACGCAGAAGGTGTCCAGATCCTCACTGGAGTTGTGAGGTGGCACCTCCTGGTCTTGTTCCTGTCTGTCCACCACAGTGTGTGTGGGGGACTCCAAGGCCTCCACTGGCACCGATATACCCAGGATCCTGGCCGCCCGCTGCTCCATGGACTCATTCTCGGGGATGCCTTTGGCACTTTTGACCTCGTAGATTTTGCTGAGGTCCACCGTGGGCTGAGTGTTGGCCTTCTCCTGGATGAGGAGGTTCTCCAGGTGCTTGTCAGTTAACGTGGCCTCGTTTTTATATGTCAGAGGCTGATGTGGGATGACAATTCTCTCATCGAACACGTCGTCATCCTCAAAAGACTGTTCGGCTTCCCTGGTGAGCCTGGTGGTGTGCGAGGACCCCTGACCGGGACCCCTTGAAGATCTGCCGTTTTCGCTTCTCGCTCTATGAATTCTGATGTTGTTCTCACCCCTTGGCTGGGGCGAGTTCTCTTTGGCTTGTCTCTCCGTCTCCTCGTTAGCCTGAAGCTCTGTTTTTGAGTTGTGCTTGGAGATGCTGCTGTTTCGAACCGGTGTCGGCCTGTTTTCCCGTGCCGGCTGGCTGATGGTGTAGTCGAGGTGATGAAGTGGAGACGGTGATGAGAGGGACCGGTGGACAGGTTCTCCAGGGCCTCCGGGAGTCTCTGTGTAGACCGTGAGCCCCACGTCCCTCAAGAGGGACTCTTGAGGAACCGGGATGTCCTGTCTGTAGGCCAGGTTCAGATCGACGTGAAGGGGTAGAGGGGGAATGTGTGGACGGGTGTGGTCCAGGGTGCTCTGAGGCCTGGAAAAGGTACTCCTTGCCTCCCTAAAGTCCCGGTCTGTGGTCGGGCCGCAGGACTCCGATCTAATCCTCACACCGTTGGGTTTATGTCCCTGCATGAGTGGAAGACTTATCGATTCGCGGCCAGAATGTGAATTTGGCAATTGGGATTCTGGGGTTCTGAGGGGCTGTGGTAGGTGTGACTTTGTGTGACCATGTACGTCATCTAGACTCAAGCTGCACCGCTCCACATTTGGCCTCTTGCTAATTGTGATCTCAAGCTCCTTGTTGATGCATTCTAGCTCCCCTATGGCATCCCATGGCCGCCGGTCCACCGGCTTCAGCAGGAATTGACCAAAGACCACCTGATCCAGTGGAAGGGAGCCATTCTTTTTCGGGGAGGACGGCTGCTGGGCCCCCTGGTCCATCTGCTCCTGGGACGGGGAGGACAGGGCGGGTTGTGAGTGTGAGGGCGACGGGGGCTGGGTTAGGCTGAGGCGGGAGAAAGCGC
Source organism: Muraenolepis orangiensis (assembly GCA_027704905.1). NCBI lineage: Eukaryota > Metazoa > Chordata > Actinopteri > Gadiformes > Muraenolepididae > Muraenolepis > Muraenolepis orangiensis. Next base: position 13,703,846 of record CM051020.1, read on the forward strand.
TGTTACTTGACGGGTGGAGGTCCTTCTGGCCTGCCATGGGGTAGCCGTAAGGGGTGCCGTTGTCTGCGGCGATGTCGCCCTCCACGGTCGTGTCCGAGGACACCCTGCAGGGCGGCTGGCTGTTAGGAGGGGAGCTCCGGGGATCCGGGCTTTTCAGTACAATGGGCGGGGATGTGGTCTGGGTCTCCTGGTTCCGGTACTGGTTCCCCGGCCAGGAACCGGCGTAGCACCGCTCTTTGTCTTCGTTGGCCTGGAGGGCCCACGCATCTATGATCTCCTTCCTGAGGGGAGCTCTCTTGTAGTTCCTCAGAGAGGACGTGCTGCTGCTGGTGTGGATGTGGGAGTGGTGGGACCTGATGGGCATCTCGTTCACAGACCGACTGCGCGTGTTCTGGTTTTCCGAGTGGCGCACGGTGACACTGTCCGTGTTGGTGATGGTCAGCCGTGGTATGGTCTCGTTGTTATTTTGGTCAGCCGCTGCTGTGTCTTTGTTCATGTTAGCAGGGGTGTGAATCGGGACGGACACCAGGCAGAAGATGGTCTCGCTCACCCTCCTCCTGCTGTTCCTGTTGGCCTCCGGCCCTGAGTCGGGTGCTATTTTCTTGACCTGCGTGATGGTTTCCGTAAAGGCCTGCTCCGAGCCGGAGCCCTGGCGAGACGAGCATGCTGTCGAGAAAGCGGAGACCTGGAAGACCGCAGACGGCGAGGGGAGGGGAGGACGGGGACTTTTGGGGAATCTGTTGTTGCAGTTTTGGTCAGTCGCTGGGAAGTTGTCGACGGTCTCTTTGTGCAAATCGCTGTGCCACCTGTCGTTGTCGTTGTCCAACGTGTGAGACGGCGTCCGGGCGGAGCTCTGCTTGGGCTTGGCAGTGACAAAGGGCCCCAGCGGTGGGGGCAGGAAGGCACTGTCGTCGGCGCCCGGCTCCGGGAGCTCGTTGCGTATGTGGCGGATCTTGTCCGCGTCCGTCAGGGAGTTGCCGCCCAGGGCTGAGGAGATGTGACGGACGCGGGGGTCATCGAAGGGGATGTACTGGACGGCACCGCCGGGGTGCTCCTGGCCAGTGTAGACCGGGTACAGCTGCCTCTGGACGGGCGTGCTGCGCTCCCTCTGAGGGTCGGGCCAGGAGGCGGCCGGGTGTCTGCTGAACCAGTGGGAGCCGTCCGGGGCGATCTGCATCTGCTGGTACACGTCCCCTCTGTACCTGGGAATCAGAAACAACCCATCGGGAATCAGGAACGACAATAGGAAACACAGTACTGACAGGCCCAGCTTCAGTGGCTGCTCAGCATCAGGGAAGATCCATGCCCCCACCCTACATAATATTAGCTAAGGTCTTGGCGAGTCGTGGAAACATATGTGGAAACATATTTCGCTGTACTCTACTACTCTGTACTACAACTGTCTGTTGTAGAACAATCATAATGGCGACTGCCAAAACAATGTCAGAATGTGTTTGTGTATGTGTGTGCAATGACCTTTAAAACGCCTGCTCAGTCCAATGCTGTAAGCAGGGATAACTATTGCTAGTGTTGTATAGCATCTGGTTGTGTCTCCTTATGTTGGACATAACAAGAAGTGTACAACAACCACGTTAGGCTTAACGTACGATCTGCTACCGTGACACCAATCAACACGTAGACAGCATCACTTCCATTGTGGCTGCTTTATTTCTCACACGTCCCATTCAGGATGCCCACACTTACAAGGGCCTCAAGATTGGCCGATGATATGTCAATATGAGTTTGATTTAAGCTTGGTAAGGTTGTTATAAAATAATATAGAATATAATAAACAAACAAAGTCTTCGGAACAATGGGAGCTCAGGTAATTAAATTCCCACTAAAAGGTGCAGAAATACAACGTTGTCTAGCAAAAGTAAAGAACAGAACAAAACAGAATGTATTTACCTGTAGTCCACAAAGATGTCCCCATAGCCTGGCCTGCCCCCCCTCATAATGGGGGCTCTCTTGTAGGACGGTGGAGGGATGTATCCTGGAGGTCCAGAGTCCTGTGCAAAATAGTCGAGCTGCGGATCGCCGGCGTGGACGAGGGGGAGCGGCGTCCGGTCCCTGGCGTGGGACAGCACCGAGTCCCGGCCCGACAGCACCTCGCAGCTGCCCCGGATCTGCTGGTGCACCTCGTAGGAGGGCGGCCGCGGGGGCCTGGCGAAGCGGCCCTTGGGCGTGGCGGACAGCTGGTTGGCGCTCGCCGGCCGGCCGTTCTCCGGCCAGCGCGGCGGGACCCTGTAGAAGTCGTGCGGCGAGGGAGAGGGCGGGTGTCCGTTGACCCTCCTGTGCGGCTCCTGGCCGGAGGGAGCCGCGTCGGCGTAACGCAGCCCGTCGGGCGGCAGCATCCGGGGCAGCGACTGGGACTTGGCTTTGGTCCTGGGATGGTGGACCCCCGCGGCGTCGGGCGTCCCTGCGTGTAGGCGGCGGCGCTCGCGGGCCCACCGCTCCGCCTCGCTCTCCGACAAGTGGCGCCCGAAGCCCACGGCCGGACGCCACTCCTCGGTGCCCAGGCTCTGGCACTTCCTCTCGTTGGCCGTCCTCCAGCGGTGCAGGGCGGCCTCTCTCTCCCGGGTGCGGGCCTGGGCCTGGGCCACCCAGCGCTGCCTCTCCTGGGCCGCCCTCTGCCGCTCGTCGCTCGCTGCCTCCTGGCCCCGGGCCTGCTGCGGCGGCGGAGCCTCTGCTCGCCGGTATCCCCCTGGTCCCCCCCCTCCTCCTCCTTGGTGGTGCTCCCTGAAGTCTCCGTAGTCCATCAGCACAGTGAAGTCTTGGCCTCTCCGCCTCCAGTAGGACATGTCTTTAGCCTGGGGCTGCGCGCCTTTGGGCCCATCGCAGAACCTGAGAGGGAACAAGCAGGAGGTGTTGGAAGGAGTTGGAAATCAACAGCATACAAATAATCACAATCATGATAGTTTCATGCCAATGGTTTGTTATGTCTATGCAGTTATTTGTAATTCAGTGTATTAGATACATAAGCTAATATTGCAAAACGCAATTCATAAAAACACGACACGGCAGTTGGAGAACAATAAAAAGAAGTAGCTTTGACAGTAAGATCTTATCTAATCAAATTCTCACATTAAACAAATCATACATTTTCATACTAGAGAAACTATGAAAAGAAAATGAATTAAAGATGGAAATTAGCAATTGACACATTTGACACAGTCAATCACATGTATGCAATTTACAAAAAAATACAAAACAATATAACCAACAACAGACACTGGCAGTCCACAATCAGAGCAGACGGCCATGCAACAACCCGCCACTAGATGGCGCCACGTGACAGCGTTTGCTATGCCATCACACCGGTCTCTGGGGCACGACATTACACAACTGCACACACTGTGGGCTGCTGTCCTCGATGTCCTTCAAGACACGTCAACGTCAACCTGCGAGCCCATCTCCATTCCCGTCGACGTGATACGCGGCGGTTCTTTCGTTCAATTGCGACGGCAGAGCGAGCGTCTGTGCAGGTGTGTGTGTGTGTGTGGGGGGGGGGGTCTCTGAGGACATAGTCGCACACACACAGCTCGTTTCTAGGCTCAGCCTTGCTCTAGTTTCAGCTGTTTATTTCAGCCTATTTGCAGGGGTTGCCTGATGTGACTGACAGACTGACTGGCGGACTGACTAACTGACTGGCTGGCTGGCTGGCTGGCTGACTGGCGAACTGACTAACTGACTGACTGACTGACTAGTTGGCTGACTGGCTTACTGACTGATTGGCTGGCTGACTGACTGATTGGCTGGCTGACTGACTGACTGACGGACTGAATGAGTGACTGGCTTACTGAATAATTGGCTGGCTGGCTGGCTGACTGACTGACTGACTGATGGACTGAATGACTGACTGACTGGCGAACTGACTAACTGGCTGGCTGACTGACTAGTGGGCTGACTGACTGACTGACTGACTAACTGGCTGACTAACTGGCTGGCTGGCTGGCGGACGGGCTGACTGACTGACTCACTAACTGGCTGACTGACTGGCTGACTGACTGACTGGCGACCTGACAATCTAAACATTTGACGCAGGCACGTGCCCGCCTACGGTGGGGCCGGTCTGCTGAGAGTCCTTGACATTTCCATCCCTGATCGCGATTGGCTGGAGCCGTGTGCTGGGGGGTGGCGGCTGTGGCTGGCGGTGGTGGTGGTGGTGGTGGTGGGCTTAGCCATGCCGATCTGTGACGTCGGATGCAGAGAGAAGGGGGGTGGGGGGGGGGGGGGTTTAAGGGAGGAGGGGCTTCTCATCTAGGTTTGCGTTGCCATCATTAGTCTAATTAAGTCGGAGTCGCGGGCGCCAACAGGGACTGCTGAGATCTGCCTGCTCCTTATCTGAAACTTAAAGCCCTCGGGGGCTAAAATGGATTTGGATGAGTGTGTGTTTGGGGGGGGGGGGGTAAGAAGTAGGGGATCAACAAACAACAGAGAGGGGAAAAATGGATGAACATATGTCTGAGCAAAGTCCCACGCGTTCCAAAAAGAGCGAGAGACAGAGAGAGAAAGAGAGAGAGAGAGGGAGGGAGAGAGCCGATAGCGCTCGGGGAACAACAGGGGGGCTGGAGACGTGCGGATTAGCCGCTCTCTCCCGAGGAAGAGAATCACACCCAGCCCAATGACATCACTCAAGGTCATGGGACTATTTTCGGCTGCTCCGTCACCGGCTGGCTGTCGGCAGAGGGGGAGATTAGGGACGGAATACATTGAAAAATCGCACACCCCAAACAAAGTGTAAATAAAACGGGTGAGGGTGGGGGTGAGGGTGGGGGTGGGGGGGGGGGGGGGGGGCAACGACGACCCCTAGCTAATTGCATGGACAAGGGACAACAGCTGTATTGACTGATATCTCAGCTGCACAGCGCTCTCTAGCACCACCAGTGCTCCTCGTGTGTCAGTAGGGAAAACACAACCTTAACACAGCAGGGGGGGGGCTGGGTGGGGGGTGGGGGGGGGGGGCACTATCATATCTTTCCCCAGGAGGTCGTCAATTGCATACTGGACTATATATAGCCTAACCCCCCCCACCGCCCCCCGCCTATACATATTTCAATACGGTTTACACCAGGCCTGTATTATTTATGGGCAATACATTATATAAGGATTGCCTTTGAGAGAATGGAACCGTGGGTGTGCATTCATAAGACGCCTCGGAGAGCTTACGTGACACACCGGCCCACCCCTGGACAGACGTCACCTTGTGGGTCACCAACGAGGTACATATATATATATATACCTCCCAGCCAGCCATGGCTTCACGTTAAAGGGGAACTGTGCCGATTTTCAACCCTGGCTTTGTATCAATTGAATGTGGGTCGTACACTGACATGGACAGTGTTTACCTTTCCTCCAGATCTCCCCTACTACTTTTGTTCCTCTTGCCCGCCATCTTACCCCAACCCCATCATCAACTCTGTCAAATGACAGAGTTGGGGTAAGAATTGTGTATCTGTGCTGAGCTGCCCTGTAGAGAGACACAGCGAGCTTCACACCGTCTACTCCCTAATGTGGACAGACAGACAGAGATGAGGTTGAAGAAGCCGCAAAAGCGGTTATCCTGTAAAAAAAAAAAAGAGTGACAGCACGCAACGCTAAAAGCGCAGCGCGAGGACAGCGGCGTCTCCGGTGAAACACGAACCTATTACAATTTGTCATTTGAACCACTTAGAATCAGTACTTAGGGTCCGCCTCTGTTACCGTCTCCCTGCCGGCTGCACGTTACACACAATGGTTGGAAGTGGCCACGAGGTGTAGCTGGCATCGTCTTACCCGCTGTCTGACGTCTGGGACTCCGAGCGGCTGTCACCGTGTCCCTGGACGTCCCCGTCGTGTCTCGGCGGGCCCTTGTCCCTGAGGGCCTCACTGTTGTTGTTGTTGTTGGGACCGCTGAGCCGGCCCCCCTGGGGCTGGAGGACATCCCCGCCGCCGCCTCCTCCGCCTCTTCCTCTGCCGGCCGGCCCCGCCTCTCTCTCGTAGCCGTTCACCGTCCAGTGGGACCCGGGTCGGCCCTCCGGCGTCTGAGCGTGCTTGCCGTAGGAGGGGGGTAAGGGGGAGGGTGCAGAGCGGGCCGAGGGGGCCTGGACCAGGATAGGCGTAGGGGTCGGAGTTGGGGTCGGGGTCGGGGCAGAGGAAGACGAGTGCTGGGGCAGCTTGTATCCATGAGAGATGAGGAGGTCGTCCACGCTGTACATGGTGGCATCTGCTTCAGCTGGCGTGTTCTCTCTCTCTCTCTCTCACTCTCTTTCTCTCTCTCTCTCTCCGTCACTGGTTTGTTTCGACAGGAGGACAGGGCCGTCGAGGAGTTTCCGCCGCTGTCCTACGCCCAGCGGCCAGAGTCTCGACACCGCCGTGCTGCTGAGGCCATCGCTGGAAAACGTGACAGAAAGACATATGGAGGAGGGGAGAGAGAGAGAGACAGATGGCCAGAGATAGAGAGGGGGACAGAGAAGGGAGAGAGACATTAAAACCAGTTTCCTGACTGACTTTAGATGTGGCCAGTTATTGTCCAGAGATCCAGATCGGAATGGATAATCATGAAGCCACAAAGCACAACAAAGCATAAACCCCCTCCTCCAACTCCCCCCCACCCCCCCCTCCTCCCCCAAACAGCAGCATGCACCCACACACCCCACCATTAGTGAGCCACAGCAGCAAAGCAGGGCGACCGAGAGCACGCCTCCTCGCCTGCCTGCCTATCCTATCCTCTCTCTCTCGCTCTCCCTCTCACCCTCTCTCCCTCTCGCCCTCTCTCTCTTTCTCTCTCTCTCTCTCTCACTCACTCACTCACTCTACCCTGCCTTTTCCAGTCCTCCTAGCAACAGCGTCCGTCTCTTCCCGGCAAGTGAGCGAGCGAGCAAGCAAGTGAGCGCCGACACAGAAAGCCATCGTGCCTGCCTTAGGGATGGAGGGGGGGGCGGGGGGGGGTGGGGGGTGTACAAGCACACAAGCCCAAGCTTTTGGAATGGCACACAACACAACACCAGGGCGGGATCTAAATGGCGACAGAGTCAATAGGTGTTCTGTGGAGAAAGAAACAGCCGAGTTTCAATTTCAGAAGAGGTTCACTTTATTGTTATTTTTCTTTATTGTTGTTAGATTTTAGTGTATAGTATTGTTATAGTATATTCTGGTATATAGTGCGTATAGTGGGTAGTAAAGGTAGTATTGTCTAGTGTAGTAGTGCATAGTTTAGTATAGCGTAGACTCGAATTGTAGTTTAAATTCTTTATTGTTTCATTTAGTGTACAGTATTGTTATCGTATAGTGTGGTATATAGTAGGTAGTATTGTTTAGTATAGTAGTGCATAGTTTAGTATAGTGTAGTATCCTATCGTATTGTAGTAGGAAATTCATACTGCGGCGGGAGTGAATGGGGGAGAAAGCATTCCATTGCGCTTGTTGGCAAATGAAAGCATCTTGAATCTTGAACGACGTCTTTCTGTACGGTACTCACCGGAGTGGCGTGCCAGGGAACTCCCATTTAGTTTACGACGGGGGGGGGGGGGGGGGACAATGTCTCCCGTCCTCGTCTACCCTCACGCCTTCGTGTCTGTTCTTCCTTTTTGTTCATTCGTTATATTTTATTTTTAATGTTGTTTATTTATTGAGGTGAAGTGACAAGTTGCGGTGAAGGGCGGAGTTCCAAAGCCAATTTGTCATTTTCTTTTTGGCGTATACAAACACACGCACGCACGCACGCACGCACACACACACACACACACGTTTGTGAGTGCGTTTAATATACATAACAAAATGGATGGGGAATCCAATCAACGACAGTGTACAACCGGCCAGGTGAATGATGCTCTGCTCTTGATGTAATACCCCCTCCCCCTCCCCCCTCCTCCCCCCCCCCCCCCCTGGTCAGTCCTTCCTGCTGCCTTGTCAGTGGGACAGGCAGACTCAAAAAAAAAAAAATAACTCAACAGAAATGACTGCCAGCGGCTGGGCGGCTGCCCTCCGTGATGGATAGCACCCCGAGAAGTGGAGTACATGACACGTCTCCAGTGAGGGGCTCCCAATCCACACTCATTACCAACCAGTGACTTTTTTTTCGGAAGTCACTCGCACAACAGAGAGAGAAAGGGCATTTTTTTCAAATGCCACACCTGTCCAACCCCCACCCCCCCCCCCCCCCTGTCTGCCCCTGCATCTGGCAGGTAGCTCCGGCTGAGATGACATTCACATCATCCCTTTCTCTCTCCTCTCCTCTCCTCCTCTTCCTCTTCCTCTCTCTTTCTAGCCCTCAACTTCTGTGCGTTCCACCTGAGCCCTCAGATAGCCCACTAGGTGATTACCGGGGGGGGGGGGGGGATCTGGCCCTGTGAAATGCGGCTCTCTTTGTATGCATGGACCCTCCCCGTCTAATACGATTATCTGTCTAATTTATAAAACCCTAAACCTGTTAGTTTTGGAGGATTGACTCTCGGTGCTTACCCAGTTAATACTTTATACTTTTTTTTAGTGGGGGGGGGGGGGGGAGGGGGGGAGGGGGGGAGACTGGAGCTGGGGAGTTAACTCTGCCTATTTTGTGGCCAGAGTAATCCCTCACGTACGGACTAACAGTTGTTTATGTTGATAGGGATTTCACCATGAACAATGTTGGACCAAAACCAGGGCTTTATATTCATCAGCCAGGGGGATTTCATAAGCCCTGTTTGAAACAACATCGTCACTCGCCAACCCAACCTCTATTTCCCAACGGCCAACAACAACCACCACAACAACAACAACAAAATGGAAACACATTCAGCGATAGATCAATCGTTAAACAGACCTTAAAATCAATACATTACGGTCACAGCAGTTCCTCAATTTTCTCAAACGCCCCGGGGGGGGGGCCTATTCTTGATGAAGCGAGGGCTAAGTGACTTGGCCTGTGGCCACAGTCACAACGCCACGACATTAAAAGGCTACAACGTATCAATCCACGAGATGAAAATCAGATGGGGCCGCTCTCCGCCTCTTCCTTCCTGTAGATCAGTGCTGTTGTTGTCCCCCCCCCCCCCCCCCCCCCCCCCCCCCAACCAAACCAAACCCAACCGCGGGCCAAGAGTTACGGTTCAGATGCTAAACAACATAGTAACTCCCTCTGGGGAACGACGCACTGAGAGCGAAACACAGTACGGGCACACAGAAAACAGAATTAACTCTACAAACCACAGTGTGTTTCTCTACGTGAGGTACGTGGACGGAACCCCCCCCCCCAGGGGGTACCACAGTAACGTTGGGGGTATGCCAACAGAAAAACGGTACATTTAGCCTCTCTGTGTCAAAAATAAACAAACAACAACACAGAGCTGTCCCTACTCTGCTCACTTCAAGATTCAAGAATTTGTATTTTATTTGCCATGTGCAACAAGTACAGACAAGTACAAGCTTACTCCCCCATTCCCTCCCGCATTATGGAATTCTAGAACAATACTATAAGAATACTATACACAATAATATAGAAATAAACACAAAAAGAACAATAAAGTGATTGATGGATCATATGTACATGTGTTATATTGTGCAAAAAGCATTTTAAGGCATTTTAAAGTGCCAGTAGTGCAGCATCATCATGAATAGAGTGCAGTACAGTGCAGAACAGTGCAGTGACTTTAATAAGTAATGAAGTCCAGCTAAAGTATGACAGTGTAATGTTAATGACAATGTGATGATAGTGGCAGCACTCCTAGCAGCAGGTCAGTAGGTCACTGCCTGTGGATGAAAACTATCCTTGAACCTGGTAGTCCTTGTACAGATGCTGCGTAATCGGCAACTGGACGATAGGGGGGTGAAGAGATGGTGCCCACGGTGGTTGCAGACTACTTGTTTAGTTGTTTTGCGAGAACAGAATATGACATTTCTTCTTACGACTTAAATGTGTTTTAATTATTCTAACTTTTTCAGAGAAGTCATTCATATTGTGTTTGAGCTGATGTGCACCTAAGAAGATAGAGAGAAATATGAGAGGGCTTTCTACGAGGCTGAATAAAGAGCCAACAAGTTAATAGCACTGTCTTGTCTTCATATGTAACATCAGATGAGAGGCAGTGGGGGTACACAGCATGAGGTTCAATGTTTGAGGGGGTACAGGACCTTAAATAGTTAATAACACTGTCCTGTCTTCATATGTAGGGGTACATGACCGTACAAAGTTGGGGAACCACTGCCCTTCTCCAAAAGGGCTCATCTCCATGATCGTAGGGTTTAGGGTTAGGGTTAGTGAAGGATCTCCCTGTTAAGAGTGACCTGCCCTGGTATGGAGCTGACCCCACACACCCACACTCGCCCCTTCTCCCCCCCCCCCCCCCCGTCCCGTGACGGCCTCACTCACGTTAGACCAGACTAATTCCCCTCACGAGATGGAACGACCCGTTTCATATCAAATAAAACGGCTTTCGGATTCAAACTGCGGCCCGCGCGAAAAACAATGGCCGGCTTTCATGGCCCACACAACACAATAACATTGTTGTTGTTTCGCCGCACAATGGCGTCTTCTGTGGTGACGGCCTGGCACCCGGGCACCGCGTTGCGCTCTGCTGTTGAAAAGGGTGAGCGCAAAAAAAAACCCCAGAGGATGAGAATGAACGAATGAAAATGGTGAATCTGCTGCATGTTTTAAAGACGTGGAATCGTGGATCGCTACACAGAACAAAATGAACTATTTGTTTTTTACGGAGAGCACATGTAGCTCACTAAGCATTAAACATACAGGGGAGGGGAGGGGAGGGGGGCGGGGGGGGGGGACTTGGCTTGGGAACCGGAAGGTCGCCGGTTCAAGTCCCCCGAAACACCTGGGCCGCACTGCCGAGGAGCCCTTGAGCACAGACCCCCTACTACAGACACTGCTCCCCGGGGCAGCTGTATATATAAATAGCTGACCGATGCGCCACATACTAGGATGGGTTAAATGCAGAGAAACTCATTTCAGTGTGTATTGTGTCTATTGGTATTGGTCACTTGTATGTGACCAATAAAGAGGATTCAATCCTCTAGATTTAGATTTGGATAAGGGGGAACCACATGAACGCTGACTACGCCGAGTACGCATAAAGTGACTTGCGGTGCACTACTGTACGACCAACACTGGCGTTCAGCGCGACGCTCTGGAAGACGGCCAACCGGTGAGCCAGGGGGGGGGGGGGTCTTTGGGAAAGGCTGGACGGTTGGTGTTTCATTAAAATCCAGATAGGAGAGCTTTTAGTGTGTGAGTGCGTGCGTGCTAGTGCGGTTACTCGTGGCCTTCGCCGGCGGCAGGGCTGGCACCACGGAGATGACTGTCTTCAGGTTGACAGTTTGGTGTCAGCTCCTTACTCCTTGCTAGAAGGGAGATGAGGGCAGTGAGGTGTGTGTGTGTGTGTGTGTGTGTGTGGGCGACATGGAAAAGGCCTTAGGAAAGGATGGAAGAGCGACTGCAATGCTAGTGGACAGAGCAAAAGGCGTTTTTATTCACATCTGAGTCTATGAACTTACACTATTTGTACCATAGGGAACATCAGCTATTAGAGATGTTCTATCATCTGCATATCTTGGCTTCTACCATATGTCTGTTGTGGTTTGTCTTTAAAAAAAAATTGTACAGCTGTTACTGCCGGCCAAGCGGCTATGAACTCCAATAAATTCAATTAAAAAACGACAGCAGACGACAAGCTACTTAATCTATTATATAACGGAAGAATAAACGAAAGAAAATACAATCTCATCCTTAGTCATAACTCAGACTCTTTAATGAAAACACTAAAAATAACATTGAAGAGCCAAGCCTGTGTAATTCAGCATGCCTCTCTGGACAAGCAGCTGACCAGGCAGCGTGCATCGTCTAGCCACCGTCTTGTGCACTGTGCACAAGACGCAGAACAGCATCCACCGACCAATGTTTGTGTTTTGTTTTTGTGTTGCATGGCATCACGCAGGGTCCAGGGGGGGGGGGGGGGGGGGAAACAACACAAAACGTCACCCTTCCTGAGGAAGTCAGCGCCAAGACCCAAAGGAGTGGACACGCCACTGTCGCAAGTGTTTCCAACGAACCCCACCCTCTCGGGAGGCCCCGAGGAGACCCGTGTGGAAACAAGCTCTGGGAACCTGCAGGAACGGGACTCAAGAATCGCTCTTATCGCCGTGTGTCGTGAGTGTGAGTGTGACATGTGGTACATGGACACCAACAACTGCATTCTTTCAAATCTAAATCATGTCCAATGTCTGACGCAATGGCGAAGGATGATTAGATTCAAGATTCGAGATTCCAGATTTGTATTTGCCATTTGCAACAAGTACAATGGAATGCTTACTCACTCTATTAGTCACTCTATTCCCTCCCGCAGTATGAATTTGTAAAACACAATACTATAAAAAAGACTAGACAATATATAATAGACTATACACAATACAAATAACAATAAAGTGACTGAAGGATGATATGTACATGTGTAGAATTGTGCAAAAAGCATTTAAGTGCAGCAGCAGCAGCAGCAGCAGCAGCATCATGAATACAAGTGCAAGAATGCAAGAAATTATGCAAGAAAGTGTCTATCAGGTTACATGTTCCGTGCATGCAGACAGGGTGCAGGTCTGTTCAAAATGCACACATGCTCAGGGGGGCTTCTGCACTGACTGGCTGAGCAGCAGCCCACTGCAGCAAGCAAAGGCTGCAACGGCTGCAGAGTGCAGGGCAATTCTTCAGGGCTAAACAACAACCCCAGAGGGAGTGTGGCCAAAGGGTTGGGGCGGTGCATTGTGCATCCATTAGCTCATCAGAGAGAGAGAGAGAGAGAGAGAGAGAGAGAGAGAGAGAGAGACGAGAGAGAGAGAGAGAGAGAGAGAGAGAGAGAGAGAGAGAGAGAGAGAGAGAGAGAGAGAGAGAGAGAGAGAGAGAGAGAGAGAGGGGGATTGAGCCAAAACAACGACCTCAATGTTATTTTGTAGAAGGATCTCCCATGACAACTATTGTTTTTTTGCTTTTGTGCATCTCCATCCAGTTTCCAGACAATCGCGTGTGGGCCGCTCAACTCCACCGATCTGAAAGTATTTTTAAGTGAGGACCCCCTGGGACCAGAACCGAAAACACAGGAAGGGTTTTTTTTGGGGGAGGGGGGGGGGGGGGGGTGGTGGCTGGGGGGGAGGGAGAAGCTAGTGTCCCTCTTAATAATTAATTGGGCTTCCTAACACAAATACAGTATCAATGTGGAAATTGTTACGACTACCAAAGCCCAATCAATACCGATAAACCTACGTAAGTGCAATTGGTTGTTAATGCACACGCGGCGTTCACTCCCCCCGCGGGCCGCTGTCAGCATGAAGCACTCGAATACAATCGGACCGTGAAACACTCACGAAACAAACAGACGACGGAAAATATCTGAAACCAAACAAAGGGCTAATAGCTATCAGCATAGCAAATTAAGCACATTATAAACAGCGGGGGGGGGGGAAAGAAAGTAAAATGACCACCGTTGGTAAATGACCAATTGCGATGAAAAGGAAATTCATGTCCCCCAAACAGGGAGGCCAATCCACCGCGGGGAAAACATTGCACTGTGCAGCGTGTAAAGCTTTTCACCTGCAGTAAATCTCACCCGGCCGGCGGCCGTGATGTTTCAGAGCATGCTTCTTTAGCCCGGCGGTAATTAGTGTCCGTCACGGTGCAGGGCCCTGCCGGAGATGACAGTGGCGTGGTTCATCAAGCAGAAAGCGCTCGGATCAAAGGCCCGGCGCGCTCTCCGCTAATCACGTTTGGAGTCTGCCGCATGCCCCTTGCTCAGCAGTGTACTGTACAGTCGATGGATCGGGGGAGAGGAAGGACAAAAACAATTAGGCTAGCCTCAGATAACGATATTTATTAATGCTCGGAGAGAGAGAGAGAGCTCCTGGGGGCGGCGGTCACGCGGTATATGCTGAACGTATTCCATATATTCCACAAGTATTGGGTTGGCACTGA
>CM051020.1:13722772-13730272 GCA_027704905.1 Muraenolepis orangiensis
CTCCTACTCCTACCACTCCCACCACTACTACTCCCACTACTACTACTACTACTACTACTACTACTACTACTACTACTACTACTACTACTCCTACTCCTACTACTACTACTGCTACTACTACTACTACTACTACTACTACTACTCCTACTCCACCACTCCCACCACTACTACTCCCACCACTACTACTACTACTACTACTACTACTACTACTACTTGTACTAACTCTATTAATACTACTACTACTACTGCCACCACTACTAATACTACTACTACTACTACTACTACTATCCTACTACTACTATACTACTACTACCACTATTACTTCTACCACTACCACGACCACTAGTATTATGCTGCTACCACCACCACCACCACCACCACTACTACTACGACTTCTACTACTACTATCACCACCTCTGCTACTATTTCTACTACTACAACTACTACTTGTACTACTACTACTACTACTACTACTACTACTGCCACTACTACAAGTACTAATACTACTACCACTATAACTACTACCTCTCCTACTACTACTACCACCACTAACACAATTACTACTACCTCTACTACTAGTAATAAACTACTACTGCTACTACTACTACTACCACTAACACTACTAATACGGCTACTACTACCACTACTACCTCTACTACTAGTAATAAAGTACTACTGCTACTACTACTACTACCACTAACACAATTACTACTACCACTGCTACCTCCACTACTAGTAATAAACTACTACTGCTACTACTACTACCACTAATACCTTGACTACTACTACTATTGTTATGCTACTACTACTACTACTACTACTACTACTACTACTACTACTACTACTACTACTACTACTACTTTTACTACTTATATTCCTACTACTACTACTACAAGTACTTCCACTACTACCACTCCTCCTCCTCCTCCTCTTCCTCCTTGTGTTTCCTCTGCCGTACCAAACAGTCTGGCTGCTTGGCGTCTGTGTTCCATTGTGCGGCCAGGCAGACGAGCTCACAGCTCATGTGCGACGCACTGAAATGTGGCGTTGAGACGCTGATGTCATCACTCCGTCGGCTCGCTGAGGTTTTGAGGGTTGCCGGTTCTCCCCCCGTCCTCGTGAGCGGAATGGAGTTTTCCAGTCGTGTTTATACTGGTCCTATATTTAACTCCAAAATACCCAATTCGTCCTTTTTTATACATTTTTGCACGGTGTGTGGTAGAGGAGCTGGCTCGCTTCAGCAACAGGAAATTAGGAGTGAAGCTAAGTCTTTGGTTGTTTTGTGTCTGGGGTGAAACCGTATACATATACATGAATGAATATGTTCAGTTTACTCAGGACAAGTCTCGTGTCCAAAGCTGGAAGAAAAAACACCACAAGAAGCTGCCCATATTTAAACGGAGCAGGTAATTGGCTTTGGGTGGCTGTCATTTTAGCCATGTATAATTGTAACTAAACAAAGCTGGCTGGCTGCCTGTTGCCAGTTCCCTCAGCTTGGCACAGGACAGCAGAGACTTAGCGTTAAGTTAGCACCACCTGGCAAGCTTTGGCCCTGCTGGTGACCTCCTGGTACTACGCGGCCAACGGTCATCTCAGAGATGGCCAACAAGGACTTTTGTTGTGGAGGCCATTTAGGTAGATACAGATTATTAATCTCCATGGCAATAAGACAAAAAAGCATAAACTGCACTACAGTAAGGATAGGATTGATAGACGATAGAACCGTTTGGTATTGCGCTTGATGGTATAGGTATTGTCTAACTTTTATTTATTACATTTATCAATTTATTAACATATTATTTGAACCTGAATTGCCTTTAGTAAACAAAACAACAACCCCGGCCTAGACTGATTGCAATGTATCTATGACATCTTATAACAAAGGTTGGATGCCTTCCTAGCTTTTAAGAAGGTGCCCAGCTAGACGCAGCGATAATACCTTAAAACCGGCCTCATATACAGACATTTCCTATCAGAATCTATCCAGAGAACTGTAATTAAGACTATTTTAGGCTATTTTGGATGACTCTGGCCACCGCAACCTCCCTGTCTACCTCTCAGAACCACAGGGGCTCAGCCAAACCCAAACAATTCCACCACAGTGTCACAAGAATTCAAAACAGTTTCCATGTTGCGTTGCACGATCGCAGGACAATTGCCTTCGCGAGCACACGCTTGGAACTGCAGTGTGTATAACCAGTGTCCCCCGAACATTCTGTGTATTGTTGTGTCTTTGTTACTCACCGACTGTGTGGTGTGCTCTGTCTGATTCAAAATGGTATATATATATATATATACAGAGCTTATTGGAGAAAGAAACAGCTAAATCTCTTATTCACCCCGTCATTCAGAGTTGGCCCTTTTTTGGGTTCTAGGAAGTTGAGAGAGAGAGAGAAAGAGAGACCAGCGAAGTTACCTCATCATATCCTAACCGTGGTTATCTAATCTACTCAGTTTCTTCCTCCCGGAAAGCCCTGTATTTTCTCAGAGCCCCATCTCTCTGCAACTGGGGCCACTGGCAATAGCACAAAAAAGTCAGGGCAGAGGTGAAAATGCACCCAATTCTCAATCACTAGAATAGTTATCTTTAACTGCACAAAGGGCCAGAGAGAGAGAGAGAGAGAAGTTTATCATTTTTTTAGGGGCTCCTATCCCGCACCCCAGCTTAGCCCAGCTGTACGTCAACAAAGCGAATGCCCTGAAGACCGGCTCTTTGACGTGTGAGTGAAGTGCCCACCGTAACTCGGAGCAGATGTGGAGACTCCCCCAGCGGAGGAGTGGAAACTGGCCCGCCCGGAGGGCATCTGCTCAGGAGATCTGAGGCTCTGACCAGTGAGTTCTCTCTGCACGTTTGTGTGTGTGTGTGTGTGTGTGTGTGCGTGTGTGCGCGTGTGTGTGTGTGTGTGTGTGTGTGTGTGTGTGTGTGTGTGTTGTCTTTTTTTATTTGTATTTTTAAATTTGGCGCTGCAAAAAGGGGATTGCGGTTTGGTTGTTGTTCTGAGGTGGGAGATCAGTGAGGAGCCGGGGGGGCAGGGGGAGTGGGGGGGGTGGGGGGGGGGGGTCACCCTAAACATGGGAGGATCACGCCAAGCCCCCGGCTCACCTTTGAACCGCGGGTGTAAACAGCTGCCCGCTGTTGATGCTGGGATTCACTTTGATCCGCCTTCCGACCCGGGCACCACGGCGTGGTTTCATATGCTGTGGGAGAGTGGATCTTTGGAAAACATCGTACCGTGCGTTTATCAATCCCGTTGCCTGTATATGTATATACTCGCTGTAGCAACACTGGGGATTGCTCTTATGGTTCTTTTGCATCTCGCAAGAAGGGTATTCCGATAAAGGCCACATGCTTCTCTCAGACGGAAACAGTCACTGAGATGCAGGCCCCTCGGCTGTGGACCTGCTGTGCTACGACTTAGGCATACAAATAATGACTGTGATAGTGGAACCAATGGGGTGAAAATTTACTCATTTTCCCCTCTCTTGCACTAATTGCGACTGGAAATGAGCCAGAAGTTTGGATTTGGCCATGGCCCCTCTGGGATATCTTGAAGGGCCCTGCAATGTCGGCAGTTACTTGGCTTTGTTTCACATCTCAGGCCAGAGTGACAAATATAGTTCGGTAGGTTTGTAGGAAATTCATACTGCGGGAGAGAATGAGGACTACACTACAAACTACTTGAATCTTGAACGCTGCGAAAGGTTTTAAATGTTTGCCTACGAGACGGTACGGCGCGCAAAGATTGGATTTTACACGGGGTTAAACCAGCGGCAGGATAGCTCAGTCTCTGTTGGGGTTTGGTTTGGGAACCGGAAGGTCGCCGATTCAAGTCCCTGAAACTAGGCACTTGAGCAAGGCACCAGACCCCTACACTGCTCCCCCGGGAACTGTATATCAAATAGCTGCCCACTGCTCCTAATACTAGGATGGGTTAAATGCAGAGAAACTAATTTAAATTGATCGTATCGTCTGAAATGTATTCATAATCACGCCCCCAAATGGGGAAAGGATGTCCCGCCACCCCCCCCCAAGAGCAAAGTATTTGCCTCAGATCGACGTGCCCAAACCAAGGGCCCCTCATGCCAGCGATGACATGTCAAACTTCAGAGAGAGAAGCAGCCCCCCGGGACCAATGACTGTCTGTCTGCTGATGTGCCACTATTACAGAGGAAGAGCCATCAAGACTTATTCAAGACTTACTGACACGACTTCACATCACAACGGGGCTCTCTCTCCATCCGGCCACCGCCATTCATCTCAATGCATAAAACAGTGTGGCTCTTCAATCACATTTTTTTGGGTTTGATTTATAACAGCGCACATGTCATGTCGGGGAGTTGACAGATCTGCCCCAAAGCATGTGTGTTTGGATGGTATCTCCCCTGCCCCGCCCACAAACACACCCCCACACACACACCCCCACACACACACACCCCCACACCCCCACACACACACCACCCACACACACACACACACACACACACACACACACACACACACACACACACACACACACACACACACGTCATATGCTCTCCAGAAGGGCTGCTCTCCTCCAGACGACTTGGTGAATGACGATGTGTGTGTTTTGCCATCCTGGTGTGTTGTTTGCACTCCTCCCTGCTCCTCCCTGCTCCTCCTCTCACCATCACAGGGTTGTTATGGGGCCAAACAAACATTTCCAGTAATGCACATGATGATCACTCACAGTATATCCCATTTCCTCCATTTCATGTTGCTTATTATAGTCATGCATGCACATACAAACAGACAGAGGCACATACACACAGACAGAGGCACATACACACAGACAGAGGCACATACACACAGACAGAGGCACATACACACAGACAGAGGCACATACACACAGACAGAGGCACATACACACAGAGGCACATACACACAGACAGACAGACAGACAGACAGACATGCCCTCACCCACACAATCTCACACACACAAACACATAGAGAGACAGAAGGACAGACAGAAAGACACAATGACAGCCAGGTAGGACGGGGCTGACAGGCTGACAGACAGACATGACAGACATGCCCTCCCCCCACACAATATCTCTCACACACACACACACACACAAATACACAAATACTGCCAGGTAGACGGGCTGAAAGACAGACATGACAGACATGCCGTCCTCCCACACAATCACACAAACATAGAGAGACAGACAGACAGACACAAACAAATACAGCCAGGCAGACGGGGCTGACAGACAGACATGCCCTCCCCCCCCCCCCCCCCACACACACACACACACACACACACAACATAGAGAGACAGACAGACAGACAGACAGACAGACAGACAGACAGACATGCCCTCCCCTCATACAATCTCTCTCACACACAAACACACACAAAGTACAGGAGGAAGCATGGTAGCTGTGAGAGAGCACAATGCGTAGGGAGCAGTAAATCAGAGGGACAGCAGACACCAGGCTACACACACAGAGCAGACACCAGGCTACACACACTGAGAGCAGACACCAGGCTACACACACAGAGCAGACACCAGGCTACACACACTGAGAGCAGACACCAGGCTACACACACTGAGAGCAGACACCAGGCTACACACACTGAGAGCAGACACCAGGCTACACACACAGAGCAGACACCAGGCTACACACACTGAGAGCAGACACCAGGCTACACACACTGAGAGCAGACACCAGGCTACACACACTGAGAGCAGACACCAGGCTACACACACTGAGAGCAGACACCAGGCTACACACACTGAGAGCAGACACCAGGCTACACACACTGAGAGCAGACACCAGGCTACACACACTGAGAGCAGACACCAGGCTACACACACTGAGAGCAGACACCAGGCTACACACACTGAGAGCAGACACCAGGCTACACACACTGAGAGCAGACATCAGGCTACACACACTGAGAGCAGACACCAGGCTACACACACTGAGAGCAGACACCAGGCTACACACACTGAGAGCAGACACCAGGCTACACACACTGAGAACAGACACCAGGCTACACACACTGAGAGCAGACACCAGGCTACACACACTGAGAGCAGACACCAGGCTACACACACTGAGAGCAGACACCAGGCTACACACACTGAGAGCAGACACCAGGCTACACACACTGAGAGCAGACACCAGGCTACACACTGAGAGCAGACACCAGGCTACACACACTGAGAGCAGACACCAGGCTACACACTGAGAGCAGCAGCAGCAGCAGCGCTGTAGTCAGGCCACCACATTTCATTGCTCTGCCGTAATGGCCCATCGACTGCAACACAATGTCATTACATTTGCTCCATCCTATTTGGTGGATGATATAAAAAATATCATTAAGAAAATTGAAGGTAATTAGATTTTTTTTCTTTTCGGTATGATTGCGCAGGCCCACCAGACCCATTAAAAGACAGGAACCGGATCAATAGTTTTTGTCGGAGCGGCTCTGGGACCGGTCACGACGAGAAGTCCAGCTCTGTCCAGACCATACCAGGCACAGCACCCTTAATCGCTCGCACGCACGCACGCACACACACACACACACACACACACACACACACACACCACACACACACACACACACACACACACACACACACACACACACACACACACACACACACACACACACACACACACACACACACACACACACACACACACACACTCACCCAACACCATCCCTCCACCCCACTGTCCACCTACACCCTGGCCAGCGTCGGGTGGGTGGGGCGGGGTTGTGTCTGGGGGGTGGGTGGGGGGGGGTCTGGGTGGTGAGGGAGGGGTTTGGTCTAAGGGGTGGGGCTGACGATGAGCATGCCGGGGGACTGACAGGGGACAAGATAAGTTCCATCTGGAGCCGCAGCAATAGAGGCCTCCGTTCGGCCTCCGTAGCCTCTGACAGCCCCGGTGAGACCCGGGGGGCACTCAAACTAGAGTCACTCTCACTAACTGTGTCTCCCTCTGTCTCTCTCTCTCTAGGTCTCTCTCTCTCTAGGTCTCTCTCTCTCACTGTCACTAAAAGCACTACTAGAGCACTGTCTACGGACAAGCACTCACAGTCAGTAACAGTAGTGACATTGTTGTCCTTCCACAGTAACCCTCTGCCCGTCTGTCCGTCCGTTCGGGTTCCTGAGCGGAGAGACAGACGGAGCAGAGGCCAGCTCACGGTGGGGAGTGAGGAGGAATGAAGAAATAACCAACCAAAGAAGCCACAGGATTGTGGAGGGGTCTTTCCTGCCTATCAAAACTAAAGCGGAATTCCAACATAGCTGAGGGTGATGATAACATGTTTGTTTTTGTCCAACAAACCTGGGCCCTGTGTGTGTGTTGTGTGTGTGTGTGTGTGTGTGTGTGTGTGTGTGTGTGTGTGTGTGTGTGTGTGTATCTATATGTGCAGAGGTAATGATTTATCCCAAAAAAAACACTGCCATGGCAGGTTCTATATCACTTACTCCCTGATACACACTCACACAAATGCCCCATACA
>CM051020.1:13732772-13775272 GCA_027704905.1 Muraenolepis orangiensis
CGCCCTGACGCCCCGCCCCCCCTCAAGGTGAACCGGTGGCTTGTATTCCTCCACTGACGGGGGGGAAACACGGCGAGACCCAGAGAGAAAAAACAAGTTCATTCGGAAGATACCATATATTAGTTCTGGAATGCGCCGATTCAGTGGCGTTCTGAAGAGACGACAGGCCCCCGGTGCAAACCCCCCCCCCACCCCACCCCGCCCCACTCGGTCTGCAGCTGGAGGGACAGAGCACAGTCCAACACTGAAGACACGGAAGGGGAAGGAATCTGTTTAACGTCATAAGAACTTTACAGACTGGGCTCCCCTTCCAACTCCCATCTCCCATCCCCGTACCCCCCTCCCGTCCACCATCCCCCCCCCCCCCCCCCCCCCCATTCCTCCTCGGTGTAAGATGAAGTCCCCCCCCCCCCCCCCCCCCTTACAGTAAGTGGACCGTGATTTGCCGTTTAAACCGTGATGTTTATTATGATTAAAATAAAGAAAATGTCACGTGTGTATCATTGTCACCGTGTTAATTACACGAAAAGTCTAACCTAAGCGGTAACCTGAGCTCACATTGGAAACGGGTTCAATATTGACTCAAGGATTGGCCTACTTGGCTTAAAGCGTGCGGGGGAAGTTAATGGATTTGGTTCATGTCAATGAATGTCTGCACACTTGGTGAGGGACCACCAAAAGAAAAGAAACCTGTATGCAACACTACCGCACACGGCACCATAACACTCTGGAGTCTAGGAGACTATGAGAAGAGACGAGACCATATTCTGACATGAGTGACATACACTATAACCATAAATATTAGATATTCCGTATTAGTTTAGTGATGACGCATTGGCGTGGTACAAATCCATTATTCAACAGAGTGAGTGAGTTAACGCCCCCAGCAGTGAGTGCTAAGGTAGATCCTTAAACTTTTTTTTTTTCCTCTGACCTGATTTTTGGAATTCTGCGCTAATAGACCAGCAGCAGCTCAGCTCAGCTCCTAATGCGTCCGGAACAGCGGACGTTTCGGCAGACCACGGAAGAGGAGGAGGAGGAGGAGGAGGAGGAGGAGGAGGAGGAGGAGGGGGGGGAAGGAAGGAGGAGGAGTGGACGGAAGACGCGAGGAGGAAGAGGATGAGGAGGAGGGGGAGGGGAGGATGAGGAGGGGTAGGAGGCAGAGGAAGTGGAGGAGGAGGAGGAGGAGGAGGAGGAGGAGGAGGAGGAGGAGGAGGGGAGGATGAGGGGGGAGGATGAGGAGGGGGAGGAGGAGGAGGAGGAGGAGGAGGTGGAGGAGGAGAAGGAAGAGGAGGAGGGGGAGGAGGAGGGGAGAGGATGAAGGGGGAGGAGGAGGAGGGGGAGAAAGAGAAGGAGGGGGAGCGGGAGGAGGAGGGGGAGAAAGAGAAGGAGGGGGAGCGGGAGGAGGAGGAGGAGGAGCAATGAGGAAGCAAGGCAAACATTTACTGGGCAAATGACCAGGGTCTACCCCCCGGCTTCGCTGGGAGGTTTTTTTTCCGAGACCCTTGTCGCCTGTGATCGGCAGCCAACGGTCCACGGTGGCCGCCAAATGCCCCTTCCTCCTCCACCTCCTCCACCTCTTCCTCCTCCTCCTCCTCCTCCTCCTCCCTGTGTAAACACAAAGCTAATCTGCAGTCCAGCTGCAGCTCAGGGACAGGTTGGGGGGGAGTCAAGGAGAGGAGGTGGCCATGAAGCGGTACTGTGGGAGTGGAGGAGGGGGGGGTGGTTTGACACATGATAAAGCTCATGGCGGTCACGGCTATCTGCATATGCGTTATTCTCCCTCTACCATGAACCCCCCCCCACCCCCCCCCAACCAAGTTGTCTTCCTCCCCGTCACGACCATGAAGATGACTTGCTTCCGTCGTACCAATATTTCTTCCTGCAACTTGTGTCGGTGTCCTCTCTCTCCTCCTCCTCCGTCCTCTCTCTCCTCCTCCATCCTCTCTCTCCCATACTCCTCCTCCGTCCTCTCTCTCCTCCTCCATCCTCTCTCTCCCATACTCCTCCGTCCTCTCTCTCCTCCTCCATCCTCTCTCTCACATACTCCTCCTGCCCCATCCTCTCTCTCCTGCTTCTCCTCCTTAGTCCTCTCTCTCCTCCTCCATCCTCTCTCTTCCCTACTCCTCCACCGTCCTCTCTCTCCTCCTCTGTCCTCTCTCTCCTTCTTCTTCTCCTCCTCTTCCTTCTTCGGGCTCATCTGTCTTCTCTCTCCTCCTCCATCCTCTCTCTCCTCCTTCATCCTCTCCCCCCCGTCCTCTCTCCTACTCCTCTGTCCTCTCTCTCTCTCCTCCCCCTTGGTCCTCCCTCTCCTCCTGCTTTCTCCTCTCTCCTTCCTCTCTCTCTCCTCCTCTTCTTCTTCCTCTCTCTCTCCTCCTCCTCTTCTTCCTCTCTCTCTCCTCCACCTCAGTCCTCTTCTAGTGACTGGTAGTTCTCTTGACTACCTGTTGAATGACCTTATTGTGATGTAATGTATTATATATGATGTTACTATATATGTGTATATGTATGTATGAGTTATATTATTATGGCTTGTGAGGGAAGGAAATGCACTTAGGACTTCTGGTGACGGGTAGTTCTCTTGCCTACCTGTTGAATGACCTTATTGTGAGTCACTTCGGACACAAGTGTCTGCTAAATGACTGTAATGTAATGTAATGTAATGTAATGTACTGTACTGTAATGTAATGTAATGTACTGTACTGTACTGTAATGTAATGTAATGTACTGTACTGTACTGTACTGTACTGTAATGTAATGTAATGTAATGTAATGTACTTAATGGGAGCACTTAGTGGTTGGTGCCTTAAGGATGCAAAGAACTGTTCTTCATTTAACTAAACGGTGCCGTCACAAATGACTCTAATGACGCAAAGTGTGTGTGTGTGTGTGTGTTCGTGTGTTTCCTGAGATCACCTTTGAATCCCTTGCATGTGGGAATGCAGATTTGCACCATTTGTGAACGGTATCTGGTTTATCATATAAGAGTTAATTACCAATGGTGTATTTGTCATATGGAAAACCAGTTCATGTTCTGTGAAATGCTATCATTAGGTGCTGCCTTTGCACCATCAAACACACTGTCCATTGGCTTGGTTGTTTTACTTGTGTACTGGTCAAGGTCAATTCCAATGGTAGTAAACAAGTAAGTAACAACCAAACAGACATCAGACAAATCCACAACAAGCCCTAACAGGACGACCAAGCCTCTAGTCTTCTAAACGGTTCAAGGCCTCGGTAACAACCTTTAAAAAAAAGCCCAGTGAACAATAGGCTCATAATATATTCATTGGGTGCATACCTTACCAGGCAATATAATATAATAAAACCGTCTACAATCGTTCTGACCCCCAGGCCCGCCTTTTTCACAGCATCACAAAGACCTGAAAGTCGTGCCTAGACCGGACCATAAAGCCCCAAGCAGGGGGTGGGGGGGGGGGGGGGGGGATGGGATGGGGGGGAGGACCACCAGCCCCGTTTTACTATCCCAAACTCTCTCTCTCTCTCTCTCTCTCTCTCTGCCTCTCTCCTCACACACACACACACACACACACACACACACACACACACACACACACACACACACACACACACCACACACACACACACACACACACACACACACACACACACACACACACACACACACACACACACACACTTAGTAGTACACACTTATGTAGTGGGTATTATGAGGTTGTAACGGCCCAGCGTGGGCCCCCAGAGCTGCTGAGGTAGGCAGAACAACAAAAGGCAGGTTGAAACCGACTGTCGGAGAACCACGTTCCCCCTGCGGTGCTCTGATTACCGGAGCTAGCCGTCGGCGTTAAGCGCTCGCGTCCGGAGAAATTACTTATTTTTTCCCCCGCTTTGGTTTTTATTTTTCTCTCAAGTGATTCGACTGCAGCCCTATTCGTTGCAACAGGTTAATCAGTGGCCCCATGCCCACATACACACACACACACACACACGCACACACACACACACACACACACGTGCACACTAATGCGCACACACACACACACACACACACACACACACACACACACACACACACACACACACACACGTGCACACTAATGCGCACACACACACACACACACACACACACACACACACACCACACCACACACACACACACGTGCACACTAATGCACACACACACGCATTTGAACGAAGATGTATTTCCGACCTTGTTTCTCTTTACGTTTTCCTCTGTATAGTTATTCATAGACACATGACAACCTACTACTGAGAAGCCGGATCAATTTGTCATCTCAGTTCTCTTACTTACGTGTGTTTTACAGTTTCCTTTGTGAGAGAGAGAGAGAGACAGACAGACAGACAGACAGAGAGAGTCCTCACTTGGACATCGTCTCCCCCCCCGGGGGGGGGGGGGGAGCTCTGCCAACGGTGATCCACTGACACATTCCAACAGATAACAGAGAGGAGAGAAAGAAAAGAACACCACAACCTCCACACCCCAACCACCGAACACCGCACAGAACAAACCATATCAGCGTTTTAGCATTCCGTAGCAAAAGTGATAAACATTCGCTAACGTGTACAGAAAACAGGGGACTTTCACAGCATACGTTCCACGTCAACGCCCGGAGCGCTGGTTGGAGAACACGCTCCCCGGGAAAATATCTATTTACACTGGAGGCAGAAATGAAGAACAGCATCCATCATAATGAGCGTGTGCTTACAAGCAACTGATTACAGAGGGAAGACCTTTTTATTTTGTGTCGAGCGCATTGGCCAAGAGAGACCACCGACTAGGTGGAGAGCACCGACACGCAAAAAATACTTCGTCTTCCAAACACAACTCTTGCTAATTTGTATGGGGAGGTAGCGACGTGCGAACGGGGGTTCATTCTGAGGGCCGTTGAGCTGAGCTGAGGCGCGGTGACCGACCGGTGAACCAGTGGCGTTTCCCGCCAGCCGTTCCGTCCGGGTACACCCTCTCTAATCCCGGGCCCGGCTGTCCTAGTACGCCTTCACAGCAGAACATCAGGAGGCCTAATCCGAAACAAAACTGAAAGGAACGAGAGGTACACCTCGTTTCCTGTTTCACTACAGAGGAAAAGTAATTTGCGCGAGTGGCTTTCAGAAGGGGATTTTCAATAAGTGTGTTTCTACTGGCCAGGTCTTGAAACTTTGTTTTACACTTTCTCGTCGCCGGCCGGGTTTCTGTTCGCTAATTACTCGCTTTTACAGGTCCCCTCCCTTCCGGCGATGCGATTGGTCCAAACTAAATATATATATATATAAAGCGAGAGAAAGCAAAACAAGATTTGAGCTCGCCTGGCATCAGACTTTCGCTATTCTATCTAAAACTAAAGCGATTCATGACAATGACAGTCCATAAAGCCATCAGTCTGAGGGTGTTATCCGGCGGGACACCAGAGTGGGCACACCAGATCAGCTGTGATATCTAAAGCTGGAAAGCAAATAAGTGAAGGGAAGGGGATTCATCTTGTTCTTCCCCTGTCCCCCAGGGTGGAGGAGAAAGTAGAGAGTAGAAAGTAGACTCACGTACTGCTCGCTGATAAGCCGAGAGAGAGAGAGAGAGAGAGAGAGAGAGAGAGGAGAGAGAGAGAGAGAGGAGAGAGAGAGAGAGAGAGAGAGAGAGAGAGAGAGAGAGAGAGAGAGAGAGAGAGAGAGAGAGAGAGAGAGAGAGAGAGAGAGAGAGAGAGAGAGAGAGAGAGAGAGGCACTTCTCTGGTACGTGGGAAAGGTACTATCTCTTCTGTTTCCGTTCTCATCAGACCCAGCCCATAAAATCCATCCAGGGAAATATAGAGGAACAGTGGTGGTGGTGGTGGAGTTGGTGGTGATGGAGGTGATAGTGGTGATGTTGGAGGTGATAGTGGTGATGGTAGTGGTGGTGGTGGAGGTGGTGGTGGTAGAGGTGTTGGTGGAGGAGGTGGTGGAGGTGGTGGTGGTGGTGGTGATAGTGGTGGTGTGGTTGATAGTGGTGGTGTGGTTGATAGTGGTGGTGGTGATAGTGGTGGTGGTAGTGGTGTGGTGGTGGTGATAGTGGTGGTGGTGGTGGTGGTGATAGTGGTGGTGGTGGGAGTAGTGGTGGTGGTAGGTGTTGGTGGAGGAGGTGGTGGAGGTGGTGGTGGTGGTGGTGATAGTGGTGGTGTGTTGATAGTGGTGGTGTGGTGTGATAGTGGTGGTGGTGGTGGTGATAGTGGTGGTGATAGTGGTGGTGGTGGTAGTGGTGGTGGTGTGGTGGTGATAGTGGTTGTGGTGGTGGTGGTGGTGGTGATAGTGGTGGTGAGTAGTGGTGGTGGTGGTGGTGATAGTTGTGGTGGTGGTGGTGGTGGTGATAGTGGTGGTGGTGGGAGTAGTACTGGTAGTAGTGGTGGTGGTGGTGGTGATAGTTGTGGTGGTGGTGGTGGTGGTGATAGTGGTGGGAGTAGTACTGGTAGTAGTGGTGGTGGTGGTGGTGGTAAAAGTAGAGGTGGTGGTGGTGATAGTGGTGGTGGTGGTGGCGATAGTGGTGGTGGTTATAATGGTGGTGGGAGTAGTAGTGGTGGTGGTGGTGGTGGTGGTGGTGATGAGAGTAGTGGTGGTGATGAGAGTAGTGGTGGTGGTGGTGGTGGTGGTGGTGGTGGTGGTGATGAGAGTAGTGGTGGTGGTGGTGGTGGTGGTGGTGGTGGTCTTCACGGCTCTGGCCCCAGAGCTCTGGCTCCACAGTGGTGGAATGAACTCCCGTCTCATGTCAGGACGGCAGAGTCCCTCGCCAGCTTCCGCAAGAGACTCAAGACCCACCTGTTCAGAGTCCACCTGGACTCTCCTTTGTGAAACCCCTAAACTTGCTTAAGTCCTGACATTTATAGCTCTTAGCATGTTGTATATGTTAGCAAGTGTATGTCCTTAATGTTGTTAACACGCTCTTATCACAGCTACTTAAGCAGGTGACCTAGCAGTACGAAATTGTGTTATTCATCTTGTCAATATGAATACTTGTGAACTGCTGTATTTATATGTTTGCGTACCCCAGTGTTATGCTATTGTCTGCTTCAACTAATGTACACCTTGTAAGTCGCTTTGGATAAAAGCGTCTGCCAAATGCCCTAAATGTAAATGTAAATGTAAATGGTGGTGGTGGCGATAGTGGTGGTGTCTCGTGAGGGTCAGATTTGAGTGAAAGCAAGGGGGCTCATGGAGTTAATCCTGAGGGTCTGTCTTTTAGGTCAGTGTACTTAGACCCTCTCTCCCCCTCCAGAGGCAATGTGTGTGTGTGTGTGTGTGTGTGTGTGCTTGTGTCTGGATGATAAGGACTTGTACTAGTCTGTTTGCTTGCTTGCTTGGGAACTGGAATTCATCACACCGAGATGGTCATTACAATAAAGAATAATAAACAGACAAACAAAACAGGGACAAGTGGAACACCATGTTCTACACTCTCTCTACGCCTCTCCCCCAGTACAGATACAAGAACAAGGATTTGGTGTGTGTGTGTGTGTGTGTGTGTGTGTGTGTGTGTGTGTGTGTGTGTGTCGGTACCTTTTCAAAAGAGAAGGAGGAGGCTTCATACCTCCAAGCCAATCTCTCTCACGGTCGCTCCAAGACAGTTGATTACACGCGTGGGACGAAGGATATGATTAAGATGTGATTACAGGGGAGAGGACAGGTAGGGAGATGATGGCTCTCTTGACACGTGGACACACACACACGCACACACACACACACACACACACATACTGTATACACACACACAAAGGCGGGCACACCCATACTGTCATCCAAACACAAAGTCATGTGCACATTTCATATTCAAACATATTCCTAAGAGAAAACATGTGAACACTCACACTCAGATGAAACACACACACACAACATACTCACATGCACACATCTACATGTACACGCACACACACACACACACTGGTGGTCTAGGCTACAACCCCCCCCCCCCCCCCCCCCCCTAGATTGCTCACACATGCGCCTGGCTCCGCCTGGCTCCGCCCACCTCTTTCTCTCTCTCTCTCTCTCTCTCTCTCTCTCTCTCTCTCTCTCTCTCTCTTCACAGAACAGGAAGCCCAGCAGACCGCCAGGCAGACAGACAGACAGACAGACAGACTGACAGACAGGCGGGCGCGGGCAGCAGGTTGGCTGTTGTGCCTTGTCGGGGGGTTTAAATGGAGTGTGGCAAGGGGTCCGTTCTGCATGGTGAGAGGACTGACCACCCCCTCTCCCTCTCCTCTCCCCTCCCCTCCCCAAGCAATAAGGTTTGAAATGGGAGTGTAACCACCTTGGGTTGAAACCCGGTCACTCTCTCTCTGTCTGTCTGTCTGTCTCTGTCTGTCTGGTCTGTCTGTCTGTCTCTCTCTCTACTTTGTAAGCTGTTGGTCAGAGCTATGAAACCAGCCTGTTTCTGCTCCATAACAAGCTTCACATAATGGTTCCTTCAGCGTCGGCTGCACATTAGTTTATTTTTGGATTTTTAATTTTTATATTATTTGGGATCCAATAGGTGTTAGAAACTTCTGTCTTCTTTCTGGTTTTGCGAAGGTGAGATTCCAACGTCTCTGAGAGGCAGGAATGCTGCCAACTTTATTATATAACAGTTGTTGACAGACAGACAGACAGACAGAGATACAGAGTGACAGACAGCGAGACAGTCCGAGGGACAGACACACAGACAGACAGAGAGGAACAGATACAAAAAGACAGACAGAGAGACGGTCAGAGGGACAGACAAAGGGACAGAAATAGGGACAGAGAGGCAGACAGTGGGACAGGACAGACAGAGGGACAGACAGAGTGACAGACACACAGACAGAAATTAAGAAATCCAAAGAGCCACTGTGGAATCACAGGACCAGACTGCTTCCTCCTTCATCTAGCCTTCGGGTGGAGGAGGAGGAGGAGGAGGAGAGGTCTCCTGTGGTTACGATATTGACTGGGGAGAGGCAGACTGTGCCACCTCCTTATGTCTGGGTTCAACCAGAGGACAGAAACAGGCCAAACAGCCCTCTCTGATGGCCCGGGCTGGCCTCTCATCACCGTAACCACCACCAGCAGCCCGTTTCCATTTTTGTCCACCAGTTTAGGTCAATGTTGCAGCGTTGCTCAAAATGAACGTTCATCTTTTTGGGGATTATTTGTCATTTTATTGTTATTATTTGATTTATCGGCACAAAACGGTAACAAAGGGGAAAGACACCATGCGTGAAATTGGAGTCTCTTCTCGTCCCGGTGTGGGAGAGGAGAGGACACAGCAGTGGGGTCCAGCAAGGGTCCTCCCCAATTCACTGTGATTTACAGGCTCTCACGCTTCAGGACACTATCACCTTTTTTTCTACAGTGAGAGAGAAAGGAGGGGGGAGACAGAGAGAGAGAGAGAGAGAGAGAGAGAGAGAGAGAGAGAGAGAGAGAGAGAGAGAGAGAGAGAGTGACAGCAAGAGAGAGAGAGAGAGAGAGAGAGAGAGAGAGAGAGAGAGAGAGAGAGAGAGAGGAGAGAGAGAGAGTGAGTGACAGCAAGAGAGAGAGAGAGAGAGAGAGGAGAGAGAGAGAGAGAGAGAGAGAGAGAGAGAGAGAGAGAGAGAGAGAGAGATCTATTTCTTTTCCTCTCTCCCCTCTCGACTCCCCTCCCAACCCACACCCATGTTTTCCTTCTTCAGAACGAGAGCAGGAGTCACGACAGCAAGGGTGGGACCTAGTTTGAAAAAACATTTAGAGGGAGAGAGGGAGAGACATAGAGAGCAAGAGAGAGACAGAGAGAGACAGATGTTTTGTTTTCTGATCATAGCATCATAACACAGTGGTTCATGTTATGACAGATGACTTCTTACCAAACCTATTCTTACTGTTCTCCTTGTGGACGCCATTCACTTAGAAACACACTGAAACTATTTGAGCCTGACCCCATTTCCGAAAAGCCACTGTTGCTGCTTGCTCTGTTACTGATCTGTATTCAGATTTATACTGTAACTGATCTGTATTCAGATACTGTAACTGATCTGTATTCAGATACTGTAACTGATCTGTATTCAGATTTATACTGTTACTGATCTGTATTCAGATACTGTAACTGATCTGTATTCAGATTTGTACTGTTACTGATCTGTATTCAGATACTGTAACTGATCTGTATTCAGATTTGTACTGTTACTGATCTGTATTCAGATACTGTAACTGATCTGTATTCAGATTTATACTGTTACTGATCTGTATTCAGATACTGTAACTGATCTGTAATCAGATTTATAATGTAACTGATCTGTATTCAGATACTGTAACTGATCTGTATTCAGATACTGTAACTGATATGTACTCAACCGGATATCAATTCAACAATAGCTTCAATATTGTATATTCAATTTTTTATTTTAGTTCACCGAGATTTAGTCTCTGTAGTCACTAGTGACTAGTTAGCAATATAACTATTTTGTGAGCATCATAGTGCTGGTGATTATCCAGGGGGAGAGAAAGAAAGACAGTCTCTCCCTCTCTCGGTCACCTTCTCTCTCTCCCTCCCTCCCTCCCTCCCTCCCTCTCTCTCCCTCCCTCCCTCCCTCCCTCTCTCCCTCTCCCCCCCTCTCTCTCTCTCTCTCACCGGTGAGGATGGGAGGCTCCAGCCTGTGCTACCAGCATCCGCGAAGAAAGAATATCAAAGCGTCGCCATAATTACTATTTCAAGTCGAAGAGAGAGAGAGAGAGAGAGACTCAAACATTTCTCTGGTCTCTCGCTCGCTCTCCTCCGCCCGTGGGACTTCAAAGGAGCCCCCGCTGCAGTTCTTTTTATAACTCTCTCCGGGTTTTTCGGTTCGTTTTTCCCCCCTCTCAACCCGTTCTGAGACAAAGGGAAGAGGTAGGGAGAGAGAGAGAGAGAGAGAGAAACCCCAAACCGGATCTCAACGTGAGCACAAAAACAGGCGCCGGTGGTGGTGGCGGCGGCGGCGGTGGTCAGAAGCGCTCGAGCGGCCGATCCAACATGCCTGCCTGCCGGATCCATCACGAAGGCGATCAGGGTGGGTGGGGGTTTGGGTGGGTGGGTGTTTGGGTGGGTGGGTGGGGTTGTACTTATGGTCCAAGCAGAGCCCATTCCCTCGAGGAGGAGGAACAGGGAGAAGTGGAGTGGAAATAATGGTTTAATGCTTCCCTCCTTGTGTGTCTAATAACAGACTATAAACCATGAGCTGTATGGCTGTACCATCTATCATTATGAGCCGATATTGAGATCAAAGAAAAACTGACAAAACCAAAAAAAAGAGAGAGAGAGAGAGAGAGAGGTAGAGAGAGAGAGCGAGAGAGGTACAGAGAGAGAGAGGGGGGGGTGGTAAGAGAGCAAAGGGGAGGTGATAAGCAGAAGGAGATCTAAAACTGAAACCTTTCATCCTTCGTTTTTGGGGTCGACCCCTGCCTTCCTTACCCCTCTTTACAACAAGGCCATCTACTAGAGAATTGAAAGGGGGGTGAAGAGTGTGTGTGTGTGTGTGTGTGTGTGTGTGTGTGTGTGTGTGTGTGTGTGTGTGTGTGTGTGAGGTTAAAGCGACAAGAGCTGGAGCTTTTATCCCTCTGCCACCTTTGGCCCCGTCATCGTTATCTCTCACTCCCCGCCTGCTGTGTGAGAACACGTGGGCCCCAGAGAGCAAGACAGGGGGCCCCCCAGAGAGCACCAGGGGGCCCCCCGCTAGCGTCATTTACAGTTTCCCCCCCCCCCCCCCCCCCAATCGGATTTTTCTATTTTTTGTTGCAAATATGTCCAAATATCCACACCCGTTCCCGCGCGTAATTGCTCACGTTGGACGTGAGCGTGGAACATTCCAGAAGAGTAAGATAACTCTCAGGCTCCTGCTTCTCCGAGCTCACCCGCTCTCCCAAAATTAAAGGCATGTGTGGAATTTCATGGCGAAGCTCTGACATAGAAGGGGGGAGAGAGAGAGAGAGAAGTGGGTGGGGTACACACACTCCCCCCAACTCTCTCTCTTCACCTTTTCTTCCTTCCTAAAGCCCCCAGACTGCAGAATAAAAGGCGTTACCTTTTCCTTCTACCCCTCTCTCCTTCCCTCCCTCTCTCTCTCTCTCTCCCTCGTCTCCCCCTCTCTCTCCCCTTCTCTCCCCCTTCCCTCTCTTATTCGCTCTCTCCCTCTCTCTCTCTCCCTCTAGGTGGGGGAGAGAACTAGGTGGGGTACACACACACACCCTCCTCTCCCCCTCTTTCTCTCTCCTTCTCCTTCCCCCCCCTTTCATTCGCTCTCTCCTCTCGGTGGGGTACACACACTCCCCCCTACTACTACTACTACTCTCTCTCCCTCTCTCTCTCTCCCCCCCCCTTCACCTTTTCCTCATGCCTACAAGCGCCCAGACTGCAGAATAAAAGGTGTTGTGGAGAGCGAGAGGGTCTGGCGACACATGCCCCGAATACTGTTCCTAATCCAAAGAAAATATCCCCCCCCCCCCGCCCCTCCGACCGACCACGCTGGGCCTTTATTGCCGTGTCGGCGTAAGTTAACCTGTCTCACGGGCCGGGAACCAGAACCTGCTGTCGGCCCGCCGGATTATGTGAGAAAGCGGTGAGCCCATCGCTACCTAAACACCGTAGAGGGAGAGAGGTAAATGCTCGCTCTCTCGACACACACACACACACACACACACACACACACACACACACACACACACACCTTCTGTGTTTGTCTTTCTCTATCGGAGGAAATGAAGTCGAAGGGAAAATATTGTTCTTCGGTTTTGCGCTTATCGACAAATCGGGAATCGATACAGTACAAACAAACCCAACAATACAAAATAAAATCCAAACAACCTTTTGTTATTAGTGTGTGTGTGTGTACGTACATGTGTACGTGTGTGTGTGTGTGTGTACGTACATGTGTGTGTGTATGTATATGTGTGTGTGCGTACATGTGTGTGTGTGTGTGTGTGTGTGTGTGTGTGTGTGTGTGTGTGTGTGTGTGTGTGTGTGTGTGTGTGTGTGTGTGTGTGTGTGTCAAGGGTAGGGGTGGTGAGCTGGGGGCGGTTACGAAATATAATCATAACACTCTATTGACGCTGCTCCAGTGTGTGCAGAGAGGAGCACGGAACAGTCCGCTGTTTGTCCCGGCTTAACGGAACCGTTTCTTCTTAGCCTCGAGGGGGGGGGGGGTGGGGGGTGGGGGGGGGAGTTCTCGACGGGACCTTATCGCCCGTCCACATCACAACTCGGCAGGATTTTGGAGTAGTCATGCCAGCACCCACCCACCCACACCCACACACACACACACACACCTCCAGCCAAACCTGACCTGATGCCAACACCTGATGGGGGGGTTCCACTGGACCACAACATAGCTCCTGTTACCCTAGACTTTGGGTGGGGGCGCCCACGGTATGTTGGTCTTCGGTCTTTGGGGCTTGCTTGGTTTCTTCCTCTTCCTCTCTCTCCCCTGCCTCCCCCTCTCTCCCCCGCCTGCACCCAGACAGGACTATCCTGTTACCATAATGACTGCCATTAGTGGAAGAACCCTTGTGTCTCACGTGACCGCGCACACGCACACACACATGAGCACACGCACACACATGAGCACGCACGCACACACACACGAGCACGCATACACACTGATAGTCATACACACACACACACACACACACAGTCAAACCCAGGACGACACAGGAAGAAGATAAGAGAGAAGCCAGAGGTAGAGAGACGGGTGTGTGTGTGTGTGTGTGTGTGTGTGGTGTGTGTGTGTGCGTGTGTGTGTGTGTACACACGTTAACCCTCTCGCCAACACACACACACACACACACACACACACACACTCACTATCCTTTTTGTCCTTGTTCTTCCCCTCTTCCTCTTCTCTTCCTCTTCCTCTTCCTCTCCTCTCTTCTCTTGGGAGGCCCAGTTAACCTCGCCGCACCTCCGCTGAACCCGGTCCCAACGGACCTGGATGAAGGCTGAACCTCAACCTCCCCATCAGCCTCCTTCTCTGACAGCCCCCTGACAACAACCACAACAACAACCACAATGCTCTATTTACCTCCGTCTCCTTGTATGCGCAGGCGGAGGAGGAGGAGGAGGAGGAGGTGGTCTGACGAAGAGAAGATGAAGCATCCTCAGCGATCTAAGCCACGCGTTGCCCTCAAGGTCAAGGTCGCCGATCGACTCCTTATTGGATTTATTCTAACCTCCGCCATGTTTGTCCGTCTGGAAGATAACACAAAACGTTCCATATGGAATTGGACAAAACTTGGTCATCAGATTAAGGATGGGACGAGGAACAGTTGATTCGATTTTGGCACAGATCCGAATCCAGGAGACGTTTCAATGTGTGTTTGCTCTACTGTGTTTAATAAGGCGCTCTACTGAGGGCCCTCTAGTTGAAGACATGCAGAGTTAGTCAAGCGACACGTTTTGCAGGAGAGTTTGATCCGTCCGGGGTCGTCTATCGACAAAATAATCAGCACTCAGAGACCTCAGAGAGGTCAATGCGGTCACATGACAGGAGCGGCCGCGGGGCGATCGTCCTGATCCGTTTAGTGAACCGGTGAACTATGACCCCCCGCTCGAGGGCACCCGGCGTTCGCCGGGGACAACCGGAGACGGCGGGACGACTTGTTCCTCATGCTAAACATGTGTCCACCCAAAAAATAAAGTGGTCCAAGAGTTGCTCAAACACAAGGTGACACAGACGCTCGTCTCCAACGCGGTTAGCGTATGAGCGGCATGCGTTTTAGCGTTTAGAGTTGCAGTATGAGGCCGTGACTAACAGACCTAGCGCTGGGGAAACAACAGTAAGACAGACTATACTTCCACAAGGAACTTCACAGGCCCAACGCAAATCAAAACCCGTGCACTCCCCCTGTGGTTCCCAAACCGGGGGGCGCGACCCCTATACGGCGGCCCAGAGTTATGTCGGACGAGGCTAAATATAAATGATGCGATATCGTTAAGGTGACTTGTTCCTATTTAGATTTGCCGTTGCAGTTCTGTATTAATTACAGGCAATGTTTTTAAATACAGGTGTGCAAGCAAAGGACGTGTCTTAGAGTGTCTTTATGTGGGTGCAAGTAGGTGGTGGTGGGGGGGGCGCTGACAATTTTTTTATCTACAAAAGGCGGGCCCTGCAGAAACTGCAGTTTGGGAACCACTGTACTAACCCATCAGTATCCACTGCCTCCTGCCCAAACCCCCTCACACACACACATTTGTTCCTTCAACGTGGCGGCAGAGAACACAGCAACACGTCTCCCTATTCATTCCATCTGTGAGAAGCCAGACAGCCAGCCAGCCAGCCGGTCAGCCAGCCAGCCGGCCAACCAGCCGGGCCCTAAGGCGACAGCCAGCAATCTGGCCCATCCGTGTCAGTGAACTGCTACAGATGCTCCATAATGATTGAGAGATCTTCCTCCCCTCCTCCTCCTCCTCCCCTTCCCCTTCTCTCCCCCTTTCTCACTCCCCCTCCCTGCCTCTCTTTCCCCCCTCTGTTTCTCTCTCTCTCTCTCTCTCTCTCGCTCTCTCTCCTCTCTTCTCCATCTCGCTCTCCACTCCCCACTCCCCTCTCCCCTCTTTCTCCATTCTTTCTCTCTACCCCACCCCCCCCTCCCTCCTCCCTCACCGTGTCTAGCGCTCTATAGAGTCTGAGTCCAGCGCTGTGCGCCGACGGCGGTGACTGTGAAGCACCGTGTGACCTGCACCGGGGGGGGGGGACCACGCAGGAGGAGGGAGTTCTGGGAGGAGGAAGAGGAAGGGATGGGGGGAGGGATGGGACGTGGAAAGCGGAGGCGAGCGGCAGAGGGAGGGGAGGTGGTGGTGGTGGGGATGGGGATGGTGGGGGGGGGAGTAAGCAATCGGTGGAACAGCGAGTCTCTACATCTCTCTCTGATCCGAGGTGGAGGCGAAGGAGCGGAGGAGGAGGAGGACTGGAATGGGACAGAATATTCTCCTCCGAGAACGGCGCCACGCTTGTTCCTCTCCCCTCTCCTCTCCTCCCGTTCTGCGAGGAGACAGCCGCCGGCATCGGGAGACGACTGAGGCGAGGCGAGGAGGAGCCTTGATGCTCCGCAGACTCACGGCCACAGATGAGGACCGTGTGTGGAAACCCTTTCGGGAATCGGGGTTTTGAACCGGCGGCCTAGATCGAACTACACTTCCCGCTGGTGTAACGTTCAAGGCCGCCGACGCTCATCGTAAAACAAAACACCAGGATTACGGCGGGGGCGAGTGGAGGGGATAATTGCGGTGTACTTCTCGAGAGATGCTTAATAGGTAAAACCTTGAAAGGAGAAGGAAGAGAGAAACACAAACCAACCTGGAGAGTAAAATAGCAGGTAGCCTACACCACCAGAGCGGGGTGCGACTGAACATCAATCCACCGATACAATACTCCTCTTTGTGGAGCCAACACACACACACACACATGTACACACACACTTACACACACACACAAAGAGCAGTCTTTGTGCATTCCGCCTTCGCATGTACATGCGCGCACACACACACACACACACACACACACTGTCCTGTGCTGAGCCCACCACCGTCACCTTCATCATCATCATCGTCTCCTCATCACGAGGCCTCGAGAGGATCCCTTCCCTTTTATTTTAGAGTACGCTATCTGCCTCTTCCAGACCCCTCTGGAACCAAAAAAAGAACACTAACAAAGCCATGACTCACAGGCCGCCTGGGCCAAGCACTCACTAATGTGTGTGGAACACTACAACAAGAGTGTGTGTGAGGAGGACCACAACAAGAGTGTGTGTGTGTGTGTGTGTGTGTGTCAGGAGGACCACAACAAGAGTGTGTGTGTGTGTGTGTGTGTGTGTTGGCCAAGCACTCTGTAATGTACTGTGTGTGTGTGTGTGTGTGTGTGTGTGTGTGTGTGTGTGTGTGTGTGTGTGTGTGTGTGTGTGTGTGTGTGTGTGTGTGTGTGTGTGTGTGTGTGTGTGGGGCAAGCACTCTGTTATGTGTGTGTGTATGTGTGGGCCAAGCACTCCGTAATGTGTGTGTGTGTGTGTCAGTCGGATGGTGCAGACGCAAACCCCTGTACTGCTCAATTTAAATGAGTATAAATATAGCCCCCACCCCTACCCCTCCCTTGCGTCTAGAGTCATTCATGCTCTTTAATCTGATTCTGGTTCAGGGGGGGATTCCCCTCAATTAGTTCCCCCCCCCCCCCCCCCCTCCACATTTTGAACAAGGTTCCTCTTTATAGCACCTCCTCACCAGCATGGGTTCAGCTTGTTTAGAAATCTGTCCGATTTCATTTCCTCGCCCTTCCCCTCTCGACACACACACACACACACACACACACACACACAATCAAGAAGAAGGCGGCGGCGAACGACAGCAGTTCATGCAATTCAATCGGCACCTTCGAGTCACATCTGAAATGAGTTGTCCATTTTGGGTGTGGTAGGAGTGGGGTGTGGGGGGGTCGTTTCCCCGTTGAACTGTGCGAGGGTGGAGCGAGTCTCAGTCTGCGTGACGGAGAACACGACACTCGAGAGGAAACGCCTCCTCAGACCTTCAACACTGGAAGGAGAAAGGAAGGAAGGAATGACTGAAACGCCGTGGCTTTGATCAAATATAATATAATAAAACAATACAAAATCAAATAGGGAGACACTTTTCCCCGATTTATATAAAACGATTCCACCTGAATCGCATCACTACCGGAAAGTCCCGGTTATACATAATTGAGGGCCATGCGTGGAAACCAGAGCGTGTTCAGTATGTGAAGACCAGGGGACCAAACAGATGTGGAAAGAGAACGACGGGAGAGTGAGAGAAATGTACATGTGGCAGCGTGTGTGTGTGTGTGTGTGTGTGCGTGTCGCAACGTATACACCCATCTGTGAGAGTCTAGCCAGCCAGGTCGGTCCTGTGGTGGCTAAAAGTTCAGCCTTTCCTTCACAGCTGATAAGATCATGTGACACAGAACTTACAGCATATGAGATGAGAAGGCCAGGCAGTCAGAGAGGTGAGTGGTGGGTGTGTGTGTGGTGTGTGTGTGTGTGTGTGCGCAAGGGTAATCTTTCTGGGTTAACCCAAAAATTGCCTCAGTATCCTGTTGGGAGTCTTTGAACAGACAGACACGATAAGGCAACATTATCAATATTGATTGGGTGTATATATACACCCAATCAATATTGATACGGGAAAGCAGCATGACGGACTGAAATATTTATATCCCAAGGGGCTTATAGATAATAATAAAGTGCTAAATGCCGTGTGCTCCATAGTGAATGCTTACTTTCGGATGCATTTAGTGTTTTTTTTTGTTTTTTTAAAGCACATCAAGGTTAAAGGTCATATCAACTGGATGAGTTACTATACTATATCAAACCGCCGTTATGAGCCCGTCTAGGAGACTATTTCTTTCCGCCACATCTGGGATCATAGGAAGCAGCCGCAGCTGGACGGAGAATACGTTAGGGGAAGGACAAAAAAAAATTAATAAATAAATAAACTTAATGCACACGGACACCAAAGCAAAACATACAGCTGACACGTGCAGACACACGCGTGTTATCAAAACATAGATAACCGCCCCCCCCATGTCCATGGTGTGTGTGTGTGTGTGTGTATGTTTATGTGTGTGCGTGTATCTCTGTCTCTGGGCCCAGAGGCCGCCTCGGGTGCCAACGCAGAACAAGGGGGGGGGGGTGGTTCTGGACCGTGAACTCGGTCGCCTTTTCTCGGGTCCCCGGGGCTGTGTGGGGGTAACCACGAACCCAGGAGAGAAGAATGCCCAGAACAATCTGTCTCTCTCTCCCCCCGGGGGGCCGCCGATTAGCGTGGTGCCAGCCTCCAAATTAGGGCACTGGGCACTTCCTGTCCCACAACAATGGGTCTGCCCACCGGGGGCCACCTCCTCGACTGTACAGCGCCTGGCGCCCTGGCACCATCGTCCACAGTCTGTGTTCACTGCCCTGGAAGGGTGCTGGTGGTGAGAAAGGCCACGGTGGGTGTTTTGCAGGAGAGAGAGAGAGCGAGAGTGGGATTCGAGCACAGTCTCCACACCAGGAGGTCAGTAGTCCACACCGGCGTGTCATCACTATACTCTCACTTGTTGCAGTGTGAATATCGTCACGACAGTCGGTGGACGGCTCGCTGGCGCCCGACCACCACCAAACAACATCCCGTCATCCCCCCTTTTAACGAGACGCCACCGGCTTTCACCGTGTGATGAGGGACGTACCGGTTTCCCAAATCTTGGAAGCTCAGTGCCAGCGGCCCTCGAAACAATGAGGCCGCTACAATTCGAGGAACACAACACTGGGGGGGGGGTGGGAAGTCGCTTTCGGAGATTAGCTTCCAAGTACGCCGGGCAAACCTTCGTCAGTCGAGCGGAGGGGAGGGGGGGATGGGGCAGACTGGAGCCACTCGCTAAAGTACGCGTGAAAGGCAACTTAAAAACAAACCCCAAAAAGGAATGAGGCGATTTCAGCTAATGGTTGTTAAACACTTGCAGGCTATGGATTAAAAAAATAAAATCCTAAATAATAAAAGCATAACGGAAAAGAAAATTGAACTGCACACCAGCTCCATTTCCTAGTGCTCCAAAACTTTATCCTCCGCTTCAAACACTTCCCCTGGTTTTTTTTATTTGTGTTACACCGAGGGTCACCTTTTCAAACTCCTGGAAGGCTCGGATGGAATTCGGGGGGGGGCCAAGTAATAGCAGCAGCAACATGACCTCTGAACCCACAGTCGCCACACCTCACTGAACCTCCCCCCCCCCCTCCCTCCCTCCCTCCCTCTCTCTCTCTCTCCCTCCCTGGCTCACCTCGACGAGAGAGGGACAATCCATCTTCGGGCTCTCCCCCTTTCTCTTTCCCTCCCTCTAACTCCCTCCATCCCTCCCTCTCTCCACCCCCCCCCCCCCCTCCCCCATCCCTCCCTCATTTTTGTTTGGGGTGCCAAATTTGCCTAATAAATCAGAGGCTCCAGTGCACACCGCCCGGAGACACCAGGGAGACGAGGGTCACTGGTGAACGGGGTAGACAAACACACCGCAGGTCCCTCTTTTCTGGAGGACGTGCTCCATCACACCGCCGACACCTCGCCATAAAACCTCCTCTTTCCCCTCCTCCGCCTCCTCCACCTCTTCTGCAGGGGCGGCAGTGGAGGCAGAGGCAGAGGCAGCCCGTCCCTCGTTCAGCGGCGGCGATGCTAACCTTGACAGCGCGAGGCAGGTAGCCGCGCTTTATATCAGCTCCGTAGGCGAGGACCCCATAAACACTTCAATAAACGCACAGGAGAGGTCAATACCATTACTGACGGAGGAAGGGAGGGCGGAGGATGAGGACACCACCCGTGACAAAGCCCAAACAGGTACACAACGGGGTAAGATGTAACGGGAGACGCTTGTTGCCAGGATCCCCTGCCCAAACAAATATTTGTATATTTTTTCATATTTAAAAAAGGTTGCCATACTACGTTTGACGGCCGTGTTTTTTCAAAACCCACAGCAGGTGTTGTAGATTCTCAAACACACACACACACACACACACACACACACACACACACACACACACACACACACACACACCACACACACACACACACACACACACACACACACACACACACACACACACACACACACACACACACACACACACACACACACACACACACACTTCATAACATTCTGCTGAGCCGCACAGACACACCCAGTAACGGTAATAAAACATGTTCTCTTTTCCTTTTTGAACTATCCGTGGAAACAAACAGGACTCGCCAGATCTCAAACACACACACACACACACACACACACACACACACTTTAGAGTACAGAGAAGCAGATGAACATGAAGATTGGGAGAGGAATGTTGTTGGCTCTGTGAGTGAGTGAGGAGAACACACACACACACACACACAAATCCACAGGGAAAAGACAGTGAGGGGGGGGGGGGGGAGAGAGAGAGAGAGAGAAGAGATGAAGGGGGAGAGAGGAGCTTGTGTGGGATGGAGTTCAAAAGATGAAGCGGGGAGTGTTTTTGTAGGGTAATGATGCGCGCGCGCTCTCTCTCCCTCCTCTCCCTCTCTCCTCTCTCTCTCTCCCCCTCCCTCTCCCTCTCCTCTCCTCGTCCCCCCCACGGCAGATGGGAAGAGGAGGTGCATTTTAAAAGACTATTCTTTACGCCCCCCGTGGCACCCCACCCTTCTGAGTGGAAAAACAGCTGTGGGCGACACACTCCATCCAGCCTCCTTAACCATCGCCGGGTTGACACACACACACACACACACCATGGGCCTTTATCACAGAGGTGTAGCACTAGGTGTAGCACACGGCCACCGGCATGCCTGCAGAACCACAACTAACTTGACGAGCTACACACCTGTTTACACCTATTACACTATTATACCTCTATTGTGCTGAAAGGCCCATCGGGGGGGGGGGTGGGGGGCGGCAGGCACACACACAGGCGCACACACACACACACACACACACACACACACACACACACACACACACACACACACACACACACACACACACACACACACACACACCACACACACACACACACACACACACGTCAGCTGTGAGCCATCTAACTGAAGAGTCTCCGTCTCGGAGCCTAGGTGTCTAGGAGACAAGGGACCAAAATAGAATATACATGTTATGTTTTTGTCTTTTCCACATACTCGCATACTCCCAGCGTAACCGTAAACCGGTAGCGGTTCTACTGGAGCGAGGTCCACGCGTTTTACAGACTCCACCGCCGCAACTCTGGCGACTGGTGGTTCCCCCGGGGGACGGAGTGGGTCGGCTGAGCGGGCGCCACACTCGGAGGGTAACGGATGCCAGCCGCGTTGCAACCATTAATCCAGATGTACAACGGAAAACATACCGGAGAACAGACCCGAGCCCAGACCCGAGCCCAGACCAGACCAGAGCCCGGACCAGAGCCCGGACCAGAGCCCGGACCAGAGCCCGGACCAGAGCCCGGACCAGAGCCCGGACCAGAGCCCGGACCAGA
Organism: Muraenolepis orangiensis; assembly: GCA_027704905.1. Lineage (NCBI taxonomy): Eukaryota > Metazoa > Chordata > Actinopteri > Gadiformes > Muraenolepididae > Muraenolepis > Muraenolepis orangiensis. Next base: position 13,754,723 of record CM051020.1, read on the forward strand.
GCCCGGACCCAGGCCGGCCGCTGCTTTCCTTCACGTCGAATGGGAAAACAACATCTTGAACACGACAAACATTTTTGTTTTGTTTTCGGATGCTCGGGCAAAGAGGGAGTTTGTGAGATGGGAAAAGCACGACGAGAGAACCAACACACTTCAGGATTGTATTGGTGCAACAATACAACAAGTGGGAGGGCGGCTGCCATCGTTTTTTTTTTTTGTCCTGTACACACAGACGTAAACACGCCACACCAGGAGTATTCTTTGCTCTATAATGAGCAAATAGTTTCCTTTAGTCCCGACTTAAATAGAGCGAGCCGTGAAGCCCCTGTGCCTGGAGCGATATGGGGCACGGCACCGCCCTCTGGTGGTCATACATGAAACTGCGGCACACTCGACCCTATTATAAATACGATTTAGTCAGTCAGGTGTTGCATAATCAAGTCCGCACTTCCGCCTGGGGGAAAAACCGTCGGTAGAAACAAGGCGGCCCCTGGAAGTGTTCCGCTCTACCGGTTGTTGTTCTTTTTCAGGGACTCCAAGAGGCCCTTCAGCCTCACGCTGGCCAGCTCCCTCTTCTGCTTCCGCCGACCCTTGACCCCGGCGGTCTGCGAGGGGAGGAGGAGGGCCGCCAGCCCCCACGGCGCCGGGGCGGTGTCGGCGCCCCGCTGCGGCGGTGGCGCGGACGGCGCGCCGGCGGCGCTCTGCTCCAGGTGCCATGCGGCGTCCTGGCACAGCGCCACGAAGCGGTCCAGCTGCGTGCCGTTGACGTTCTTGCTGACGTTGAGGGACGTCTCGAAGGGGTTCTGGATGTGCAGCGGCGCCACCTCAGGTTTGTTCTGCTCCGTACCCTGAGGGGGGGGGGGGGGGTGTTAGCAACACGCATGTGAGGAGGGACGCATGACGATGACATCATCAACAGAACATAAACCAAAACGAAGGTTTCGGTTTTCAAAGTTTGACCTGTATAAGCCTAGGAGACACGTCAAGAGCAGTTGTTTGAGGCCGTCAAATGAATAAGTAAACGTATTAACATCAATTCAATTTTTCTCTTTTCAAAGACATTGGAAGTATTCACATTTGTCTGACACACACACACACACTTCCTTTGAAATCCAACATGTTTGACGCAGCTGTTGCTGCCATCGGATCTTCATCACGGGGAAATATTCTCTGTGATCACCGTGCGTAGACCCTCCCCACACACACACACACACACACACACACACACACACACACACACACACACACACACACACACACACACACACACACACACACACACACACACACACACACACACACACACACACACACACACACACACACACACACACACACACACACACACACACACACCACGCACGCACGCACGCACGCACCACGCACGCACGCACACACGCACACACACACACACACACACACAAGCCTGCAGGTCAGCACTGGCACTCATGAGCCAGATCCTCGTCGTCACGGCTTACGTAACATCCATCTAGCAGGGAGAACATCGCATACAAAACCGCTTACGCCTCAGAAACATAATAAAAACAATAATTCACTTGAGGTTGACGAGGGGAATAATACCATAAATAAAATAATAAAAAACACACACACGCACACACACACACACAAACGGGAATAGGATCCCACATTGGATTCACCCCATTTTAAAGATATTAACAGCATGGCAGCGACCAATCGAAACGTTGAATGAAAATCCCGGAGCTCCTTGGGATGAGGGGGATGAGGTACCTGTAATATCTCGAGCCCTTCCTAAACCCCCGCATAAAAAGAGATGGATGGATTACAAGGGAAGGAGGCTGCCGGTGTGCGGGGCCGCTATAAGACCGCATCATAAAGCTATCGCTCAGAAGCACCGGGCGGACGGGGACGGGGGGGGAATCGTACCACCGTTTAGCAGATTTATGGGCGTTCTCTACAGCCGCCCGGGGTCAGGGCCGGAGTCCACCTGCAGGGCCTCCACTACACCACCCCCCCCCCCCCCACCCTACTCCCTGGAATACAGGGGTCTCTCTCTCTCTCTCCCCCCTCTTTCTCTCTCTCCCACCTTCTCCCCTCCTCCCCTCTCTCCTTCCTCTCCCTCCTTCCATCTCCCCGTGGGAAAACCACGGAAGAGTCTCGATCAACAAGTCGCCTGACTGACTACACTACACAGTGTGTCATCGTCTTCCAAGAGGAGGGTTGGTAGGACATGGGGGGAGGGGGGGGGGTCCTGAGAGCATCCATCACCCATGTGACAGGCCCAGCGCGGTGATCCCCCCCCTGGGAACACACGTCATTCGCCACCACCACGCACGTCGTTATTAACCGCAGACCTGGGGGAGGGGGTGTGGGAGGGAGACCCAGCTGGCTCTGGTAGTCCACGGCTGGGGAATCGTCCCACGGTCTTGGGAGAGCAGCGTAGATGACCCACGCAGACAATAGCGGGCTACAGGAACTTATCCAGAGAAACAAACAATAGGTCCAATAGCCCCACCGGGCTAGAGACTCCTAACTATCCAATAGGAGAACCCAGCCGCGTGTGAACGAGAAACCCAAACAAAATCAATAGAGTCACCCCAAGGACAAAGACACACAAGATCACTATCGAACCCTCACCTTCCTGATGCTAATCGACATTCTCCCGAACTGGAACGAGCCGTAGAAGTCAAAGAAGCCGCGCAACAGTTGCTCTAAAAAAGAAGAAGAAGAAGAAGAAGAAGAAGAAGAAGAAGAAGAAAAGTGTGTTCAAATGAATTGTTAACAAAAAGTTAGCGGCGTGAGGCTGAACCCGAACGCTGTACTCCTGAGGGCTGCTGCTGCTCACCCAGCGTCTCCGTGTTGTCCTGCAGGGTGATGCGGCTCAGGTCGCTCACAAACGTGCAGTCGTTGCCCTCAATCACACTCTTGTCTGCCGGGCCTGGGGGGGGGGGGAGCGACGACGACGACGAGAAGAGAGAGAGAGAGAGAGAGAGAGAGGGTACAAGGGTAAATGACTGCCCGTTACGCGACTGCGTTCGCCATAAACAAGACGTGGACAGATGGTGCCAGCCCAACCGTGGAGGGAACATGGGGGGGGGGGGGGAAGAGAGAGAGAGAGAGAGAGAGAGAGAGAGAGAGAGAGAGAGAGAGAGAGAGAGAGAGAGAGAGAGAGAGAGAGAGAGAGAGAGAGAGAGAGAGAGAGAGAGAGAGCGAGAGAGAGAGACAACAAGGGATGATAAATAAAGTGATGAGGAAGGGAAGAATAATCCAAAAAATAAAAAGGGCCAGTTTGTAGTCATTCAGTGGGGGCCACACACTTGGGTTGTAAATCAACACACACACACTTTGTGTGTCGTGTCTTTGACCGACCCCCCCAACCCCCGACACGGTGGGTTAACACAGCACACAAAAAGTGCCTGGTCATGAGGTTGTACACGGTCCTTTATGGAGCAGGGAGAAGAAGAAGGTCCTCAGAGCGGTGGGCATTTTATTGTGTCATCAGTGCTGGAGTCAGTACTGAGCATGGGGGGGGGGAGGAGAGGAGAGGAGAGGAGAGGAGAGGAGAGAGAGAGAGAGAGAGAGGAGAGAGAGGAGAGAGAGAGAGAGAGAGAGAGAGAGAGAGAGAGAGAGAGAGAGAGAGAGAGAGAGAGAGAGAGAGAGAGAGAGAGAGAGAGAGAGAGAGAGAGAGAGAGAGAGAGAGAGAGAGAGAGAGAGAGAGAGAGAGAGAGAGAGAGAGAGAGAGAGAGAGAGAGAGAGAGAGAGAGAGAGTGTGTGTGTGTGTGGGGGGGATGGCCAGTTGCTTGCAGGAGATAGGATGAATTGCTTTTGGAAAGGCAATTATCAGGTGGCCAAGGTGACACAGTGGGGGGGAGGGGAGAGAGAGGGAGAGAGAGAACCCCACTACAGCCGTGCAGAATCAACACAGGCAGAGAGTACCAACAAACAATTAACCCCCGTTAACGATTTATTTATTTTGTAATTCATTATTTTATTTTATTTTTGAGTTAACGGGCACCGGGGGGCCGACACTCCCCGCTAGGAATTATGAACGGACGTGACCTTGTGCCGTTCAACATCCCATCTCCGTGGTCGGCGGTCGTGGGCCGTTTATCGCCCGCTGCGACCGCTCCAATTAACAGTCACTCGCGGGGCAGGCGGGGAAAATGAACTACTCGGAACCACTCGAGATGCCATAACCTCCACCAGAGATTTAAAAGGCTGCCGTTTGGGAGAATTACGGATGTGGAGCCAATTTTGGACAGACTCATAAATATATACATAACAATGAGCAGGCCTCGTATATTTTCGGCAGAGTTTCCTCGGTAATGAAACATCTCTCTGGGGCCATTAAGCGGGGGGGAATTTATGACGGGTGTCCCGGCGATGCTAAAAAACTGAAATTGCTTGAAGATTAGTCCGACTTTAAAGGCGTAGGGTCTTACGAGTCCGGCCCGGGCCGCTTTGACATTAAAAACACTTTGCATTGCCTTCTTGTTTTTTAACCATCTGAACCTGGGCAAGACAAAACGAAACAAGGCGACAAACCAAAAGTACTTGGCTTGGGGGAGCTTCTGTTGAGACACAATAAAGGACGCCACATTTTGCACTTCATCACTACCAGAACAAACGAAAGCTAAACCAACTAGAGGGCCATCAGTTGAGAACATACCTCCGCCACACCCAAAAGTCGCCCTATTTCTGAGGCTAAACAATCCCTCTAAAGCAGCAGTTCTTCACCATTTTCTCCGGTCCATTGTGATTAATCGTTTTCCCTTACTTTGCATTCACCTTGTCCTGGATCGGGATCTGCAGGGGGGTCCGGATTCGTAATGTGTATATACAGATTTATACAGTTTTCTCTAAGTTCTCTAAAAGTTATGCCAATATCTTAATAACTGTGTGAAATATTGCACAATATGTGCACAATATCTCCCCAATGCTAAAATCTAAAAGTCTTCCAAATTCAAATCTAGATCTGTGCCAAAATCAAATTGACTGTTCCTTGGTAAGATAAGTAATCAAATTCTTGTCCAATTCCGTACATCACTCTTGGAGTAATCTTGCTGACAGACAGACAGACAAACGGGGGTGAAAACATAACCTCCGGTCCGTCTCCGATGTCGGAGGTAATGACTAAAACCAACAAAAGTAAAAGCCTTCAAAGCGTCCTTGCTCCTTCCTACCTGCCAGGCTGTGGAGGTGGTCCAGGGTGGGGATGACGGGGGCCGGGCGGCGCTGCAGGAAGAAGAGCACCATGACGGTGAGGGAGAAGTTGGTGATCCAGGCACCGGGGACGCTGCTGGTGATGGCGTGCGCCCGGGCCCAGCAGCGCACGGCGAACACCAGGCCGCGCACGCGGCCGTCCAGCCGGCCGTACAGGTGCAACAGCTCCGAGGTCTTCATCGCCACCCTGTGGCCGCAAGGGGGAATGACACGTGGAGTGAGACGGTAAACAAGGCATTTATGTAACCCAAAAGTGCTTTAAAAAAAAAAAATCACACACGGACGGTTAATTTCATTCAGCCATGCAAGGGGACAGCTGGTCAGGAGCAGTAGGGGTTAGGGTGTCTCACTCGAGGAGCCGGGGATCAAACCAGCAACCCGCTCTTCCCCCTGAGCTACTGTAGGACGTCAGGGACGGGTTTTCCGGACTGTCTGCACTACACTTGGCTCTTTACGCTTTAACACTTTTGGATTTATATTGTACCGTTTATAGTTTCCGATTCATATATTCTGCAATTATGTTAATATGTACGTTTGGGTATTCTTTTGGTATTTTTGTAAATGTAGACAATTTAGTCATTTGAAATACTTACTTTTGCACATCTTTGGAGCTTGCGATAACGATTCACTGTACCGTATTATACATGTGACAAATAAACCAAATATGTCAGTGTTCAGGGTGTGTGTGTGTGTGTGTGTGTGTGTGTGTGTGTGTGTGTAGGGGGGGTTCCGTCGGGGCCAATACATCCTCCTTTGGAGATAAGAAGTAGAAAGCGTATTCGGCTGCGACCGGAGCACGTCGCCAGGAAAGCCAAGATGGTTTTAAGCCGGGTTTAACCGCCCACGGCGTGGTAACACCGTGACAGGAAGTGTCTCCCTTTCGGTGTGAAAAAAAAATAAAAGGCGGCGCTCGCCTCCATTTTCCCGAGAAAGAGTGGGCCGAGCCTGCCGAGAACAACAACACCAAAATAACAACTAATCAACTGCTTTCCCCCCTGATAACCTTCTCCTCCATCCTCTCATCACCATCATCCTCCACTGGTTGATTTGTTAGTTTTAACTGCTAAGTTTCGTTTCCCACCCCAAATCCAATCTAAATTTTTTTTTCCCCCCATCTCTCATTACCTTCCATCAAACTACCATTATTATTATTATTATTATTATTATTATCAACATCTCTACGTGCTTATTATCAACATCTCTATCATTAACTCTACGTGCCTCCAGGGTTTGCTTCTGCTCAGCAACACAATGAAATTATATTAAAAAAAACCATAAAAACATTAACTACGTCGAGATGCAGACGGTAGAAACTAGAGATATATATATATATATATATATATATATATATATATATATATATATATATATATATATATATATATATATATATATAAAATGTCACAGTACGAAACTATGACTGACCCGATGAAACAGAAAGAGTGACCAGCGGTCATCGGCAGAGAGTGGTATCCCCCCCCTCCTGTGTGTGTGTGTGTGTGTGTGCGTCTCGCGGTACTATAAAAAAGCGGCTGACAGCCGGCTGGCTTAGAACCAGCTGGTTCTAAACGTCAGATCATTTTCCAAATGTAACGTGACGTACGTCCGCCTCGTCACTCGAAGAACAAGCATCACGGCACCAAGTGAGGGGGCCGCTGATCCACTTCCTGCCCTTTGGTTTGTCTAAACGTTATCAAGCGTACGTGCAAGGTGTACGTGTGTGTGTGTGTGTGTCACACACACACACCTTTTATTAAGGCCAGAAAGAGAGAAGTGAAACGCACGCAACCCAGCGCTCTCCCCCCCCCCCCCCCCTCTCTTCCGAGTATCGCTGAGAGACGGCTTGCACAGCACTTCCTGCAGACTGCGGTCTCTGTTTTGCACCACTAACACAAGAAGAACGCAATACTCGCACATTTTTCATGTGTCAGATTCACAATGTGTGAACGATAACCTCAATGTCAAGGATTGAATCCTCTTTATTGGCCACATACATAAACACAATGTAAACACAATGAGTTTCTCTGCATTTAACCCATCCTAGTATTAGGTGCAGTGGGCAGCTATTTTATATACAGCTGCCCGGGGAGCAGTGTAGGGGTCTGGTGCCTTGCTCAAGGGGCACCTTAGCAGTGCCCGGGTGTTTCGGGGACTTGAACCGGTGACCTTTCGGTTCCCAAGTCCTAAAGGACTGAGCTATCCTGCCTCCCCACCTGGCTATTGCATGCAGAAATGTATGCAGAAAAAAACCTGGATAGTCGTGGAAAGGTTATCCTATACTATCCATTAATAGTAATAACAATAATAATAATATTAATAATGTTATCACACATTAGATAACCTTACCTACCCTAATAAGCCTTTGTAAGAGTGATCTTTGCAATGAGTTGCAACAGTTCCCTTCCCCCCCGCGATTAAAGAGAGTCACGCTAATGACCGTTTGTATCACCGCTGCAGCCAAGAAAGTGTGAGGTCACATGAAACACTTCATCTTCCATAAAGTGTTGATTCTTTATATTAATACTGGGGTGCATGCACACATAAAACACATGTGCATGTGCGTGTGTGTGTGTGTATGTGTGTTTACGGCCGAACCTGTTGTTAGCCGTGAGGTCGCACTGAAAGTTGGAGGGCTGGTGGGCGAACCGGACCAGGGGGCACCGGGCGTTCAGGATCTTCTGCACCCCCACGCAGCCGGGCCCAAAGCGGTCCACGCACTCCCCGACCACGGAGAGGATGCTCTGGGTGACGGCCCGCTCCGAGTTGCACCGCTTCATCTGGTACTCCAGGGCCAGGCCTGCATTGGGCTGAGCACAGAGAACACAGCTGCCGTTTGGTTCTGTTCTGGGGTGCGCGTTTGTGTGTGTGTGTGTGTGTGTGTGTGTGTGATGTAGGATTTAAAATGTATTTATTCCTATTCATTATCAACCCTGCCCTCTCCATCAACGCCACATACAGTATTTATGCAAAACATTCCATGGATATTATAATGAATTAATGTGGACATTCACAAGCATAATAAACGTCAGTGACCGACTACTGACAACTCCTAGATAACATTGTTGCTAAGTGATTTGATTCCAGAACCGTTTCCAAATACAAGCAACAAAGTGAAATGAGCAAAAATACACACGCAATTCGTAAAAAATGACATTTCTAAATAAATCACAGTCAACTGAAGCCAACAACTCTTTTCCCGCCAAAACACTACTATAGTGGTCTCAGGTATAGCACTACTATAGTGGTCTCAGGTATAGCACTACTATAGTGGTCTCAGGTATAGCACTACTATAGTGCTACACCGCTCGACACCACTACAGTAGCGGTATTTGGCCCACAGATTATTTGACCCAGAATTCAACCTGGGTTCAACCTCCGGTCTTCCTTGGCTCAGCGTCACGTGTGTTTGCAAGAGCGTAATTTCCTGAACCTCAAAGGCCCGCAAAGACAAGCTGAACTGGCTTTCATCCCCCTCCCCTCCTCCCCCCCCTGATCTGTTCCCGGCAAAGAAACAGTAAAACAGCAAAGAAGAGGCTCTTTACAATGCCCTGCATCTGCCATTTAGTGTTGCCAAAAAGGGGACATTAGGGCTAGTTTCCTGCACAGAAATCCATGTCTCAACATGAACCTAAGGATGAGCAACGAAACACCAAGGTCATTGTGAGTGAGTCCTTGGGAACAGTATCGTCGATGCTTGGGCAGCATTGCCGTTTTTTGCTTTTTTTGAATTTTCACCCGAGAAAAGGAAGTTTCTATGAAACCGGGTCAAAAGAGAAAGGGTGTGACCAAAAAACTCCCATAGAATTGCATCCCTCCGTGTAAACATTTGCCAACCGTAGGAAAGTCAACGACAGCAAGGCGAACCTAAACAACCTGTGCTCTGGAAACATCAACAACTGTACCCACACAGCACTCACGTTGAAGGTTATAAACAGAGTGCCACCTCCATCTAATGCAGCCATGCTATATCTATCGAATAGATCGCTCCCACAAGGGGGGAGCCTAGCTAGTTAGTCCAGTCACAAGCCTATACCAACAACAGTTGGAACTAGAGGGCCCTCAGTAGAGCACATACGTCCTCCGCCACACCAAAAATACACCCGCCACACCCTCCTCCTTTGTGAACCCCTATCTTGCTTAAGTCCTGACATTAATAGCTCTTAGCATGTTGTATATTCTAGCAAGTGTATATCCTTAATGTTGATAACATGCTCTTATCACAGCTACTTAAGCAGGTGACCTGGCAGTACCACATTGTGTTATTCATCTTGTTAATATGAATGCTTGTGAACTGCTCTATTTTTATGTTTGCGTACCTCAGCGTTATGCTATTGTCTACTTCAACAAATGTACTCTTGTAAGTCGCTTTGGATAAAAGCGTCTGCCAAATGTCCTAAATGTAAGTGTAAATGTAAAAAAAAATCCCCTGGATCCGGATTCAGCTCTGAATCTGAAGGCCTAAAATCGAATCAGCTGTTCCCTGTAATCTCGTCGCTTTTTGTCCAATTGAGTACATAACATTTTGAGTTAACAAACAGCCAGACAAACAGGGGCAAAAAACCATAACGTGCTTGGACGGCGGAGGTAACAACAGAATGATCTTTCGCTGGCCGTACCATCTTTAAGCTCCTCCCGCTGATACCGTCCAGGTCCAAGAACATGTCCAGGTCACAGCCCAGCTTTCCGAAGCCGTTCACGGACGAGCCGAAGGGCCTGACGTTGCACTCTGGGAAATAGGAGGCAGCGATGTCCCGCAGCAGGGAGCAGACCAGGAAGCGCAGCCGTGTGTTCTCCTCCGTCAGCTGGAAGGCGGCAGTGAGACACGTGACCTGCTGGTCTATCTGAGGACCAAACGATAAGGGCAGACCAAAGTTACTCACTCACACACACAATCAGAAGGTATTTTAGGAAGACATCTAGAAATGATCCTGAAAAGTCTATTGATGAATAAATCTATCGAGCACTAAAGTGAGCAAGCACAAATGCTATCGAGAAACTGGTGTTGCATAGCATTAGAATCCCAATACTGCTACTACTGACTACTACTAAATATTCAGCATTACATACACATAGTCTTAATCTCGACTTACAATACGGTCATTCAACAGGTAGACAATATAACAACTAGTCACCACAAGTGCATTTCCTTCCTAACAAGCCTCCAAGAGCAGAACCAGTGCTCAGGTAAAAAGGTACAATAAGATGGCTCCCTAGATTGGACACAGTAAGTACATCCAACAGGGGCTACAAGGACAAATAGTGACGCCAATAGACACACACAGCCAATAAGAAAAAGCGAATAAACAAGCTCTGGCAATCAAAAAAACAGAGCTCACAAAGACACAAGCATTATCAAATATTAACAAAGGCCAAACTAGACTTTTTTTTTTTTTTTTGCAAAAAGGGCATGGTCCTAAAAAACGATTTGAGACATGTGGTATTTGCACATCAGGTATTTAGTAATACGTACGGTCTCTTCTTGAGACAATGTCTGGATGAGCTCATTCATGGGTACGGCGGTCTGCGGTCTGCACTGTGGGCCCGTCTGACCGGTGGGCCGGTCCGCAGCCCCCAGGCTCCTCAGGGACAAGAGTCTGGACTTGAACGGCACCAAGGACTCGTGGTTGACCGCGGGGATGGAGACCGCTTTGTGTAAAGAGGCCACGCTTTCTGGACTGGCGAACTCCACCACTGCGTACGTGCCCTGCGCAAACCAAAACGGTCGTTTGTTGATCGATGAATGTGTTTAGTCCGTCAACAATGAATGAAAATAAATCATTTTTTAAACTTGGGATAATTTTGATTGCAATGTGCCGATTTTGATATGGATTAATATTATAGGATATTTTGTTTATCTTCGTTTTTTAAATTTCTAATTGTTTTTCTAATTGTTAGTGTTTAGAAGATTGTTAGACTATCTCAGTGTACTTGCACATTGAAAATAAAAGGCATTCTGATTTCTGATCAGTCATTGTAACAGCACGTTGCAATTCAAATACGTCGTTTGTATCAAGGTCACTTTATTACTCACATAGCTGTCATAAAAGAAACTGTTCTGGATGTCGCCGTGCAGTGACAAGTACTTCAGAAACCTCTTCTCGTTGGTCTTGGAGTGACAGCTGATGAGGACAGACCGTTCAGCCTGAGCGAGTCTCTCCTGCTGGACCGCCTCAAACCCCTCCTGGTCCCCTGGACCTGGAACACACAGGAGACTCCAACTCAGTCCCATCGTTCGTCAGAAGGAAGCACCACTCCACTCTTACTACTACTACTACCTTCACTCTAATACCACCCTCACTCTACTACTAATACTGCTACCACCACACTACTCATACTTTCACTCTACTTCTACTACTAATTTCACTCTACTACTACTACTACTACTACTACCACCACTCCACTCTTACTATACGAGCTCTTGTCATGTCTTGTATGATTGTGTGCGTTATTCATAATACAGTTAACCTCTGAAAGCTGACCACGTCACTAAGGAGTAACAGCTATTCATGTGAAGACATGTTACAAGACAACGTTGGTGTGTGTGTGTGTGTGTTTCCCGTGGAGGTTAAATGTGTAGCACATACACAGTGGACATCTGACGGTTAAATGGTTGGTTGGTTGGTTGCTCACACACACACACACACACACACACACACACACACACACACACACACACACACACACACACACACACACACACACACACACACACACACACAGTGGACATCTGACTGTAGGTCTAGTCACTGACTGTAGGTCTAGTCACTGACTGGAGTGAGCTCGCTAGCATGTCGGCTAGCTCCAGGATCTTGCGGGCGAACATAGCTGTTAATTAACCAACCGTGGTCGTCATCCTTGCCCCTATTAGCCAGGGCCTGCGCCTCGGTCACCACCCCTCTGCGGAGACACGTGTGGGAACCCTGCAAGCCCTTTAAAAAGCCGCCCGTTCCCCTCACACGCAACCCCCTCTTGCACACCCTGAAGGAGGACGCCATGCTTGTTTATGAATGAACGGACGTACTGCGGTGAACCGCGCATGCGCGCGCCGCTATTCTACGGCCAGCGTATGACGGCCCAAATTAGAAACCGCGATTTACATTAAATTGAAATAAATAATAATAATAATAACAATAATAATACAAATATTATTTATTACGTTTGTTTTACTTGTTCTCCAGTAAAACCACACCGAGGCATACTAACACTGTAATCCGGAAAGCATCAACTCATTTTCGATTTAAAGTGGGGTTTTCTCTTCCTATCTGGTATTTAAGCCAAGTGGAAAGCAAAAGTAAACACAAACGTACGTATTGCAACACTTATGCAACACTTGGCAAATGTGACCTTTGCAAGTACACTCCTATGCCCCACCTCACAGCACAATACCTCCCCTGATCACTTGATGTTATGATCCCTGTATGAGACGCACAGTCAAGCTGTTCAGCTACTCAAGTAAGACTATCCTTCTATGTATGTATGTATGTATGTATGTATGTATGTATGTATGTATGTATGTATGTATGTATGTATGTATGTATGTATGTATGTATCTCTCTATCTCTCTATCTCTCTATCTATCTATGTATTTATCTACATGTCCATCTCCATCGGCGGTATGTCTGTCTGTCTGTCACTCCTCTCTCTCTCTCTCTCTCTCTCTCTCTCTGTCTGTCTGTCTGTCTGTCTGTTTGTATGTGCCATATTACTGCACACAGGTGCAGCATGTTTTTGAATTGTCGATCAGTCATGTGTAGAACATCTGCCCAGTGGCTTCCCAGAATACTGTACAGCCTTCCTTGTTTGGCAAACATCCTCATAGTCCCCACCCCTCTCTCTCTCTCTCTCTCTCTCTCTCTCTCTCTCTCTCTGTCTCTCTCTCGTCTGTCTGTCTGTCTGTCTGTCTGTCTGTCTGTCTGTCTGTCTGTCTGTCTGTCTGTCTCTCTCTCTCTCTCTCTCTCTCTCTCTCTCTCTCTCTCTCTCTCTCTCTCTCTCTCTCTCTCTCTCTCTCTCTCTCTCTCTCTCTCTCTGCTTTGCTCTGCTTCTCTCTGCCACTCTCTGACTCTCTAATTCTCTCTCTGTGTCCCCTCCCTCTGTGTTGCTCTCGCTCGCTCTCTTCCCCTTCTGCATGCTTCTTCACTGACAGGCTTTGGTGTCAGTGTGCATTTCTCTGCTCAAGTGAGCAAGTCACTTCGGTCCCAGGGAACGATCTCACATTAGTCTGAGAACGCCAACCGACCCCCATGTCCCCCACCCACAGGTCAAAGGGGACAAGATGGACTACAAATATGATGATGGCATTGAACTGCTGCTGGCGCACATGAACATCGAGGATATCATTGGCGCCGTGGAGAGCCTCTATCACATCGAGTCCGAGGTCAGAGGAGAAGACGAGGGGCAGAGCGAGGAAGGCTCGGGATTCGGAGAAGAAGAAGAAGAAGAAGAGGAGAACCATAAGATGGATGACAGCGAGGAGGGTGCAGGCTTGGAGCAGGGGGGCTGTGGCGAGGGGGAGGCCGGGGGAGAGGAGGAGGACGAGGGGGAGGACGAGGCCGGCGGGGGGGGAGGAGGCGGCGGCGTCGGCGGGGTCAAGTACGGGAAGGTGTCGGATCTGCTGGACTTCGTCAACCTGGTCTCCGACATGTCGCCAGCCGAGCGGCAGCACCTGCCCGAGGAGATGGGCGTGGTGCTCAACAAGGTGAGAGACAAACCCCAACGCCGCTTGTCCTGTTTTCCCACAAGGGCTTCCAGTAGCGCTCTGATATGTCTCTGTGTGTCAGAATCAGGATCAGAATCAGTATCAGAATCAGGATCAGAATCAGGATCAGAATCAGGATCAGAATGCGCCAAGCAACACCATTTGTCTAGCACTCCTCAAGGCACTCTTACTAACACAACTAAATATAAATTATGTCAATTAAACTTACAGCACAGTAAACAGGCTAGAAAAAAATGTCATTCACGTCAAGGTCGTTCGTGTCTTTGTTTTCTTATGTTTGCACGTTTGTTTGTTTTCAAGATTCAAGAATTGTATTTGCCATTTGCAACTAGTACATTGGAACGCTTCCTCCCCATTCCCTCCCGCAGTATACAATTCCAGAACAATACAATAAAAAAACTATACTCAATACAAATTTAAAATGAACATACAAAGAACAATAAAGTGACTGAGGACGGATGATGTACATGTGTTAAATTGTGCAAAAAGCATTTGAAGCATTTTAAAGTGCCAGTTCCCCAGCAGCCTCATGAATACAGTGCAGAACAGTGCAGAACAGTGCAGATACTGTACTGAGTCCAGAAAGTCCAGCTAAAGTATGACAGTGTAATCTTAATGACAACGTTATGATAGGGGCAGCACTAACTAGCACTGCCTGTGGATAAAAAACAAATCCTTGCACTGCTCTTTTTGCAGAAAGAGATGGCGGTTAAAAGCGGCCACTATCGGATCAATCGCGAGGTGGTTCTGTTTCCCTGGACGTTGACCTACAAGAACCCCGGGTGCGGCCTGGTGCCCAAAGGGTCCTTTGGGAAAGTTCATCTGGCCCAGGACACCAAGACCAGAAAGAGAATGGCATGCAAACTGGTGAGTCCTGCCAAGCCACCATCGGAATTCCGTTGCAGCGGTAAACTGTGAACCCAGCGCTAATCAAACTGGTTTGTGTGTGTGTGTGTGTGTGTGTGTGTGTAGTGTACTGTAGCCACAATGTTGCGCAACGTGCCAGGTGAGAGTGGCATAATAGAGAGAGAGAGATATTTCCCGTAAGATCATTGCGAGGACATATTTCCAGCAGTCAGGAAATGATCGCGTGGAAAGAATGTGATCCTTAGCTGAAAGGCAGCTTCTCTCTTAATGTGAGCTAGCAGCCCCTTCTCTCATGTTCCTGATACTACATCACCACTAATGAACAACAGATTATTATTATTATTATTATTATTATTATTTATTTATTTATTTATTTAGGAGCCATTTAATAAATGCATTATTTAGTTTGGGCTTTTTAGGATTAATGACATTAATGACAATGCTTTTGCACAGCAATGAACTATGCATTTGTGAATTTCTTCAAGTCAATTTTATTTGCATAGCCCTTAATCACAGTTAAAGTCTCGACATTGTTGTGTGTGTTTGTGTTTCCCGTGGAGGTTAAATTTGTAGCACACACACAGTGGACACACACACACAGTGGACATCTGACGGTTAAATGGTTGCAAACACACACACACACACACACACACACACACACACACACACACACACACACACACACACACACACACACACACACACACACACACACACACACACACACACACACACACACACACACACAGTGGACATCTGACGGTTAAATTGTGGCACACACACACACTTAATTTGCAAAGAAAAAAGTAGTAGTTGTGTTCCTTTTTTGTGTAAAAGGGAAGTGGAAACTCTGATTTCCTGTCCTCATGTTTGTTTGTGTTATCTCACTTCTGGCACAGACCATTCTATGCACATACAAAGCAAATGCACTCTACGTACATCTGAAAACACACACCTGTGTGTGTGTGTGTGTGTGTGTGTGTGTGTGTGTGTGTGTGTATGTGTGTGTGTGGGGGTGTGTGGGGGTGTGTGGGGGTGGGAAGGTGGATTCCACGTTCGAATCTCACCACCACTCCCCCATATAGATGGGGCTAGATAGTAGCTCAGGAGGTTGCTGGTTTGATCCCCCAACTCCTCCTCCTTAGCCTTAGTGTGTGGAGGTGTCCCTGAGCAAGACACCCCCTAACCCCTAACTGCTCCTGACCAGCTAGCTGGCTGTCTCCTTGCACGGCTGACAACACGGCCACCGGCGGTGTATATGATTGGGTGAACGTGAGGCCAATAAGTGTAAAGCGCTGTATAAACGCAGTCCTGTGTACCATCTAGATCCCCCTGGAGAACTTCCGAGTGGCCGATGTGGAGATCCAGGCCAAGTTCCGTCACGAGAACGTGGCGGAGCTGTACGGCGCCCTGCTCTGGGACCAGAAGCTGCACCTCTTCATGGAGGCCGGCGAGGGCGGCTCGGTGCTGGAGAAGGTGGACAGCTGCGGGCCCATGAGGGAATTTGAGATCATCTGGGTGACCCAGCAGGTCCTCCGGGGGCTGGAGTACCTGCACTCGCACAACGTCATCCACCATGACATCAAACGTAAGCCGCCTCCGCCTCCACCACCACCTCCACCACCACCACCACCACCAAACCAACCACGCCCAACAAATGAACAAAAACACACACACACAGCAGGTGGTTTCCCCTCTTTCAATGTCTTTATATGGCGATTCCTCTTTCGGAGGACGGTACATTCACTCGCGCACACACTTCGGGAAATCGGTGGCAACAGCATCGGTGGCAAAGTCTCTAAAGTGGTGAAAGTGACGATGTGATGATGATGACTTTGAAGTTTTGCACTTCAGCTAGTGGCAGCTGAATTAGTCACCGACCCCACCACAGACTAGAACACAGGACAAGGAAATCTGAGGCATATCAACAGTATTTCTGGCAGAGGAAAGTGCAGTGGACCCTTGTGAGGGAGGAACCCTGAGGTGTCTCATTTATCTTGGCCACCGTGACCCTCGTCTCGTCTCCCCGCCGCATAGATTCCTTGGCACACGGGGAAGGCTAATTATGCGATGAGATATTATGGCAGAATTATCTCAGCCAGAAGAAGAAAGACATCCCTCATAGCGGAATCAAAGCATTCCTCTCAAGGCCTCACTAAGTTATCCACAACCTTTTAAACGGCAGTTTGGCATCTGGAATTTCCAGCTTTGTGCCTGGTCTGTTCCCCCATGAGGAAGGGTTAAATGCATGGTACTACAAGTCAAGTGCACTGTAGCGAGAGACAGACAGAGAGAGAGAGAGAGGTTCTGCTCTGCGGTGTGTGTGTGTGTGTGTACGTGCGCGTGTGTGTGTGTGTGTGTGTGTGTGTGTGTGTACGTCTGTGGTTGCCCCCCCCCCCCCAGCACTTCCTGTCACAAAAAAGTCAAGAGACGCAATTATTGCTTAATCCTTGGTGAGGTAATTCAAGAAAAACGCCATAGCCAAGAATCCTGACTTCATATTCTTTCCCCTGAATCCTCTTATTCACGAGTGTGTCACAAGCTTGTTGCATTATATTACCAGGTTTTGTGGTTGCACTTCCTGTGTTTCAGCCATTTTGGCCAAATCTGTATTGGCTTGGTGGTAAGATAGCGCGGCCGTCGTTGTAGCTACACGGAGATTGTGCAGGTTTTTAGCTACTCATTGATTTATTTTAAACAGCTTCTTCGCCAAAATAATACTTGTTGCATTGACTTTTATATATTTTATATATTTATACATACATGCGTTTTTTCTATTTTCTATTTGTATTTTACACAATTTCTGTAAGGCACTGCCACTGTCTCATGTGACGAATAAAGCTTTTGAATGTTGAATCGTGTTACCGAGTTAGAGAGAAGAGGCTAAGAAAACGTTACTTCTACACGACTCTGACTTTATTGCGTTCTCTTCCCTAAAACCTTTCTAACACGTGTGTTAGAAAGGTGTGTTAGAAACAGACGATAGAAACTAAATGTTTCAACCTGGGGGACCCAATGCTTTTTATTCCTTTCTTTTTCATATGACAGCGAGCAACATAGTGCTGATGTCGGACAAGGCGGTGCTGGTGGACTTTGGGCTGACGGTGCAGATGACCGAGGAGACGTATATTCCCAGAGACCTGAGGGGAACCGAGGTGAGACACACACACACACACACACACTTGACACACACACACACACACACACACATATGTATCTTTGTACATATCTACTCCACTCGTGTACACACTGAAGTGGATTCAGCAAGCACACTTTTTTGATTTAGCTTTGAATCACAAGAATACATGATCATGATTTTAGTCACATTATCCTCAGGTCCAGAGGCTTGTTCTGACTTGACTGTAAGAACTCTGCAGAACTCAGTCTCTGAGGAAAAGTAGAGAGAGAGAATTACCAAGGTGCTTTTTACATGCCTTCCCTGTCTGTGCTTTCCTCCTCAGAATGTAGCAAGATAACAAGGGCTGTCAAATTACCGCTTTTTTTTACTTACTACCAGCCTAACTCTGTTCTTACACTCACTGACACACACACACACACACACACACACACACACCCACCCACCCACCACTGGCTAGGCTGGTGGAAAGTCCCAGGGTAAACACTCTGATCTCTGATGAGAGAGAGAAAGACAGAGAAAGAGAGAGAGAGAGAGAGAGAGAGAGATGGAAGGAAAGAGAGAGAGCTGAGGGGAGAGAGCGAGATCAGCTGCATGTCCAGTGTCCAATATTGACAGTCGAGGCTGGAGTTTCCAGGGTTGGAACCATTTTGCACTTCAAGCACTCGGGAAAATCCTGGCTTCTGACTTTTATCCAACTTTGTCTGCCTACTCAAACACAACACATTAGCCTTAGCGTCTTTGTACCCTCTTTCCTATAATGATCTATCTATCTGAGTCAGTAACACACCTCCACCCCCTCTCTCACAGATGTACATGAGTCCCGAGGTGGTGTTGTGTCGCGGTCACGACACCAAGATCGACCTCTACAGCCTGGGGGCCACCATCATCCACATGCAGACGGGCAGCCCGCCCTGGGTCACCCGCTTCCCCCGCACCGCCTACCCCTCCTACCTCTACATCGTGAGTACAAGCATCCACGCTCGCCGCAAAGACCCTGCGGCTGATTTGGTTCATTGACTCTTTGTGTTAATTAAATGTGACGAGTCTCCTGATTGGTTGGTTGTTCCCCAGGCGGGCCGCGCCGTTAATATATTCCCACGACAAACAACCCTTAATGTGGGCTAGAAGTGTGGCAGGTCCTTGTTTATTATTATTTTAAATCGTAGGTAACTTGCGTTGATCTTAGGTTCAGATTTGATTCACCTCAAATTTAGCTTTTTAAAAAATGTATTTACATACTTAACTTTTTTGACGTTTGTCCGAATGTGTTGTTTGAATTTGTTCCTTCTCCTAAGCCTATGTTTTAATGCAGCTTCTTAGACTTCTACCATGTCACACATCCCGTCCCCTTTTCCTTTAGCTTCTTCTTGTTCTTCCTCTGCTGCTATGTTCTACTATGTATTTTAAACATTGGTCTGTTTTCATTCATATTTCTTTCATCCGTCTTATATCAACCGTCAGGTGCATGATATTCCATGAGCATATTGTTCCCCATTCTTTAGCCCAGATTAGCGTGCCATAGCGGCGGAGCTTATTTTAAAACTCGCTCAACAAACTGATCATGCGAGCGTCATGCGCTCACGACTTCCCCTTCTGCCTGAGATCCGGCTTCCAGGACATTCTGCATTTGCTTCTTTATATTTAGTAGTTGCTGTTTTCGCTCGCACATCTGTCTTATCTGAACTGAGAGAGAGAGAGAGAGAGAGAGAGAGAGAGAGGAGAGAGAGAGAGAGAGAGAGAGAGAGAGGAGAGAGAGAGAGAGAGAGAGAGAGAGAGAGAGGTGCACTTGCTCGTCAAACCCCATGTGGTGTGGTATGTTTGATACCGAGGGGTTAAAGCTAAAAGCTAAATGTTGCAATAAATACATCATTTGAAGTTGATTTCTTACACCGTGGATAAACAAAAGTATAAACACATGAATACAATTATAAATAGATAGATAAATGTGTGAGTAAATTAAGTGAGTATACATGTAATGATACATGTTTCAATAACTGATTATATATCATTTTATAAATATATGCACACACACACACACACACACACACACACACACACACACACACACACACACACACACACACACACACACACACCACACACACACACACACACACACACACACACACAAATAAATGTAACACAATTAAGCATTCAATTACATAATTGTTGACAAACATGGGCTCTATGCTATTATTTAAAGATAATAATAATAAATAATAATAATTATAAATAATAAAAATATATAATAAATAAATAATATAAGCTGAAAATTTCGCTAAACCCCACTTAAAGTTTTGTGGGAAAACTATTTTGCCTTTGCCTTATTGTTTTTCCATCATCTTGATGTCTGGAGCTTCCTCCATGCCAGCGTCAACATCTCCCCCCTCATCCCCTCTCCTTCCCCGTCCTAAAACGGAGAAATCCTTCTTCCTCTAACACCACCATCCTCCTTCCTCTTTCCTCCCCCGGATCTCCCCCTCCCTCCCCCTCAGATCCACAAGCTGGCTCCGCCCCTGGAGGACGTGGCGGAGGACTGCAGTCCGGCCGTCCGCTCCTTCCTGGCCCGCGCCATGGAGCCCAACCCCGCCCTGCGCGCC
This sequence comes from Muraenolepis orangiensis, assembly GCA_027704905.1. NCBI lineage: Eukaryota > Metazoa > Chordata > Actinopteri > Gadiformes > Muraenolepididae > Muraenolepis > Muraenolepis orangiensis. The sequence continues at coordinate 13,775,244 of CM051020.1, forward strand.
TCCGCCACCGAGCTGCTGGCCCACGAGGC
>CM051020.1:13782772-13787772 GCA_027704905.1 Muraenolepis orangiensis
CACAGACCCCTGTAATCTTTGCAGGCATTAAAGGTAAACCCTGTGACCCGTTGGTGGAGCCACGGCTGCGATGGATATCTTGCTAACACAAACGTTAGCAAGGTTAGAGATTTTCTAAACAATGTTTAGAATAATAAGTCTAAGATTATGTTGTCTTGGACTGAATGTATTTTTTTCTCCAGTCCAGCGAGAGCTTGCAGTTAGCATTGAGTGGCAACTCAATGCTAACCACCATTGAAGCGGCACCCCGGCTAATGATGTGTTTAATAAACATTTAATAAACAAATAAAACGTTAAATGCGGCGCGTTAAATTCTCTCTTGGGAAGGATACTGCGACATTTAGCAGCTATATTCAAGCGCGCGCTATACATTTTATTGTTAGTGGAAGAGTATCGTTTTTTAAAAGGTGGAGCCAAGCGACTCTCACCGGGGGGAAAAGTCTTTAGCAGTACAATCCCATTACCGTTGACTTTAACGTCCCCTCGCGCTGGCCCAAAATTGTTGGTTTAGCTTTAACCATACGCCATATCACGTTAAATATAGCTAGCTTTACGACTTCCTCCGCGTTGCTCTCGGAAAAAAACAAAACACCCCACCACAGTGTCCTCTCCCACCACCACCACCACCACCTCTAAACCCACCATATCCTCTATATCTAGCCTTTAATCTATAGTATAGTATAGTATACAGTATAAATATAATTGATAATAAAATAACATTTCAATGTACATTTTACACTCTACCTTATTATATAGTATACATGTGACAAATAAAGCCCATATGAATCTAAATCTGAAGCCCAGAACTTGGCAAGGCTCCTGAACTTACAAACACACACAGCACTCGTTAATGTTGGCACTAGATGCACTCAATCTCTATTTACAATGAGGAAGCATTCTGTTGCCCCGGGGTAGATGTGTGTGTGTGTGTGTGTGTGTGTGATATGCTAGCAAGGGCAAATAGTGAGACCCAAGAGAGAGAGAGAGAGAGAGAGAGAGAGAGAGAGAGCGGTAAACAGAGAGAGCACACAAACGCATAACTTATATTTATAGCTCACTAAACAATCCTAGCCAGCCTGTAGCCTGTAGCCTTGATTGTGGTACAATTGTAATTGCAATGATGCATTGGGAGCGCTGAACTTTAAACGCAACCGTGTAAAAGTCTAAATCGAAATCTGGATTGAATCCCCTTTATTGGTCACACACAGTGAAATGAGTTTCTCTGCATTTAACCCATCGTAGTATCAGGAGCAGTGGGCAGCTATTGTGTATACAGCTGCCCGGGGAGCAGTGAAGGGGTCTGGTGTCTTGCTCAAGGGCACCTCGGCAGTGCCCAGGAGGCGAACTGGCACCTTTTTTTCCAAGTACCACATCTCACTCCGTGCTTGGTCCATTTCGGGGACTTGAACCGGCGACCTTCCGGTTCCCAAGCCAAGTCCCAACGGACTGAGCTACTGCCGCCCCTAAGAAAATAAGATATGCAGTATTATATATTTTAACATTTTGATTGTTTACATTGCAGCATTGTTCTAGTAGTATAATCTTCCAGTAGACTGTAAGTGGAGTTTGTGCCAGACAGACAGTTTGTGCTGTCTGTCTGTCGTTCTCGCTCTGTCTGTCTGTCTGTCTGTCTGTCTGTCTGTCTGTCTGTCTGTCTGTCTGTCTGTCTGTCTGTCTGTCTGTCTCTCTCTCTCTCTCTCTCTCTCTCTCTCTCTCTCTCTCTCTCTCCCCTGGGGGGGGGTCTGGCCGGTGGCTGGCTGCTGACAAATGATCAGTCAGACACACGGTGACCCCTGACCTCGCGATGAGGTGGTGCCCTTTTCATTCGTTTCAAGAGTGCAAAGCGTTCTTCTCATGAAGCAGGACACCAGACACGTATGGAGCACACGCTGTTCTCTCAGTGCTGCCCCTGCCACTAACCCCCTGCTAACCACCCCAACAACAGCACACACACACACACACACACACACACACACACACACACACACACACACACACCACACACACACACACACACATCACACACACACACACACACACACACACACACACACACATTATCTTTCTCTCTCTCTCTCTCTCTCTCTCTCTCTCTCTCTCTCTCTCTCTCTCTCTCTCTCTCTCTCTCTCTCTCTCTCTCTCTCTCTCTCTCTCTCTCTCTCTCTCTCTCTCTCTCTCTCTCTCTTTCTCTCCTCGGCGCCAGATCGTGCAAAATCTGCATATATATATATTCATTGCATAAGTATTCATACTTTTTGTCTCATGTTTAGTATTTAGTTGCATGTCCTTTGCATGCCATGACTTCCTGATGTTGGTGATCCATCAACTTCAAAATATTCAAATACCCTATTTAAGTACTCAATATTTTAACCTCTCTGTTTTTGAATGGGTGTCTATGGGAATTGAGTGGGGGACTAGTTTAAACTGTAAGTGCTGCTGGTACAGTATAGAACTCATGGTTGGCTTAATAGTTGTAAGTCATCAAGGTACGGGCAGTACCAATCATCTGTTAACATCTGTTAAAATCACAAGTGCATATAGCCAGTGTGTCACATAGACAATATACACTTTTTTTGTTGTAGGCTAATTGGTGTTAAATTAACTCAAAAACTACTAATATTAGTGTTTTTATGGGAAATATGGTCCAATATGACATTAAAATGCTTACTTTTTTAAAAATAACTTGACAATTTTTACGGCGGCCTCTGCCTCCCCATCCCCAAACCCCTGGAGAGTGGGCCGTTCGGTTCACATTCCCAAGCCGCTATTTTGCCCCAATCTGCTTCTGATGTTTCTTTTCGTATTTTTGAGACTTGACTTGATTGCATGTTCAATGAAGATTTATTGATATTGTTATATGGGTCGCTTTAAAAAATCTGAAAAAAACATAGGTCGCCTGAGAAAAAGGTAGACAACCTCTGCTTTACTATATAGGGTCGTGACTGAGCTAACAATTGGGTCGCGGTGCAGAAAAGGTTGAGAACCACTGGTCAGACCAGAACCACTGGTCTGGTCTGTCTTCTGTTATCATACGTGTGTGTGTGTGTCTGCAAGTGAGTGCATGTGTGTATGTGTCTGCATGTGTGTGTGCATGTGTGTGTGTGTGCGTGTGTGCTGTGTGCGTGTGTGTGTGAGTGTGTGTGTGTGTCTGCAAGTGAGTGCATGTGTGTGTATGTATGTGTGTGTGTGTGTGTGTGTGTGTGTGAGTGTGTCTGCAAGTGAGTGCATGTGTGCATGTGTGTGTGTGTGTGTGTGTGTGTGTGTGTGTGTGTGTTGCATCTGCAAGTTTCTCTGTCCATTGTGTTTAATCAGCTTGACAAGTGGTGCGGTGACAGGCGTTTATCTGTGTTAAGCTAACACACACACACACACACACACACACACACACACACACACACACACACACACACACACACACACACACACACACACACACACACACACACACACACACACACACACACACACACACAGCCCCCCAAATGAGGAATGCTAGTATGGCCGCCTTCTTTACCTGCCTTTGTTTGCTAGCTACTGTGTGGATAGATGGACAAGAGGAGTGTGATGTATGTGTGTCGTCGTGACAACCAAACCGGTGTTTGCTGAAGGCGCCGCTGTGTGGAGTTTGACTACTAGTGGCGCCTGGCGGCTGCTATAGTTAGTAAGCATCGTGTTTATTTGCGTAGAAACGGTTGCGCAATCGGCAACACTAGGGGTTCAGTGAGAAGTAAATTTGTATTTGATGAATGCTAACTTCACATGCTTTGCTGAGTCTAATCTCACAGAGGGCTCACTAACATCTAAATCTGGAGAATTGAATCCTCTTTATTAGTCACACACACACACACACACACACACACACACACGCACATGCACACACACGCACACACACACACGCACATGCACACACGCACACACACGCACACACTGTGAAATTTGTTTCTCTGCATTTAACCCATCCTAGTATTAGAAGCAGGGGGCAGCTATTGTATATCCAGGAGGCCCGGGGAGCAGTGTACGGGGTCTAGTGCCTTGCTCAAGGGCACCTCGGCAGTGCGGCCCAGGTGTTTTGGGGGACTTGAACCGACGACCTTCCGGGTTCCCAAGCCAAGTCCCAACAGACTGAGCTGTCTTGCCGATCACGGAGTGTTATGGAAAGGTTTCTCTTTCTGGGGTCAGTCTGGGATTCTGAAGGTCATTTTTAAGTTATATTAAGTTAAGTTATATTAAGTTAAGTTATATTAAGTTAAGTTATATTAAGTTATGTTTTCACCCCTGTTTGTTTGTCTGTTTAGTTAGTTAGTTAGTTAGTTAGTTAGTTAGTTTGTCTGTTAGCAAGATACAATGTTATGTACGGAATTGGGCAAAACTTAATAATAATACAGTTCAGTTTAGTACTTTGAGTACTTTTCTGAGTACTCAAGGCGCTTTAAAGACTACAGTCAAATAACACACACAATACAATAATTGAATAGGTACATCAAATGAAAATATGACAAGATAAGAAAAAAAGGAGTATCATTTATGGGAGTTCATGGGATTCATGGGAGTCGTGGGATTGAGGGGAGGATGTTTAGCAGGGGAAAGCCAGTGTGAAGAGGTGGGTCTTGAGAGCGGTGGGTTTGAAGGAGAGTAGGGTGGTGGTCGTCTGACGGATGGGGATGGGGAGGGCGTTCCAGAGGGAGAGGGTGCGGCAACTGGAAAGGCCCTGTCAGGCCCACTGGTCCGGAGCTGGGGTCCCGGGGACTAGTATATCAGGCTCTAGGTGGTTAAGGGTTACTTATGGGCCAAAAGGAACAGTTGCCTGGATTTTGCCGCGGATCTGAATCCGGATCCAGGGGACTTGTGTGGTGCGGTGGAGGTATGTGCTCTACTGAGGGCCCTCCAGTGCGATGTTGTTTTGCTTCCATTTCTCAGGGGAGGATCGTGAATAGGGAGCGTGTCAGGAAGCTGTAGCCAGGGGGGGAGGGGGGGGTTCCGGAGGGGGGTGGGGTTCTGGA
>CM051020.1:13802772-13812772 GCA_027704905.1 Muraenolepis orangiensis
GGGGGGGTGGGGGTAGGGGCATGCATGGCGGGGGCCCCATGCAACAAGGCCTCCCTGCGGCTCGCCCTCCTCCTCTCTCCCCCCCCCCTCCCACCCCCCCCTCGAAGGAGGCTCCCAGCCTCCCAGGCTCCTGAGTGATGGAGTCAGCTGGGGCCCCGACTTACAGAGAGAGGGTCAGAGGGGGGGAGGGAGGGGGTCTTTTCCCCTGCAAAACAAAAATGGATGTGAACCCCCCCCCCCCCACCCCATCCCGTATTTTAATAAGGCCTTTCACTGGATGTCAGAGAGAGATGGGAGGGGGGAGGCAGAGGGGAGGGGGAGGGAGGGAGGGGGAGGGAGGGAGGGAGGGAGGGAGGGAGGGAGGGAGGCAAAAGGGGGGAGGTTGGGGTTCCCAGCTGAACAAAAGAGGCCATGGAGGAACATTTGCTTTCTGACTTTTGCGAACAATGTGTGTGTTTTACCACCCAAAACAGAAGGACACATTGCTTTGTGTGTTTTTTGTTGTTGTTTGTTTATTGTTGTGTGTACGGTGTGTGTGTGTGTGTGTGTGTGTGTGTGTGTGTGTGTGTGTGTGTGTGTGTGTGTGTGTGGTGTGTGTGGTGGTGTGTGTGTGTGTGTGTGCGTGCGTGTGTGTGTGTGTTTACTGTACACACATATATATATAAAAATATACAGGTATATATATATATATATCAGTGGAGGCTCATCCATTGAGGAAAGGGAGGACCATCCTCTCTTCAATTTCAGGGACAAATAAACTTGCAAGAGAAAAATGAATAAATGATTCAAGATTCAAGATTCAAGAATTGTATTCGAAGTACAATGGAATGCTTACTCCCCATTCCCTCCCGCAGTACAAATTTCGAAAAACACTATACTAAATAATACTAATAAAATTGATAGTGAGGCACCTTCCTTCCTCAACTACTCTTATAACCACCAGCCGCCACTATATATATATATAGTAGTGTGTCAGTGTTAATAGTCATTTAGTTACTAGACAGTTTAGTACAGTACATCTGGGAAGTTTGTAGAAAGCCCTACCTTACCTTACAGCACCCTACAGCACCCCTACCCATCCTACAGCACCCCTACTTCACCCTACAGCACCCCTACACCACCCTACACCACCCTACAGCACCCCTACAGCACCCCTACCCCACCACCCCTACCCCACCCTACAGTACCCCTACCCCACCCTACAGCACCCTACACCACCCTACAGTACCCCTACCCCACCCTACAGCACCCTACACCACCCTACAGTACCCCTACCCCACCCTACAGCACCCTACACCACCCTACAGCACCCCTACCCACCCTACAGTACCCCTACCCCACCCTACAGTACCCCTACCCACCCTACAGCACCCTACACCACCCTACAGCACCCCTACCCCACCCTACAGCACCCCTACCCATCCTACAGCACCCCTACCCACCCTACAGCACCCCTACCCCACACTACAGCACCCAACTTCACCTACAGCACCCTACCCCACCCTACAGCACCCCTACCCACCCTATAGGACCCCTACCCCACCCTACAGCACCCCTACCCCACCCTATAGGACCCCTACAGCACCCTACCCCACCCTACAGCACCCCTACCCCACACTACAGCACCCCAACTTCACCCTACAGCACCCTACCCACCCTACAGCACCCCTACCCCACCCTACAGCACCCTACAGCACCCTATAGCACCCCTACCCCACACTACAGCACCCCAACTTCACCCTACAGCACCCTACCCCACACTACAGCACCCCTACCCCACCCTATAGGACCCCTACCCCACCCTACAGCACCCCTACCCCACCCTACAGCACCCTACAGCACCCTATAGCACCCCTACCCCACACTACAGCACCCCAACTTCACCCTACAGCACCCCTACCCCACCCTACAGCACCCCTACCCCACCCTATAGGACCCCTACCCCACCCTACAGCACCCCTACCCCACCCTATAGGACCCCTACAGCACCCCTACCCCACCCTACAGCACCCCTACCCCACACTACAGCACCCCAACATCACCCTACAGCACCCTACCCCACCCTACAGCACCCCTACCCCACCCTACAGCACCCCTACCTCACCCTATAGGACCCCTACAGCACCCCTACCCCACCCTACAGCACCCCTACCCCACCCCTACAGCACCCTACCCCACCCTATAGCACCCCTACCGACCCCTACAGCGGGGTGTGGGTATAAAGATACCAAGTTGTGGTTCTGTAAGGCTTGGCGATGGCCGACAACAGTCGATAATAAAAGACAACGTTGTACATTGGAGTGGATCTGTGATCTGTAATAGAATAGAACGCTACAATATATAAGCACTGCATATCCCCTGTATATACATTTATATATGCCATTCATTTATATATGCTCACTAGTATATACATTTACATTTATATATATTTATCCTGCTTTCCATAACTGCATACCCCTGATCACTACCTGTTAAATACTGACTTACCTGTATATATATATACTATTATTATGCTCATATCACACTTAATACCTAGTAGACTGTCTTTTAACCTGTAAATTATATCACCATGCACTTTACTGCAACATTTGCACTCTGGTTAGATGCTAAATGATTTTCGCTGTACTGTACTTGACATGACAATACATTTGAATCTAATCTAATCTAATCTAATATATACTGTACAGCTAAAACATTGTAACATCTATTACGTATCACTTTAACGTTAGCGGGTAGAAGTGATGGATTGTGATCTCGGGGAATGCCAGGTTCCTGTTCCGTCTCACTCCAGCAATGTCCAGTTTGGGTTGTTGTGACGTGAACTCTGACAGGTGGGATTTGGACTATAACTATTTGTTTTGACGACGCTTCAACTGTGGAAGACGGACGGATCGTCAGAGCCGTGCGTCTCGTGTGTGACGTATATACTGTATATATATACTGGAAGGAACAACCAAACAACAACCAAATACGTTTCACTTACAATTCATCTGTGTCTCATCGTTGGCCATCTGCAAAACATATGTTGCGACGTGACAGCAAACAGCTGACAACAGTCTGTTTTGTAGAAGTTTGTCACTTTGCCTCTTCGGTGATGTTAACATGAAGTGAGCATAGCAGTTCATAAACAACACAACACTTCATAATAAGATATAGGCATTCATAAGGCTCAAATAACCGATATAACGATATAACAAACTGTATCTCGATTTTTTTTACAATTATGCCTTTGACAGTTTCAATTTAGTTCTCAAGTTTCTGGGGCAAATCACAAGTCGCACGGAACCTCATTTGGAACTAAACACTACACAAATTGTTATTCCCCTCGGCCAGAACCGGTTAAAAAAACCATTAAACAAACGTTTATTCTAATGATTATTCAGCTAAACGAACGGCACGTTTTATTTAGTTAGTTGCGTGCCGTCCATCCATCACGTCTGGAGAGCGCTGGCCTTCTGGAATGCCTGCTCGAGGTGGGAGGAGCTAATGGAGGAGCTAATGGAGGAGCTTCGATACACACGCCGCAACCTTTCCCCCTCCGGGGTCAACTTATTAACACTGGAGGAGAAAAACAACGCTGTGTTTCTTTCTCTCTCTCTCTCTCTCTCTCTCTCTCTCTCTCTCTCTCTCTCTCTCTCTCTCTCTCCCTCTCTCTCTCTCTCTCTCTCTCTCTCTCTCTCTCTCTCTCTCTCTCTCTCTCTCTCTCTCTCTCTCTCTCTCTCATTCTCTCTCTCTCTCCTCCAGGCTGTGGTGGTAATGGTTGCTATTAGTTCTGCCATGGCTCAACACATACGGTACATTAACAAACAAGTTGGGCATGTGCTTATTCCTTGTACCAATGCCACTCGACGGATGGGGGGCAGGTTGGAGGGGTGGAGGGTGGAGGAGTAGGTGGTGTTTTTTTAAGGTATGCATACTTAAACCCCAGAGTTAAGGCGACAAGGTCAAGCCAGTTCCTCACGCAAACATCCTGGCGCCCCAAAAATACTCATAAGGCATTTTATGTTTCTGTTTATTTGTCTTTGGGTTATTTTTCCTTAATAGCGCGGCCGTCGGAGCCACACAGCGCCACACAGAGAGCGGTTTGTACGGGGCCAGTTTACTCACTTTATTTTAAAAAATAGGCCACTGTGCTGAGGTGATCAAACCACCGGGCCCCGCTCTATAAATACGACACCTTGGTTACAACAGCAAGGAAGCCGCTCCCTCTTCTTCCAACGCTTTTCTGACCTAAAGGGCCCTCAAAAAGTCCCCTGGATCTGGATTCAGAATCCGGATCTGCGCTAAAATCGAAATCAACTGTTCATTCCTCCAATAAGTAATCTAACAACCAAGTTTTGTCCAGTTATGTCGTTCCGTACATAACCTTATGAGTTATCCTGCTAACAGACAGACAGAAAAACAAACAAACAGACAGACAGACAGACAGACAGACAGACAGACAGACAGACAGACAGACAGACAGACAGACAGACAGACAAACAAACAAACAAACAAACAAACAAACAAACAAACAAACAAACAAACAAACAAACAAACAAACAGACAAACAGACAGACAAACAAATAGGGGCGAAAACACAACCTCCAGTTTGTCTACGATGGCGGAAGGTAAAAATAAACACACACACACACACACACACACACACACACACCACACACACACACACACATTCACACAGTTGTGAAATACAAGAACAATTGCCCGATGTGCTGCATTGCCAGTTTTTTGGACCTGAAATAAAATATAGCAGACTTGCAGACGCGTGTGCAGTCGCAAACAAATAGAAATAGAAAAACCACTGGGAAAGAAGGATGTTTGTTTTGATCCTGCAGCCGAAGAGATCCGGTCCGGGTTACAGTGTGTGACCTCTGCAGTTATGGCTCTGCCGGCGGGGATGAAGGCATGAATTAAAACTGTTCACTCAATACATCTGGAGGATTGAAGCCCCTTTATTTGGTCACACATTTCTCTGCATTTAACCCATCCTAGTGTTAGCAGCAGTGATTGTATATACAGCTTGTCGAGGGTCTGGTGCCTTGCTCAAGGGGCACCTCGCAGTGCCCAGGTGTTTCGGAGACTTGAACCGGCGACCTTCTGGTTCCCAAGCCCCAAGTCCCAACAGACTACTGAGCTACTGCCGCTCATTATTTCAACACCGTGTGAACAAACGGTGAGCTTTATGACCAATGGACACCTTCCTCATCGTGGACTCTTACTCACCCTTTACTGACATGTCTCAGGTCCGATATCCCAGTATGCCTTCCTCCTGAACACTTAATAAAGGATAAAGGCCTCGTCCGTTACGCCGCATGAGAAAGAAATAGGAACAAAATATCTTTGGCACTAGCTAGTCAATCCTGCATTCATAATATCGGCAAAAAACGAACGACCGACTCCCTCTGAACTCCTGGGGGACGAGGGACAGGAGGGAGGCTGTGTACAGTGTAACACAATCTAGATTCAAACCTTCAAGCCTCCCCCCCTCACACACACACACACACACACACACACACACACACACACGCACACGCACACGCACACACACACACACACACACCCTCACCTGACCCAGGGTTTTTTCGGACCAGAACTATCATCGTTCCGTTCAGTTCTCACCCACCACCACCCTAACACCACCCAACCACCCCCCCCCCCAAACACCACCCTCTCCTCCTACACACCCACCCCCACCACCTCCCCTTTCATCTGAAGAAAGTGTCCATTGTGAGGGGCACTTGAATGTTGGCAAAGCACACACACACACACACACACACACACACACACACACACACACACACACACACACTATGAATGCCCGCCCCCTCTGTCGTTGGAAGATCATTTCTGTGAATATGTGAAAGTGTGGGCTTTAATCAGGAATCAGTCAGGAATGTGCACGTTATTGTGTCAGTTGTCTCTTAGCCTGTAGCTCTTAGCCCATGCCTTCTAAATGATCTCTCTTAGCATGTGTCTCCTAACATATCTCTCTTAGCCAGTGTCTCCTAGCCAGTGTCTCCTAACATATCTCTCTTAGCCTGTGTCTCTCAGCCTGTGTCTCTTAGCCTGTGTCTCTCAGCCTGTGTCTATGTTTATTTGCACTGGAAATGCACTACATCTGCAGAAGGTCATTTCACATAAGGCAGGCAAGATAACTACTAGTCACCAAAAGTCATCAGTGCATTTCCTACCGAACAACAACCTCCAAGAGCAGAACCGGTGCTCAGGTAAAAGTAAATTGAGTTGACTCCCTACATTTGACACAATATCAAACAATGACAAATAGTGAAGCCAATAGCCACTAGTTACAGAAACATGCTTTGAATACGTCTAAAGACTGACTTTAGAATTGTTATTTAATTTATTATGAAAGTCTCCTTATACTATGTTTCAGTTGCATGTATCAGAGTGACTTACCGATTGATTAACATAATATTACCGCAAAACCCCAGTATTATTGGGTTATTCCTGTGACAGACAGTTTTGTCACCTTTTCGGTGACCCTTATTCACTCAGAGCGGACGCCAAGGGGCCCCCTGACCTCTGGGGGGTCCAACCTGAGGTTATCCTGACAGCAGCACTTCTTCAACCCCTGACTGACAGTCTCCAGTTGTGTTATCAATGCCCCCTCCAACCCCTGCATGGCGGATATTATATATATATATATATACAGGGCTGTCTGTGTTCACTTCAAACCTCCGGTGGCAGACCGGTCCAATCTAGGACGCCATCTCGGCCCCTTCTGTTCTGTGTTTCACTTCTCCGGGTGGTCTCTCTCTCTCTCTCTCTCTCTCTCTCTCTCTCTCTCTCTCTCTCTCTCTCTCTCTCTCTCTCTCTCTCTCTCTCTCTCTCTCTCTCTCTCTCTCTCTCTCTCCCCTCGCTGCAGGAGGGAGATGAGCTACTTTGATGTATCTGTGTGTGTGTGTGTGTGTGTATGGAGGGGGTTTGGGTGGAGGAGGTTGGTGGAGGAGGTTGGTGGTGGTGGGTGGTGGTGGTGGTGGATGGGTATGCCTCTGAAAAGGAGGTACCATCTCAGCGTGAGTGACACATCGTATGCCTGCCTGGTGGACATCAAACAGACCAGGTCACCCAGCTTCTATCGACCCCACCGCCCTCCTCTCTCACACACACACACACACACACACACACACACACACACACACACACACACACACACACACACACACACACACACACACACACTCCCACACACACATCTTCCTTCAAAACTAAAAACACGGTTCCCGTGTGTACGTCAAACTTTCTACTTTTCTTCTTGCTCCTTCCTGGAGTTCGGTGGTTTGTAATTCAAGCCAGGTGGCCGGTAAACAGAGGAGAGTTGTTTGGGGTTCCTGCTACTGTCTCCAGAGGCCACGCTTTTGAAATAAACTAAACTTTAGACATTTAGCGGCGAGAAAGGAGAGGAAGGACAAGGTGGTGGTGCTGGTGGTGGGTTTTTGAAGTGATGTATTGAAGGGGGTCAGAGGTCAAAGCCAAGGACAGGGTGGGTGGGGTTGTGAAAGTAAGAAAGGGGTTTTTGACGTGACACGTGAACAATGAACACACACGACACAAACCACACAGAACAGTCATCGGGAAAACAGCAAGCGCTGCGATGACTTGCGTGTTTGTCAGGACGATGTGACTCATCCCTGGGAGAAAGACAATCGAGGCCTTCGTATGGTTACTTTAGCAGACGGATGGACGGACGGACAGACGGACGGACGGGGGGTTTCCCCCGCCGAGCATCATGGGAATTGGACCGGCGTCACCGCCGCCTCCACCGCCGCCACATTGCTTAAGTACCCGTCAGTAAACAAGTGGGCCTCTGCGTTTTTTCATTGGGGCTTTTTAGGTCCATTAGGTCTCTTAAAGTTGTCCTTTTAATAGGGCCAGGAGTGTTTATCTAGCGCTGTTGACGAGAGGAGCGGTTGAAGGAGGGGTTGATCTCACAAATCGAAAGAGAAACACACCCGCCAGATCCCCTCACTGAGCGGCACGATGACCCTTTCAGTGTCAGACGTCAAAGAGACCCTCTTTTTGTTGTCTGCCCCCCCTCTCCCCCTGTCTCCCCCCGTCTCCCCCTGTCTCTCCCCCCCCCCCCCCCCCCCCCCCTCCTCCCTTTGCCCCCCCCCCCCCCCCCCCGTCTCTACAAACACTGGTGGCGAGTTTCCTTCACTAGCGCTGCTATAATTGCTTATTCGCCTAATGGACGAGGAGCTGGAGTGGTTGTTTTGGGGGAGGGGGGGGTGAAGAGGGGGAGGGGCGGGAGGTTTGGGGTGAGGGGGGAAGGGCGATTGAGGTCTGTGCTAGAGACCCCCGCCTCGGGGGAATCTCAGCGCCGCCTGAGCACTTTGCAGGATTATTCAAGCTAACTTTCATCTCGGTTGCCGGGACGTGAGGCTGGCAGAGTGATCTGACCTCCTGACCTCTACTGCCTCTCTCTCTCCCTTTCTCTCTCTCTCTGTCTCTCTCTCTCTCTCTCACTCTCCGCCGGTCAAATTCCAGGAGTTAAGTGTCTCTCTCTCTCTCTCTCTCTCTCTCTCTCTCTCTCTCTCTCTCTCTCTCTCTCTCTCTCTCTCTCTCTCTCTCTCTCTCTCTGGACGGCTAGCTCCATAGTCTCGTAAGTAGCAAAATCGGACCCGGATAAGCCGCTCTGGAGGCTGCCGGACCCCCAGGGCCAGGAGACCGAGCTGAACCCAAAGTAGAAGCACTACTAAGTGTACAAGGTCAAGTTTGAACATGGCCCTTCGTGAAGGAGCCTAAGAAGAAGCTAAGCCGCTACGTGGCTAGCGGTGTGACTTTCTGGGAGGTTGTACAGTGGTAAATAGGTCCTCAACTGTCTGTCTTTAGTGTCAGTTGTATCAGGATGTTCTTCAAACATGGGTCTGGTCTTCCAGAAGGGGCACAGGTGTTTGTCTTCTAATAGCATTTGTTGTTACCTAACTGTGTGTTAGGCTATGTAGCTATCTATCTGTAGTGCTAAAATAGAAAATAACCGAGGAAATACTTGTGTGACAAACTCATTTGTCAAGATGTCAACTATTTCCGTATATATATTTCTGAAAATAACTTGGGGATTTATCGTTTATGTGATTGCTTTGAATCAAAAAATATATATAGTAATCGTAATCTGGAGGATTGAATCCTCTTTAGTGGTCACATACACACACACACACACACACACAGTGAAATGTGTTTCTCTGCATTTAACCCATTCTAGTATTAGGAGCAGGGGGCAGCTATTGTATATGCAGCACCCGGGGGAAAGCAGTGTAGGGGTCTGGTGCCTTGCTGGGCAGTGCCCAGGTGTTACGGGGACTTGAACCGGCGACCTTGCGGATCCCAAGCCAAGTCCCAAAAGACTGAGCTATCCTGCCGCCGCCGATTGTAACGACAATTCATCTTTGACATGTAACCGGGACATGGAACACACGGTTTAAGCAACACATTCTTAGCACACTGACCTTCCCGCCATTTCCCGAAGACCACAGCCATGTTTGAGGAACATCCTAATATAACCGACACAAAATAAAGACACTTTACCAGCAAACAAGCTTCCAGGTCTTGTTTCCAAGTCCCACCCGTCCACGTAAACCAATCTTAAAAGTAGCACTCAAACTTGTTGACACTAAACGGAGACACCGTCCTCTTAAATGTCAGCCTCACCCGGATACCCTGCTCCAGTATTTACCCCCGTAAACGTCACATCCCTGCATATGCCAATGGCGTGCACTCTATTTGCTCACTAAAAGCCCACTCTTCTGCTAGTAGAACAGTAGAATAGCGGGGGTCCCGTCAGAGGCAGAGCAGTCAGCCACAGGCCCTGGGTAAATGTTAGGAGACGTCAGCATGCCCTGGTTTCTCTCCCTGCTCTGTTCTGCTGCTCTTGCCACCTCATGAAGGAATGCAATTGTATTGTATCTTCCTGGTGTCCTTCTCAGCCCATTACAGTATATCAGGAATAGAAGACGTCAGCAGCACAGGTATACGGTCTGAC
>CM051020.1:13822772-13832772 GCA_027704905.1 Muraenolepis orangiensis
CCACCAGCGTGACCCCACCGCCAGCGTGACCTCACCACCAGCGTGACCCCACCAGCGTGAACTCACCACCAGCGTGACCTCACCAACAGCGTGACCCCACCACCAGCGTGACCTCACCACCAGCGTGACCTCACCAACAGCGTGACCCCACCACCAGCGTGACCCCACCGCCAGCGTGACCTCACCACCAGCGTGACCTCACCAACAGCGTGACCCCACCACCAGCGTGACCTCTCCACCAGCGTGACCTCTCCACCAGCGTGACCTCACCAGCGTGACCTCACCAGTAGTGAGGTCACTAGCCTGACCTCACTAGCCTGACCTCACACTGGTGAGGTCACTAGCCTGACCTCACCACCATTACCTCACCACCACCGTGACCTCACCACCATTTCCTCACCAGCGTGACCTCACCAGCGTGACCTCACCAGCGTGACCTCACCAGCGCCGTGACCTCGCCGTGTCCCGACCAGAGGTTTTTATCAGGAGGAGACGGAGACAAGGTGACCTCTGACCCTTTAACCCGCCAGGAAGGTCCCCGGGACAGGAAGAGTTCAGGGAGGGGCCATGGGAGGGGCCAGGGAGGGGCCATGGGAGGGAGGGGCCAGGGAGGGAGGGGCCATGGAGGGGCCATGGGAGGGGCCATGGGAGCGAGGGGCCATGGAGGGGCCCTCCCTTGCGTGAGGCCGTATCAGACCAGCTATCATGTCCATCTATCAGCCGTCTAGACGGTGGAAGTATGTGTTTTGACCGATTCCCCCGTCTGGATCTGCGCCTTATCTTGAATTTAATTTGCAAATGTGTGTTGAAAACAAACCACACAACATGACAACAACACGGAACGCCATGATGTGCATCTCGTCGCGATGTTACACTTCAAACAACGCTGTCACAATATGGACAATATGGACAATATGGCCCACTGGACTCTTTACCATGTGTTGGGGGGGGAAATGAAATCTGATTCCAAAAGCATCTTGCGAAAAACAAGCATAAAGAGATGCTTTATTATTCATGAATTTGACAAAAAAAGATGAGATGGCGGGGGAGAGAGACAGAGACACAGAGAGAGAGAGAGAGAGAGAGAGAGAGAGAGAGAGAGAGAGAGAGAGAGAGAGAGAGAGAGACCTACAGTGATATCAAAGCCTCCCAGAACAGTAGCGGTGAAAGCCAGCCAGGGCTCGGCGTCCTCTTTGATCTGTTGACGGCCCGGGAGTCTGCAAAAGACGGTGACTTTTTCATCCCCCAACCCTGGGATCATGGATAATGAGATGATTAACAATAATAACTTCCTCCCCGCGAGGATACGGGGAGGGGGGGGTGGTTGAGTGAATACCTGCTAGTTTTGCTTTGCTTGCTACTTGTCTCCTGATTCAGTTTTTCCCCCTTGTCTTTTGCCATTGCATTCTGTTCTCTCTCTCGCCTCGCTTGCCTTCCTCCTCCTCCCTCCTCCTCCCTCCTCCTCCCCCCCCCCTCTCAGTTCCCCGTCGACCCCACGTTCTGCATCATCTCCTCCTCCACCTCCTCCTCCTCCTCCTCCTCCTCCTCTACTTAAAATACCTTCCGTGTGTTTTCATCGTACACTTAAAGATCCGTGCGAGGTCCTCCACCCTCCACTGGATCATCATCGTAAACATAGCAACCTGGGGCCTTCTAGAACGTGCCGTCATACGTTTTGGTTGGAAAGAGACCTTCTTGTGTCTTAAAATGGGTTTTGTGTGAAAATGATTCATTTGTTCTTCTTTTTTCTTTCGATATACACAATTATGTTTAAACGCCACGGTGGTTAATATGTAGAATCATGGTGCAAGAGCCAGATCTATTACTAAGTATGTTTGTCCATAAACTGTATCTTCACTAACACATTCTAAATTAGGAATTAAACATTTTCTATATCCACATAACAGAACAAAACCTTGCCTTGTGGCCCCCAGAAGAGAAGAGAAGAGAAGAGGAGAGGAGAGGAGAGAAAGACATCTTGTTATTACTCATAATTAACTGTACTGTTAGAGTTTACCGAGCAGCACACCACCCCAGCTCGGGGATGGATGCTGTCACTCCTCTAGTGTTCATGATGATGTAAGACTCCGTTGTGTCTCCGTTTATTGCACTCCACCAACACTCTGGGTGTGTTAACCACCGTTCAACACAGTGACAGGGAGTCAGTCAGTCTTTCTATATGGAAACCAAAGCCGTGTTTTTTATAAAACCCGTTAACCAATTAACCGCTGACCAATCAGCATCCGTCTAACTATTTAATTAAAAGTTGGAGACCCAACTTAGTGTGCCCTGACCTGAACACTGGTTCTGCTGCTGCTTTCGGAGGCTTTTTAGGAAATGTAATGTATTATATATTATGTTATTATATATGAGTATAATGTATCAATTATATTTTCATGGCTTTCTTAGGAAGGAAATGCACTTATGACTTCTTGTGACGAGTAGTTATCTTGTCTACCTGTTGAATGACCTTATAGTAAGTCGCTCTGGGCAAAAGTGTCTGCTAAAGGACTGTAATGTAATGTATTGTTATGTAATGTAATGTAATGTAATGTATTGTAATGTAATATATTGTAATGTAATGTAATGTAGAGTAATGTAGTGTAATGTAGTGTAATGTAGTGTAATATATTGTAATGTAATGTAATGTAGAGTAATGTAGAGTAATGTAGTGTAATGTAGTGTAATGTAGTGTAATGTAATGTAATGTCATGATGATTCACTGCCATACAGGCTGCAAGGAGATGAGAAAAAAAAGGAAAGAAAGAAAGCATTCATTTAGGATCTAACCTCTGTTGACCGCACGCCACAAGAAATGTGTGTAAATATATAGTAAATATAGCCAGACCGGGGGTGGGGGGGGGGGGACGGGGACCGGGGGGACCTAATGGAATAGATGCCTGGGGAGGCCCCCCCCCGACCATCAGCCCACCGAGGCCCCGAGGCTCACATTATAATCAGCCTCAGTTTACACGTTGTTTGTTGTGGGCCAATTAGGACGTCCCAGCTCAGACAATGTGGTTAAACTACCCTGCATCATGTACCCAGACCAGCGCCAAGTCAAAACCCTCAACATGAGCGAGAGAGAGAGAGAGAGAGAGAGAGAGAGAGAGAGAGAGAGAGAGAGAGAGAGAGAGGAGAGAGAGAGAGAGAGAGAGAGAGAGAGAGAGAGAGAGAGAGAGAGAGAGAGAGAGAGAGAGAGAGAGAAAGAGAGAGAGATTGAGAGAGGAAAGAGAGAGAGAGTGAACGAGAGAGAGACAGACAGACAGACAGACAGACAGACAGACAGACAGACAAAGAGAGAGAAAGAGAGAAAGAGAGATAGATAGAGACAGAGATAGAGAGACACACTGACAGAGAGAGAGAAAAAGGGGGGGGAGAGAGAGAGAGAGAGAGAGAGAGAGAGAGAGAGAGAGAGAGAGGAGAGAGAGAGAGAGAGAGAGAGAGAGAGAGAGAGAGCGAGCGAGAGAGAGAGCAGTGCTTCTGTGAGTCGTGCTTGAAAAGCAAGCTTCAACCTGGCAGCATGTTTGTCAGCAGAGAGAATCAGATATGGCTTCATTTCCCCCCGGACTGACGCTCCACCACACACTCACTGCATGCCACTTTCAGTTGGTTCACTGTTGCTCTCGTCTTTCTGTCTCAGCCCACGTCCTGCCTGACTTATACTAATTGACAGTCATTTTACCCCTGGTTTCCGATTTGGAGATTACAAGTAGGAACAAAAAATAGAGACTGGGTGGTAATGAGCTGCCAGACTAACTCATGTAATAACTAGAGACAGGGTGGTAATGAGCTGTCAGACTAATGTTACTACTAGAGACAGGGTGGTAATGAGCTGCCAGACTATGTTACAACTAGAGACAGGGAGGTAATGAGCTGCCAGACTAACTCATGTAAAACTAGAGACAGGGAGGTAATGAGCTGCCAGACTAACTCTTGTAACAACTAGAGATAGGGTGGTAATGACCTGCCAGACTAAGTCATGTAACAACTAGAGATAGGGTGGTAATGACCTGCCAGACTAACTCATGTAACAACTAGAGACAGGGTGGTAATGAGCTGCCAGACTAACTCATGTTACAACTAGAGACAGGGTGGTAATGAGCTGCCAGACTAACTCATGTAACAACTAGAGACAGGGTGGTAATGAGCTGCCAGACTAACTCATGTAACAACTAGAGACAGGGTGGTAATGAGCTGCCAGACTAACTCATGTAACAACTAGAGACAGGGTGGTAATGAGCTGCCAGACTATGTTACAACTAGAGACAGGGTGGCAATGACCTGCCAGACTAACTCATGTAACAACTAGAGACAGGGTGGTAATGGACCACTAGACTTACTAATGTAACGGACGAGAGGTAACGAGAGGTAATGAGCTGACTAGACCCATTTTTGATTTTCTTGTCTCCCATCATGTCTTTCTATTTAATTTTCTTAAATTGTTTGGTTATTTTCATCCTGAACCTTTTCTTAATTTATTCCTTAATAGCTCCTTCCTTCCCTTATTATTTGTCCTTCATCCTTCCCCTTTTCCTCCTTTATAGCTTCATTCTTCCCTTCCTCTCCCGGTCTTTTGTTCTTCCTTCATCCCTTGTTGTCCCTTATGTCTTTCTGTCTTTCTGTCTGTCTGTCTTTCTCTTTTTCTCTCTGAATTTCTGTCATCCTTCGTTCTTTCTTCCTTGCTCTCCTTCCGTGCCGTAATCTGTGTGTGTGTGTGTGTGTGTGTGTCTCTCTCTCTCTCTCTCTCTCGCTCTCTCTCTCTCTCTCTCTCTCTCCTCTCTCTCTCTCTCTCTCTCTCTCTCTCTCTCTCTCTCTCTCTCTCTCTCTCTCTCTCTCTCTCTCTCTCTCTCTCTCTCTCTCTCTCTTTGCAATGTTGCCTCCCCCCTTTGCTTCATACTGTCCAGTCTTGCTGGTTCCACACTGCTACTGCTGCGACTCCATCTGCTGATGATCTGCTATCTGCTATCTGCTGAGGCGGGGGGAGTGGCAGACGCTCCTGATCCTATCTGCTGGTTATCAGGAGGAGTTTTGGTTGTACGTGCGTGGCTCTTCTTTCCCCAACCTCACACCGTCTTCCTGTACCGCTTTCAGTGTTCCTTCCTGCTGCCCGTTAGCAGACCAATCTGACTCTCTGTCTCTCTCGTCTCTCTCTCTCTCCTCTCTCCTCTCTCTCTCTCTCTCTCTCTCTCCTCGCTCTCTCTCTCTCTCTCTCTCTAAAGTGATAAAAGACAGACAGACAGAAACATTTGCTGTATCTCCTGCTGGATCAAAAGAGATTCCATTGGCTGATGTCTGCTGTGTGAACGACAACAACTACCCAGAAAAGAAGAAAGATATTGTACCAAAAAATAAATAATACAATTATCTCACGGAACTCACGGAGGGAGCACCCACGCACCAAAAGACACATTTTACCGAAGTATTTATAGAGGCGCAAGTCACGCGAAAGGCTGGACTTGGTTTCCCGCTGAAAACACAAAAGGATTATGTTGAGGTGACGTGGCTCTCTCGCAGGATTAAAACATGCCCTGGTATTCAGCCTGGCCCGGCTGGCTACTGGCAACTGATTATTATGGAGAACGTAATGGAACATTTTGTGCGAGCGGCCTCATTATGGATGAACGATTTCCTGCAGGAGGCTGTTACACTGGACCCTAAATGTGTGTGTCCCAGACCGCACTAAATCATATAAGCTTTCAAAAGGGGTCACCGAAAAAAGCCACAATATGTGTTATGTTCTCTGTCCTGGACAGTTAACTCCCCGCTGATGTCAGGACAGCAGAGTTTGCTTGCCCAAGAACCGACCTCTCACCTAGGAAGCACTTCCTCTCACCTGGGAAGCACTTCCTCTCACCTGGGAAGCACTTCCTCTCACCTAGGAAGCACTTCCCTGACCCTTCCTCTTAGCTCTTCGGTCTTGTTAGCTGTATTCTGTGCCAGCACTTGTTTATTAGCTTGTTAGCTTGAGTCTTTTGTTCGATGAACTGTGTGAAATCTCGGGAGCCAACTTATGGTACTTTTACCTGAGCCCTGGTTCTGCTCTTGGTGTTTTCCATCATCCGTCACTTTATTGTTCTTTTTATTGTCATTTTTATTGTGTATCGTATTTTTTCATACTGTGGGAGGGAACGAGGAGTAAGTACTTGTTGCATATGGCAAATTATATTCTTAAATCTTGAATCTTGGAGGCCTGATAGGAAGGAAATGCACTTCTGGTGACTAGTAGTTATCTTGCCTACCTGTTGAATGACCTTATTAAAATGGAATGTATTATATATTAGGTTATTATGTATGTGTATATGTATTTATATTTTATATTTTAATGGCTTGTTAGAAATAAAAAGCCCTAATGACTTCTGGTGACTAGTAGTTCTCTTGGCCACCTGTTGAATGACCTTATGTTAAGTCCCTTTGGACCAAAGCGTCTGCTGCTTGTCTGTAATGTAATGTTATTGCAACCAATTCGAATTCCTAAGGAGATGTTGTACAGCCACACGCTGTATACAGTGAATGAAAGGAGTAACAAACAGTCAGTCATACTGCATCCTCATCAAGAAATAGATTCTCTTTGCCAATTGGGATTTTCTCCCTTATTGCTTTGGTGGTTTTGTTTTTTAATGCTGAAACATTGAAACCAAACAAAATGTGACGGAAACAGTTGAAATGGAAAGAGAAGGACACGCATGTGCAAGAGTCAGTCGGCACGTCAACACACGAGGAAACCCGATCGGCCGCCTCAGAGCTACCGTTTTGTGAACTGGAACAAAGAAAAAAACAGCCCGAAGTTGTGGGGAAACGATCTATTTTTTGTTCATTGTTGTTGGCGACACAACGGGTTATTGTTAAAGTTTGGACCACGCGTTTAGGGGTTTAATGGGAGCTAGTGGCAAAAGATTCAAAAACTAAAGAAAGAGGGGGAGAAAAAGGAATGGTAGTCAAATTAGCTCTCACGGATTCCCTGCCAGTCTGTTCTCAACGTCCATTCATAAAAATCACTCGATGAATTGCTGTTCTCATTCTGTCACGGAGTTTTCCATCCGGCTCATTAAGATAAATGATCTTGTCTTCCATTCCCACTGTATGTGTGTGTGTGTGTGTGTGTGTGTGTGTGTGTGTGCGTGTATGTGTGTGTGTGCGTGTGTGTGTGCGTGTATGTGTGTGTGTGTGTGTGTGTGTGTGTGTGTGTGTGTGTGTGTGCGTGTATGTGTGTGTGTGCGTGTGTGTGTGTGTGTGTGTGTGTGTGTGTGTGTGTGTGTGCGTGTATGTGTGTGTGTGCGTGTGTGTGTATGTGCGTGTATGTGTGTGTGTGTGTGTGCGTGTGTGTGCGTGTTTGTGTGTCTGTGTATGTCAGACGTGGGTTCGCGTTTTGGTCTGTCCACCGCAATGTGTGTTTATGTAGGCCTATATATACGGTATATACGTATATGTGTACCGTATTTGTATCCTATACTAGCACAAAATACACACCATGGGCTTTGCTATGTCATTATACGTTTAAATCCAGGCCGATGTTCATTTCATACTCAGCATTGAAGGTCAATCACCGACCAAACATGCAATTGAAACTTTGATTGTGTTTTTCTTCCAGTTAGATATGGCCAGGGCTCCATCAATCACCATTTACTCCCTCCATGATGTGTGATTATATCCAACACTCCCCATTCCCCCCGCCGCCACTTATCAACGTTTCCAACCCTCGCCGTGCGTTTATCCCCGATCCCCCGGTGTCTCGTACGCTCCCAATAATACACAGTTACCCGCAATTACCCTCCTGGTCCCTTGTCGTTTAACCAGCGTATCAATCCTGTCGGACGGGGCTTGGAGAGGCGGGAGGGGGGGTGGGGAGGGATGGGGTGGGGAGGGATGGGGTATGGGGGGGGAGTGGGAGAGGGGCTGAAAGTGAGACAGGAAATGAAGTGAAAGTGGTTCGGCGGCGGTCTGCGCACGACCGGGGGCCCAGAGTCTGATTGAGCCATCGCATCCCGCTGTTTAGTGGCGTCCGTCCACTCTCCGATCCTGCTGCCTCAGCGGCTCGGAGCCCCGGGGCCGACGAGCAGCCAGGCAACCAGGCAGCCTGTCCACAGCCATCGACAAGGAACGTGGTCCGTCCGTCTGTCTGTCTGTCTGTCTGTCTGTCTGTCTGTCTGTCTGTCTGTCCAAGGGCTACCGCAGCACCACAGCACTGGAGCACTGTATTAGTGCATTTCTATTTCTATTTCTAAGTGTGTGCACTCAGACACATTCAGGCTGGCTTTATGTTTATGTTTTCTTTGAAGGGGATGCTAAATGGGAATAAGCAAGTTGGTAATCTCTGGGAGGAGGTTAGGTAGAGTTTTCATCCCTGTATGTCTGTCTGTCTGTCTGTCTGTCCTTCTGTCTGTCTGTCTGTCTGTCTGTCTGTCTGTCTGTCTGTCTGTCCTCTGTCTGTCTGTCCTTCTGTCTGTCTGTCTGTCTGTTTGTTTGTTTGTTTGTTTGTTTGTTTGTTTATCTATTTATCTGTTTGTCTGTCAGTCTGTCTGTCTGTCTGTCTGTCTGTCTGTCTCTGTCTGTCTGTCTGTCTGTCTGTCTGTCTGTCTGTCTGTCTGTCTGTAAGAAAGAAAACTCAAAAAGTGTAAGTACAGAGTCGGACAAAACTCGGTGGTTAGATAACTTCTGGGCCAAGGAACAGTTAACTCGATTTAAGAGCAGATCCGGATCCGAAATCCAGATCCAGGGGACATATCATTTGGTATGGGGGAGCTTTGCGCTCTACTGATTTGGATGTTGTCATGCTCACTTAATGACGATCACAATTG
Source organism: Muraenolepis orangiensis (assembly GCA_027704905.1). NCBI lineage: Eukaryota > Metazoa > Chordata > Actinopteri > Gadiformes > Muraenolepididae > Muraenolepis > Muraenolepis orangiensis. The sequence continues at coordinate 13,831,571 of CM051020.1, forward strand.
CTTTTAGTTTTAGACAAAATACATGACTTGTTCTTCACATCAATGTCACATTTGTTCTCGTGCTAAATGCACCGACGTCATACTTGGTATCAAAGGCCTGCCGCTTTCTGACCACGGGTTGACTTTAGATGAGATGCATTGAGTTGAGACATCTTTTCGTACCAAAGAGTTGGGCAGCACAATACCCAGTGGTAGATAAGATGACACCCTGGGATGGAAGATGAAACAGAGAGATTCACCGGTGGAGGGCTTGAGGAGACCCAGTGGTTTCCAAGGATGTAAAAGGGATTCACTAAGGACCACTTAGGGCAGCCTACCAGTAAAACATGTCCTCACTACACACACACACACATTTTTTTATTATATATTTATATATATATATATATATATATATATATATATCAGGGTTCCCGTTAGCCGGTAATTACCGGTTTTTAGCTGGTAAAATTGATTAAAAAACGGTCAAACCGAAACCTGCTGGTCAAAATGTTCGGTAATAATGCTCATACAAAACTTCATTGCCCATTTTGGCCATGAAGGGACTGAATCAGCTGCACCTCTCATTGATGTCAAGCGCGCCCGACGAGACACAGTGGCAGTGATGACAGCGCTCCATGGCTATGGGGGTTTAACTTTTGCGACAGCTTGCAAAGTGCTCATTTATGAGTTCAGCGAGCTGAACCCTGACTGGGCCACACTGGCTCAAAGTGCTCATTTATGGGTTCAGCGAGCTGTACCCTGACTGGGCCACACTGGCTCAAAGTGCCTCAAGTGCAGAATGGTGTGAGGACATCACTGCGGAGTCGTCTGGAGGAGGAGAGAGTGACACGGCTTATGTGTATTGCAAGCTGCAAAGACACCTCGGACAGAAAAAAATCCTAGCGAAAACCCTGATATATATATATATATATATATATATATATATATATATTCATAAGGGTTCCCATTGTAGGGTATTTCCTCACAGTGAGATCACAGCTTGACAATGTTTGCAGAGGTACAATTTAAAACTTTGAAAGATCACAGTAGTAGAGTATTAATCTCGTAATCTGGAGGTGAATCAATCGGAAGTATAGCAACTTGAGAAAGCAAGGCAGAGCTGAGCGGAGCTCAATGCAAAGTATACCAGTAACAGTGAGACTTCCTCGACTAAAAGCAGCTTTACGCAGGCTCACTCAGATCCCGTTTCCAATCTGGAAGTA
>CM051020.1:13837772-13840272 GCA_027704905.1 Muraenolepis orangiensis
ACATCCGCAGATGTGTCGTGTGGCGTTTTGATGTATTTATGTATTTATGTGCATACTTTTATTTTACTTTTAGTCTCTCCAATGGACCATTAGACCAGACTAAGAATGGTTCAAAGACTTCAATGGACAAACTCACAAGAAGAACTGAGGTTACCCTGCCCGGAGGAAGCCCGGGGCCCCTTTCCGGAGCCAGGCCCGGCTAGAGGGCCCGTCAGCGAGCGCCTGGTGGCCAGGTTAGCCTCGGAGCCCCGGTCGGGCATAGCCCGAAAAAGTAACGTGGTCACTTCTCCTTGGCAGGGGGTCAAGGTGCCTGAGCTTGTGCAGGAGGTGGAGCGGATTCTCGCTTTGTCACCCATCCTGTTTGTGATTTTCATGGACAGGATTTCAAGGCGTAGTCATGGAGGGGAGGGGTTGCAGTATTGTGGGCTCAGGATTGCATCGCTGCTGTTTGCAGATGATGTGGTCCTGTTTGCGTCATCAGTATTTGACCTTGAGCGCTCACTGGATCGGTTTGCAGTGGAGTGTGAAGCGGCTGGGATGAGAATCAGCACTTCTAAATCTGAGGCCATGGTTCTCAGCAGGAAACCGCTGGATTGTCTACTCCAAGTAGGGAGGGAGTCCAACTTGAGCCCAAGTGAAGGAGTTCAAGTATCTCAGGGTCAAGTCAAGTCAAGTCAAGTTTATTGTCACTTCACAGTTTACAGTTTAGTATAAAGCAGTGATGTGAAATTCTTGTGTGCAATACCCGACGAGAGAGAGGGTCTTGTTCTCGAGTGAGAGGACGATCGAGCGTGAGATTGACCGGAGAATAGGTGCAGCGGGAGCGGAATACAAGCCGCGGAAATTAGTGAGAACCTCAGTCACTCGAGACTCAGAGTAGAGTTGCTGCTCCTTCGCATAGAAAGGAGCCAGTTGAGCCGGCCTGGGAACGCCTCGGGATCCCCCAGTCAGAGCTGGTCCATGTTGCCCAGGGAGAGGGAAGTTTGGGGTCCCCTGCTGGAGCTGCGACCTCCGCGACCCGAATAAGCGGATACCCGGATAAGAGGTAGACAAAGGATGGATGGACTTTTATTTTGATGTAAAATATGTGGCGTGTTGTTTGACTAAGCAGCTTCAACAATACTACATTACCTAGTTACCTAGTTGCTTAATATATACACTGGTCATTTCCACTACATGTGTAATTTGCACTACTGTTTATAGGGCCACCAAAATATGTATACTTCAACTAATTTTTATGGCAATTTTGTCTTGAGCATTGCTAGACAATTTTGTTGTACTTATACGCTGACAATAAAAACATTCTGATTCAGATTGGTTGTCCGTCATTGTGTCGATCTGAATGTGCTTCCCATCTTCAACGTCTGCAAACTGATTTCCGGACCACTGGGGACCCCCACGTGCTCCCACTTTCCATCCATCCATTCCTCCCTCCCTCCATCCATCCTGTCCTCTCTCCATCCATCCTGTCCTCTCTCCATCCATCCTGTCCTCTCTCCCAGCCCATGCAGACTCTCATTGGTGCGTACAACTACACACACACAACTACACACACACACACACACACACACACACACACACACACACACACACACACACACACACACACACACACACACACACACACACACATGTGTGCACGCACACTCCACAAACTCCCAACCGCACATGGACACATGCCTCTCTCTGTCTCTTTCTCTCTGTGTCTCTGTGTGTCTCTCTCTCTCTCTCTCTCTCTCTCTCTCTCTCTCTCTCTCTCTCTCTCTCTCTCTCTCTCTCTCTCTCTCTCTCTCTCTCTTTCTCTCTCTCTCTCTCTCTGTCTCTCTGTCTCTCTATCACCACCTTGTCTTCATTCTCTTCCTCCAGGGTCCCTAAACTGTGGTACACAGCGCTGTCTCTTCCTGTTTCCTTTGCCTTGGAGCGCTGCCTGGACATTTGACATTCATCAGGAGGAGGGGGGGGGGGGGGGGGGGGGGGCGGGGGTTGAGTTTTGCATTTGTTGTTGACGCCACCAATGGAGGAGAGAGAGAGAGAGAGAAAGATAGCGAGAGAGAGAGAGAGAGAGAGAGAGAGAGAGAGAGAGAGAGAGGAGAGAGAGAGAGAGAGAGAGAGAGAGAGAGAGAGAGAGAGAGAGAGAGAGAGAGAGAGAGAAAGTCCTCCTGGAGAATGGAGCAGAGAGAGTGGGTGTCCTCCTGGAGGAGAGAGAGAGAGAGAGATAGAGAGAGAGAGAGAGAGAGAGAGAGAGAGAGAGAGAGAGGAGAGAGAGAGAGAGAGAGAGAGAGAGAGAGAGAGAGAGAGAGAGAGAGAGAGAGAGAGAGAGAGAGAGAGAGAGACAGAGACATCTCATTCTGAGGTGTGTGCCCCCCCCCCCCCTCCCCTTTCCCCTTGCTACAATCCCCCATACACACCCACACCCCCACCACACCCACAAACATATCGCATGCAAACGCAAAAACACTCCCGGTGTAGGCCCTACACATGTATCCTGTAATAAAACCCA
>CM051020.1:13868954-13871454 GCA_027704905.1 Muraenolepis orangiensis
GCAACTACATTAATACGATTCATGATATCAGGGGGGCGCGGGCCGGCGAGCGGGGTGCGAGTACGCGCAGTGCCGCGGCATCCGTGAATGGCGAGCTACCTACCGGGTCACCGGTCTAAAAGGTCCCACGCAGACCCGCCAAATGTGGAGCACAATCCTCCTTCTTTCTTCACGCTGCCCTGCCGCAGAGCATAAAGTCATGGAACACAGTGAGTCCTTACTGGGGGGTGAGGAGCAAACGTTGGCTTGGTTTTTGGTTTTTGTTCGTTTTGTTCCACCAACAAAACAAACATCCCACGGTTTCGACTTTGTCAAGTGTTGTTTTGGTCCGTCTCCTTGACTCAGTGGCGCGTTTAGAGTAACGTTTGTCACAGCTGGACGCGGCTGGCAGGTGACTGGCTGTGACTGGAGGAATGCAGACCTGATGCTCTTAGGTCTAGGTGAGAACCCGGGGATTCAACCACTTCTTAATGTAGAAGATGAAATCACAGCGTAACAATTTCAACCTCTGCCCAATCTGGCACCAGTTAGAAAGCTGCGTGGGGGCTGAAAGAGAGAAATGAACGACAGAGAGAAAGAACAACAGAAAGAAGGACAGAAAGAGAGAGAGTCAGTGTGTTCTACGATGATAGATCACGCTATTCCGATATAAAGCGGTACCAGAACAACGACAGACAGTAGACGCCTACCTGTCTTCTGTCCGGTAACAGACAGAGCTGCTTTCTAAGGGTTCCTAAGGCCTTATCTCCAGACGTAGCATGGGAACGGCTGACTCCCCTTTGGGACGGACCTCCTATCTGCATTCACAGACCCTTCGGCTGCCCTGATATCACACCGGCCCGAGACACTCTGCATAACCAGAAGCTGGTCACAGGAGTGTTTGTGTGTGTCAGGTGTGTAAAGCTGCCCTTGTCCTTCAACCGCTGCTACGTCGAGAGTGCGCTGGCGTTCTGTATCTCCGTGTGGTACGCCAGCTGCTCAGCAGCAGACAGGAATGCCCTGCAGAGGGTCATCAACACATCAGCCCAGAAGATCATAGCCTGACAAAACTGCCCTCTTTGGAATACCAATCCAACAAGCAGAGAGACTCTTCCCACCGTAAAAGAAGAACAGTTTCTACCCCAGTGCAAACTGTACACGGTCAGTCACTGACAGTGACTTTATTGTAACGCGCTTTCTGACAAAAGTGTCATATAAATATGAATAAGCCCCTATTCGGGAACACACACACTCTTTGGGTAATGATAGAAGGACCCTTCACATGAACAGGAACTAGGCTACTGTAACACTGCAAGCCAACGGAAACAGCAAACCCTAACCCCGGCGACGCCCATTTCTTGCCGCACAGCGATGAATTTGGCATGGGGTTTGCACTGGGTCAAGACAAAATCGGAAAATGAAACAATATACAATTTAGGGATTAGTCTGTGTATCCCTTTCAACCAGGCGACTTGTGTATCAGTTTAACTTTCTGTCCCGGTAACACGGCGCTCAAACCCAAATGACTACTGTGCCCTCTGTGCCCCCAGAGCGCGTGGCATGCTACCGCTACCACACTACCACGCTACCGCCGCCGCCGCCGCCGGCGCCGCCGGCGCCGCGCCTTCTAATCATACAGCGCAGATCAGCGCCTCCAGGGAGGGCCCCTCCTCGCCGACGCCAGATAAGGCCGTCTTACAGAGAGACAGACAGGAGACACAGACTAAGAATATTCCCCTGAGAAAAGACACTTCAACATAGGCCGCTGCCGGTGTCGTAAAGTCAGATAAGAACGCGACACGGAGTCACTTCTTCACGACGCCGAGGTTTGGGCGTGGAACAGGAACCCTAAAAGGGCTCTTGTGTTGAGTATGAATTTATTTTAGATCCCACGCCAGTAGCCTGACGCATACAGAATCAGAATGTCTTTATTGTCATTTTATAAGTACAATAAAAATTGTCAACAAGACAACAATTTGAAAAATACACCATATCTTGGTTTACGGATCAGATGTGTTGGTGTATCCCATTTAGGTGGAAAGCAAGATTTGTCACAGAGACCCAGAAGGGGAACCAAATAAATGAACAAAACCAAAACATACCGAGAAGTGGCGTGATCAACCTTCACAAACGACCAACAACTCCGTATTGTACCTCGTCCAAAGAGGACGTAGACTTTGAGGAAACCCCCCCCCCCCTCTGCGAGAGCAAACAGGCAGGCCTCTGTGAATGCACCGTAATGATATAAATAAAGCACGGTCATAAAGATATGGTTTCAGGGCGGAACGCACCAGAAGTAAGCGCTGGAAACTCCCACGGACACAAGACTTATCTCGCTAATCACCGGCGCGCATCTTATTACCAGGCTGTTTCACTGCAGCCGGAAAGAGCGAGCCGGAACAGCCATCCAGCCTAAAACAGACACGCCTGCTTCTTGCTTCCCGTGTGGACGAGGGAATGTCCTCGTAAGGGCTACTACCACGGTCTCTTTTAGAAGTTTACTTTCACCGCCATAACACAA
>CM051020.1:13883954-13888954 GCA_027704905.1 Muraenolepis orangiensis
TACTATAAACAACACTATATACTATACTATATTATTAAATACTATACTATACTATACTATACTATACTATACTATACTATACTATACTATACTATACTATACTATACTATACTATAAACAACACTATATACTGAAGGACACAGAAGGGAGGCCTCTTCTCTGTTCCTTCTTAAGGTCTCTCTCATGTCAGGAGCTCAGGAGAGCTTTGAGGAGCGTGTCGTTGGGATCTGTGATGAAGGGTTTAAAGGCAGGTCCATTGGACTGGACTTGACTGGTTGCTGCCCAGGAAGTAAACAGTTGGGAAAACAGTTCTTCAAGAGAATCCAATCCTCCCTGGAGATGGACACACACACACACACACACACACACACACACACACACACAACACACACACACACCACCTAAAATGCAACTATGGGGAAAGACACACCCATATGCATGTGTGTGCACACGCAGCAGGCACAAACACAGAAAGACACATGCACACCAACACACACACACACACACACACAAACACACACACACACACATCCACGCATGAGTGTAATTGTCGGGGTTTGGGTTATTAGAGGGTAGGGCCACTTTCATGACGCATCAGCATTGTTACAGAAAAGCCCTCGAACGGCAAACATTAATGACCTTTAGAGGCCTCTAAAGGACACAGATCAAAGACGGATTAAATGGTTGGAGACTTAAAAACTGACAAAAGAGGTTATTATTATTCACATAGAAGACACTGTCAAAATAGGCAAAATCTGCCAAATCACACAGAGTTACAGGAGAGAACTTCTTGCGCGTCTCCCCCCCCCCCTCTCTCTCTCTCTCTCTCTCTCTCTCTCTCTCTCTCTCTCTCTCTCTCTCTCTCTCCCTCTCTCTCTCTCTCGAACACACACACACAGACACACACCGTTCTCCTCAAACAGAGGCATGTGACCCAAGTTCCCTTCACCTCTCTCACTAATGTGTGGCCCTCGTATGCAGAGTCTATGTGGAAGGGGCCGTGAACCAGAAGGACAAGGAAAAAGAGATACAGAGAGAGAGAGAGAGAGAGAGAGAGAGAGAGAGAGAGAGAGAGAGAGAGAGAGAGAGAGAGAGAGAGAGAGAGAGAGAGAGAGAGAGAGAGAGAGAGAGAGAGAGAGAGCAAGAGAGAGAGGAGGAGAGAGAGAGAGAGAGAGAGACAGTACAGTCTGCTAAGCTGTGTGCTGCTCCAGGCTGTAACAGGATATCATAATGAGCCCCCCCGCTGGGCATCTCTTCCTGTCTCTGCTCCACCAGGGACACACCACTACCTGAGGGTCTCTCTCTCTCTCTCTCTCTCTCTCTCTCTCTCTCTCTCTCTCTCTCTCTCTCTCTCTCTCTCTCTCTCTCTCTCTATTACTGTCTCTGTCTCACCTCCTTCCTCTTTCTTTCTTCCTCTCTTGCACGCTCCCTTGCTCTCTCTCTCTCTCTCTCTCTCTCTCTCTCTCTCTCTCTCTCTCTCTCTCTCTCTACTCTCTCTCTCTCTCTCTCTCTCTCTCTCTCTCTCTCTCACTGTCTCTGTCTCACCTCCTTCCTCTTTCTTTCTTCCTCTCTTGCACGCTCCCTTGCTCTCTCTCTCTCTCTCTCTCTCTCTCTCTCTCTCTCTCTCTCTCTCTCTCTCTCTCTCTCACTCACTTCACAATGGGGGGGCTGCTGCTGCTGTTGTTGTTGTTGTGTGTTGTTGTTGTGTGACATCCTCCATTGTCTCAAGTGTCCGTAACCCCACCCGACAACCAGCACCCCACCCAGCCAGCACCGCCCGACTCCTCTCACCGAGTCTCCCTCACTGGAGGACCCAGGATCAGACCAGCCCGTCAACATCGGCCCCTAAGGGTTGAACCCCCCTGAAAACACACACACACACACACACACACACACACAACACACAGACACACACACATACACACACAGACACACATACACACACACACCCACACATACACATAGACACACACAGACACACACACACACACATACACAGACACACACACACACACACACACACACACACACACACACACACATACACATACACACACACCCATACACACACAAACACACAGACACACACACACAGACACACACACACACACACAGACACAAGCACACACACACACACAGACACACGCACACACACACACACACAGACACACACACACACACACACACACACACACACACATACACAGACACACACACACACACACCCATACACACACAAACACACAGACACACACACACACACAGACACAAGCACACACACACACACACACACACACACACACACACACACACATACACACACAAACACACAGACCCACTCACACACACACACACAAACACAAACACACACAGACACACGCACACACACACACACACAGACACACACACATACACACACACGCACACACACACACACACAGACACACACACACACACACACACACACACACATACACAGACACACACCCATACACACACACACTCACTCACGCACCCTCTTCTGTGGACGGAGACAGAGACGGGAACCTCATGTCTGTCGAGGGTCGAGTGTGTGTGGGAGTTTCGGTAAACACTGGACACGACACGAAAGTTCTTCAGATTCGTAGTGCCTTGCTAGACGGCACGCAACAGAAATGGCGGGGCAGGGCAGGGCAGGCCAGCACCGGAGACTAAACAGCCGAGGGAAACCCCCCCCCCCCTCCCCCCCCCCCTTCCCCCCCCCTTCCTCCCCCGTCTCCACTGGGATAAACAACTCACGGCCCACAATACCCCTTCTCTCTTCAGCCCTTCGCGCAGACAAAGGAATTGAACCCTCAACCCCTCGGGGGGGGGGGGGGGGGGAGAGAGAGAGAATCCACCGCAGCATCGCGGTCGCCGAACCCCATGGAGAAGATAATAATCACATCCCCACAATCACATTATTAGGAGATTATTATTTTAAAAAGGGGATTGGGAACGTGATCTAAGCGACACACCACACACACACACACACACACACCACACACCACACACACACACACACACACACACACACACACACACACCCTCGTGTCATTTTTCCGTATTGCCGACGTAGAAACACAATAACTGGCGGCAGTACAGCTCAGGAGGTAGAGCGGTGGCCTCACAACCGGACGGTCGCTGGTTCCATCCCCCCTCCCGGCTGCTCCTCCTAGCGCAAAAACTGTCGAGGTGTCCTTGAGCAAGGCACCCCCTAACCCCTAACTGCTCCTGACTGGCTGCTGGCTGTTCTCCTCGCACGGCTGACTCCGCCGTGGGTGGATGAATGTGTGTATGAATGGGTGAATGTGAGGCATGACTTGTAAAGCGATGTGGATATAAAAAGCATCCATTACCATTACAATATGTCAACATGAGCCTTGGCTCGGGACGTACGTAACTATACATATACATATATATGTATATATATATGTATATATATACGGGTAATGACTACACATCACCCAAAGGTCAGCCCCCGGTAGGGTAGAGAGTGGAGGACGTCTGCGCAGGAGAGCCGTCCTCCACTCCACAGGAAAGCCCTTGTTTCCCTGTGGAGGCCGTGGAGGCCAGAGGCCAGAGGCTGCCCGGCCTGTCAGCCTGTCAGCGCTAATCACACGCCTCCAGCTTCCATGTTCGCTGCTCGCTAGGGCCGCTGCCAAAGCCCAATCAGCTCTCTCTCCCTCTGCGTCTCTCTCTCTCTCTCTCTCTCTCTCTCTCTCTCTACCCCATCTCTCTCTCCCTCTCTCTCTCGTTCTGAGTTGGAGTTGATTCATTATGTGTCTGACACATGGAAACACTGACATAACATTAAAGCAGCAGCCCAGACAGTTCAGGAATTAAAAAAACGCCACCCGTGCTACGCAAACACACACACACACACACACACGCACACACACAGGCACGCACACACACACACACACACAACTGCACACCCCATTTACATTACAGGTATTTTACTAGAGACTCAGTGACACAGTGATAGCAAGATATTGTGGCTTATGGAATGGAAAGCACACACACACACACACACACATACACACACACACACACACACACACACAGTAGAAGCCAGAGACTTTAAGAGGGCCTTCATGGTGTTGGATCTCCACAGGAATGACATCACACGGACGGACCGCAACAAAAAAAAGGAAACAGGGCAGGGGACGATGAGGAATTCCTGGACACCGCTGTGAGAACAGAGGGGTCCCGCCAATGATAGACTCTGTGTGTGTGTGAGTGAGCGTGTGTGTGTGTGTGTGTGTAAACACACTTACATGCACCATAGCATCATATCTGGTGCTTTTGTAATCAGGCCAGACCAGACCAGACTCGACTAGACCAGACCAGACCAGACCAGACCAGACCAGACCAGACAGACATGACCAGACCAGGCCAGACCAGACCAGACAGACAGACCAGACCAGACCAGACCAGACCAGACCAGACCAGACCAGGCCAGACCAGACCAGACCAGACCAGACCAGACCAGACCAGACCAGACAGACAAGACCAGACCAGGCCAGACCAGACCAGACCAGACTAGACTAGACCAGACCAGACCAGACCAGACCAGGCCAGGCCAGACCAGACTAGATCAGACCAGACCAGGCCAAGCATGGCTAGCCCAGACCTGGGCCTGGGTCCTCCTGTCAGGGCCTAAATGGAGCGGGAGTTAAGCCAGCGCTTCCTGTTTGGCTCCGGGGCGCTCAGGTTCCACCTCTGGTCTGAATTATGTCCGTCTGTCCCGGAGACGACCACACTAACCCTGACTCTCTAACCACCCGCCTCCACCCACCCCACCCCACCAAGCACCACCCCCCAGCACAACCACCTCCACCACCACCACATCCACCACCACCTACCCCCTCCACCACCTCCACCACCTCCTCCACCACCTCCACCACCACCTCCACCACCCACCACCACCACCTCCACCACCACATCCACATCAACCACCACCTCCACCACCACATCCA
>CM051020.1:13898954-13933954 GCA_027704905.1 Muraenolepis orangiensis
CTTTGTCTTTCTCTCTCCGTATCTCTCTCCCTCTCCGTCTCTCTCTCTCTGTCTCTCCCTCTCTCGTTCTCTTTCTATCTGTCTCTCTCTGTCTATCTCATTCTCTCTCTGTCACTGTCTCTCTCTCTCTCTCCGTTTCTCTCTGTCTCTCTCTCCAGCTCGACCGCTGCACACAGGAAGTGCAGCGTGACACAAAACACCAGGACAGGAAGTTGTGAAGGGGCAGTTTGTCCAGGTACTCTCGGTGGGACATACGGCATCGGGGTTTTTTGCTTTTTACGGCAATCACTCAGATCCCGTTAACAGTGCGGATATACGCAAGCGCAGATAACATACACTTCAGAGATCGACGCGCGGGGAGGTACATGCCGAACTAGTAGAGCGTGTTAAACCAGGTACATCGTAACATTGTAACGTGGCCTCTTGTCTGTAAAACGACCCGTGTTCCATCATGTGGATTTATAAGCATAATTATTGTAATTTGTCACAGCGTTTACAGCACAGCGAAAAGAATGTCTCTGCATTTAACCCATCCTGGTATTAGGAGCAGCAGTCAGCTATTTCTACACCGCCCAGGGAGCAGTTAGGGTTAGGGTGTCTTGTGTATGTGTTACACATACCCCACTACTAAATTGGGGGTATGTCAACACAAACACAAACAATCTGTAATATCCTCTCGGTGTCAAAAATAAACACACAGCCACAGCTACTCAGCTTCTATTTGGTCACTTGTTGTTGCAAGAACGGAATATTGCACTTATATTTTTAATATTAAAAGTTTTTAATATTTTACGATCACTTCTCAAGAGAAGTCATTTATATGGTGTTTAAGCCGATTGTGCATATCTCGTATTTGAAATATGAGAGGGCTTTCTACAAGGCTAAATAAAGAGCAAAATTGTTAATAAGACCGTCCTGTCTTCATGTGTAACATCAGATGAGAGGTAGAGGGGGTACACAGCAGGAGATCAATGTTGAGGGGGTACAGGACCTCAAATAGTTAATAAGACTGTCTTGTCTTCCTATGAAAGGAAGAGGGGGTACACAGCAGGAGTTCAATGTTTGAGGGGGTACAGGACCTTAAATAGTTAATAAGACCCGCCTGTTTTCATATGTAACATCAGATGAGAGGTAGAGGGGACCGACAGGGAGTACAGGACCTGAAATAGTTTGGGAACCAGTGATTTAGAAGCCTGAATCAACGGTTGGGAGATTTGTATATGTTTGGGGGGGATTTGGGTGTCACGCATCGCTGCAGAGAGGGAAAAACAGCAGGATTACAGCTTGGCTGAAGCCAGTCATTTCTGGCACCCATGGGTGGGTGGGGGAGTGTGAGTGTGTGTGTGTGTGTGTGTGTGTGTGTGAGGGGGGGGGGGTAGTGGCCTCAGAAAGAATGTTTTTGGGTAAGACTTACTGGCATGAGAGGGACTATTAAAAAAAAATGGTGCCACTTCTTTTCCAGCCCAGTTGGACATTAAAAGAAAAAGGGAGGAAAAAAAAAAACCCTGAACATTTCACCTCTGGATTGGGTTCAAGAATGACTGAGTCAGCTATCCACAGCAAGACTCCTAAACAAGGCCGTACTGTTGGGACACACACACACACACGTAAACAGTGTGTGCACACGCATACTGTTTACGCGCGTGTGTGTGGTGTGTGTGTGTGTGTGTGAGTGTGTGAGTGTGTGAGTGTGTGAGTGTGTGAGTGTGTGAGTGTGTGAGTGTGTGAGTGTGTGTGTGTGTGTGTGTGTGTGTGTGTGTGTGTGAGAGCACGAGACGTCCTGCCACCGAGGCAGTGGAGAGGAGCTCCTGCTGATTACTTCAGTCGGTCAACATGCATGTCTTCTAAAAAAAAACTAAGTACACACGGTTCAACTCCTGACATGGTTCATGCGCAATGGCTCTGGTGGTCAGATGGTGAATACAGTACCGTAAAAAAGTTTAGGAAAGCACGCTTCTGGTTTTTTTTTCATGTATTGGAATCTCTCCGAGAGAACCCCCCCCCCCGAGAAGCGGTTCTGGGTTCCTAAGAGAACCACAGGTTAACCTGGCCCCCCGAAGTCATGAGACTTGAGACGACACACACGTTTGTAAACGCGTGTGTCAAAATGAGAACCCCCAAGATGATCACCCTCAGCGTGAACACAAAGAAGAGACAGTTGAATCGTCACATAAATAAAAAGTCACTTTTAATGGTTGTTTTTCGTTTTCCCCCCCCCCCCCCCCATTCAGTCACACATACACACGCACACACACACACAAGCTTATGGTCTGACGACAAGCATGTTGGACATTCACCCAAAACGAGTCACACAGCATATATATTTAAAATCTTTACAACAGGCTTTGAGTCACGATATGTGCACGTGGGAGTGTGCACACCTGGTCCAACGCTGAGTTCTTCAACTTGTTTTCCCTCAGTCCTCTCACACACACACACACAAGTTGGTCATTTGTACCCTGGTGTCAGTGTAAAAATGATTCTTCTTCGTTCAGGCAAAGACCTCTTTTACAGTTTGTTTTGTAGGTTATTCAAAAAAATGTGCAAAATAAGACAGATTTGGAATCCTTCAGCGTTCAGTGTAAAAAAAACAAAAACTTAATGTCCAGGATTCCTCCGGAGGGGGGGGGAGCGGGGGTTGGTGGCGGGCCAATCACAGAGCTCTGTCTTCACCTCAGCCCCGCCCCCCCCCTCAGTTCAAACGCAGCTCCCTATTGGTTTTCGTCGCTTTTCATCTTCAAGTAAAGTGCTCCTTTTTCGCCAAACAAACCAAAAACAAACAGCATGAGCTCGGTGGTCGTTCGCTCTGCTTATTTATTTTATGCTATTATTGTTATATAATAAGTTGAAACAAAAAATTGTTCAAAAAAATCTGTTTTGTTTCGCAGGGGGTGGGGGGGGGTGAGATTGTTGTTTGTTTGTTTGTTTGGTTGGGGATGAGAGCGGGGAAAACCAAGTCAGTCTCGCTGCACAAGTCAGTCAGTCGGTCGGTCGGTCGGTCGTCTGTCCTTTCCGACCGTCCGATAATCCCTTCGCCGGTTGGGTTGGGTTTAGGTTTGGGGGGTAGAGTCATACGAACTCCAGCTTCCCGTGGCCGCTGTACATCCCCCAGTGCACCAGAGACAGGATCTTATCGGCGCCCGCCGCCACGTGGTCCGCCTGCCTCATCTTGTCGCAGGTGAGGCAGCAGTTCTCGTGGCCCGTCACCGGCACCATGCACTCCAGGTCCAACTTCTTGCCGCCACCGCCGGCGGTGCCGCCAGAGGAGGAGGAGGTCGAGCCGCCTCCACCACCACCACCACCACCTCCACCACCGTGGTGATGGTGGTGGTGGTGGCCGTGGAAGCTGTAGTGCAGCCGCGACAGCATCTGCTGCCGCTGGTCGCGCAGCCGGCGGTTCTCGCTGCGGAGCATGCGCAGCGCCAGCATGATGAGCAGCACCAGGATGAGGCCGCCGGCGATGGGCACGGCGATGACCGCCGCCCGGAACCACACCTCCTTGGCCGAGGCCAGCTCCTGCACGCGGGTCACCAGGTGGCGGTTGCCGCCGCCTGCGGCGCCCTCCGGTGGGTAGCGTCCGTGGTCTGCGTGGGCGAGGGAAGAAACACACACAAAAAGGAAGGGTGAGGAACGTTTAAAAATAAAAAAATTAATAAAATAAAAACCCTGAAATGAGTCACTTTATCCGTACAAGGGAACGCCAAACCATAATTTGGGGGTCATAAAATATATATATTTATGAAATACTGTGGCCCCGCTCTGGACAGGGGAACATGGCAGGGAAGGGAACACCCCGCCCCCAGCCCCAGTGTCCCCTCCCCTGGACATGTCTCCCCCCCCTTCCCTCCTCCCCCATCGACCTCTCTACCGGGCCTCTCTCCGGGTCCCCCGTGAGTTTGCATTGGTATTCACATGCAGAAGTCAAAGCGTGTTCTCGGTCTCTCAGGAGGGGAAATGACACGGTGGACACATAATAAAACTAAAAACCCGAACAAAGAATGACAACAACAGCATGTGATCTGGTTTCGGGCTGCTACGAAAATGGGCGCTCTCTCTCTCTCACTCTCACTTCCCCCTTGCTCTTCTCTCTTACGGAGTGTAAATGCTGAGATGTATAAAATAACAATCACTATGTCGGCTTCAAGCTACACGGCTTGTCCATAGCACCCCAGCAAATAACCTGCCCTACTTTTACACTGTATGGGGTACAGCGGGTCGTCCGGCAACCGGAAGGTCGCTGGTTCGATCCCCCGGCCCCGGCTCCTCCCCCTGCTCCTAGCCCAGTGTCAGAGTGTCCTTGAGCAAGACACCCCTAACCCTAACTGCTTCCTGAACAGCTGGCTGTCTCCTTGCACGGCTGACACCACCCATCGACGTATGAATGAATGTGTGGGTGAATGGGTGAGCGTGAGGCAATAATTGTAAAGCGATTTAGGGGGGGGGTGAAAGCGGTATAAAAATGCAGTCCGTTTATCATGTTGTGTGTATCTTCAAAAAGGTCGTCTCTAAGGTCGCCGCCGTAGAGTTAAACCCCAACAACAGCATTAGGCCCCGTAGAGCTTGGTAACCGCTAAGAGCCGCCGGTGAACCAGGTCACCGAGAGGCAGGGGTCTCACCTGTCGAGTCCCGGGTGTGCCCCACGTCGTGGAGACCCCGGTAGTTGCACATGTCGTCGTGGCAACACTCCGTCGCCGCTGCCGAGAAGGAGGAGGAGGAGAACGGAGACGAGGGTGGCCCCGCCGCCCCAGCCGCCACCACGGCCGCCGCTAGGACGTCCTCGAGGGCGGGAGGCGGCGTGCAGACCTCGGTGGCGTCGGACGCCGGGTCCAGGCAGCCGTGTGTGAGCGGCGAGCCCACGCTCAGCGGGTCCAGGACCCGGGTGAAGCAGGCGTTGAGCTCCGACTTGCACATATAGCCCGTGGCCACGCAGTGGGGCGCATCGCAGTAGCACCGGATCTCCCCTGGAGCGGACGGAGGGGAGAGGAGGGAGGAGAGAGAGGGGGAGGGGAGGAGAGAGAGAGAGAGAGAGGAGTGGGGTTGAGCTGATGGTTTGTGCAAATGTAAAAGATGGCTCTGGGAACCACATTCTGATCGGATTCAGATTAGGTTTTATTTTTCACATGTATATATATAAAAAAAAAAAAAGTACAGTGACATGTTATCCACCAGCTCCACAAGATGCGCACCCGGTGACACGGCGTTAACAAGAATTACAGATTTACAAAAATACTAAAACAATACACACACATAGATGTCGATATTTACAGATATTGACAGTATACGTATAAGAGTGTAGTAAACATATAATAAAGTTTAACGTGTATCACCAGAGGCTAATGTCGGGGGAAAGCTGTCGATTGTGAGGAAGGGGTGCTGTCGTTGTGCTTGACAGACAAAATGCTGCTCTACTTGTGTGTGTGTGTGTGTGTGTGTGTGTATGTGTATGTGTATGTGTGTGTGTGTGTGTGTGTGTGTGTGTGTGTGTGTGTGTGTGTGTGTGTGTGTGTGTGTGTGTGTGTGTGTGTGTGTCGTGTGTCGTGTTTAACAAGACAATTATGATGGTTCTATGAACAGTAGTGATGTGATTGTGGCTTATATACACATAGATTATATACACATAGTCGTAGTAAGGATCATGACCAGAGGAGTGTTACGGAGATACCGTTTAACTATAACTTATGAAGAGATGTACAAACGCGTGTGTGTCAGTGGGAGAGTGAACAGTAGGTGTGGTGAGTCCTGGGCGCCACACACACACACACACGTGTATTTATATATTTTAGACCATGACATCGTCTAAGATGAATGTGAGCCTAAATGGTCCTATACACACACAAACAAAAAAAATAAGAAATAAACGCTGGTTCTCCATATGCATAGTGTAGCTGTATGAACTCAACTTAATATGAATATGAATGTACAATGAGTCCTCTCTATGGCTCTAAATAAGTGGCCCCCTTTTCGTCTGCATACGCAGAATGGCAACAGAGCAACTTATAATTTGCGGTCTGCGGAGCCAACGTCAACTTCTTTCAAGCCCCAAATGGAAAACTCGCTAAAAGGGGGGACGCGGCGGCGCGGACCAGGACGGGGAGGACCGGGGGGAGGAGGGGAGGACCGCGGCTCGGGACGGGGAGGACCGGGGGGAGGAGGGGAGGAGGCACCCACTCGGATGTCTTCTAAAGAAAACTTTCCGCCACCGTATAATTACGCGTTTTTTTGTATACCGCTGTGTGTGTGTGTGTGTGTGTGTGTGTGTGTGTGTGTGTGTGTGTGTGTGTGTGTGTGTGTGTGTGTGTGTGTGTGTGTGTGTGTGTGTGTGTGTGTGTGTGTGTGTGTGTGTGTGTGTGTGTGTGTGTGTGTGTTTTGGTACATACAATCACACACACATACATACAGTATTGCCGAGGTGATGTCTATAGTACGTGCGCCATACAGTGTATGTATGAATATTTGGCCCTTGGACAGGGTTTGAGTAACATGGTTGGCCCTTTTCGTGGCTCTGTGTGTGTGTGTGTATGTATATGTGTATGTGTATGTGTATGTGTGTGTGTGTGTGTGTGTGTGTGTGTGTGTGTGTGTGTGTGTGTGTGTGTGTGTGTGTGTGTGTGTGTGTGTGTGTGTGTGTGTGTGTGTGTGTGGTTTCTGCGAGCTAGGTTAATCGGATCAGTGTTTTTCTCTGTCCCTGTGAATGATTAGAGAGCAGGAGAGAGCCGGGTCACTCAGTATATTTCGTTATAAAGTCTGGGGGCCCTTTAGTGGGCTTTTAGAGATGGGGCCCACAGAGCCGTGCGTTACGTACGGTGTATTTGTTTTAACCATGCCAGGGAACTGCTAATTATTGTTATTACGAGCTGGCGCAATAATTACGCTTCCATCGGTGGAAAAACACCGAACCCCAGCAGACCAACCAACTGTCTATACCGCCTATCGCAATTTTCGTCGTGGTGACACACATGGGTTAAGGCCATGTCATCGCTGGTTGAGAGAGGAATAATACAGGTGTGAAGTAAGAGGGTCACCTGTATATAACAAAAGGACCAGGGTTGCATTCGTTTGTATACGCAAGTCCTTTCTGCAGGTAAACCCTGGACTATAAGTCTGCAGTCTGACCCAAATAGGACCTAACCAGGTAACCTCCTGCGTTACGCTTGCGTCTTATGGAATATGTTGGAGGTTGAACCCAAACAAACCTCCAGTAAGTAAGTCAGTAAGAAGGCGCATAAAGCGTCCCACCCCAGCTTACCTTTAGTGAGAAGCACCGCCATGGCGCATAGTTCCAGTTGCAGCCAAATAGAAATGAAACTGGAATGGCGATCCATTGACTCGTATCCAGCAGGCTGGTTTTGGGGGGATTCGGGGGGAAAACTAAAAGTTACATGGAGCTACAACACACACACACACTGACGGCGGTGGTGGTGGTGCCGACGACCCCTCCGTGGTGTGAGCAACAGAAACCACCCCGAATGATCATCCCACTGGGGGGGGGAATGTCCTCCTGTGTGTGTCTCTCTCAAAGTCCCGAAAGCAGAGAATGAATGCCCTCTTCGCCCTCTTCAAACAAAAAGAGAGGAAAACGTACTCCCCGACAAATGGCACACACACACAACCAAAAAAAATTATAAGAACAATTTCTCTCTCTGTCAGTCGTTGCGTGTTATTTGGTTCTCCTCCTTGTCTCCTCGGTGTCTCCAAGTGTCCCTTTTGGGTCCCCCTCCGCAAGACAGTCCAGTCCAGTCCAGTAAGTAGTGAGTGGAAAGATTGAGGAAATTCTCGGACTCGCGGACTTCAGACACAACCTCGGATACTAGAGGATCATTCTCTTTAGTCGGTGGAGGAATAAGCGTCGCCTACTCTCTGGGACTACGTCATCAGGCTCCACCCACCTACCCTCTCTCTCGCTCCCCCCTCGTCTCCCTATTGGCCAAGCGCAGCCCCTACCCCTCCGCAGCCCCTACCCCTCCCTCCTCCTCGTCTCCCCTCGTCTCCCCATTCATTGTGCTTTTATCCTTAATGCCATATATTCCATTGCTTGTCGTATATTCATTCCCATTGGGTTAGACGTCAATCAAGTACCAGTAGCCCTACCGCAACACCGACTATAGGTAAAACATAAAAATTAACACATTAAAACACACAGGTGTCTTCTTATTCTTATGTCTCATTCAATTCTGCAGTCATCCTGCAGGTTTGAGATGTATTATGCATTAATACTGTAACACGTTTAACACACGGAATACAACACAAAATCCCAAATACACAAATACAGTCGTGCGTACACAATATGTCGTGCGTATTACGCAGCCAAATCGGCGCCACAAGCAAATGATCCCCGAGGTTAACTACACATCGGCCAGAGAGAGATAGGTGGAGAGAGGTGGAGGGAGAGGTGGAGGGAGAGGTGGAGAGAGGTGAAGAGAGGAGGTGGAGGGATGTGGAGAGAGGTAGACAGAGGTGGAGGGAGGTGGAGGGAGAGGTGTAGATAGGTGGAGGGAGGTGGAGAGAGGAGGTGGGGGGAGGTGGAGAGAGGAGGTGGAGGGAGGAGGTGGAGAGGGGAGCGGCTGTCCTGCAGGGCGGAGCGGTTGGAGGGAAATTAGCAATCCAAAAAGGCGCATGGCGCCACCGAGACGACGCAGACAGACACCGACACTCCGCTGCCCTCCAAACCAGCCCTGTGCAAAACGCACAGTCGATATCCGCAACCGGCAGCTCTCGTCCTCCTCCTCTTCCTCTTGCTGCTGGGGGCTTCCAGTCAATAGTGGTTCCTCCGTGGAAGAAACGGAATATTCTGTTCTTTTGTGGCTTTTAAGCACATTATTGTGTTGCTTTTATAGCGCACAATAAATAGTCAGTAACGTATCAGTATTTATTTAATTATTTATCATATCATTCATTTGTGTGTGTCGTTAATAATATATATATAATAATATATATATATATATAATATATATATATATATATAGGGCCTACTAACTGGCCTTCAACAACACCTCAATAATTGAGTAGGCACGAATGAAATGATAAACTGAAATAATAAAACATTTTAAAAAACATTCTTCACAATTTCACATGACCAAGATACAATATATTTGTATTGGCCATTTGTAACAAGTACATTGTAATGCTTACTCCCCATTCCCTCCTCATACAAAAAAACAACAACATATACAATAAAAAATGAAAATGAACCCAAAAAAACACCATGTATATAAAACATAACATTGCATTCATTGGGATGCCGTTTTTTCTCAGGGCCCGTCTTTAGCGTCCTTTTTTGCTGACTAGCTCCTCGCCTGGAGGATGTATACCGCTATATAATCTATATATATAGATTATACTATATATATCATCTCTATATATAGATTATACCGCCCGCCGTTCACCTATACTCAAATCATTTGAGTCAAATATGATGATAAACACACAGCTGTTTCGCGGCGTCTGCAGGGAGAGACGCCGGCCGGCCTGCGGGCTCCGGGGCTCCGGGCGACGTGTGAGGCAACAACACACAATTACACCAATTACCAACCGGCTCGGCCCTGCTGGCGCCACGCAGCCACCAAACTGGTATGGCGTCAACTGGTGTTTAACTACCGACAAACTAACCGTTGGTGTGTCCATACTTCATGTCCATACAGGAGGTGGAGGAGGAGGAGGAGATGCCCGACACAGTTTGCTCAACTATACCCAAATATACATTCACCAGCGCGGATAACGCATAATCGATACGCATCCGGATATCGTAGCCTATATCAATTCATATAAAGAGAATGGTACGATAACGACAAAGTAGTCTTATATGGCTGCTTTGCGCAATGCAAACACAAGTAATTTGTATTGTAAAAGACTCCGTGTGACCTTTAGGTGATCAGGCCCTGGGTATGCGGGTCCATGTCTGTGGTGTGTGGTGGAAGGGGGCCATCTAGTGGTCAATAATGGCAACTGCACGTTTCAGGAATTTCAATGGAAGCACCTTTGACATTACAGACGTTTACATTACATTAATTTGGCAGACCCCTTTGTCCAAAGCAACTAAAAATAAGGTAATTCAACCATAGGCAGGCAAGAGAGAACTACTAGTTAGAAGTCAGAACTTAACAAGCCTCCAATCGCAGAACCAGTCCTCAGGTAGAAAGAGTACAATCAATTGGCTAACAATAGAGCTAACAATTAAGCCCAACTTCATGAACTATTTTAAGGTCGTCTAGATTATTGGTAGAACCTGTGACCAAACCCTTTCAGTATTCAATCAAACCTGAAAAGAAATCAAAGTCTCGGTTTAGAACACAGTGCCACTTAACAGTGGAGACAATAGAACACAAAGCTGGGACTAGTTTCTAACCCTGGCCGTCCTTGTGCTAACCGTATGACCCGTTGTGGTTATGCTAAACGGCGGCCGGCGGAGACACAACACTAACGTGTGTCTTCTCATGCTGAGAGGAAGAGGCAGCAGTGAGTTTAGAGGTGGGGGATTGGGATTGGGATTACAGCCCCATTGCTTGTGTCTCACCTCACACATTAGCCAACGACCGGCAACACCTAGAGGTGTGACATGGGGATAAAGAATGGTGTGTGTGTGTGTGTGTGTGTGTGTGTGTGTGTGTGTGTGTGTGTGCGTGTGTGCATGCGTGTGTGTGTGTGTGTGTCAGACGAACGACTACGGCCGTTAGTCACCTCAGGAGCCTCCTTTCCCTAACAAAGGATATGATGATAGCCGTTCCCATGGAAACAAGGACACACCAGGGGGGCTGCATTGAGGAAAAAGGGTTCGGTTTGAACAGGTAACACACATGTGTTTGGGTGAGGAGTGTGGGTGTGTGGAGAGTGTGAGGAGTGTATGTGTGGTGTGTGTGTATGAAGGTGTGTGCGTGTGTGTATGAGGGTGTGTGTGTGTGTGTGTGTGTGTGTGTGTGTGTGTGTGTGTGTGTGTGTGTGTGTGTGTGTGTGTGTGTGTGTGTGTGATGTGTGTGTGTGTGTGTGTGTGTGCGTGTGTGTGTGTGTGTGTGTGTGTGTGTGTGTGTGTGTGCGTGTGTGTGTGTGTGTGTGTGTGTGTGTGTGTGCGTGCGTGCGTGTTGTGCGTGCGTGGTGTGCATGTATGAGGGTGTATGTGTGTGTGTGTGGGGGGGTGTGTGTGTGTGTGTGTATAAAGGTGTGTGTGTGTGCATGTATGAGGGTGTGTGTGTGTGTGTGTGGTGTGTGTGTGTGTGGGGTGTGTGGTGCGTGCGTGTGTGCGTGCGTGCGTGTGTGTGCCTTAAGTGGGTCTGCATGGCGAGGTTCAATAGACAATGAAGGAACAAACCAATGTCCGGAATCGTCAGCATAATTTACGGCCAACTTAACCTTCTGTGAGTTATGAGGTTCTTGTGATAAAGTGCACCATTTAAAAAGGAAATGCTGCAGCAGTGCAGCATCGCCCAGACGTGCTACTCGGCCACAAGGTTAAACATGATATTGTGTATTAGTATTGGCATTTGGATGTGTTGTACGTGGTCTGGTTCTGGTTTAAAAGACAACCAACCCCCCGTCTCCTCACTGAACCTCAGAAGCTTCACCGCAGGGTCACAGTGACTTTTATAGGATTCTTTTAGAAATCCATTCTGCAGGAGGGAGTAAGCATTCCATTGTACTTGTTGCAAATGGCACAAACGCAAATCGTGTGTCTTGTATCTGGTACAGAGAGTTGCATTCTTCCAGATGCAATTTTGTATAGAATATAAGCAAAAATAAACGTTTCAATAATAAACACAAAATACAAAAAACCCCGAATAATTTGTGCTGCTTTTTGGAACAAACAGCCCGTGGGCCTACTGGACAGCCTCCAGCACCGGGTCGCAGACGTGTGTGTGTGTGTGTGTGTGTGTGTGTGTGTGTGTGTGGTGTGTGTTGTGTGTGTGTGTGTGTGTGGGGGGGGGGGGGGTAGACATACTGGAGACTGAAGGAGGGGGGGGGGGGGGGGGTGGGGGTCGTGGGCTCAGACAGACTTCCTCTGACACCTTCTTTCTTCCTACAGTCACTTTGATGAGAGCCGGATCAAGACGTCGACCCACTCACAAGTCAGCTTTGATGTTCTAGGATCAAATCGCGTGTCTCGAGGACCTAAGACAGCCTATACACACACACACACACCAATGGAGATATGATTTCAAAATCCACATTCTAAGCTATCCAACTGAAACTATTTATGCTACGGTTCAACCAATATATTTTGGACTAAAATCATTGACCTTGGCAGAAGAAGCAGAGTAGATCACCCAGAAACCTACGAAGAACAGGATCTGGCGCCCCCTAGCGATAGGCGACAGATACATCAGCCTTTATTTTTTTTCTAAGGGGAACTTAAGAGACATCAAGACGCCCTGAACTTCCAGTAATGTGCAGTTTCTTCTTTTCAAACGCTCGGAAACTCGCCCACTTTACTTTCATTACGGCTCCCAGGAAGACGCCAACAAACAATACGGAAGCAATTTGCGAAAGTATTGCGTCTGCTTATCCTATAATCACGCCCAGGCCTTCTGAATAGGCCTCTGGGTCTGCAGATCAACTCAATCAAAACACATTCCAACATCAACACAAAAAACATCTAAATATCGGTTTGTTTCAGTAAAGACTTAATGTAGGTACAATTTGAAAAAAGTACAGTGGGTTGTTGTTGGGAGGTTTTCCGTTTAGGTTGGGTTTTCAAAGCTGGTGAAGTTGTGGGATTGGGTTCAGAGAGTTGAGGCGTGGACAGGCCAGCCAACACGACCTTGTTTGGCCTGTACAAAGAACCCTGCAAGAGGCCAATCCAATAGTAGCATCGCACACAATTAAACACACCACATTGCAGAGAACCACACTGCGCAAAGAGCTCTGTACCACAGCCACCCCGCCACCCCCCCCCCATCTGCCCAACATACGAACTCTGACCTCTGCTGACAATACCCTTTCACCATCAATGTCTTCAACTGCCTTGCACTGTATCATAACTCCCTACCTGTACCTACTGTTTACATTTGTATTGTTGACATACCTGTGCTGTACATTTGAACTGTACTTACCGTATATACAGTTGCAAGAAAAAGTATGTGAACCCTTTGGAATTACCTGGATTTCTGCATAAATTGGTCATAAAATGTGTTCTGACCTTCATCTAAGTCACAACAATAGTCTGCTTAAACTAATACCACACAAACAATTATATGTTTTCATGTTTTTATTGAACACACCATGTAAACATTCACAGTGCAGGGTGGGAAAAGTATGTGAACCCTTGGATTTAATAACCTGTTGACCCTCCTTTGGCAGCAATAACCTCAACCAAACGTTTCCTGTAGTTTCAGATCAGACCTGCACAACGGTCAGGAGGAATTTTGGACCATTCCTCTTTACAAAACTGTTTCAGTTCAGCAATATTCTTGGGATGTCTGGTGTGAACCGCTCTCTTGAGGTCATGCCATAGCATCCCAATCGGGTTGAGGTCAGGACTCTGACTGGGCCACTCCAGAAGGTGTATTTTATTCTGTTGAAGTCATGCTGTTGTTGATTTACTTCTGTGCTTTGGGTCATTGTCCTGTTGCATCACCCATCTTCTGTTGAGCGTCAATTGGTGGACAGATGGCCTTAAGTTCTCCTGCAAAATGTCTTGGTAAACTGGAATTCATTTTCCGTCGATGATAGCAATCTGTCCAGGCACTGAGGCAGCAAAGCAGCCCCAAACCATGATGCCCCCTCCACCATACTTCACAGTTGGGATGAGGTTTTGATGTTGGTGTGCTGTGCCTATTTTTCTCCACAACACATAGTGTTGT
Organism: Muraenolepis orangiensis; assembly: GCA_027704905.1. Taxonomy (NCBI): domain Eukaryota; kingdom Metazoa; phylum Chordata; class Actinopteri; order Gadiformes; family Muraenolepididae; genus Muraenolepis; species Muraenolepis orangiensis. The sequence continues at coordinate 13,912,742 of CM051020.1, forward strand.
GTGTTCCTTCCAAACAACTCAACTTTGGTTTCATCTGTCCACAGGATATTTTGCCAGTAGTGCTGTGGAACATCCAGGTGCTCTTTTGCAAACTTCAAACAAGCAGCAATGGTTTTTTTGGACAGCAGTGGCTTCCTCCGTGGTGTCCTCCCATGAACTCCATTCTTGTTCAGTGTTTTACGTATTGTAGATTCGCCAACAGAGATGTTAGCATGTGCCAGAGATTTTTGTAAGTCTTTAGCGGACCCTCTAGGATTCTTCTTCGCCTCATTGAGTATTCTGCGCTGTGCTCTTGCAGTCATCTTTACAGGATGGCCACTCCTAGGGAGAGTAGCAACAGTGCAGAACTTTATCCATTTATAGACTATTTGCCTGACTGATGAACATCAAGGCTTTTAGAGATACTTTTGTAACCCTTTCCAGCTTTATGCAGGTCAACAATTCTTAATCTTAGGTCTTCTGAGAGCTCTTTTGTGCGAGGCATGGTTCACATCAGGCAATGCTTCTTGAGAACAGCAAACTCAAAACTGGCGTGTTTTTTATAGGGCAGGGCAGCTTTAACCAACACCTTCAATCTCGTCTCATCGAGATTGGCTGACTCCTGACTCCAATTAGCGCTTAGAGAAGTCATCAACATAGGGGTTTGCATAGTTTTTCCAAAGGGTATATACATATATATATATGGGTATATATATATATATATATATATATACACATATATATATATATACATACACACATATATATTACACATATATATATATCCATACAAAACAAATAATAAATACAGGTATAAAATAACTTGTAGAGTAGGTATGAGATTTATGCAGAACTATAGGTGTGTGTGTATGTATATGTATATATGTACATGTAATATATATGTATATATATATACACATACATACACACCTAGTTCTGCACATATCTCATACCTACTCTACAAGTTATTTTATACCGGTTTTTAGTATTGGGTTTTTTAGTAGACCGTCTTTACATATTATTGTTATTATATATTACAATGCACTTTACTGCAACATTTGCAATCTGGTTAGATGCCAAATACTATGCTAGAAAACGTAAAAAGAAAACAGCTAAATGCATGCATCAAAGCAAAACTAAAACAACTAGAGGGCCCGCAGTATAGCGCATAGCTCCGCCACACCAGAAAGTCCCCTGGATTTGGATTCAGATCGGCACCAAAATTGAATCTAGTGTTCCTTGGCCAATAAGTAATCAAACCACCAAGTTGTGTCCAACTCCGTACATAAACTTTAGTGATCCAGCTAACAGACATACGAGATTAAAATATGTCCAACAAGGCACTCCTAGTAGGGGGGGGGGGGGGGGGGTGAAACAACAACCACAACAACAAGCGCTCACTTTAGTTTAGCATGTTTATTACAATATACATACAATTCACATTTGACCTTGCGATCTTCTGTCGCCCTTGCTGCTGCCCGCTTCGACTCAGGATGTGCGCATTTGGGTGGTGGTGGCGAGGGGGGGGGGGGGGGGGGGTGGTCAGCATTGTCCCTCCGCATCACGGCGGTGCCCAACAAAAAAAAATTAAAAGAACTAAAAACCTAACCTCCCCGCAGCACACCCCCTCCTAGTAGCACGGGCAAAAACCGCCCTCGACGGTCCAAAAATAAAGCTAAAATAAAGTAGTTTAGCAGTACAGCATGTTTGATATACAAGTCTGTAATAATAATAATATTTATAATACGTTTTATTTCTTGAGCTCCACTATTTAAAAAAAAAAAAAAAAAACGTCACCCACTATTAGTAACTGTACAAAGGAATGGACCAGCAGTGCCCCCGAGTCTTCCGAGTTTCAACAAGAGAAGAGAACAATACCTTGAGAGGAAGGAGGAATCAAAACCAAAAAATAAAAACTAAAATAACGCTAAACTCAACCCGAACATTACTACTAGGAGGGTTTAGGCTGCCGACTGTCAGTCCCCTGGAGGAGCGTGGGGGGGGGGGGGGGGGGGGCGGGGCATCAAAAGAAGGGGCGTCGCCGTGGGAATGGTTCTAGGCAGCACACAACTCTCTCTCTCTGGTCTCTCTTCCGTCAGTTTGTCTTCCTTAGTTTTCACCCCCCTCCCTCCCCTCCCCTCCCCTCCCGAAAAAAGGAAAAAAAATAAAAATCGACCAATCACACACACGCACGACTCCACACCACCAGGCACTGTTATTTTTCCGGTTTGGGGAACGCAGGGGGGGGGGGCCACTGAAAAGAAAAAGAGCTGCAGGTAGGACAGCTGAACGAACCACATGATGAGGAGAGAGAGAGAGAGAGATAGAGGGGGAGGGGGGGGGGTCTACCTAGTCACCCGTACCACCCATCCCAGCGGGGGAGAAAACACGATAACGGAGAACAGAATCCAGAGTCCATCACTTTGGGGAGACGGGGGGGGTAAATTGACACCAGTGCGGCGTTTAGCTTCAAGTGTCTTCTCTCGCTGTGTGTGTGTGTGTGTGTGTGTGTGTGTGTGTGTTCAGTGTGTGTGTGTAAGGGAAAGTGAATGGCTTAAAACATCCTCCAAAAGCAGGTCTCACACACACACGTGCACCACCACCACCAAGGCAAACGGTTCAGCGATGTGGCGGCCCGAGCTGTGATGTGGTGGTTGACTGCGGAGGACGGGGGGGGGGGGTCAACGTGGAGGGATAAAGGCTAAGCTGGACAACGGAGGGGGGGGGGGGGGGGTCAACGTGGAGGGATAAAGGCTAAGCTGGACAACGGAGCGGCTGTCGCCAAGGCGCTGATTAGTTTTGGGATGTCAAAAGCTTTTTGATAGGCATGGCTTTCCATGGCTTCAATCTACAAAACGTATGTACAACAGAGATAACATCTACAAGAAATCTACACTTTTTTTTTTAATATTTTTTTGCACCCCGCCACTCATGTGTTCATGTGGGTGAACACATGAGGTGTCATGTGTTGTTGTTGTTTTTTTTTTTTTTTAAGTTTTCTTTTTGTGTTTCTTGCTATTTTTTTTTTTCTTTTGTACAAAACCAAAAGTCTTGTCAATTAACCCTTTCCTGCTTCTGTTTCCCCACGCCAACGCTTAACCTTTTCTTCTTCTTCTTCTTCTTCTGTGGTCCATCTTTCTCTCTTCGAGGCCTGCCGGGCCAAACGTAGCTTCTCTGGGTGTTAAGACTGGGGGAGTGAGGGGTGAGGAGAAGGGGGCCAACAAGAACTCAATGGTTCTCTACCGCTCTCCATCTCTCTCCTCTCTCTCTCTCTCTCGCTCTCTCCACTTTCAGACTATGTGCAACGTGGGCCCCTTAAAAATTTTTTCTCCTTCCTCCTCCTCCATCATCATCATCTCACGGCAACCGAACGACCGCCTCAAGAGTTCTCAGACCATGAATGAATTCTGGTTCTTGAGCTTTTCAAGTTCTTTGATTTGTTGTCTCAAAAACAGTATCCTGCAGAGAGAAAGAGAGCGAGAGAGAATCACAGGAGAAAGGAATGATCCGTCAAGTTCACGATGCAGGATCAGGGCTTTCCACACAGACTTTACTTGGGCCGGACACCCAGTCATATCAACGGCCGCCCATGTATATTATTGTTTAAAACATTTATATTCATCGGTCCGAGAGCACGACGGCATCAGCCATTGATTAAGTAGTGAAAATGTAGCAGCAACAAAAAATATACTTTTCCAGAGTCTACGAAGGATACCAAGAGTTAAGTGCTCTGACCAACAGTGACCAACTTTGTGCACACACAAAGAATATTGAGAAAATGTAATAAAATCTAAAATGTCACAAAGGTCACGCGTATTTGAAATGTTCCTCCCAAACCGCGCTGTGGCCACGCCCCCACACCCCTGCTACCGCCACAATTAGATTTCAGATCTGTGGGGAAACACAGGAGGATGTCACGTTACACCAAAGCGTATCTTCACCGTACCTCTGTTCACGCAGCGTCGCCTGGATCTCACAGACCCGAACCAGGGAGCGCAGGTTCTTCAGCTCGGTGCAGTTCTCAGCCATGCAGATGCTGCCCATGGTGTAGGCCTCTTCCCGGAGCCGCGACGCCTGGGCCGAGGGGGGGGAAAGACAGACGGCAGGGGGTCACGGCCAGAACCGGGGTGGGAAGACCCAAAGCAGGAAGAGATTTCAATACGACAAGAGTCCTAACCTGCTTCTCCGCGTGGTCGGCGGGCCAGCCCTGGACATGCTTGATAAGGGCTTCGTTGAAGTGGGCGGCGAGTGAGGGCGTGAAGGTGCTGGAGGGCCGTGGTCCCGGCGTGCTGTGGGGAGCTGAGGACGGGTTGTTTGAGTGGTTGCTGCTGCTGCTGCTGCCGCCGCCGCCGCCATGGTGGTGGTGGTGGTGGTGGTGGTGGTGGCTGCTGCTGCTGGTGGTAGCGACGTGGTTGGGGCCGCCGGGGGACGGACTCCTGTGACTGCTGTGGGTCCAGGGGGCACAGAGGAACGCGTCGGCCCCGGTCAGTGGGAGCATTGTTAAAATGACACCTCCTCATGATCGCCAGCAGGTGGCAGCACAACACTGCATTGCGGGCAATGTACATTTCTCAGCCAGCATCTCCTTACATACTGGTGCCTTTTGCGAAAACATAAACACTGTTTAGAAATAAAATACATTAGCAAAGACGTGAGTAAGAAGAGATCACAGCCATGAATGAAGCTACACACGGTGGCTGCAGTGTGAACTGAAGCAGGTACAGGGAAGAGGTGTGTGTGTGTGTGGAAACACTATTGTAAGTCACTTTGGATAAAAGCGTCATAATAATAAATGTAATGCAAGTGTGTGTGTGCGCTCACCCGTGGGGATGGGGGGTGCGCGGGGAGGCGGAGGCGGGGTCGTGGGCGTGCTGCTTGTCCCCGTGGTGCGGATGCGTGGGCTGGGGATGAGACGCCGGCTTCACGGAGGGCGTGCTCACCTGCAACAGGTCAGAGGTTTTTGTTGGCGTAACCCCGGGAAACCAACTGTGCGTAGCATCATAACCACAGGCAATATCACAACCACAGGTGGACGACCAGACAGCGGGGCCCCCTCTTCAGTGTCTTCTAATTGTTCCGGATGTTTACATTCCTGATTTTTGTTAAAAAAAGGTCCCCGTGAGCACAGACCCTACCCCCTACCTTTGGTTGCGAGGAGGCGGGGGGCGTGCAGAGGAGGGGCTTGTGGTGGCCGCTGGCGTTGCTCTGTGGCGTGCTGATTCTGGGGGACACGTAGGACCGGGGAGACGAGGCGTCCGACGTCAAAGACATGGGAGACTGATTAGACTGCTGAGCTGCTGGGGGGAGAGACGGCAAGACACGGAAACAGAGAGAGCGAGACAGACGGAGAGAAAGAGACAGAGGGAGAGAGGCAGAGACAGAGAGGCAGGGAGAGAGAGAGACCGACAGACGGAGAGACAGAGAAAGAGGGAGAGAGGCAGAGGCAGGGAGAGAGAGAGAGAGACAGAGACAAGTTGTAAATAAAGCGCAAGTGCAACCACCAATACACTTAACAATTACAATTAAGTGACACTTCAAAGACACATTTTTTTTTCAAAAATCAACCAAAAAAAAGGGTCATTAGTATTAAATTCGCAAAAGCAGTAATAAAGAAACTACAACATCTGGTGTCCTGGTTTGACCCGGGGGGCTGGAGGTCTCACCTTGGCTGGAGAGCTGGGCGGCCTGCGAGAGGAGAGTAGTGATGTTGAACGCCGAGGACCCGGAGGTGAGAATCTTGTGGAGCATCGACTGTAACGACGCCTGAGTGACGGCGGCGGTGAGCACTGAGGAGGAGGAGGAGGAGGAGAATGAGGAAGAGATGGGTTGAAAGGTCAACCGCTTTATCGTTTATGCCGTCCGAGATTAAGTGGGTCGCGTTGTTAACATGCAGTTTCAAAAATATGTAACCGTCCCCCACTGGTTCACAGAGCGATAAGTCACACATGGAGTCGTCTTTAAACCACCGCATTAAAAAGTCTTTACAAACATTTGGTGCACACCATTAAAAAAACAAAAACAAAGGCCAATACACAAAATATGGCCAAGCGTGTGAATTATTAACCACAGGGAAACACAGGATTAATGGTCCCTCGAAAAACACAGTGGGCAGACTTTAGAAACCTTTAGAGTGTCTGGTGCCCAACACATCTTGAGGAACCCACAAGACCATGAACCTCACACACGTGTAACTCCAACAGGTCGTTCTCATCCCCGGTCCTCCTACTGCGGTTAGCCGCAGTCTTATAATAAGACTATGCAATGAATCGTCGTAAGGTTATGATAAAAACACATTGACAAGCCAAATCGCCCTCTGAGGTAGGTATCCTTATCTCACCTCCCCAAGAGACTACCTGGCTTCTGTTGATGGATCATAAAACACAGCTTGTCTCTCCACACACACACACAGCTTGTCTCTCCACACACACACACAGCTTGTCTCTCCACACACACACACACACACACACACACACACACACACACACACACACACACACACACACACACACACACACACACACACCACACACACACACACACACACACACACACACACACACACACACACACACACACACACACACACACACACACACACACACACACACACACACACACACACACACACACACACACACACACACACACACACACACCGAGGGGGGGGGGGAACGGGACACCACAAAGCTGACAGAGCAGAGTTTGGCAGAGGGAGGCTGAAGAGTACAGGAGAAACGATAGAGAAAAGGGGGCTCTGCAGTGACCCTCCTCCCATTATCAGCTCCACGTCATCCCTACCAACAGTAACGACAGAGCCCCATCTGTCAGTCCAGTCCCTCGTGGTCGCCTGGCTTTACACTCACACCGAGGTGGGGGCGGAGTTAAAAACCATAACAGCCCAAACGGTTACTGCTATGTATTACGTGTCCACGGGAGAAGATAACAAAATACTGTTGTTTGTGTGCGACAGAAGATGGGAGTGGATCGCAACCTCACTTGCAGATCGTCAGTTAAAGCCGTCAGTAAATGCTGGTGTATAAGTGCTCAACGGAAACATGCCACGAGGTCTTAGTTCCAGTTAATTGCACCTTTGTAATAAAAAATAGTGGATCTAGAAAGAGCAACACAGAACAACACACAGAAACATGGCATCAGGTCACAGAGAACATCCTGATACGGGCTGCAATTTATGTCAAGACCCATCGAATGAGCCTATTGAAGTTCTGATGCCGCCCGCATTGTCGTAGCTCATTTGCAGTCTGTGTCACAGCAATCACTTCACTTCACTTCATGACGGCCAACGCAGGAGCCTGGACTTCGACGAGGGTCCGTGGGAAAATAACTGCTGAACTCACTTCTGTGAGCAATCTAGTGGTACTGGGCCAAAGTAAGCCAAACATAACGGCTCTGAGGCAGGAGAACAGAAAGACCCAAACCAACCACCACAACTCAACCAGTACATTGCAACACAACAATAGCAAATTTCAGCCTTTAATTTGCAAGCTACCAACCGACAAGACTCAGCTTATGGTATAGCATGGTAAATAGACTGCATTTAACCCAAAGCACTTTACAATGATTGACTCACATTCACACACCGCTGGCGATGTCAGCCATGCAAGGAGACAGCCAGCTTGTCTTGCTCAGGGACACTACGAGACTTGGCTAGAAGGAGCCGGGGGGGGGGATCGAACCAGCAACCTTCGGGTTGCCAGACAACCCCGCTCTACCCCCTGAACTACTGCCTCCCCAGCACACAAACAATGTAGCAGCAGTCCAGCAGTCCCGGGGGACGGGAAAGGTCAGCCATTTGGGAGTAAGTGTAGGTCCACAATCACCACCCGCTCACCTTCGTTGATCTTAGCCATGTCCACGCTGGCGTTGTTGAGCTGCAGCGCCGTCTGGAGCGCGGGGAGGAGCTGGCGCAGCAGGCTGGGGTCCTGGAGGAGCGACGTGGTGCCGGAGGGGGACTGGAGCACCGGGGACACGGGCACCGTGGTGGACGCCGAGGAGCCCGGGGGGCCCCCGGACGACGCGTTCAGGGCCCCGGACCCCGACGATGCTGACGACGACGACGACTGAGTGGAGAGGGTCGCCATGGGCTTCTCGGCGTGGGCCGACTCTGCGGGAGCGGAGGGGGGCACACGACGAGGTGTGAGGAGGAACCTCAGCCACACATGCACTCAGTTGAACACCCGTTTATCACCTCTACTGAGGCCCGAGTCACACGGCAGCTGGGTGCAACTACAGGTGTGGCTGCTTAATTAGGACTGACTGGTCATTTTCTTATAGGGGGGGGGGGGAAATGAATGAAGACTAAGTTCATGGGCATATCGTTACTGTATTTATATATATTATAATATATTAATATAATAAATACTTAATATAATGGATAAATATGACTCAAGTAAAACTTATATAAATTATAAATGTGTGAGATTATCATTTGTGTTCTTCCACTTATGTGTCAGTATAAAGTAAGAATCACCGTGAAAACTAGTGCAGGGTTTTCACAGGGTTATGTTTAAACACAGATACATTTCACTCTCTGTTTACGTTTGACCAACATATCTTTCTACGGACTGTTGGGCAAATGATAAAAGCTTAATGCTCAACAGAAAATGAAGGCAGTAGATTTATTAAAATCGATGATTCAATTCAATGATCAAATATCCATAAATACATTTGATTTTAGCTAATCCCCGGCAATAAACAAGGACATAGGTACTGCATGTTGAACTAGTTCTGAGAGGCGACAGGAAAGCGAACCTTGTAATTAAAGCTGTTTGGAATGTTTCCTCCATTGAAATGTACAAGGACCCGTTTGGCCGGGCTAATCAAGTGTTTCCACTTGACAGTGTAAAAGTGTATAAGCTGCTATTAAGTGCTCAATCACATATCAAGGGGTCAGACACAGCATCTTGTACAACTACACACCCATACGGCAAATACAAAATTGTTACATTATAGTCATTGAGGAGACACTTCTGTCCAAAGCGACATACAATAAGGTCATTCAACAAAGGTAAACAAGAGAACTACTAGTCACCAGAAGTCAAAAGGGCATAAGGTTCCTAACACGCCTCGAGCAGAACCAGTGCTCAGGTAAAACCGTACACAGCACGTCAAACTGGGCCAAATGACTTATAGTGAACATGCTAAATACTGTGGAAGTTTAAATCAAAATGATAAAATATCATCCTTTTGTCTGTCAGGATGACAACATGACAACAATGATCTCATGCTTTTTGTTCTCTTCTCCTTCATTTAAATCGTTCCAATGTTGGTGAGCAAGCCGTTCGTCTGAGCAGTCGTTTGCTGAAACTCAGTATTCCTCCGGAAAGTTAAGACACGGGTCAATAGAATCCAGGAGCTCACGGTTTCTTTACTGTGAAACGGATTGACGAATTGATTGACATTTCCAACGGGACGCAGCTTCAGAGTTCCACCCTTCAGCCCAGCACGAGCTCTTCATACACCCACTGTTATTATTCTATACCCAATTTAAAAAAAGGGTATTCAAATAAAGTTAGGAAACGACAACTCATGGTGAACGGCAGGGCACCAAACGCGACCACCGTAACTGCTGAAGAGCGCCGTTCAGAATCGTGAACCAGATTCCGTTAAAACGACTAGTGGACTAAACCTCTTTAGTTTATTATCAATGCGTTTTGCCTCAAGCAAAGCCAACTAAGCAGCATTTAATAGAGGCAAAAGACAAGCCACACGTATGACACCAATTTTACACTAATGGCTTCACACAGAATGGGTGGCAGGACAGCTCAGTCTGTTGGGCCATGGCGTGGGAAGCGGAAGGTCGCCGGTTTAAGTCCCTTAAAACAACTGGGCACAGCCGAGGTGCCCCTTGAGCAAGGCACCGGACCTCTTACACTGCTCTTCGGGCACTGTGTATATACACAATAGCTGCCCCCTGCTCATAATACTAGGATGGTTTAAATGCAGAGAACCTAAATGTCACTGTGTGTTTACATGCATGCGACGAACAAAGAGGATTCAACGCAGCACATTTCCAGTCTAACTGATATTTGTCACCATTGCCACCATCTCATCATCTACAGTAACACCAGCAATAAAAACACCACTACAAAGTTTAACTGCGCCACCAGACAGCATTAACAGCCATCTTCAAAAGCCAAAGCAGCATGGAAACACATTGCATGTAACCCCTGGTGTACAATGCAGAAAAGTCCTCTCACAGACAAGTCATTAGGTCCTTGAGCCAAATGAATAAGCCCCATTAACTTAAGATACTCCTACTGATGGGGGTTTGACAGAATATGACCCACGGGAAGTGGGTTCAGCGAGTTAAGAGCAAGTCATCCTTTCTGTTCAAGGAAAAAAACCTTAACATCTAAGTGTTGTTTTTTTAACTGTTCACAACGCTAGGGTCTTCGCTTATAACAGCAGGAGGCGTCAGGCTCAGCCATGATGCTCAGCCTCAAGGCTTTAGGTAAGCAAAGCAGTTTGTAAGGAGGCATCATCAGCTCAACACTCATCGTAGACCAACCAATGTCTAAGTGGGCCTCCCACCCAGACCTGCTGGACCTGCTGCCCCCTGGTAGAAGCTTCAGGTCCATCAAATCAACCATCACCTGTTGGACCTCCTGCCCCCTGGTAGAAGCTTCAGGTCCATCAAATCAACCATCACCTGTTGGACCTCCTGCCCCCTGGTAGAAGCTTCAGGTCCATCAAATCAACCATCACCTGCTGGACCTCCTGCCCTCTGGTAGAGGCTTCAGGTCCATCAAATCAACCATCACCTGTTGGACCTGCTGCCCTCTGGTAGCGGCTTCAGGTCCATCAAATCAACCATCACCTGCTAGACCTGCTGCCCCCTGGTGCCCCCTGGTAGAGGCTTCAGGTCCATCAAATCAACCATCACCTGTTGGACCTCCTGCCCTCTGGTAGAGGCTTCAGGTCCATCAAATCAACCATCACCTGTTGGACCTGCTGCCCCCTGGTAGAGGCTTCAGGTCCATCAAATCAACCATCACCTGCTAACCCCTGGTAGAGGCTTCAGGTCCATCAAATCAACCATCACCTGCTAGACCTGCTGCCCCCTGGTAGAGGCGGCTTCAGGTCCATCAAATCAACCATCACCTGTTGGACCTGCTGCCCTCTGGTAGCGGCTTCAGGTCCATCAAATCAACCATCACCTGCTAGACCTGCTGCCCCCTGGTAGAGGCTTCAGGTCCATCAAATCAACCATCACCTGCTGGACCTGCTGCCCCCTGGTAGAGGCTTCAGGTCCATCAAATCAACCATCACCTGCTAGACCTGCTGCCCCCTGGTAGAGGCTTCAGGTCCATAAAATCAACCATCACCTGCTACACCTGCCGCCCCCTGGTAGAGGCTTCAGGTCCATCAAATCAAGCATCACCTGCTAGACCTGCCGCCCCCTGGTAGAGGCTTCAGGTCCATCAAATCAACCATCACCTGCTAGACCTGCCGCCCCCTGGTAGAGGCTTCAGGTCCATCAAATCAACCATCACCTGCTAGACCTGACGCCCCCTGGTAGAAGCTTCAGGTCCATCAAATCAACCATCACCTGCTGGATCTGCTGCCCCCTGGTAGAGGCTTCAGGTCCATCAAATCAACCATCACCTGCTGGACCTGCTGCCCCCTGGTAGAGGCTTCAGGTCCATCAAATCAACCATCACCTGCTACACCTGCTGCCCCCTGGTAGAGGCTTCAGGTCCATCAAATCAACCATCACCTGTTGGACCTGCTGCCCCCTGGTAGAGGCTTCAGGTCCATCAAATCAACCATCACCTGCTGGACCTGCTGCCCCCTGGTAGAGGCTTCAGGTCCATCAAATCAACCATCACCTGCTACACCTGCTGCCCCCTGGTAGAGGCTTCAGGTCCATCAAATCAACCATCACCTGTTGGACCTGCTGCCCCCTGGTAGAGGCTTCAGGTCCAACCATCACCTGTTGGACCTTCTACCCCACAGCCAAAACTACAATACTGTATTGAACACTGTCAAACACTGACACTGACCGTTCGGTGGAACTTCAATACTGTATTCAGGTCCTCATACGACAAAATGATCACAACAGGATAGACGAGAACTCACTAGCACCAGTAAAAGCGGTGGGCCCCGAGGCTTGCATGGCCTCCCGTCTGTAGTCCCGGTCTTTGGGGAAAGTGTTGACCACCGTAGTCCTGGAGGGCTCTTTCTGCCTCTGCTCTCTGTCGTGGGACAAAGACACAACATTTCCGGATTTAGTTCCTTCTGAGGATCTCCTGGATGACATTGGCCTGTGGTGAACTCAGTCACATAACCATGGCGTACCTGTCCAACCAGTCCTTAGGCTTCTCCCACTGGGACACCTCTGTCCTGCAGTTGTAGTAGTACTTCTTCCCAGAGGAGCTGATGTGCTCAGACCAGTCGTCTCCAGGCTCATAATGCTGTTGAAAGACAATAAAAAAAATAAGCATTTAAGCAAAGCGGGGCATTTGAGTTCACGCTAGGATCCAGAAGAGGCAGAAGCTGCAGAGATGAGTGCATGTATGCAATGATTGTCCGCGCGTGCGCGCGCGCGCGTGCGTGCATACACGCACACGTCTGAGGAAGAGGTTCTGATGCAAGAGTTTGCAATTCAAGATGCGAGAGAGAGATACCCAATAGAGAAGCCTCCATCCTATCTGCTCCAAAAAATTCACTGTTACTAGGGGATGTTTTTTGACAGGCAAAGTCACCCTATCCAAAGGGCATTTCTTCTAACCTAGTTTTTAATAAACCAATTCTTTAACGAACATTTAAATAGATGTTTTTACTTGTGTCCAAAGTCAAACCTCAGGAGACCTCAATGTGTGTTAAACATATCAAAACTGATGATTTCAAAGAATATTGATGTGAATAGTGATATTTTAAGTGTAGTTTATCATTTTATATCCCATCTGTGCATTGCATCTTGCAGGGGGAAGAGTTACACATACGCCTTCTAATAACAAGTGACACGCAAATAATCAGAAGGTGGCCCATCGGAAACCATTACATTTACAACTAACAAAGGCACTAACGTTCAATAACAACTACATATACTAGGATATCATTTTGAAAGTGTAGAACATTGAACCAGAATGAGGAAATGCAATAAATAATCTCTAAACTGGTTCCTACATGAGGCTGATGCAATTTCATCAAATGATCTTATCCAACCTGCAATAGGCCTATATCACGTTAGATTAGAACGCCGGAAGTACCCGTTAAAAATCGCTGAAGCAGTGTATCCCAAGTTCCGGTTAATGCATTCAGCTTGGCATTCACCATGGCGGACAGTTATCGCTGGACAACGTCGCTGCATAACCTTACAAAAGTCGGTCAAGACGATGTGGTTCAACTAGTGAATGAACACTCTACAGTGAAGAAGTCTAAATCCGATTCATACAATTCCCCGACATTGTGTCTTGTGGCTCTATCTGGATATATCGCCATATAACAAAGGCGATTTTGTGTAGGAGCAGAGGTATGCCTATGTATTTAATATAGGCAATTTATTTGATGGATTTGGATTACTTCAATGTACCTTTTCATTTACGTGTTAATATGTAGTGTGCAGCTGTATATTTTCTAAAAGGGAATGCATGTTATTCTTGTGAATATGAGTTGTCTTAAAATAAAAGTGCTTGTGACATACTTGTGGCATTGAGTTAAAACCGAATTCGTATAAAATACCGATATATATCGTATATCGCGATGCAGCCTAAAAATACCGGGTTTTGGTCCGTATCGCCCAGCCCTACTTGGGACCAATGCTTTTAATCACACACACACTTACCCGACATTATGTGGCTCTATTCGGATGGAGTGTGTGTGGGGGTCAGGACCAGTGCTTTTAATCGCACACATACCCGACATTATGTGGCTCTATTCGGATGAGAGATGGAGTGTGTGTGGGGGTCAGGACCAGTGCTTTTAATCATACACATACCCGACATTATTAGCCTATTTCGCCCACTTTTCGAGACGTATATGCTCTCCTTGTCAAAGTGCAAACAGTGCAGACATACGCGCTACCCCTGAGAACATGAAACGAGGGACCTTCATCCTCCTTATCAGCCTCACACAAGACTTGCGGAGGAGTTTGTCTTTGGGTAAATGGTGTAAACTGAGGTAGGGCTGTCTTTGTTTAGACATTGAGCAGCCGGTACACTACAATAACAGCGACGAGAGGAGGCGGCCACAGTTTGTCACGTATCTGGGGTAACTACCGGAAGTAAGTGAGTACACTGCTCACGGCTCCGGAAACAGGAAGTGTGATATAGGCCTATTGGTGCACATACAGCTTTGTTGATAAACAAATACAATTCTCAAACAGCCATTCTCTGACCACATTCGTGTCTAATGATGTTCCCCTTTTATGGTCATTTATGCTTTATTAACACACCACATATACAGTGAAGGAAATAATTATTTGATCCCTTGTCGATTTTGTAAGTTTGCCCAAGTTCGTCTATAATTTTAATGGTAGGTTTATTTTAACAGTGAGAAACAAAATACCAAAAAGAAAATCCAGAAATGTACATCATATAAAAGTTATAAATTGATTTGAGTTTAATTGAGTGAAATAAGTATTTGATCCCCTTGCAACCAACAAGAATTCTGGCTCCGACAGACCAGTTAGATAAGTCCTCTCGCTTTAAGAAAGTACTCCTAATATCAACTCATTACCTGTATAAAAGACACCTGTCCACAGATTCAATCAATCAGATTCCAACCTCGCCACCATGGGCAAGACCAAAGAGCTGTCTAAGGACATCAGGGACAAGATTGTAGACCTGCACAAGGCTGGAATGGGCTACAAGACCATCAGCAAGCAGCTTGGCGAGAAGGAGACAACGGTTGGTGCGATAATTTGAAAATGGAAGAAACACAAAATGACCATCAATCGCCCTCGGTCTGGGGCTCCACGCAAGATCTCGCCTCGTGGGGTATCGAGGATCATGAGAACGGTGAGGGATCAGCCAAGAACTACACGGGAGGAACTTGTTAATGATCTCAAGGCAGCTGGGACCACAGTCACCAAGAAAACTATTGGTAACACACTACGCCGTAATGGATTTAAATTCTGCAGTGCCCGCAAGGTCCCCCTGCTCAAGAAGGCACATGTACAGGCCCGTCTGAAGTTTGCCAATGAACATCTGAATGATTCAGAGGAGGCTTGGGAGAAGGTGATGTGGTCAGATGAGACCAAAATTGAGATCTTTGGCATCAACTCTGGAGGAAGAGAAATGCTGACTATAACCCCAAGAACACCATCCCCACTGTTAAGCATGGAGGTGGAAACATTATGCTTTGGGGATGTTTCTCTGCTAAGGGGACAGGACGACTTCACCGCATCGAGGGGAGGATGGACGGGGCCATGTACCGTAAAATATTGGCCGATAACCTCCTTCCCTCAGCTAGGACACTGAAAATGGGTATTCCAGCACGACAATGACCCAAAACATACGGCCAAGGTAACAAAGGAGTGGCTAAAGAAGAAGCACATTAAGGTGATTGAGTGGCCTAGCCAATCTCCGGACCTTAATCCCATAGAAAATCTGTGGAGGGAGCTGAAGCTTCGAGTTGCCAAGCATCAGCCTCGAAACCTTAAGGATTTGGAGAGGATCTGCAAAGAGGAGTGGACCAAAATCCCTCCTGAGATGTGCGCAAACCTGGTGACCAACTACACGAAACGTCTGACCTCTGTGCTGGCCAACAAGGGTTTCTCCACCAAGTACTAAATCATGTTTTGCAAGGGGATCAAATACTTATTTCACTCAATCAAATGCAAATCAATTTATAACTATTATATGATTTAAATTTCTGGATTATTTTTGATATTCTGTCTCTCACTGTTAAAAGAAACCTACCATTAAAATGATACTGTTCATTTCTTTGTTAGTGGGCAAACTTACAAAATCGACAAGGGATCAAATAATTATTTCCTTCACTGTATATAAGTGCTTTTTTTTATACAATTTGGACAATGTAGCATCAGCGCAGAACAAAATGTCAAGGCTGAAAACAATTGAGAACAAAGAAAGACGCTAATAAAGTGTCATCGACAGCCCTTTTAACCTCTATGATTTATCCGTTACATGCCCGCTCTCAGAGAGGGTAGTAATTGCAGCCATAAATACCTTAATCCATCACTGCCTCGAATGACATGGGGATATATAAAAAACGCACAGGCCAAAAGCTCCAGAACTCCACACCAAGGAGACCGTGCTCACAACGGAGGGCCATTGTGATATTAAAAACAAAAAGAAAGATGGGCCATCCGCCGCTCGGCCCGCCCTGCTGAGGCGGTGGCTATGAAGAGACACGAGAGGAGCACTTACCGTGTCGGACGTCTTGCTGGGGTGAGAATGGTTGGAGATGTGGTTGTTCTCTTGTGGGGAAAAACTGGTCCCTAAAAGGGGAAAGCAAAAAAATGGAACAAACGTTAACAAAAAAACAAGACACTGCTGTTGAAAAAACTAAAACAATAGTGGAGTCGTTTTGTGTTTTTCGTTTCATACTGTACCGATACAGGATGAATGGAACTGGTTTAGTACCGTGTGAATGACCACACACACAGGACTCAGCGCAGACTAAAGACTCACAGTATTTAGAAAACAGCCGTGTTAAGTACAAGAACCAAAACCCCACTTTACACTACTACAGTCCCATTCTTCATGCCACATCTGCTTCTTCTTAATATATTGTACCGTTAACCTGAGCTTTGTTCTGAGAAATGTTTAGTTTTATGTTTAAATTTCAAAACAAAATGATGTTTAAATACCTCCTTTACTTATATTTGAATATAAGTAGAGAATTAATTAGGCACATTTTGGTTAAATACTAATTTAAAGCCTGTATTCATTCATTATAGGCCTATATCACGTCACAGTTGAAAGCCGGAAGTACCCGTTAAAAATCGCGGAAGCAGCATGTCCCAAGTGCCGGTTAATGCATTCACCTTGGCATTCACCATGGAGGACAGTTATCGCTGCATAACCTTACAAAAGTCGGTCAAGACGATGTGGTTCAACTAGTGAATGAACACTCTACAGTGAAGAAGTCTAAATCCGAATCATACAATTCCCCGACATTGTGTGGCTCTATCTAGATGAGAGATGTAGTGTGTGTGGAGCTTGGGACCAGTGCTTTTAATCATACACTTACCCGACATTATGTGGTTCTATTCGGATGGAGTGTGTGTGGGGGTCAGGACCAGTGCTTTCAATCACACACTTACCCGACATTATGTGGCTCTATTCGGATGAGAGATGGAGTGTGTGTGGGGGTCAGGACCAGTGCTTTTAATCACACACATACCCGACATTATTAGCCTATTCCGCCCACTTTTCGAGACGTATATGCTCTCCTTGTCAAAGTGCAAACTGCAGACATACGCGCTACCCCTGAGAACATGAAACGAGGGACCTTCATCCTCCTTATCAGCCTCACACAAGACTTGCGGAGGAGTTTGTCTTTGGGTAAATGGTGTAAACTGAGGTACGGCTGTCTTTGTTTTGACGTTGAGCAGCCCGGTACACTACAATAACAGCGACGAGAGGAGGCGGCCATAGTTTGTCACGTATCTGGGGTAACTATCGGAAGTAGGAGTGCACTGCTCGGCAATTTTTAACGTTCCGGAATCAGGAAGTGTGACATAAGCCTGATGAAAACTTTTTAATAAAAATTTCAAGCCAAAGAGCACCATATTCCTTGGCTTTGTTTGTCAACATGCCTTATTAGGCCTCTGGGCTACACACTATTTGAAAATAGGTGATGAAAAAAGTGTTTAGTTTGTTGACTTCTGCACAGCAGTCTAGGATGGGTGGTGCCTGTTACACAGTCATCAACTTTTAATGTCAACATACAAGGCAAACTAAAACTAATTTAGATTGCCCGTGTGAATATGTGCATTATGAAGATGCAATATGAGAACGCATGCAAAAAAAGACACGTTTCGGGGTGTCCACGGGGAGCATTCT
This sequence comes from Muraenolepis orangiensis, assembly GCA_027704905.1. NCBI lineage: Eukaryota > Metazoa > Chordata > Actinopteri > Gadiformes > Muraenolepididae > Muraenolepis > Muraenolepis orangiensis. The sequence continues at coordinate 13,930,717 of CM051020.1, forward strand.
ACAGATTATAAGAATCCGGGGGCTGGAGTCTTAGTTGTTAGACGGTGTGGCTGTGCCCAGTGCTCAGGTAGCTGTAAATACTGCTACTGTAGGGGGATTCACGTTTTGCCGTTTCAATCGATTCCTTACTCCCAACAAAAACAGAACTCAGGGGAATCTTAAACCAAAAGGTCAAAAAATGACTAGTGGTTAGAAGAGTTGGACTTCTATGGGAGCACACTCAACACACAAGGTCTACAAACAAACCAGACTGCATTTACACCACACCTTGTTTAGGAGGATCTTGCCCAGGAACCCGATGAAGCCCGGAGGCTGAGTTAGCAGACACTGGCTTATTAAGGATCCATCGCATGTTTGAATAATAATAATAATAATAATAATGCATTATTATTTTACAGCGGTAACGCCGCTAGAGAAAGTGAGATAAGGTCTCAGTCCTCTAGACAGATCTCTTGTCATCCCAACACTCGCTATGGATGCAAAATCAAGGACACCACTAGTGCTGCTGTACACGTACAAAACACAGAATAAACAGCATTCCTCTGTTTATAATAGCAAATATAAATGATATTGCCGATCACATCAAAGCACCGACACATCGGATAATGCCTGGTTATGGTACAGAAAGAAGAAGCCGTGCTGGAAGGATTCAGTGTATGTGCACCTTCTCCAGCCCGGTGTTGCATGATCAATACATGCAGAAGATGCAGTGGGGTGGCAATGCTGATGCAGCCGAGAATACGACTCGAGGCTTACATCCATTTCAAACACCCTGTATTCACGATGTGGTTTGCCTGAATTTGCAGCATCACACCAAAATGCCCCTAGTCACACAATGCCGCAATCTATAACAACTATTCAGAAATAACTTAACCCGTTAATGATACTGACCAAACCATTGACAACATTTTGTCCAATGACAATGTCTGACTACCGAAAACCAAGTCAACCGGCCTGACCATCATTAAACATACATGCAAAGTCTGGTGTGCCTTATTTAACAGAAAAAGAATCGGCAGATGTAAGAACATGCATGTTCACGTCCTCTGCAATTTGTCATTAACCAGCTTCCTTATACCTAAATGATACTAGAAGCTATGCTATTCCAAGCGTTGGTAAGCATTTCCCAAACGAATAAGCGTGTCTCTCTCTCTCTCTCTCTCAACAGCAAGCGTACACAAACCTCTGAGCATCTCATAACAGAGGCCAATAGTAATGATAGAGGCGTGCATACGACGTGCATCTTGTTAGACGCATTAATGGTAGTGATGCACTTAACAATGCACATGCTTTTATACGGCAGAGAGTGAGGGCCTGGGGAGCTTACAATATACCAAAATACCAAGCCGCCGGTAATAACATCCAAATATCCGGGGATCGGTCCTACTGAACATATCTTCCTATAAATACAAGTGGAGTGTGTGTGTGGTTGATGGCTGGTTTAAAAGCAGCCTCACCAGGCTGATTAGGCTCTGGGGCTGGGCGAGGCTGCACACCTGTGATGTCTGCATTAAATACCTGCTCTGGCTGTATTGTCTTGCCAAGTCCCCAATAAACCGGTTTCAACATTCTATCCGTGTCCTGTGAGCCTAAGGTTGCCCAGAAAGGTCACCTAGGTGTCGTGCGGAAGCCACTTAAGTGGTGTGTGTGACAGGGTTCACCGCTACAACAGCACCTCTATTTATTTGTCAAGTTGGCAGCAAGTTGGCCCAGAGCGCAACCAGTGACTCCCGAAGCTGAAGCTCGTGCCAGGGGCTGAACTCATCCCATCACAGCCTTCAAGTGCTCTGCTTAACCGAGGCCAATACGTGACCAGGGACTTGGTAAGGAAGCCTCTGATAGGAACGTGTAGGTTTGATCACGTTTGACATGCATGCAGGCCAGGAGAAGCAGCTGCTTCATCGCTTCATAGGAAAACTAAAAAAAAAAATGTTGTCGCAGAGGCCCAGGACTACATATTTCCAACTTTAAAAAGATTCTAGTTGTATTGATATTGTATAAATATAAAATACCTTTCTGAGAGATCATGACTGTTCCATTACATCAAAATCCAATTAGCTCAAGTTCTTCCAGGGATTAAGAAAAATATGGGGGTTTTTTTTGCGCCAGAAATGTATTGTCAACCATTGAGGATGATGAAGGGCAGCCTAAGAGTCCTACCAGTAACAACACTGTGGGGCATAAACGCATTTGACAGTAAGAAATACATTATACATTTGGGTCAATGTAAATGAGTGTTCAGTGTGGTAAACAAACAGGGTCCACTCGCCCAAGTCTGCTGAATCCGTTAGGCCAATCAGTTCCCGTAGTCTGTAGATTCTCTCAAATGTTCAACATACCCAAATGACCTGTCAAATGTATATGCTTGCTATTCTTAAACCTACAAATAAGAGGAGCTAGAACCACACAACTCTTCACGTGCATTGGTAAGTGCATTGTAAGCTCCCCCCAAAGGGCGGCAGTCTAGCTCAGGAGGTAGAGCGGTCGCCTCACAACCGGAAGGTTGCTGGTTCGATCCCCGGCTCCTCCTAGCAAAAACTGTCGAGGTGTCCTTGAGGAAGACCCTAACCCTAACTGCTCCCCGGGCGCTGTATGAATAGCTGCCCACTGCTCCTAATACTAGGATGGGTTAAATGCAGAGAACACGTTTCACTGTATGTCTTCATGTATGTGACCAATAAAGAGGATTCAATCCTCACGATTTGTTGTTGTTGTTGGGAGGGGGGGGTGGCAAGATAGCTCAGTCTGTTCGGACCAGACCCTACTCCCTGGACGCTGTATATACAAAAGCTGCCAACTGCTCCTAATACTAGGATGGGTTAAATGCAGCGAAACAAATTTCACTGTGTGTTTACATGTATGAGACCAATAAAGAGGATTCTATTCTCCAGTACCAGATGAGGCACTCTTCCCAATGCGATAACTATGAGCTTGCCATCAACAACCTTCAATAGCAAGAGAAGTAGAGATAGGATATAAGGTATAGATATAGGATACATAGCCTTGAAGACCGAAGTATCATGGCTAGTAGTATTGAGTAGAGAGGAGCACCTTCACCAAGTAGCAGAAGCTTGGTGAAGTCTTTTTTGGTGAAGAAAGAAGATTGCCTGGACAAAGCCAGGGTATAGTCGACGTAGTCCCAAGACTCAAGATGTTAAATTGCAATGGAATACTTATTCCACATTACCTCTCGCAGTATGAATTCCATACCTCTATTGAGATAACTACACGGTTTCGA
>CM051020.1:13938954-13998954 GCA_027704905.1 Muraenolepis orangiensis
GTGTGCTTCAGTGTTATCTACCTCCCACACGTGTTATTCCCCAGGGAACACAAACTACTGGTTATGTTAACGCCTAGATTAAACACAACGCATGCACATGATGATGATGAGAAACGCCAACATGGTTAACACAAGTCACACACGTTCCTGCACAACTTTCATAAAGCATAATGCACACACAAGGGCAGTCACACCCACACGGCTGGCCTACATCCTCTTTCAAAGGAAGAGGATTTCCATTTAGACAAATGCACGTTGAACTTGCGAAATACTGGTGCGTGTGTGGGTTTTATATTGTGTGTATGTGTTATGTGTGTGGGGTTTTTATATGTGTGTGTGTTGTGTGTGTGTTTAATGGTTTGCTGTGTTCGCTAGTCACATGCATGACCTGTTTGTTCTCTGCAAATCAGCTTGTGTGCTCTACTATGGGACATTGTACCCGGACGTTCAACCCGTGGCAGCAGGTTGTCTGGCACCTGGAAGGTGACTGGTTCGATCCCCCCCGCTCCTCCTCCTCCTCCTCCTCTTCCGAGCCAAGTGTCGAGGTGTCCCTGAGCAAGACACCCTAACCCCAACTGTCCCCTGACCAGCTGACCGTCTCCTGGCGTGGCAGACCCCTCCTTTGGTGAATGAATGGGTGAAATGTGAGGTAGAACTTTTGAAGTGCTTTAGTTAAAAGCACTTCATAAATGCAGATCATTTCCCTTTTTGACAAAACGTTTTTGTCCGATTGCGCCACTGCAACCGATTGAGCGGTTGGATAACACTGACGCTGTGGTTTTATAAATTGCATGCAGCTCTTGAGTGATATGCACACTTTGAGTTACTCCGTGGGTGCCTTGTGGGTACTTGTTGTGCTCTCGTTGTGTGTTTGTGAGCGAGAGGGAGAGGATGACGACCTTAAGCACCATGTCTCCAGGGGGCGAAGCACAACGCTACATGCTCACCTGGTGCCAGCGAAGCCTCAATACTTGTGCTCTTGGCAGTTGGTCGGACCTGCTCTCTGCCATCTCCCCAGGAGTAACCTAGTCTACCGACACAGAGTGTCTCCTTTATGCCGTTTTGGGGATTGCAGGTGAAGTGAGTCTCCTCATGTTGGCTTGTACCAATGTTGGCCACTCCATTCCGCTGTGCGTTAAGAAAAGCGGTGTGGCAAATGATGGCATGAAAGCAGATGATTAAAATGTGTATACGATTATGTCGTTTTTATATTTGAATGGCATTTGGGACCTAAGATAAATGGAACATTTTTGGAGTTTGAGAATCATTGAGCTGTGAATTTTTTTTCGTACACCCCTACCCTGAAAGTGTGATAGCTTCACGTCCACCATAATCCATAGTGCATTGTTGCGTAAGTTGGCTCATCACCAGAGCATTCACCCATCGCCGTGGTAACGCCCGTTTCCCTCTTCCGCGGACAGGGCCTGAGATGTGGAGGTGCCGGGGCCCAGCGTGGTTGTCTCAACAGGTGCCTTGTAGCCGGGGCCCTGCATAGCTGACATTCCCAGGGCTTTGTTTTCTCCAGCGGAGGGTCTCCAAGTTGTGGGTGTGGGGGTGGGTGGGGGGGGGGTCTGGTGTCCGGGAACCGAGGAATGCCATATATGCCAAGACTGAACTCTCCCCTGAATTAATTAAAACTAACCTGCTGACGGAGACAAAGTGCTTCCTGTCATGCTAACGGCTTGACTCGTCCTGGTGAAGAAAGCCATTGGCAAACAACCCTGGTGCTGACGTTGTATGGCAATGTTGCCACCCATTACAGGATGTCACCATTCGTTTTTTTTCTAATGTGGAGCCCAGGCTTTGACTGTCTCCTGGTGCGCCGCTTACCCTTATCTTGTAAGGATTAAATATTGTTTGCTTTTTATGATTATGCTAATCTTCCTTTAGTGCTCTTGCACTCAATACACATGGACACAATGAAGACCTTGAAGACCACAAAGTTAAAGCCCTTAGTTATTAGTTGGCATATTACCAAAGCAATCATTCAGACCCGATTGCATTAGAAGTGTCCTGTATCCTTTCTGTTTTAGTTTCTTGTTTTTGGAGAAAATGATTGTGTATTATTGAGTATTGTGTGCTTGAGTATGCAAAGTCAGTTTGTAGGGCGGCAGTAGCTCAGTCTGTTGTGACTTGGCTTGGAAACCGAAAGGTCGCGGGGTTCAAGTCCCCGAAACACCTGTGCACTGCCGAGGTGCCCTTGAGCAAGGCACCAGACCCCTACACTGCTCCCTGGGTGCTGTCTATATACAACAGCTGCTCCACTGCTCCTAATACTAGGATGGGTTAAATGCAGAGAAACAAATTTCACTGTGTGTGTGTGTGTACATGTATGTGACCAATGAAGTTGGTCACAAAAGTTGGAGGTTTTAAATCTAAATCCTCCAGATTTAGATTTAGAATGAGATGTATGAGAGAAAGTCAGTCAGTCTTGGCCCTTTCTGTAGGTCTGCTCGGTTAGTGCACACTTGCAAGTCGTGCAAAGGTGTCGAATGTCTCTGCGGAGTTGCTCTCCCACCCGGCAGATACCAGACGCAAGCCGGTGGACGGAGCACTAGGTCATCCGCTACAGCACACTTGAAACAACACTGCGTCGTCGCCCCCCCCCCATTTCGTTCTGTGGATTTTCCCCTGACCAGTCTCTGGTGTGAGGCGGGGGGGGGGGGTTGGCCTACATGAAGTGCCAGGTGTCGGAAAGTAAGAGTTTGATCCATGTGAAGCAGCCAGGGCAACACAGTATACACTGACCATTATACTTCTAGATATAGTTGAGGCTATTATCATTTTAATATTGTTTACATTCAGGAGGAGAGGCAATAGAAAGTTGCAGTGAATGCAGGTAGGCACCTAGGACTTAGCCACTATATATATATTAGTCACTTAATATAAAAGTACAGATCTCCAGAACCTACATTGGATTTATTTGCTGCATTATTTGATCTTAAATGACACCTTTGATGAATAGATGCATGGATTCCCTTGCTTGGTTTTGTATTTTAAGGCATAGCTTTGTGTCATAAACAGTGTGGCTTAGCTAAAAGGTTCTCCAAAGGTACGAGCTGTCAGTGGTTGTGTGTCAGTACGGGACCACACTCACTGGCATCTGCATTCGGACCGTGTCGATATGCAGTGTGCCTCTGGAGTGCCCGGTTAGATACAAGATACAAGATTTTTATTTGCCATTTGTAACAAGTACATAGGAATGCTTACTCCCCATTCCCTCCCGCAGTATAAATCTTAAAAACAACACCATAAAAATGATATACAATAAAATAAACCAAAATGAGCAGCAAAGTGACATAAATGATATGTACTTGTTTTGTTTTTGTTGTTATGTTTCAAAAACATTTAAAGTGCCAGTAGTGCAGCAGCATCGTGAATACAGTGCAGTACAGTGCAGTAACTGTGATGAGTCCAGAGAATGCAGCAAAGTATGCAAGTGTAATGGTAATGACTATGTTATGAAAGTGAAAGTGGCGGCACTCCTAGCAGTTCAAGGTTACCCAGGGTCCTACGACTGTCCACACTGTCCTTTCCAAAATAAAACATTGAGACTGTAATTAAAGTGTAACCAAACACACGCTAGACTTTGGCCGTCCACGCCCACCAAACGGCTTTTAAAAAGGTGATTTTGTGAGGGGGTAAATGGACTGGGTGTTTCCACCGTAGAACAACACCCACGCTTTGAGGCACTTCCTATTCACCGCTTGTATTCCAGCTCGAATCGTTTCGGGAAAATACGAAACATACAAACATATTAATGCATTTTAAGGCAGCTCTGAATCCCCTTTTGGGGGATTCAGTTTCGGCTTCTGCTTGACCTGTCCCTATAGATGGGTTACTTAATTGGGGAGGTGGTTGGTGAACACTTTCCGTTGAGGGGTAACAGCGTCCTAGCACTTAATGCGTCGGCTGCTTCTCAAGAAATCCACGTTGATCCGCTGCAACCGCCTCTGTTTGACCTACACAAAAAAGTGCTTAACAACTGTTTCAACAAGCCAAGTCACTGCTGTTCTAAAAATGAAATGTGCCACATGGCAATAAAATGTTCGTACCAAAAAAAAATCCTTTACGACCTCTATCGTATATAGGCCTAAAACGCCATATTGTTTATTTCAATCCATGTGGGTGTTTGTTTACACTTGGTAACCAGGGGGTAATGAGACGCTAGCTGTCCTTCATTGCCGGGGGTTGCCAAAGCGTTCCAGTTCCCCGGAGGCCCCGGTCCAAACACACAAAGGGGAGAGTGGTTCACTCTCACAACATCTACATGCTTTTGTCGAGGTGTCCTTCATTCAACTCTTTGGCTCAATGCGGTCATTGTAAAATGGCCTGTTTCCCCCCCCCCCATCTCCCTGTGCCAAACACGCAACTATGGCACATAATGAGTGCACAGTGCAATTAGTCCAGGCGGAGACAGAGAGTGAGTTAGTATGTGTTCCTGTGTTGGTCACTGGAAGGGTTTTAAAGTACTTCAGCAAACCCCACTTTTTTTAAAGCACTTTCTGCGCTTGAGCTCATGATAAGAGTAAGCGCGCGCGTGTGCGTGTGCGTGTGTGTGTGTGTGTGTGTGTTGCTCTAAAGCTGTTTGACTTCTGCCAGAGGGTTAGGCAGGGTCCGGGTAACATGATGTCACTGTGTGTGAATCCTTCCACCTCCCCTCCTGTGTGTGTGTGTGTGTGTATCTCTGATGGTTTCGGTTTGTGTCTTGTTAAATATACTGCGCGGTTTGCCGTCTCTCTGATTTGATGCCCTGAAGGCTGACCCTTTAATTGACTGCCTTTTATTTAACCTCTATCACGCCAGGGGGGTGGTGATTGGAAAGGGGTGTGTGTGTGTGGTACGACCGCTTGCTTGCTTGTGTGTGTTTGCGCCCCGTGTCGGGCTGTTTAGGCACCCATCCATGTCCAGATCTCTGGGCCCTCAATCGCTCCTTCTATTCCCTCCTTCTATTCCCTTCTCATTGAGAGCAATTAGAGGGATTTACCCTTTTGAAAAGCCCTGAACAAAAGCCTATTAGAAGCCCTATACTGTCTCCCCTCTCTGCCGCCAAGTGGAGAAGGGGGGGGGGGGGGGGGGGGCTATAGACGTGATTAACGCCATTCAATCTGGACGATGACAGCCAGGGGAGAACGGAGTTGTTCTGCCCACTCTCCCCGCCTCCCGTCACCTAGGCTGGCCCTTCTTCCTCCTCCTCCTCCTCCTCTTCTTCTTCTGCTGGTCCCTTCCTGCCCATGTCCCCCTTGTCCTCCAACGTTAATTTGTTAGGTAATCCTAAACACACACATTGTAGCCTCGGAGGGAAGGGCCGTCCGATCTGGTGGAAGAGGGAAAAGGGATTTGACTCGAGTGTAATCTATTGGCCTCCTCGACGAGGGTTTTAATTGGACTGGAGACCTTCTGGAGCTGCGGTCCGCTGTACCGTAACACCAAACGGCGTACCACCTCCTTCAGTAGTGCGCAAAGCCAGCCACTGCCAGTGCCAACTGACAAAAAATCCCTTTCCATTGAAATGCCAAATTAAGGCGACAAATAGGAATTCCGTCAGATAGTAGGATCATTTGCTCTTGGTTTCCCTCTAAGCTGCACTGTTTAAAAATAGAACATTATGAGAGGTTTCTTCTAAATTGTAGTTTCAGAGACCACAACCCCTTGGTAACACCGGACTGGGCTCTCTCTTTCTCTCTCTCTTTCTCTCTCTCTCTCCAAATAACATCCACACGGTAACCCCATAACACATTGCTAATGTAATGATGTTCTTTAAGCTCTTAAGGTGCTTCTTTCTGCATAGGCTTCGATAAAGCTGATCCCCGTTGTTCCTCTGTTATGACACTTCATTTCTGAGAGGTGTCCACGGTGCCCTTTTAAAGTAGGGCGGAGGCAACTCGCTCAAGGTTATCCAGTAGGTGTGTGTGTGTGTGTGTGTGTGTGTGTGTGTGTGTGTCGAGTGCATTGAGGATCCAACACATCCAGCAGCAGGATAGCTCGGCCTGTTGGGACTGTTGGGCTTGGGAACCGGAAGGTTGCCGGTTTAAGTCCCCGGAAAAACACCTGGGCACTGCCGAGGTGCCCCTTGAGCAAGGCACCAGACCTCTTACACTGCTCCCCGGGTGCTGTAGGTATGTACATAATAGCTGCCCACTGCTCCTCATACTAGGATGGGTAAAATGCTGAGAAACTCATTTCACTGTGTGTGTACATGTATGTGACCAATAATAAAGAGGATTCAATCATCCAGATTTAGATTTAGACATGGAGGCTTTTGACTGAGAGTTGCACACCCTAACCACGACTACACTGTCCTGCCTGACCCCCCCCCCCCCCTCCCCTATAAACAAGACAACACCAGGATGGAAGGCTGTACCCCTTCCCCCTACCCCTTCCATTGTTTCAGTGCCGTTTTACCAAACATGTCATTTTTTTTGACTCTTCACATTAGAAGCACCCCTTTAAAATCCACAGGTTGCGCACACGTGTCGGCCACACATCAAAGGGGACGGGGCTCCAATGCTAAGTTAGCCTTTAGCTCACCACTAATTACGGAGTGCCTTTGCAGAATGACTTTCTTTAGCAGCAGTGCCTTTTGGCTCCGGTGCAATTAAAGCCCGGTATTTATAGTCCGCCCGTTTGCCGGGCCTTCTCCATATCAAAACAGTTCTGGTGTCCGTGTGTGTGTGTGTGTGTGTGGGGGCTTCTGTGTCGGTGGTGAAGATATCCGCGATGTCATCATCACACAGGGAGACCGAGAGATTTGAATACACTTTGAATAGTATAGTCCATTGTCCAGGGTGTGTCTTTAGGTCAGTAGGTCAGAGGCACTTGTTTGGTTTGGTGTCACAATGCAGCTCCCAAGTCTCTGAACACCCAGCGTACAAGCATCACCTTCCAGGCTGCATTGGATCAATCTACATTTAAGCACCTGGTCCTTACAATACATACATTACATTACAGTCATTTATCAGACTCTTTTGTCCAAAGCGACTTACAATAAGGTCATTCAACAGGTAGACAAGAGAACGACTAGTCACCAGAAGTCATAAGTGCATTTCCTTCCTAACAAGCCGTAATATTATAACATATACATGCATACATACATACACACATATATATAATAATATAATACATTACATTTCCTTCCTAACAACAAGCCTCCAAGAGCAGAACCAGTGCTCGGGTAAAAGTACAATAAGTTAGCTTGTACCCAATATACCCCTCCATCCAATGGACCACATCAATCATATTATCAAAGTTACCATGACTTTGGCAAACACATCATTGTTGTTGTTATTTGTCTTTTATTTGCTTATTTTTATTACAAATATAATGTTTTTGTATCCAAATATTTCAAAAAGTGATTATTCATCACATTTCATGATGAAAGGCAACCAAAGGGCTTGGGACTCTCGTCTGATTTATGAAAATGGCAGCGCTGACTCGTGCCCCCGTTCTCGGCATACGCAACAAAGCTCTCGTTTCACATTCCTCCCTCAAACGGAGCCTCGGACAATGGCCCGCTCTAATGGCTCTCTCTGTTTTCTCCTTTTCTTTTGATTATTTTTTTTTTTTGTCCACCCGTCCTTCCTCTTTGTTTCCGGGGTCGGCGTCGGGACGGACGACAAACAAAGCATCTCTTTTTTTTTCTTCTTCTTCTTTCGGCGGCGTTCTGAAGCCCCGGTTCTAATCTGAGCATCGGATCAGTGACCTCCGTGCTTCTCTGATGGGGTGGCCACAGTCTGGGAAAGTACGAGGAGCAGAGAGTGGGAAAGAGAAAGTACTGATGGGGAGGAGGAGGAGGAGGAGGAGGGGAGGGAGAGACAGGGAAAAGGAGGGACATGGAGAGAGAGGAGGAGGAGGAGGAGGAGGGGGGGAGGGAGAGACAGGGAGAAGGAGGGACATGGAGAGGGGGGGAGAGAGAGAGAGAGAGAGAGAGACAGGGAGAGACGGAGACGGAGACGGAGGGGATCAGTTCAGGCCTTGTGGGTTGCTTCCCCACACTTGCGGTCCACTGGATAGAGGGGTATACTGGGTGTATTATGTGGCATGTGTTGGGAGTACTGTGCTGTTGTTGTACGCCTAAAGAGACTCCCCAATGTGGGAACAATAGAATAGAAATAGAGCAGTTATTGCGTTCTGGTTTCCAGAGATCAGGCTTTTCCCCAAGATGACGAATGACGACGGTTCACCATCTCCCCAGAGGTTCTCTCAAGCAAACGTCACATCCCAGTGTGGGGGAAGCGACGGTGGTTGCCTTTTTTAAAAGTTGTGTTGCTCACGATCAGGCCGGTTTCTGACTCCCCCCACGCTGAGCTGGGCTGGGCTCAAAAGGCCAGCGGTGCATCGGACGGTCAGGAGAAGCTCGGGAGAAGTCGAGGACGCCGTCGGTGGGTTAGGGTATATCCAGGAATGCCCCAAACCAAACGCCTTTACCCGCCACATCCTGCCGGTTGGAGAAAAGCCTTTTAGTGCTATTTTCGTGCATGGCTCTATAATGCAGCCGGGGATTCTAATGCAGACCATGGGTTTCACAGCACTTCCAGAGAAGTCGATGCTCCGTCTCACAGAGCAAGATACATATTTTGTACTTGAATAGCACCTTGATTCAATACAAGATACAAGATGTTTTATTGGCCATTTGCAACAAGTACAATGGAATGCTTACTGCCCATTCCCTCCTGCAGTATGAATTTTTAAAACAATACTATAAAAAAAAAAAAAAATACTATATACAATAAAAATAACAATATATTGACGGATGATATTTACATGTTTTGAATTGTGCAAAAGCATTTTAAAGCATTTAAAGTTCCAGTAGTGCAGCAGCATCATGAATACAGGGCAGTACAGTGTAGAACAGTGCAGTAACTGTGATGAGTCCAGAAGGTCCAGCAAAGTATGACCGTGTTATGTTAATGACAATGTTATTATAGTGGCAGCACTACTAGCAGCTCAGTAGGCGCACTGCCTGTGAGGATGTAGTTATTTTGTCCAGCTACGTCTGACACTTACAAAACAACCTTGACAGCAACCTTGAAATTGCAGCGTTTCTGATGGCGTTGGCTAAAACGTTGACACCCATTTGTAAAATGTTTTATCCTCTTATTGTATTAACTGAAATTGGAGATGCGGTCATGGCGGATAGATCCAGGTTGACCACACACACACACACACCACACACACACACACACACACACACACACACACACACACACACACACACACACACACACACACACACACACACACACACACACACACACACACCGCGCGCTCAGCCAGAGTGGGCCCACGGCGTGATCTAAATATGTCCTCTAAATCGGCTTGCTGGGAAGACACCGATGTAGTTTCATTAAATATTCAGGTGGCTTTCATCCCATTCGTTGTTCTCTCGAGCTTACTCCTTCGATGTTTCTTCAATGATTTTGTAAAAGCTGTAAGCCGATACACACTTTGCCGGTGCTTCATTTACATTACATTACATTACAGTCATTTAGCAGACGCTTTTATCCAAAGCGACTTACAATAGTGTGTTTAAACAAAGGAAGGTAAGAGAACAACCAGAAGTCAAAAGTGCATTTAATTTCTAACAAATCTCCAAGAACTGAACCAGTGCTCAGGTAGAAGTACAATAAGTCCAAGTAAAAGTACAGTAAGGGAAAAGTACAATAAGTTGGCAAACAATATATAACAATATCTAGAACAATATCTACCCATCTATAATATCTAGTGCTCAGGTAGAAGTACAATAAGTCCAAGTAAAAGTACAGTAAGGGAAAAGTACAATAAGTTGGCAAACAATATATAACAATATCTAGAACAATATCTACCCATCTATAATATCTAATCTACTTAGATAATCGACTTAGCGCTACGAGGAAGGATGCGGGAAGTGTGTTCTGAAGAGATGGGTTTAGATACTGAGCTCACGGTTGACAAAGGATTTACTGAACGCGTTTTTTTTAGTAGTCTCTATGTTAGCGCTTGTGGAGCGTGTGTGTGTGTGTGGTTGGTGGCTGGTTTAAGCAGCCTCAACAAGCTCGAGTTGGACTGATTGGCTGGTGAGGCTGCACACCTGTGGGTCATTGTTAATCAAGGCCCACAGCAGCCTCCACCACACACCCTAGAGGAGAAGAGCTCTAGCATGTACCATCTGCTCTGTTCACAACGATTCAAAACTCTTGCAATAAACCGGATTCCTCATCAACCTGTGTTCTTTGTCTTCGGGAGGACAGCGTCGACAGCGTTGTCTGCAACAGCGCATAACACAAAAGCTGCTAAACACAAAAACAAATCCCTTTTTAGTCAGTATGGTGTCTACTCTGGGGGCTGCTGTTCTGCAAGAGTGTGGGCCGGGCAGGGGATTTCCCCGGTCGATGACGGAGCCCAGTCAGCATTCAGCTCGCTCCATTAATCCAATCAACAGAACCGGCAGCCCCTCGGCGGTCCGATGGGAATTCCCGCTCTCCCACAGAGGGTAGCCGGCGTCTTAACAGCTGAGTGGTGCAAGCCCCCCCCCCCCCCCCCCCTTTTCACCTCCACTCTAAACAACTACGCTACGCTTGCATACGTGTAGGTTAGGTCAGCCTAATGAACCGAGAGCAGCTGTTCTGTAGCTGTGTGATAAGAGACTGAAGCTGTTACTTGGAGCTCATCTTCGTGTTGTAATATCCCTTTAACCACTATAGCGTCATCATTATCGTCATTTAGCAGCTACCTGTATGAGGTCATTCAGGTAGGCAAGAGAACTGCTTGTCACCAGAAGTGCATTTCCTTTCCTAACAAGCCACAGTAATATAATACATTTATACATATATAATATATTACATCTCATTCTTAACAAGCCTCCAAGGGCAGAACAAGCGCTCAGGTAAAAGTACAATAAGTTGGCTCCCTAGTTTTGAAGCCACTTGGAAATGAACGGGGTCAGTCGATGGGAGTCAGTCAATATTGGTATTTCCATGTGTGGCTTTTGCTCAATATGTGAAACCAAATGTCTAGTTGTCGGTCACAGTTGGTCTGAGTCTTTTATAGGCCAACATGGAGCCGAGGGCCCATGTCCGTGCATACAGTATGTACCTCTCTCTCCGTGGTTGTGGCCGGAGGGCTGGGCTTTACCCTTAATTCTCTTGATGGGCACTTAAAAGTAAGTGTTTGTGTGCACGCATGTGTCTCGCTCCACCTCCTGAGTTACTTTCGCCCCCCACAGAAGTTGCCATCCATCACAAAGCAAGGATGAGGCAAGGCTAATCCTTTAAGTGGAGATCCAGTTGGAAATGTTAAAACCGACTGCATTTCTGTGCAAGAAACTGTTTGGCTCGATACAAACTTCCATCCTAATGTCAAAAAGTGCAAATATTGCATAAAAGAATAGTCACAAAACACTCGGTGTATGTGGAGGAAGCGTGTCACACGCTCTGGTGGTGAAAGCCGTGAAAGTGATGCTTTTGGGAAACCAGTGTACAGACATTTCACAAAAGAGGAGACTTGTCATTTCTGGGGCCGGGCGCCATCTGCTTGTACCAAACAAAGGAGAGAGTGAATGGGTGTTAGGCAGTGACGGGGGGGGTCAATGAGGTTGGTGGGAGACGGACGGGGGGAGGGAGAAAGAGGGAGGAGGAGAGAGAGAGAGAGAGAGAGAGAGGGGGGCAAATAAGGGGGAGAGAGAGAGAGAGAGAGGGGGAAAGAGGGAGAAAGAGAGAGAGAGAGGGGGGAAAATAAGGGGGGAGAGAGAGGGAGACGGGGGGAGAGAGAAAGAGAGGAAGACAGACAGAGAGAGGGAGACGGCTAGAGAGGGAGAGATAGAGGGGGAGAGAGAGAGAGAGGAAGACGACAAGATAGAGCGAGAGAGAGGAAGACAATATAGAGAGAGAGAGAGGGGGTGTGGCGGCACTGTCAGCGACCACGCGGTCCTCCAGGAAGGAGGCGTGGCAGCGAAGGAAGGCGATGGTGGTGGGAAGTCCTTAGTCATGAATTACTTCCTTCTCATTACCCACCCACACCATTTACACCCTTAGAGCACACTTAGAGCTGTGACCCACACAGGAGAATGGGACCTTTATTCCAGAACAAATATGCTGAGGGCAGTCGACAGTGAGAGTCACAATCTTTTTTTTCTTTTCTCATGTATGAATTTGCGCATTTGCAAGTCAAGAGAGTTGCAAGGTTGTTGCTGTGATCATAACTGTCTCTCTCTCTCTCTCTCTCTCTCTTTCTCTCTCTCTCTCTCTCTCTCTTTCTCTCTCTCTTTCTGTCTTTCTCTCTCTTTCTCTCTTTCTCTCTCTCTTTCTGTCTTTCTCTCTGTTTCTCTCTTTCTCTCTCTCTTTCTGTCTTTCTCTCTCTCTTTCTCTCTCTTTCTCTCTTTCTCTCTCTCGTTCTCTCTTTCTCTCTCTCTTTCTCTCTTTCTCTCTCTCTTTCTCTCTTTCTCTCTCTCTTTCTGTCTTTCTCTCTCTCTTTCTCTCTCTCTTTCTGTCTTTCTTTCTCTCTTTCTGTCTTTCTCTCTGTCTTTCTCTCTTTCTCTCTCTCTTTCTGTCTTTCTCTCTCTCTTTCTCTCTTTCTCTCTCTCTTTCTGTCTTTCTCTCTCTCTTTCTGTCTTTCTTTCTCTCTTTCTCTCTTTCTCTCTCTCTTTCTGTCTTTCTCTCTCTTTCTCTCTTTCTCTCTCTCTTTCTGTCTTTCTCTCTCTCTTTCTGTCTTTCTCTCTGTCTTTGTCTCTCTGTCTTTGTCTCTCTTTCTCTCCCACGGGGGAGAGCCGAAGGCTCTGCTTTTAATCTGAGATATTAAGACATTTCTTGGTCAGGTTGTGGACGCTTTGCTTGTTTTCGCTGTCTGGAAAACACACACACACACACACACACACACACACACACACACACACACACACACACACACACACACACACACACACACCACAACACACTCGGTGAACAGAGGTGTCTAAGCAACCATACATAAATGGCCCACAAGTAAGTGTGTGTGTGTCTGCGTGTCTGCTTTCGCTTGGTCTTTCTCTCTTCCCCTCTCGACTTGCTTTTCTGGGTCTGGAGTACATATCGTACCTATTAAAGATTGTGTTTTATAGTCCTTTTTTGCGTTTCTTCAAGGTATATGCACACTATAATAATATGAATTAGCGGTTAGATAGATAGATGGACTTTATTCATCCCGAGGGAAATTGTTGTGCAACAGTTGCAATACATACATAGAGAGAGAAACTTAAAAACATTTATAAATAAGCTAAAAATAAGATGGTGTATTACAGATATTGCAATGCAAAGTGCAATGTTCAACAAGATGAGGTAAGGTGCAGTATTTGGAAAAATAGCAACATAAAAACACAGTAGAGAGAGAGAGAGGACCTCAGGTCACCGTGCCTCCTCTGTCCATCTTACGACCTGAGGTGGATCCTTAAGTAGACTTTTTACAATCTCGAGACATAGTCTCTCACTAGTTGTATATTAGGAGTAAACCTACCCTATTGTATTATTGTTCATGTATGAAATATGTTCTTGATGTGCAGGCACCGTTTCTCAGACGATGGATGCTTCTTGGACAGCCGGGGCTGAGAGTGTGAACGATGAATGAAATGAATGTTCTGTAATACATTATCACTGTGTGAGGAGGAGGAGGAGGAGGAGGAGGAGGAGAAGGGGATGTGCCGTTCTTAGAAGGAAGGATTATCACCTGTAATTCTAGCCAACGCTGTCACACAACTCCACAAGATGACCGAGACGCACAGTATATTTAGGTGTGTGACTGTGTGTGCATTTTTGTTTTTATGTCTGTGTCTGAACTGTTAAAGGTCAGTGGTGCATACGTCTCTCTTGTTAATTTTCATTAATGTAGTTCCATATTAGGCATTTTTATATGAATTCCATTATAGATACAACTCAGCCTTAAGTACTAGTAGTAGTAGTAGTAGTAGTTGTATGTGTGTCTGTGTCTGTGTCTGAGTCTTAGACCTACCAACGATTTAAGCTTCCTCTCATTGGCTCGAGTTGTTCTGAAAGTATAGTCTTTAGCTAAAGTGCTACCTAATGGAAACCACACACACACACACACACACACCTTTGTCAGGGCCCACCTGTGTGTTATCTGCTGGATTGGGGAGTTGAATTCCAAAGCGGGGGCAGCTATCAACAACAAACCGTGAGTTTGGTGCTCTCATGGAATGTGAGCTCTCACACGGTTTGTACTGTTTGCAGAGTTTCGCTCAGGTCAAACCAAAGTGTCTACAATAGATGGCGATGGGGAATGTGCGTATGTTTGACCCTTTCTTCTTCTTCTTCTTCTTCTTCTTCTTCTTCTTCTTCTTCTTCTTCTTCTTCTTCTTCTTCTTCTTCTTCTTCTTCTTCTTCTTTAATGCTGGGAATGTGGTGTTACTGGAGTTGCATGTGCTCACGTTTGTTCTATTCAGAAGCGCTCTTCTGCTGAAGGAAATAGCCTCGGTGCCTCAAAAGGTTACAGGGTCTCCGTTTGACCCGGTCACCGGGTGAACTCTGACCTATGGATGCTTAAGGGAGACAACTCCTTCTTGAAGGAGGTGCAGGCTTCTTGAAGGAGGTGCAGGCTTCTTGAAGGAGGTGCAGGCTTCTTGAAGGAGGTACCGGCTTCTCAAAAGAGGCACCTTCTTGTGGTATGTTTGTGTCTCCGCGCTGCTGTAGTCACGCTTTCGGTCACAGGACAGCAGGGAGGTACGGGAAGAACAAACCCGGGACGCCTCGGCCTCTGGTGTGGAGGAGGAAACACTGGTTGTCATGGCGTGTGTGTGTGTTCTGTGGAATGTGGATGAGTGGGAGGAGGAGGAGGAGGAGGAGGAGGAGGAGGAGAGGGAGAGAGAGAGATGCGAGGACACGTTGCAATGAATTGGTCAGACGGTGTGTGTGTGTGTGTGTGTGTGTGTGTGTGTGTGTGTGTGTGTGTGTGTGTGTGTGTGTGTGTGTGTGTGTGTGTGTGTGTGTGTGTGTGTGTGTGTGTGTGTGTGTGTGTGTGTGTGTGTGTGTGTGTGTGTGTGTGTGTGTGTGTGTGTGTTAAAACGAAATGGATATAAAGAACAAAGTGCTTTTAAAACATAATGGGAACAACTGTGGTCATAAGGCCAAGCTTGTCACTTTAAATGCTTGTGTGTGTGTCTGTGTCTGTCTGTGTGTCTGTGTGAATCCTCTCAGTCATATTTGGGTCAAGCATAACCGGGCGTTTGTGTGCGATTACAGGCGTGAGATTCTGAGATTAGCAGACTGCTGACCGATGCTGGCCTTGTCTTGGCCATCAGACGAGCGACCCTGGATGACGGATGGATTAGAGCTCTCTGCGTGTCTCACACCGGGAACCGTCTCGCACACCAGCAACCGGGGCTGTAGTGGGAGAGAAGGAGGCTTGGGACCTTGAGTCGAATGGTAGCCCTACGATGACACCACGGTGGCTGGTGTGGAAGTCCCCTTTCACGGTGTCTGCTCACAGCCCAGTGACTCATGGTGTGCTGTTTAAAATGGGCTGAGTCAGAGCCTAAGACCACCAGATACAACCTTTTTATGCCTTTTTCTCTCACCTCACGAGGTGAGAGAAAACCCCCCATACCTCACACTCAATAGAGCCTTTGTTTATTTTTTTTTAAATTTAGCTCCACCCCTCCACACACACACACACACACACACACACACACACACACACACACACACACACACACCCTGACCACTATTACAATCATAACACACACACACACACACACACACACACACACACACACACACACACACACACACACACACACACACACACACACACACACACACACACACATGAATAGTGTCCGCAGGGTGTATAGAGTGGTGAACGCCTCACATACTAACAGGCACACACACACACACTCAACGCACGCATGCACACTTCCCTTTATTCACTTTATTATTAACACCTCAAATAAATATAGTATTATATTGTACTATAGTGTTGTTAATAGCATAAAGTATAATATAGTATGGCATGGTATTGTTGTATGAATTCCGACCGCGGGAGTGAATGGGTATACGCATTCCTTGGCAGAAATAATGAATCGTGAATATTTGACTCTATAAACAATGTTTCTAACTCCGTAGTAGCAGCCCCATAGGGTTAACGTCCTGTGAGGACACGCAGAACTCGTTCTGTTTAGCCACCTTCCACTTTGTTTGTTTATTTGAGGAAACTTGAGCCTTTACAACTCATGGGCAGGCCGCCGGTGGTGTAAGACGTGCAAACTTTTGAATTTGGAACCCGAAGACTATCCCTCCAGGATGCTGTTTATTGAAGATACCATCGTCTTGACGATCTTGATAGTCGCCCCAAGTAGTTGGGTGTACTTAAGTACTTACCTTTGTGTGTTTTAGTTTGTCTTTTAGTAGTAGTAGTAGTAGTAGTCATGAGAACCAAATGCTCTTTAACAGGTTAGACCAGCGGGGGGGGAACTGTTCATTTGAAGTGAAGCAACGTTTTTTTATGTCATAACTCAGCCTACACATATTAAGTTAGCACACAGAGTCGGGCACAGCGACTTGCAACGACACATTCATTGGCTTGTTTGTCTCTTGTTTACACAAGATGTCCTCCGGATACCTCGGTGCTACCAGAGGTTTTGAGTCCAGATGGGATCAAGACAGATCCCAACTTGATACGCGCATGAACATACGTTACATAAGTTTCAGCTTCGCACCACATCCACGGTTAACACACCGTACAGTCGCCTTGGATAATGACACAAATCATTAACTCCTAGAATCACTGATCAGCAATGTTTCAGAGAAATAAGCATTGGACACTCCCACTGCTTTGTTATTGGTTGACGGCCGGTGGTGTATGAGCTCCCGCTAGTGATTCTGTCCATGGTTCTCCAGGTGACCCACCGTGTATGGTTCTCCAGGTGACCACCGTGCATGGTTCTCCAGGTGACCGCCGTGCATGGTTCTCCAGGTGACCACCGTGCATGGTTCTCCAGGTGACCCACCGTGCATGGTTCTCCGGGTGACCGCCGTGCATGGTTCTCCGGGTGACCGCCGTGCATGGTTCTCCGGGTGACCGCCGTGCATGGTTCTGTAAAGCATTGGTGCCGTTAACCCTTCTCTTAGCGTGGTCTTAGCTCGCTGTTCCACATCACTGTGATACAAGATACAAGATTTTTATTGGCCATTTGTACATAGGAATGCTTACTCCCCATTCCCTCCCGCAGTATGAATCTCAAACACCATCAAAATAATATATACAATAAAATAAACAAAAAAAGAGCAGCAAAGTGACTTAAATGATATATCTTTCAAAAGCATTTAAAGTGCCAGTAGTGCAGCAGCATCATGAATACAGTGCAGTACAGTTCAGTAACTGTGATGAGTCCAGAAAGTCCAGCAAAGTATGTCAGTGTAATGTTAATGACATGTTATGAAAGTGAAAGTGGCGGCACTCCTAGCAGTTCAGTAGGCACACTGCCTGTGGATAAAAACTATCCTTAAACCTGGTAGTACTTGTACGGATGCTGCACAACTGGCGACCAGACGGTAGGGGGGAGAAGAGCTGGTGCCCAGGGTGGTTGCAGTCCTTTATGATGGACATGGCCTTCTTCCGACATCTGGTCCTAAAGATCTCCTCAATGCATGGAAGTGCACACACGATGATCTTCTCTGCCGTCCTCACGGCCCTCTGGATGGCTTTCTTGTCCTGTGCAGTGGTGTTGCCGTACCACACAGTGACGCCACCCGTCAGGACGCTCTCTACGGTGCCACGGTGGAAGTTCACTAGCCACCGTTGGCCTATTCCGCTTTTTCTGAGGCACCACAGAGCATAGAGGCGCTGGTGTGCCTTCTTCAGCATGACCTCCGTGTTGCGTGTCCACGCCAGGTCATCGGAAATCTGCCCCGGTGGCTTCTGAAGTCCACGATGAGCTCCTTAGTCTTGCTGAAATTCAGTGGGAAGCTGTTGTCCTCACACCATCGCGTCAGCTGGACCACCTCATCTCTGTACTCCGTCTCATTGCCCTCGCTTATCAAGCCGATAACTGTGGTGTCGTCTGCAAACTTATAGAATATAATATAATAATATATAATACAATATAATATACTTATATATATGATAATCCGATTATTGTTGTGCGTGGCAGTACAGTCATGTGTGTACAGCGAGTACAGCCGAGGACTGAGGCAGCAGCCTTGGGGTGCTCCGGTGTTGAGGACCAGAGTGGATGAGATGTTGTTCCCAATCTTCATCACTTGAGGCCTGCCCGTCAGGAAGTCCATATTCCAGTTACAGATGGGGGCACCCAGACCTAGGACCCTTTTAGTTTCAGGATCAACTTGGAGGGGAACGATGGTGTTGAACGCCGAGCTGTATTCAATGAACAGCAGTCTGACGTAGGTGTCCCTCCGGTCTAGGTGCTGCAGGGCCGTGTGTAGTGCCAGGGAAATGGCGTTGTCTACAGACTACACACTGTGCCGCAGTGCAGTGTAGACACCCGGTCTGGGCTCCTCGTGTATAGGGTTACCCTGTGACAAGTGGGTTACCCAGTCCAGAGGAAGGCACTCTCATGCTGCCACACTCTGCAGGACCGGAACACACAGAGAGCCCCCCCCACCAGCACCCCTTGTCGTCATTCTTGATCTTCATCCTCTTGCTCTTCGCCTCGTTTAAACCGCTACCCTGTAACCCGATTCTAAAGCCCCCCCCCCTCCCCACCACCACCACCACCACCACCACCACCACCACCACCACCACCATCACCACCACCACCACCACCACCACCACCATCACCACCTCCCAATGCTCTAAAAACAGAATCTCCTTAGCAATTGGCTACATTTCTGGAAACATTTCAGCCGTTGTTTGCACCCTGCAGATAAACGAGACGGTCAGAGACCAGAACCAGAGTGGCCTTCCTCCCAACCACCACCTCCACCACCTCGCCACACACACACACACACACACACTCACACACACACACACACACACACACACACACACACACACACACACACACACACACACACACACACACACACACACACACACACACACACACACACACACACACACACACACACACCTCACTACACGCACACCTCTCCCTCACCGGTCTTCAGACAATCTGCTTGTGTCAGAGGTGGGAAATTTAGGAGCTGGAAGCGGAGGACAGCCTGTGGGGAAACACACACTATGCAAACTCTGTGCACACACACACACACACACACACCCTTGTAGGCTGTGTGTAGGAGTGGCAGTGTTTGTACGTTTTTGGTAGTGTGTGTTTGTTTTGAGGGGCGGGGCCTGTGTGCGTCCCTTTTAAACCTTCAGCCAATGAAAACCTGAGGCACTGCCTGTTTTATATACATATACATAGACACACACACACACACACACGTATATGTGGCTGTGTGTGTTTATAGATGTGTATAATGATGTATGTGTGTGTATATGTACCGTATATTTGTGTAATTGTGTGTCTGCTGCTGATTCCGCGGCCCTATCTGTGCCTTCTCCTCGGTCCCTCGTACGTTTCTGCCTCCTTCGTGAAATGTGAGCCCCAGACCTGGAGGAGTGCCGTGTGTGTGTGTGTGTGTGTGTGTGTGTGTGTGTGTGTGTGTGTGTGTGTGTGTGTGTGTGTGTGTGTGTGTGTGTGTGTGTGTGTGTGTGTGTGTGTGTGTGTGTGTGTGTGTGTGTGTGTGTGTGTGTGTGTGTGTGTGTGTGTGTGTGTGTGTGTGTGTGTGTGTGTGTGTGTGTGTGTGTGTGTGCTCGCTCCTTGGCAGTCCGATTCATGCAGTACATGCACACACACACTTTCAATATCATGTTGTAGAAATGACTCAGCCACATTCCCAAAATTACCACAAACAAATATAGGCCTCATATCAACTTTACTATTTCATATTTGTATGTTTTTTTGCATGGCTATGCATTTGCTGATGCATCGTTTTGTTTTCCATCCCGCCAGTCGGGCTTTGAGCTTTTATTTTTACCCTCCGTTATCAAGGATGGAAGAAGGTTATGTTTTCACCCTTTGTTTGTTTGTTTGTGAGGTAAATAACTCAAAAAGTGATATATACGGAATGAGACCACACTCGGTGGTGAGATTACTTAAGGGCCAAGGAACCGTTAATTAGACTTTGGCGCAGATGGACTTTTTTGTTGTTGTGGGGGAGGAATGCGCTCTTCTGAGGGCCCTCCTAGTTTAAATGTTGTTTTGATGCAGCAGGTCCCTCCCTGCCAGTCACGCCGCTCCCTGATAGGCTGAGGTTTTCTCTTCCGTCCTTCTTCTTCTGTCCGTTCGCCTTTACCTGGCGGAGGCCGGCAGCCTCCTGCTCACACACCTGTCCATATATATTAATGGCAGAGTCACTACACACGTGCACATCGGCGAAGTGTGTGTGTGTGTGTGTGTGTGTGTGTGTGTGTGTGTGTGTGTGTGTGTGTGTGTGTGTGTGTGTGTGTGTGTGTGTGTGTGTGTGTGTGTGTGTGTGTGTGTGTGTGTGTGTGTGTGTGTGTGTGTGTGTGTGTGTGTGTGTGTGTGTGTGTGTGTGTGTGTGTGTGTGTGTGCGCGCGCGCGCCTCTTACCTGTAGCCCGGCGTATAGACTTACACCCGAGGGGGGGTTGTTAGCTCCACTAACAATGGCTGGTTAGCGTCCCAGCTCGACGAGTGTGGTTTCCATGCACGTACTCTGCGGAGCGAGGCCCTTCACCAAAAGATGCCGTTAATATTTAAACCAAGCAATTAGCTTCACCCTCCTTCACAAGGACAATGGCTCAATGCCAGACCCTTCCCCCCCCCGTCGGACAGGCATCAGGGCGTCGGACAAACGATATTGGCTTCCATATTGGTTGGCCTGATGCTGCCATGCGCTGAAGTTGTTTCAAAACGCTTCAAAATTCACTGTGTTCTACACTGTGATTAGGACTGTTTTCCATGTTACGTGGACGTCAATAAGGTGATTGATTCAATTCCAAATATTGATTTAATTAATTCGTATTTCTAAATACATTGCATACAAACAACATGTGGTTTAGAATTACTTAATCCTAATTTATGTACTGGCATGTATTTGACGCACACGCACGCACACACACACACACACACACACACGCGTGTGCGCACACGCTTTGTTTGTATCTTGCACATGCTTGTTGTTCACACAGTCTGTGTGACTCTCACAAGTTTTAGTGAGCCAGCTGTGGCCCCTACCACCTGCACTCCCCAGGGTCTCAGGCCCTGGGTCAGACCAAGTCTAGGCTGGGAGGGGGGAGTGGGGGGGGGGGGGGTAAAGAGGCCCTAGGGCTCAGCAGTAGGGCTGCACCATTATGACAAAAGTGAAAATTGCGATTATTTATCATTATATATTAACACTATCATCAATATCATCAATGATATACGTATTCTGTGGCACCTTCTGTATATATAAAAAAAATGGAATAATAAAACGATTGCTGCATTGTATTATTTTTTTATTTATGTTTTTTTAATCTATGAATGCGTTTGTTTGGCCAAAATCTTTATTTTTGATTAACATGCAATGACGGTGTGCAGCTGACACCGCGGTAGTTTGGTCGGTCAGATGCAGTCAGATGCTACATAATAATTATGCATAAACGGCATATTCATATGCATGCTACTACATGTCTGTCAGCCAGTTGGGTCGGACATGTATGCAAATGAACAGAACACCCATGTGCCGGTTGCCTCGTATGGATGTAATGGCGTGAGTTATGGCGATTGTATTGTAAGTTGAGGTGACGTGGTGTCAAACCTGTACTTATTGTGTCAAATCTAGGGAGCCAACTCATTGTACTTTTAACCTGAGCGCCTAAACCTGAGCTGGTTCTGCTCTTGGATGCTTTTTGTAAGAAAGGAAATGCACTTATGTCTTCTGGTGACTAGTAGTTCTCTTGCCCTATCCACGTTGAATGACTCATTGTCAGTTGCTTTGGACAAAAGTGTCTGCTAAATGACTGTAATGTAAAACCCTGTGTAGTCTAATGGTTCCATAGAGACAGGTCGAGGCTGTCCTCTGGACTCTCTCTGGGGAGATCCCCAGGTTGAGTCTTGAGTCTGTCTGCCAGCAGCAGACACACACACACACACACACACACACACACACACACACACACACACACACACACACCACACACACACACACACACACACACACACACACACACACACACACACACACACACACACACACACACACACACACACACACACGTCCCATCTTTGGGAGGAGAGTGGTCTTTGCTTTCTGCAGCCCTTAAAGAGACCTGCAACTCTCAACAACAAACGGCCATTCTCCTCCACTATCTCACACGGTCTCAGTTTTCCCTTGGGAAATGTTACAGCGTGCGTTCACACACCCCCCCCCCCCCCCAAAAGGCATCTTGTTCTAGATAATAATGTGTTGTTATTATTTTTGTAATATTATTATTATTACATTTTTTTTACACACCAGATTCAACTTTGTCAACATCTATGCAGTATAGCTCAGGAGGTAGAGCGGTCGCCTCACAACAGGAAGGTTGCTGGTTCGATTCCCCCGGCTCCTCCTAGCTAAATTGTCGAGGTGTCCCTGAGCAAGACACCCTAACCCTAACTGCTCCTTACTGTCGGTGGATGAATGTGGTGAATGGGTGAATGCGAGGCATGACTTGTAAAGCGCTTTGGATAAAAGCGCTATATAAAAGACAGTCCATTAACCCTCTGTGTGTTTTCAGAAAGCTGGGTGTTCTTGGGCGGTGAACTGATGGACAGTGAGGAGGTGCTCAGTGGATCGCTTTCCAAACCGCCCGTTGATGGGTGTGTCTCTATTGGAGCTATTGGGTGAAAATACTGAGAACGTAATGGAAGCCTGTGTGAGAACTAGTTGAGTGAACGCTGGTGTTGAGTGTGTGTGTGGTTGGTCACTGGTTGAAGCAGCCTCACCTGGTCTGAGTTGGACTGATTGGCCGGTGAGGCTGCACACCTGTGGTTCATTGTCATTAAAGGCCCACAGGTTAAGACAGCCACCAGTGACACATCCGAGAGAGAGAGCTCTAGCATGTACCATCTGCTCTGTTCACAATGATTCAAACTCTTACGCTGCCACCAGCTACTTGAGGGCTCCTCCCCAAGACAAGGACACAGGGTGTGAGGAATCCGGTTTATTGCACAGTTGTGTAGTTGATGGTGAACAGAGCAGATGGAACATGCTCTCTCTCTCGCTCTCTCTCGGTCAACCTGTGGGCCTTGATTAACAATGACCCACAGGTGTGCAGCCAATCAGTCCAACTCAGGCCAGGTGAGGCTGCTTCAACCAGCCACCAACCACACACACACTCCACAACTACTTTTCAAATAGCATTATATTTCACTTACAATTAGCCGTCTGTAACTGGATTATGGACTTCCTGACAGGCAGGCACCAACCACACGCACACTCCACAGCTAGTTTGAGCCCGCCGTTGCTGAAAACCTGAAAATAATAATCGAGATGTTTTGACTCACGGTAGAAGACCTTTGGGAGAGCATTGTCTCACCTGACGATAACTGACATCGGCATGTCTGGTCTTTTGTCCGTTAACAACTCTTTCTGTCTCTCACTGTCTCTCGCTGTCTCTCTCTGTCTTTCGCTGTCTCTCTCTTTGTCTCTTGCTGTCTCCCTCTGTGTGTGTGTGTGTGTGGGTCTCTCTCTCTCTCTCTCTCTCTCTCTCTCTCTCTCTCTCTCTCTCTCTGTCTCTGTCTCTGTCTCTGTCTCTGTCTCATCACTTTTTACAAGCTGCTTGTTAGTTAGTTAGATAATGTTCTATTGTTTGCAAACTTATTGCACTTTTCCCTGAGCACTGGTTCAGTTCTTGGAGACTTGTTAGAAATGAAATGTGACGAGTTGTTCTCTTGTTGAACGCACTATTGTAAGTCTCTTTGGACAAGAGCATCTGCTAAATAACTGTAATGTAATGAGATGTATCTGTCTCTCCGTCTCTCTGTCTCTCTCCATCTCTCTGTCTCTCTCCATCTCTCTGTCTCTCCTCTTTTTCTGCCTGTCTCTCTGTTTCTGTCTCTCTGTCTTTTTCTGCTAGTCGCTCTCTTGCTCTCTGTTGAAAGTATTTTTCTCAATGGGTGTCCTTTGTCTCTGCGGCTGTCTGTCATCGACGTTATCTGTGCTGCTGTGATGGATTAGGTTCTCAGGAAGTGAGAACTTCACAGTGTGTGACTCACCGAGCCGTGACCGCAACAGGTTGTTAAGGACTCCGGTCCTGTAGATGCATAGGGGTGTGTGTGTGTGTGTGTGTGTGTGTGTGTGTGTGTGTGTGTGTGTGTGTGTGTGTGTGTGTGTGTGTGTGTGTGTGTGTGTGTGTGTGTGTGTGTGTGTGTGTGTGTGTGTGTGTGTGTGTGTGTGTGTGTGTGTGTGTGTGTGTGTGTGTGTGTGTGTGTTCGTTCTCCAGCACTGATTCCCTCGGCACCCAATTAATGTGCGTGTGTTATTGGATATGTAATTGCTTCGGTCTCTCTCTCTCCCTCTCTCTCTCTCTCTCTCTCTGGCCATTGATCCGTTATCTCTGTCTCTGTCTCTCTCTCTCTCGTCATGCAACGTTTCATTGGGTACTGTGTGGATCCCTCGGGGGAGACCTAAGCCCAGGGCTCTCTCACTGATGAGATGAGCCTTTTTCTCTCCAAATTAAACAAAGTGTGTTTCACTCTCGTCCGTCCGTCCGTCCGTCTGTCTATCATCCATCCATCTACTTATCCGCTCCATCCAACCGTCCCATCCCTGGGTTGTGTGTACTATCTAGCAGCCAGAGTCCGGGATTAAGAAGTTGTGTGTGTGTGTGTGTGTGTGTGTGTCGCCCACGATTTGATGGTGACTTGGGCCTCATCTCTTATAGGGGGGGAGAGAGGGAGAGAGAGATGGGGGAGAAGGAGAGAGAGATAGTGAATGAGGGGGGGAGGGAGGGAGAGAGAGTCGGAAGGGGAGAGGGAGAGAGATAGAGAATGTGAGGAAGAGGGGGTGAGAGAGGGTGGAGAGCGGGGGGAGGGAGGGAGGGAGGGAGAGAGCGAGAATGGGAGGGAGAGGCAAGACGAGAGAGGGTGGAGGGGGGAGAGGGAGGGAGAGAGATAGAGAATGAGGGAGAGAGAGAGGGTAGAGGGGGGGGGGAGAGATAGATAGAGAATGCAAGGGAGATGGAAGGAAGAGAGCGGGTGGAGGGAGGAAGAGAGAGAAGGAGGGAGCGAGAGGGAGAGATAGATAGAGAGAATGGAAGGGAGAGGCAGGGAGGGAGAGAGAAAAGGAGAGAGAGAGAGATAGAGAATGAGGGGGAGGGGCAGGGAGAGAGAGGGTGGAGGGAGAGAGAAGAGAGATAGAGAATGCAAGGGAGGGAGGGAGAGGGAGGGAGAGAGCCTAGTAATTATGCATATGTTGTCCCAGGAAAAATACCAAATAAATCAACAAACTTGTGAATGAAAGTTCACTTGAAGGTTCACTTCTAGTAACCCTTCCAGGTTTCAAACCCTGTTTTGAGTGAATCACTTCTTCTTGTGAAATGTATTTCCACGTAAAGGATGAGAGAGAGAAAGAGAGAGAGAGAGAGAGAGAGAGAGAGAGATGTTTTGTCTTGTCCCAGGCAAGATACCAAATTATCCAACAAACTTGTGAATGAAAGTTCACTTCTAGTAACACTTACAGGTTCAAAAACCAGTTTCTTGTGAAATGTTCCCACGTAAATCACCTTTACAAGTTAAAAGGAGTGTGTAGACAGACAGACCGAGAGAGAGAGATGGGTGTGTCAATCAGGATGGACCTGTTCACACACTGTTCACGCTCGGCCAGGATGTTGCGGCGCTGATCAGAGTGCACCATCTAGTGGTCACTTGTTGTCACTGCACCCACCCAAATAACCAAAATAACACCGCTGTACTGAACGGAACCGCGCAAACCGGTCAGGGAGGGCTGTGGTTCCTGATTCTAATTGCAGGTGGTTTAATGGAAGTTGTTTTCCTCATTATCTCTCGGCTATCCCTCCATTGTAATTCGCTCTTTTGTTTGGATTCTCCCAGGAACGTGTGTGTGTGTGTGTGTGTGTGTGTGTGTGTGTGTGTGTGTGTGTGTGTGTGTGTGTGTGTGTGTGTGTGTGTGTGTGTGTGTGTGTGTGTGTGTGTGTGTGTGTGTGTGTGTGTGTGTGTGTGTGTGTGTGTGTGTGTGTGTGTGTGTGTGTGTGTGTGTGTGTGTGTGTGTGTGTGTGTGTGTGTGTGTGTGTGGAAGAGAGTTCAGTTGCAATACTGGCAATCAGTCCGCCATGGCCTGGTTCAGGCTATTAGGTGTGTGTGTGTGTGTGTGTGGTGAGTGACAGGGTGGAGACGTGGGCAAAGCATCAAACCAGTTTCAGGTCCATGGCGCTTGTCGTGTGTGTATTTCCGAGTGACAGGTTTGTTTTGTTCTCTCTTTAATAATAGACCTGGTGCAGCTGTGCTTTTAAATGTGTGTGTGTGTGGCGTTGTGTGTGTGTGTGTCCCTTGCCGAAACACTAAGCCGGCCTAAGTCTGTGTCCTCCTTTGGTGTCTTTCCAGGGCATTGATTTCCTAATACTTCATAAGCCTCTTACATGTCTTTTACTGTGCGCGAGCAGATGTGCAGAAAGCCTGCAGGGAATAGCCGCGACCTGCGCCCCGTACGCCAGGCTGCTCGAAAGGCGTCCACAGGTGCTTCCGGGGAACTGCCGAACTTTGACCTTTCACAGCGTTGATGCCCCGGTCGTAACCCTTTACCCCCCCCCCCCCCCCCCGAAACCGCCACAGTTCATAAAAGACTGGGAGGTTTCTGCAGGGTGTGGTGAGGTCCCGGCATAGGGGTGTCCACGGCTGTCTTCAGAACGGGATTGATTTAATAAGCCCGTATGTCCTATAAGTGTACGTCTGCATTCGACACAGCCAGCAGGGGTTGGAGGGGAGGCGCTGTGGAGTTACAGGTCGGACTCGCAAGAGCTCGTGTGGGAGATCACCGCCCGTTCTTTTGCGTTTGACAAGAGCTTTGTCTTTTTATTTTTATGTGGAAAAGTCAGGATGATACGAGCAGCAGCCGCAGGGCAGGTGAAAGCTCTCCTCGTAAACTCCCATCTGCCTGCCTGTTAAACAGTCGACCTGTTTCTTTTGTAGGAATATTCTGTTCTTTTGTGCAATCAGAGCAAAAGGTGAACGGTGAATGCATGACCTCATCTGTTCACTCGTCTCCCTCCTCTCTCCTCCTCCTCTCTTATTCTGTCCTCCCTTCTCCTCTCCTCCTCCCTCCACTCCTCTCCTCTACTCCTTTTCTCCTCTTGTTTCTTCTCTTTTCCTCTTCTCTCCTCCTCCCCATCTCTCCTCATTCCTCATCTCATCCTCTCTCCTTTCTTCTTTTTCCTGTCCTCTCCTCCTCTTTTCTCTTGTGTCCTCTCCTCCTCTCCTCTCTTGTCTTCTTGTGTCCTCTCCTCTCCTCCTCCTTCCTCTCCTCTTTTATTTTTGCGTCCTCTCCTTTCCTCTTCCTTTCCTCCTCTCCTCTATTCTCTTCTTGTGTCCCCTCCTCCTTCTTCCTCTCCTCCTTACCTCTCTTCTCTCCTTGTGTTTTATCCTCTCCTCCTTCTTCCTCTCCTCCTCACCTCTCTTCTCTCCTTATGTCCTCTCCTCCTATTTTTTTCTCCTTCTCACCTCTCTTCTCTTCTTGTGTCCTCTCCTCTCCTCCTTCTTCCTCTCCTCCTCTCCTTTCTTATCTATCCTCTTTTCCTCTCCTCCATATCTCTCCTAATTCCTCATCTCATTCTATCTCCTCTTTCCCTTATCCTGTCCTCTCCTCTATTATCTTCTTGTGTCCTCTCCTCCTTCTTCCTCTCCTCCTCACCTCTCTTGTCCTATCCTCTCCTCCTTCTTCCTCTCTTCCTCACCTCTCTTCTCTCCTTGTGTCCTATCCTCTCCTCCTTCTTCCTCTCCTCCTCACCTCTCTTGTCCTATCCTCTCCTCCTTCTTCCTCTCCTCCTCACCTCTCTTCTCTCTTTGTGTTTTATCCTCTCCTCCTCCTTCCTCTCCTCCTCACCTCTCTTCTCCCTTGTATCCTCTCCTTCTCACCTCTCTTCTCGTGTCCTCTCCTCCTCTTTTCATCTCCTTCTCACCTCTCTTCTCTTCTTGTGTCCTCTCCACTCTCCTCTCCTCTTCACCTCTCTTCTCTCCTTGTGTCCTATCCTCTCCTCCTTCTTCCTCTCCTCCTCACCTCTCTTCTCTTCTTGTGTCCTCTCCTCCTCTCCACTCTCCTCTCCTCCTCTTCCCCCCCCCCTCTGCTCTCCTCTCCACTTAGACGGCGGTTCTTGCCGTACCAACGCTAGAGACACACTGACTATAAGTAGACGAATGTCGGTCACGGCCCCGTGCCTTCGAGAGGCACCAGGTTGGCTCTTTAAACAAGTCAACCATCCCCTGTTAAACCTGGAGCCAAGCCCCTCAACCGTCCCCTCAACCGTTCTCTCACCAGCCCGGGGGGAAGGACCTCTCTGGATGTTGGGAGTTTTCCACAAACGCAGCGAGAGCTGTAACCTCGGCGGCGCCGCTGTCCCACAGATTTTCACCCATTTTTTTTTTTTTTCCCTTTTATTTTCTTCTTCTTCTTTATTCAGCGTTTTTGAAACCTCTTTTCCAAGTGCCACTGCGATGAACATTTCTTCTTGTTTTCCCTGTGGATTTTGTACATTGCAATTATTGCCCCCAGAAGTGTGTGTGTGTGTGTGTGTGTGAGAGAGAGAGAGAGAGAGAGAGAGACTGGTACATCCACATGTTTCTGAATATGTAATTGAATGTTCCCCTTCACCACATTCGGAATATGCCGCAAACACGCTCTCATCACTGTGTTATAAAGCGTGTGTGTGTGTGTGTGTGTGTGTGTGTTTGGATGGCCGTAACTCGATCTGCATCTGTCAGTCTCTCACTTTGCAATTTGTGGTCCCCACAGCACCCCCCCCCCCCCCCTCCCTCCCTCCCTCCCCCATGTGATGTTGAGTAGCTGAAGTACAAATTGATTTTACATCCAATCTGTCCTCACATCAGCCCAAGAACAACAACATCCCCTCCCCACCACACACACACACACACACACACACACACACACACACACACACACACACACACACACACACACACACACACACACACACACACACACACACACACACACACACACACACACACACACACACACACACAGCCACCACACACACACACACTCCCACACACACACACACACACACACACACACACTCTGCCCAACTCACACACACACACTCTCTGCCCAACTCACACACACACACTCTCTGCCCAACTCACACACACACACACTCTGCACACACACACACACACACACACTCGCCCAACACACACACTCTGCCCAACACACGTGCGCACACACTCTGCCCAACACACACACTCTGCCCAACTCACACAAACACACACACGCCACACACACACACACACACACACACACACACACACACACACACACACACACACACACTAAGGCACTAGAACAACACTAGTCTTGTTCAAATTCAATCCATCAGAGTTCATAATTTATTTGCAGACGTCCAACACAAGGATGTCGACCCTGGTTCGAGGGCCAGGGAAAAAAGGCTGTACCTGTTCAACGTGTTTTAGAAGTTGTATTATTAGTGTTAGTTTAGAAGTGTGTAGTTTAATGTGGTGACGTGCCTCGCTGTGTCAAGAGACAACCAACCATCCACGGCGTTCATACTCTCTCTCTCCACTGGCCTCTGATTGGCCGCTGATGAGAGAGAGAGAGAGATGTTTGCTGTCGGTGTCATGACTGCCGAGAGAGAGGTGGAGAGAGAGGGAGAGTGGAGAGAAAGCAGGAGGGGAGAGAGAGAGAGCGGGAGGGAGAGAGACGTTTGCCGTCGGTGTCATGGCTGCCGTGGGACCCCTAAACCCATCCAGAATCCGGCCTTCCTGTCAACGGCCCGGGTTACAGGAAGTCCAGCACTGGCCGACTCAGCGGCGTCCTAGCGGCGGTCCTGATTGGCAGGGCTGTCGGGGGGAGTTTGCTCCGGCCGCCCGGTGCTCACTGTGTGTGTGTGTGTGTGTGTGTGTGTGTGTGTGTGTGTGTGTGTGTGTGTGTGTGTGTGTGTGTGTGTGTGTGTGTGTGTGTGTGTGTGTGTGTGTGTGTGTGTGTGTGTGTGTGTGTGTGTGTGTGTGTGTGTGTGTGTGTGTGTGTGTGTGTGTGTGTGTGTGTGTGTGTGTGTGTGTGTGTGCGACCACTCAAGCCAGTGTTCAGTGCTGGTATCACTTTCCTCACGCCAGGCTTTGGAGCGTCTTGATCCCCCCCCCCCAGGTCTCCTGGCTTTATTTCACAGGGTGAAGGATGGAGTCTGGCGATATAAATCTGAAGTGGCCACCCTGGCTTTGGAGTACATTGTGAGCCGTGTTACAGCCTCTCCCTGCGCTCCGTGTTGGGAAAGGCCTTCGCCTGCTTCCTGACGTCAGCCATCCCCTCGCCACACGGCCTCGTCGACCTCCAGCTGAGAGGAGACTGATGGCTCCTGAGTTTGGCCCCCACACCGGGGGGCCAATGGGGGGCAGGGGGGGGGGGGCCAAGGCGGGGCCTCCCTTTTGTGAAGACGTGAAGAATACCTGCCCTCTGTGATCCGTCACCCACCCCCCAATGTCGCCAACCACCGAATGTGTCTGTCAAGCCCCCCCCCCCCCCCTCGAGCTGGTTGCTGTGGAGTGTGTGTGTGTTTGTGGTTGGAGCAGCCTCACCTGGCCCCCAGTCATACGGATTAGAGTCTGGTTGAAGCAGCCTCACCTTGCCCCAGTCAGACTGATTAGAGTCTGGTTGAAGCAGCCTCACCTGGCCCCCAGTCAGACGGATTAGAGTCTGATTGAAGCAGCCTCACCTGGCCCCAGTCAGACTGATTAGAGTCTGGTTGAAGCAGCCTCACCTGGCCCAAGTCAGACTGATTAGAGTCTGGGGCTGGTGAGGCTGCACACCTGTGGGTCCTTGGTAATCAAGGCCCACAGGTTCAACCAGCTTTCCCTGCAGTGTTCCCGGATGACCACTAGATGGTGCCAACACCATTGCTCAAGAAACCAGCACCGGAGGTGAGCGGCCTCTCCTATCAATACATGGGTCACAAGTCCAGCCGAACTGTCCATGGTGGCCGGTGTGATCTTTAGCAGACCGAGCCGGATGGGATCGTTCCGGCAGCAGGGAATGTCTCTTTAGGGTCCGTCTGTTACGGTCCTTCTGGGCACCGTAAAGCGGCTCGGGTTTTCCCAGTACGGCGGCACGCTTCCTCTGGCCCTCCCCCAGTGGAAAGATGGATCCTTACTTAGGATTGGGGATATTCCGTCATTGGTCAACCATCCTCCCCCACCACCAACCCCACCCTTCTGGATGCCGTCTGAGGGAGCAGCGAGGTCTGGCCTTTTGGAGTAACTGAGGTCCCTCTCACCTCCTCCTCCACCCCAAAACCCCAACTGCTTCTCTTGACGGAAGTCTGTCCTCGCAACCACAATGACGTTTGGCAAGGAAGCCCCGCGCCAGACTGAAATTGTCACGGGATTGACTTATTTTAATCAGCTCAGCTCCCGTTGGGACTTTAGTCCCCAGCTTGAGAGATTCTGGGGTCACGACCCCGACCTCTCGCTCTGGCTGTCGACCGTGTCACATTGAATCCATATTACGGTCGTCCACACCGCGTCGAACACCGCTGCCCTTCTGACTTTTTTTGGGCCTTAATTACCAAG
Source organism: Muraenolepis orangiensis (assembly GCA_027704905.1). Lineage (NCBI taxonomy): Eukaryota > Metazoa > Chordata > Actinopteri > Gadiformes > Muraenolepididae > Muraenolepis > Muraenolepis orangiensis. Next base: position 13,970,694 of record CM051020.1, read on the forward strand.
CCTCACTCCTCCTGGGGCCAGGTAAGGCTGCTTTAACCAGACTCTAATCAGTCTGACAGGGGCCAGGTGAGGCTGCTTCAACCAGACTCTAATCAGTCTGACTGGGTCAGACCAGACAGCTTCAACCAGACAGACACCAGCCACACACACTCCACAGTGTTTTTGCACCGTTATGTCTTCCTATACGTCCCAGTACAGCGATGCATCTTGTATACACACGTAAATGAAGGGGTTATTCCATCCGATTTCATTTCATTCACCTGGGCGTCTGCTCGCCTCCTCCTCTGAGCGGCGTCCGCCGTCCGGTGTGTCCGACAGACCGAGGGGGGGGGTGTGTGTGTGTGTGTGGGCCGCTGTCCTGTGGATGAATTACTCCTCAGCATCTCAGAGAGGTTTCATGTACACACACGCACACGCACGCACACGCACACGCACGCACACACACACACACACACACACACACACACACACACACACACACACACACACACACACACACACACACACACACCACACACACACACACACACACACACACACACACACACACGTGTGTGAAGCTGTGAAGACGCCAAGGAACCTTCATAAGATCGTTGAGGGGTTTTTCTGTGTGTGTGTTTTTTGTTTCTAAGGAAATGCAGACCTAATGTGTCCAATACTCTCCGCCTCGGGGATCGACCTGGAAGTAGTTTTATTAGCGCCGAGGTGCCGGGGAAAAACCTCACTTTCTGACCTATCGGATCGCAAAGGCGATCCGCGGATATCCTCCCGTGTCCACGCTCTTTGGGATGAAGTGGATTAAATAAAGGACGTTCTACCGTGAGTTGTACCGCGTACCCCGGGTCTGTTGGAGCCATCATCTGTTTGGCTGCCGGTGTTGAATGGACTGATTCAGAGCACATACTCCCACCACCGCTCCTCTCGCGGTGGGACGGGGAGGTCCTGTGTTTACGCTCTTGGAAACACATGGACGCTAGTGAGTCTGTTATTATCACGCTCCTGTCTGAATAATATTGATAGGGGGGGGCAAAGCACACGTGATGACACGCGTCTCTCTCTCTCTCTCTCTCTCTCTCTCTCTCTCTCTCTCTCATCTCTCTCTCTCTCTCTCTCTCTCTCTCTCTCTCTCTCTCTCTCTCTCTCTCTCTCTCTCTCCTCTCTCTCTCTCTCTCTCTCTCTCTCTCCTCTCTCTCTCTCTCTCTCTCTCTCTCTCTCTCTCTCTCTCTCTCTCTCTCTCTCTCTCTCTCTCAGACATGATCTGGTGTGTGTGGGCCACCTCTCTTACTGTGTGGGGGAGGGGGTTATTGTGTGTGTGATTCATCCCGTTGCACAGTTGGCACACAGACACCTCCGATCTGCTTAATTAGATGAGCCGTTTACAACCCGCCTAACGTGTGGTGTGCTGATCTGTTCAGTGTTGTTCTACATCATAGGGGACATCGTCCAGCCCTGTTGACGTACCGCTGTCTCACCTGGGTGGGCCTCACAGCTCTCTCCTCTCATGCTTCTAGTTGTTGTTGTTTACGAGATTCACTGACCCCTCCCCCTGTGTGTTTCCACCTGACTGGAAGCTTCTAGAGAGCTCCACACACACACGTCGTCCACACATCGCTCACCGGCAGCTCTGATTAATTTGGGGGTGTGTATGTGTGCACTTGCGTATGTGTGCACTTGTGTTTCCTTCATTCCTTCTGCTACCAGGCTGCTAAATGCAGACAGTAGTCATTTGAAATGACTTGGTTAAACTGGGTTATTTATTTATTGATTTGATCCATAACAAAGGTTTTTAGCCGTTTTCTGCTGTTGTATGGCTACCTTGGACATATAATTATAATTATCTTGTCTATGAGGACTGAAAAGCTGCAAATGAATTGCCCTTCTTGGGACTAATAATGTTGTCTGAATGTGTGTGTGTGTGTGTGTGTGTGTGTGCAGAATCAGCACAGCACAGAATCAGCACATCAAATTTAGGTTTTGATAGATAGATACTTTATTTGTCCCCGTGGGGGACGTTTGTCTGCAACAAAACCACACAAGGCCCTTTTTATTCACAGGAGTTGGGTTGTCAACACCCGGGGTCACTGGGTGTGAACACGGGGGACACTCACACACAAACACCGCATGAGAACACCGACCGAGCTGTCCCCAGGTCCTGCACCTCCGACCGCAACTAGAGGCACGCAAATAACGGAAATATCGTTTGTACACACTTTCTGGACGCATTACAGTTACTGCACTGTTCTGCATTCGATTCATGATGCTGCTGCACTACTGCCACTATAAAATGCTTTAAAATGTTGCACAATATTACACACATCATACTTCAGTCACTTAATTGTTATTTTTATGTGCATTTTTTAAATTGTGTTCATACTGCTTCATAATTCACACTACGGGAGGGAAAGGGGAGTAAGGATTCCATTGTACTTGTTGCAAATGGCAAATAAAGATCTTGAATCTTGAGTGTAACTGTGTAAAGGTTAGGCATACACACAAGTAGCGAATGGCGGTAGACCGGTGATGACACTGAACACAGCGCCGTTGAAACGGCCAAGCGGTTCTTTTCGGTGTGATTGATTGCGTCTCCGACCGGCTTGATTAAGTTTTATCGTCGGCCCTAATGAGTTGTGGTGTAGACTTCGCCCGGGGGACCGATACTCTCAAAGGTTTGTTTCCACAGTTGACATAACTGCATGGAAAGGGTCAATAGATTTCATTCATTTTTTTTTTTTGAAGTAGTATTGTTTCTTATTGCGCCGAAACCCAAAAAGCCCGAAAATCTAAAGTTCGGATCCACCGCGTCACCCTGCAGACGGTGTCGGCCGTTAAATTCCACTCGGTTCCGACCAAATTACAGAATGAAAACATGTGTGTAGAGGAGCGTTCGTTGAGTTGGGTACGTTCGTCGTCGTCTCTAGAGTTTCGTCTGCCGCTCGAATAAATCGGAGATGCGCTCTCAGACGGGGGCCAGGTTCAGATCCAGATCAGGTTTCGGGTTTAATTTGGTTTCCCACTCCCGTGCCCGATGCCAATCCCAGAGACGTTTGTTCTGTGATGAGTGCGTGAAGGAAAAATGGAAAATCTCGCTCCCTTTTGATCATAAATGTCACACAATACACTGGCAATAAGAGCGATACAGATTTATATACTCAAATATAAATGGGAAGGTTTGGCCTGAATGGCGCGACTGAGTGAGACGTCACTTTGCTGCACGATGCCGCTTCTCGTTCACTGCTTCTCCATTACGTTAAGATTGTTCATAGCCTACCAACCCGGTTTGGATTGAACCGCATGGAATTATAGGCGAGGTATAAGGTGACAAATAAACATTTACAGCATTTACAAGTGTGCGTCAGTCTTGCTCCGCTGGTGTGTTAAAATACACTCCGGGAATCCGAAGGGAGGAGGCATGCGTTCAGCAGCGCTGTGTGTTTTCAGCCGCATCGTGACGGTTGACCAGTGGCTGTTTGTGTGACAAATGCTGCTAAGACATCTGTGCTTGAAGTGTGTGTGTGTGACGTCTTCATAAGTTGTGCATTTAATTTTATTTATATTCTGCGAAACAGATATTTTGCTATGGATCTTGGAAGGAGAATGTACTTTGGAAAATAAAGTAAAGTCAAACATGCACCACAGTGTTTACAATGCAGAGCGCGACGGTGAAGAGAACATACACACACACACAGACAGACAGACTCTAGTGTGTGTGTGAGTGTGTACCACTGTGTGTGGCCCTTCTGCTGCCTTCTCACACACTGGCCTGCTCTGCTTCCTCCACAGGACTCCATGGCATAACACCGCGGCCTGACACTACTCAAAGAGACTCCTCCTCCTCCTCCCCCTCCTTCCCCCCTCGCCGAGGAGCCACCGAGCTTGCTACCACCGAGGGCCCTCCTCCTTTGGGCCGAAGACCAGGAGGCGAGGGTCCCCCCGTCGGACCCGTCGGACCGAGACCAGGGGACAGGGCAGTCAGGGCCCCCTTCCACCACGGAGCCATGCCCGCCCTGGCCACCTCGACGGGCCCCGAGCCAGGTAAAAGAACACAAAACAACCTCAAACTAATGAAAAAACCCGCACCGGCTGTGTCCGACATCCATCCCTCACTCCCTCATTCCCTCATTCCCTACTCTCCTATTCTCCATCTGCTGTTTTTCTTTCAGCACAATGCACGCTGGTCTTTAATATGCCGGGTTAGGGACTGTCGGTTATACACTACTTTTCACCATGCTTTGTGGGGATACGGTAAGTGCACTATGTAGGGCAGGGGTCGGCAAGTCAGTTTGGCCATGGGCCAATTTTTTTCTGAGCCACTAGATTGCGGGCCAGAACATGATCAAAAGCTAATTTAAGTAATTGATTGTTAAAACATGTGACACGTTTTAATGCGTTTAATGACTTTTTTTTGTTGGGGGGGGGGGGGGTGCTGCGCGATCAGCGGCGAACGTTGGGGGGGGGGTGTGTCGGCCCAAAAGGCACGTCGGCCCACGATATGCCAGATGGCCAGTACAGCCCTGGCGGAAAATGTCACTGCATTCTCGATTCGGACATTATAGCCTATATGTGCGACTGTCGATCCGAATAAAAAATAAAATAACAAAATAAATAAGTATTTAAAATAAATATTCTCAAAATAATCTTCTGGGCCAAATTTTATTGCTGGCGGGCCACCAATGGCCCGCGGGCCGCCTGTTGCCGACCCATGATGTAGCGTATAACAATTCTCACTATGCATTCGGACAGCACCACAAAACGGCGAACGCACTGTATAGTACAAGATACAAGATATTTGATTGGCCGTTTGTAACAAGTACATAGGAATGTTTACTCCCCATTCCCTCCTGCAGTATACATCTCCAAAACAACACCATAACGATTATATATACAATAAATATAAACACAAGAAGAGCAGCAAAGTGACTTAAATGATATGTACATGTGTTGAATGTATGAATGAATGTTTCTTTAATATTTTTTTTACAAAAATCTTTTAAAAGCATTTAAAGTGCCAGTAGTGCAGCAGCATCATGAGTACAGTGCAGTACAGTGCAGTAGCTGTGATGAGTCCAGAAAGTGCACACTACATAGTGAGTAGGGAGTGATCTTTGGACACGGCCAACAAAAACACACTTAAAGTGGCGCGCCTCACTCGTTAAGGGGTTAATGTGTAGGGGTCACCGCGAGGAGGTCAGGGTCTGCTGATGCCAGCGAGGACGGACGCCCACCAGAGTGAAGTCATCTCTTCTTTTTTTTTTTTTTTCTTTTTTTTCACATTCAACAAAAAAAAGGTCAAGATTTATTTTGAGGTCACACATGGATAAGCGAACATCGGTGTGAGTAAGATCTCGCTCTCTCTCTCTCCGTCTTTCTCTCTCTCTCTCTCTCCCCTCCCTCTCTCCCCTCCCTCCCTCCCTCCCGGTAATTGCGTGTGTGTGAGATGGCCCTCTTGAGTGAACTGAACGTCCATTCAGAAAGGATGTTTCACCGCTAACCTTCTGCAGATTTTTCAGATCTGGGTAAATACAGAGAACTCTCGCTGAAACATCTCTCTTCTCACATACGCACGCACGCACGCACGCACGCACGCACGCACGCCACATGCCGCAAGCACACACACATAACACATATCGCACTCCTCTGGCATTGCAGACTCCTCCGATAACAATTGACCATGTTTTGCATGGGTCCCGTCCTATTCACACACTGAACACACACACACACACACACACACACACACACACACACACACACACACACACACACACACACACACACACACACACACACACACTCACACACTCCCTCACACACTCCCTGTCCCGCTGATCCTATTTTTTCTTTTCCACACGAGTAAGTGATTATTGAGGGCGGTCTGTCTGGGGTTTGATGAGTGCTGGTAAATCAGCGGTCCCTTCTAGAAGCAGGGGAACACACAAACAGCTGCCTGCCACACCACATCATATTCCCCACCCCCCCCCTTCACCAAATAGCTGACATACCGGCGGTCGCCAATTTACCGCCATATGAAAAACCTTTTTAAAAACACGCGAGCGCAGTATTAAGTGCAAAGATTAACGTCCGGGCCGCTCAGACTTGTACGCTATACTCCTTCCCTCCCCCATCCCTCCCCCACTGGTGTGTGTGTGTGTGATAATAGTGTGACGTCAGGCCTGTCAGCGCGGGGGCGAGGAGGACTGCCGCCAGGGGGTCGTGACCTCTCCCATCAGGAACACTGTCCTCCTCTCAAGTCAGCTTCAGCAGTGGCCCCCTCTACCTCATCACACACACACACACACACACACACACACACACACACACACACACACACACACACACACACACACACACACACACACACACACACACACACACACACGTGTACACACAGGACCTTTTTTCCCTTCATCAAACAAGGGAACGTGTGTGTGTGTGTGTGTGTGTGTGTGTGTGTGTGTGTGTGTGTGTGTGTGTGTGTGTGTGTGTGTGTGTGTGTGTGTGTGTGTGTGTGTGTGTGTGTGTGTGTGTGTGTGTGTGTGTGTGTGTGTGTGTGTGTGGTGTGTGTGTGTGTGTGTGTGTGTGTGTGTGTGTGTGTGTGTGTGTGTGTGTGTGTGTGTGTTTTAGGGGTCAACTGGTACATGAACTCCGGCTCTCTGATGGATAAAAAGTGTGTGTGTGCGCACAGCTCGTCCAGACAGTTTTTTCTTCTTCTTCATGTTATCATTATTATTCTCATTATTATTATTATTATATATATATTTCATTACTTTTTGTCCTACGCATCTCTCTCTCCCCATTGTGGAAACAGACCAGGAGGAGAGGAGAAAGCCAGACCATCAATTACGATTAGAAGTCATTTCAGGCAATTACTGGGACGGCTGGGACTCCGGTCTCCAAACCAAACATGTAACGGCCTGATTCCTTCAGCACATCTTCAGAGCTTTGTCCTCTCACAGGGTGTGTGCGTGTGTGTGAGTGTGTGTGTGTGTGTGTGTGTAAGCATGCGTGTGAGTGTGTTTGCGTGCACGTGAGTGAGTGAGTGTGTGTGTGTGTGTGTAAGCATGCATGTGAGTGTGTGTGTGTGTGTGTGTGTGTGTGTGTTTGCGTGCACGTGAGTGTGTGTGTGTGTAAGCATGCATGTGTATGTGTGTGTGTGTGTAAGCATGCATGTGCAAATGTGTGTGTGTGTGTGTGTGTGCGTGTGCATCTATGTGCGTGCGTGCCAGAGAGATTCCAGTGCTATGTTACGAGTCAACCACAAAATGCGAGAGCCATTGACCGCAGCACGTTGACGTTATTTACACTAGCTTCGGCAGGTCAAGGTCATGGTCAGAGTTCTTGTTCACAGGCAGGGTGGTCAGTAGTGAAGATAAGGGTGGAGACCTCAATGTTTACAAGCCTTACATTTCTGTCTTTCTGTCACAACGTAGAGCGAAGCCGACCACGTCAAGTTTCAAAAACAAATCCCGTCAAGACACATTCACATCATTGAGTCATTTTAGTCGAGCCGTGTGTGGATTTCTGACCTTAATACGGTGTGTCCTCATTGAACTATAGTACTTCTCAAGGAGTATGAACAGAGTGCACATTTAGGAAAACAACTTCCAGAGCGTCCATATTGCTGAGATGGATATCTAGTTGCCGTAGATGTTGAGCACATATAAAATATAACACACACACACACACACACACACACACACACACACACACACACACACACACACACACACACACACACACACACACACACACACACACACACACACACACACACACACACACACACACACACGGATAATAAGTATTGTTGGAGAGTAAATTGTAAATTGTATTGACTCTCCAAACACTTTCATAATGAGTGTTTTAGGAGCCACACACACACACACACACACACGTGAGGATGAAGTGTCATGCTTGCAGAATGCGTCTTTCCCCTTTTTATTTTTATTACTTTGACCAAATGTGTCCGTCTCGCACACCCCGAGGCCTCCACATTAGCACGGCGTTAACGTCCAGCTCCGTCCCTTCAAGCGTAGCTGTCCACTGAGCGAGCTCAGCAAATGGACTCCACTCGAAGCGTGACGGGCGGTCGTGACCGGCACCCTGCGGTGTTGCAGCACGGCCGAGGAGGACCGGGTGTTTGGACCGGAGGAGGGAAGTGGAGAGGGGAGAAGAGCAGAGGAGAGAAATGGATAGGGGAGGGGAGGAGAGAAGAGGGGGGGATAGGGGAGGGAAGAGGGTGGGAGAGGAGAGGAGAGGAGAGGAGAGGAGGAGAGGAGGGTAGGAGAGAAGAGGGGGGGATAGGGGAGGCAAGAGGGTGGGAGAGGAGAGGAGAGGATAGAAGAGGGGGGCAGAGGAGGAGAGAAGAGGGGGGGAGAGGAGGAGAGATGAGGGTAGGAGAGAAGAGGGGGGAATAGGGGAGGGAAGAGGGTGGGAGAGGGGAGGGAAGAGGGTGGGAGAAGAGGAGGGTAGGAGAGGAAGAGGGGGGGGGAGAGGAGGAGAGGGGTGGGGATGAGGTGAGAAGAGAGGAGGGTAGGAGAGAAGAGAGGAGGGTAGGAGAGAAGAGGAGAGAAGAGAGGAGGTAGGAGAGAAGAGAGGAGGGGGGGAGAGAAGAGAGGAGGGTAGGAGAGAAGAGGAGGGTAGGAGGATAGGAGAAGAGAGGAGGAGAGGGGTGGGGATGAGGTGAGGGGGGAGGATAGGGGAGGGGAAGAGATGGGGGTGGAGGAGAAGGAAAGAGTGGAGGGGAGGAGAAGAGAGGAGGGTAGGGAAGGAGAGGGTGGAAAGAAGAGGGGGGAGAGGAGGGAGGAGAGAGGGGAGGATATGAGATGAGAGGGGATGAGAGGAGAGGGGAGGGGATGAGAGGGAAGGCGAGGGGATGAGAGGGGAGGAGAGGGGAGGGGAGAGGAGGGGGTGAGAGGGGAGGGGAGGCGAGCGGCAGGTGACTGACACATTTATGCCCCTCTATCAGTGAGCCTAATGGGCCGCCAGCAGGGGCTTCTGTGGGGAGCTCAGCGGGAGCAAAGCAGCATGGCAGGATTCCCACCCACGCCACCACACACACACACACACACACACACACACACACACACACACACACACACACACACACACACACCACACACACACACACACACACACACACACACACACACACACACACACACACACGGAGAAACACACGGACACGTTGGACCGCCGAAATTTGCTGATCAAATAACCGGGGCTACAGAACAGGGACTAATAACGGGGAAATATTCCCTCTATTAAAGGCCAGAGTGTGACACTTCGTCTTGGCGTGTGTGGCTCCTACAATGCTCATTATCAAAGTGTTTGGAGAGTAAATAAAAGTGGCATATGGATGGAGTGCTCATAGTCTGTCTCCCGTGTTTTTTTTCTCTCTCTCGCTCTCGCTCTCGCTCTCTCTCATATTTATATATATATATATATTTTTTTTTTATTCCTGGCTGTCGTGCTCTCTTCCCCCTTTTTGACCGGCCCAAATAAACAACGGTGAATTAGGATTCTAATAAATGAAACCAAATAGTTGAGAAAATAAACCTGTACAACAATAAATACAATAAAAAAAAACAAAAGCAGGGTTGGAAAGCTGGCTTCCCCCAGCGTGGCGGTGGGGGTTAGCAGGCGGTGCCATGTGCGGGCGGTCGGGTTTCCAAAGGGCAGAGTCTGGGCTTCCCTTCACGCAGAAAGCACTTACTCTGGTTCGGCTTCCAGAGGGGTTCTGTGCTTTTTTGCGTTTTGAATGAGATCAGTGCTGCCGATACTGACCCTGTGTGCTGCTGCTGCCGTGAGATGGACCTCGTCCTGACACCACAATCAGTGCTGGAGAACGAAGACACACACACACACACACACACACACTTTACATTACAGTAGTCATTTAGCACACGCAAAGCAACTTACAATAAGGTAACCGGTAGACAAGAGAGCTACTAGTCACCAGAGGTCCATTGTGCACAGAACTGCATTTTCTTTCCTAACAAGCCTTTATAATATAATATATACATACATCTACACACCTACAATAACATCATATATAATACAATACATTCCCTTCCTAACAAGCCTTCGAGAGCAGAACCAGTGCTCAGGTGAAAGTACATGCACACAAAGGCTTTTTTTTTTTTATTTAAACTAATTTCAACTGATTATAAATTCCTATCTTATGGAATGGATCGTTGACCTCCTCCACGTCCAGCCCGGTCCCATCTCCCTCGCGGCCCGGCCCCATCTCCCTCGCGGCCCGGCCCCATCTCCCTCGCGGCCCGGCCCCATCTCCCTCGCGGCCCGGTCCGCCTCACTGGCTTCTGTGGACATCGTAGGCCAGGTTTTCGCGGCGTGTGTGTGTGTGTGTGTGCGTGTGCGTGCGTATGTGTGTGCGCTCTGGCCGCCGCCAGCCCAGAGCGGGTGGGTGTGTTTGCACCTGATAGCCCCGGTTCCCCCTCCTGGTTTTGTAGTTAGCCGACGGGGTGGTTTTGGCGGAGACGGTAGCGTAGGCTTTTGTGTGGGTTTCCTTTCCTCATTCTTTTTCTTCTCGGGAGGGGGGGGGGGGGGGCTTCGTCGAACGGCGGCCCTCTTAAGGCCCGGCGGTAGTGCCTTTGACGTCTCCCCGCTGACAGGTTCCGTATTGTCCTAAAGCGAGGAGGAGTCGCCCCTCTTTTCTCCTTTTTTGTTTGTCAGGACCGTTAGATGTGTCGGTTAGACGTTGTAAAAAAAGTCTTCCCCCTTTTCTTCTCTTCGAAGAAAGTAACGTCTAACCTCTGCTTAAGATGCTAGCGAGAAGCCGCGGCGTTCTACGAGCCATTCGGGACTCGGAGTGAGTTTGGGATATCAAAGTTACAGGTGGAGCGGCGCTGGTATAAGATTTAAGTATGACGTTGTTGTATAAACGTCAGAGAAAGGGCCGCGGTCGGGCCAGGAACTCTCTCTCTCACAGCGATGAAGCAGATCAGAAGTGATATGATATTCGTACGCCTTTTTTTTTTTAAAGTCACTTTAATAAAAACACCCGGGGTTTGAAGCTAAGAGATGCCGACACGTTGGAAAATAAAAATGTAAAAGTGGATTACATTTTGGGGTATTTGAAATCAGGCAGATGGTTCCCTTACTTTGCTTACTAGAAAAAAATGCAACTATATAAAAGAAAATATGGGACGCCTGCCTCAGGTGGCTTTATCCCTTTAATAATAACACAAATGTGCTCACAATAACTGAGCTGAAACAATAACCGCCGTGCAATCAAGAGGGCAGGATAATCGATTTGCATATGCTTCCATACCCACTCCATCATACGATAACAATAATAATAAACACAGTTATGGTTCAATGTGAAGGGAGGGAGGGAGACACGGGGAAATGGGAAATATGCATCCATTTCATTTTTTCTTGGGTACATGAAACCACAAAAATCTGTGCAAAAATATGAAATGAATCGACCAGGGTCTGGCATGACTGGAGCCCTCTCTTACCACCTGCAACACACACACACACACACACACACACACACACACACACACACACACACACACACACACACACACACACACACACACACACACACACACACACACACAAAGACACGCATCCTCTACGCGGTCTCTTCCAAAGACACTGCTGTGGTTTTTTTTTATGAAACCATTTAAAGTTTAACTGTGTTATTCCAGGCCGTACCTGCCTGTTCTATCAGGGTTTACTGGCCCCTCGCAGCATTTAAAGATAAGGCTAACGCCGCCGCATGCAGCTGTGGGGGAGGCCGGGCGACGCACGCATAAAACCTGGGACTGCGTTTGAACGGGGGACAACCCTTTTACCAGATACAACGTTGCATTTGAATGCATGCATGTGTGTGTGTGTGTCATGTATATGAGAGGGACGGCAAGCAGGGCTTGCCCTGCTGTGGATGATGTGGCCGCATGTGTGAGTGAAAGTGGTGGACACAGCGGTACACACGTTCCAATATGTTAAGCACTTGCAGAGACTCCGCATCCTTGTGGCTTTCGTCGGTACAAGTCCCCAATAACGGGACCACAATGGATACATCTTTATTAAATCCCTTCCAGTCGCTGGCGCGTCGTCGTTTGGTTTTTCCATTCAAATGTTCAAAAAATGTGGGGAGAATTTGGGCCTCCCTCCGCAAGGCCCCCCCACCCCCCCCCTATTCCACGGGGGTGAACCGAGTGAATGAGTGATGAGCGAGTGAATCGGTGGCGTGAGGCACGTATGGGCGAGGGCGCCCATGGGAGCCCTCAGCCCCGGTTCCAGACGCTTTGCCGTTGTCCCTGGCCGGAGCTCCGCGGCGGGGATACGATACCAAAACACAAGGATTTGTTGCCCCTGGACGAGGGCCCTGTTTCCAGTTACATCAGGACCGAAGTTTCCACATTGCTCTGCTGACAAAAAAAAAATCAAGAGAAAAGACGACAACACCAAACGCACAAGGCGAGCAGAAGAGGCTCAAGACCAGCACAAGGACTTCTGTTCATTTGGAATGTAGAATTCCCTTTTTTTTTTTTTTTTTTTTTTTTTTTTTGGGGGTAGGATATATCCCCCAATAAGACGGCTAAATCCATCACTGGCCAGTGCGCGGGATATGCTCTTTTGCACTGGAAAGAGGCCAGGAAGTGCTTTACGGACCATGTCCACAGTTTGGCCATCGGATGCAGGGGTTATTGAGTAATACCACTTTCACTTTGTGTGCAGGAGAAAACAAGATGGGGAGTGTGAGACTGGGAGGAGAGATGTGGCGCAAACATGCGTATTGAATTGCTGTTATTAACGCTATTAACGCATCATCCAACAATTAAACCCTTTCAGGTGGTGTTGGCAGATGAGGCTTGATTTTCCTGTATAATTTGGGCTTATCATTTGGGACACTGTTGTTGCGGCCGGTTCCAGAATTTACACTGCTGCAAGTCTTCAGTATTTGGCAGTATTGCCAAGGGTTCTGTGGTTTGTCTGCTTGTTTTATGACTTCTTAGAAAATCTTCGAAAGGCATCCGTGCTCTGGCCATGTTGCTCTGGAAAAAATGTACGACGGGGAGATATTTTATCTTTATCTTGGGATGGAAGGAGTAGGTTGAGTTTGTTGCAGAACCTCAGCATCCTGGACCATCTCTTTATCTATATCTAGCATACAGAAACCAAGGACATTCGGGTATAGTATAGAGTATTGTATGCTCACATAAAAGGTTCACCTCTGCCAGTACTTTTTATCTCTCATCACAACTTTCAATGACACAGGTTCCTAACCTGGCCTTCTCTCAATTTGACCACAAACTTCTTCTACTTCTACTTCTACTTCTCTTAATCGCATGAAGGGAAGTCGAAGGTAAAACATTTGCGTTAAGGGCAGCCTTGTCCTTTGTGCTGCCCATGTCTGGATTTGATGCTTTCTTGTTTTGCTGGTGTGGAACACATTGGTTTAAATGGTCCACGATGTGAGTTGCAGAAAAACAAGTGCAAAAAAAAGTCTCTCCTCGGGTGGCCAAAAGAGCCCCTGGAAATGTAACTCGTGACTTCAATTATATTCATTTCACGCGTGCGTGTCTTTGCTCTATTAGAAAGTTGCTGTAAAGCAGTGTTCAATAAAACTAAGATGAATACGAAAAGTATTTCTTCGCTTTTTTTATAAAAGGGCATTCAGCGTCAGTCTTTGAACAATCTTTATTTGCTACGCTTCCTTGTCAATCTCTACAAAGACACGATGATCCACCTTCAGCTTTGTCCTTTTGTCCATTTTTTTGGACAAGTGATTCAGGGAGCACGGAAGGCATCGGAACATCATTGAGGATGAGAGTGAAGGGCTTCATCCCCTGACCTCTCTCTCTCTCTCTCTCCTCTCTCTTTTAATGTGCCGAAGCGCTTTTGGTTTCTGCTGCCGGTAATGAGCGGCTTGTGGGTTCCAATGCCGCGTGGACCCCTGCTGTTAGACCCCCTTTGCCAAGTCTTCTACATTACATTACTTACTTTTCCCTGGTCTTGCACAGTGCGCCGCCACTGCCGTCACTACATCCTCTGCGCATGGGAGGTTGGACTCGCTGTAAGTTTTGCTCTGTGGATCATAGGTTATTATCTCAACATGTGATTCAGTAACGTTTTTATGCCCGGTAAATGATGTCTCGACGGTGGACCTGATGACTTTAACCCACGTGCAAAACCATCCCACCTCCTCTCCCGTTATCCTTATTATAATTTTTTTTTGCCTTTTGTAGACACATGCATGAAATCAATCATGAGCTCCGAGGTGAGGAGGGTCTGAGACGATGAAGCACCGACAGTCATGAAGACGAAGGTTTAACAGGAGCCGGCAGGACAGGTGGAGCACCGGGGGGGGGGGGGGGGGGGGGGGCGTTGTTCAGACGCCACTTAAGCCACCGTACCTTCCCCCCCCCCCCCCCCCCCCCCTCCCCCAGGTGTCTGGTCCGGTCCAGACCCCATCCATATCCGGTCTCAAACAGAGCCTCCACCCACCCCCGTGTGTAGGTTTTTTTTGTGCAACAATAAAAGTGTTGACATAAGGGCCGGAGTCATCAATTCTCTAATAGTTTATTCAGGCCTTTCGAGGATGACCATCAATCTCCGTTATTTTTTTACAAAAGGTGTCTCGCCCTGTCTTTGACATGTTCTGGCAAGGCACTTGTAACACCTTGATTGATTACAGCGTGTGTCCGTCCAAACCCTTGCAGCCGCTGTTCGTCTCCGTCTTGGACCCTGTGCGCTCTTCGCTGCAGCTCTTGGAGCGGCCATCTTCCCCCCCCCCATACCCCCCTGAGAGTTTGGATAATAAAGAGGTAAATCAGCCCATGAGTGGATTAGTGTACACAAGCTGCAGCTGCTGCTCCTGCCGTTGCCTGCGCTCCGCAAGCCGCCGTTAATTCACCACACCGACAGACGGCCGTGTCCGAGCTTGTGTTCACAACGCGGCCGTTTGAAATACCGACCGGCTAGGAAGGGGCTCCCAAACGCTGTCCTGATTCCCCCCCCCCTCTTGAATCCTATGAGCCTCACATGTGCTTTGCCCTTAATAAATCGCTGATAGATATACAAGGGAGGGTTAATAACTCATTGGACACCTGGGAGAGAAACTGGCACAGGGGCGGGGGGGGGGGGGGGGGGGATCTAGGGAGAGGAAACCAAACCAGGCCCCATGTTCATTTCCTCCACTGCCTTCAGAGAGGGACAAGTAAATTTTCGTTGAGACGTAGGCCTTTCTGTGTGCAGGCTAAAGTTTTCCCCAAAAATTATGGGCTCCCCCGATATATTTCCCTCCCAGCAGTCTTCCCAGGCGTGGTGCATGAGTAAACAGTGCCAGGAAGTTCAACATGTAATGGCTGTAGGGTCATATTTTACATCCCTGTGAACCGCATGCCGCTAGATGAGCTCCTGTCATTTCCTCATCTCTGCTCTGCTCCAGGAAGCAAAAGTAAAGAGAAACATCCACCCCAGTTCACTGACCTTTTGTGACTATAGGGCGGATCGTGTTCAATGCGCTTTAATGACCGGAGACGTCTTTGTCTCAGATGAAAACTCTCTGAACCGCGGTGGAGGTGTGGGCGTGGGACTGCTAAGGGCTGCTTGGCAGCCAGTGTGGTCACTTTCCCAGTACGGGGGAGAGCCTCGAGGGGCCTCGCCGGACGGCTCCGGGACATCTTTAGCAACCACCTCCCCCCGGGACCGCCTCGGGGGCCGCCCGAGTCGGGTCTGGCCCCAAAGCGAGGACCGCGGCCACAACAGAACTCTCGCGGTCCGTTTCATCGACGGTCCAGGTCCGCCGCATACACTGCCCCGCCTCTCCAGAGCGCACGGAGCGGCCGGGGGCCAACACAAACCCGGGAGAGCCAGACCAGACTCGCAGTGACCCCAAGTGAAAGAGTCCGTAGTGCCCGAGTCGTGGCCGAGGCTTGGACTCGTGCACTTACCCACCCTTCCCCAGCTGTCTCTCCAACATCTCTCTCTCTCTCTCTCTCATCATCATCATGAGGCTGACTCCCCTGGCATGTCCAACTGTCTTTTATCACAAGTTTGGACGTGGACACTACACTACTGGTTTGTTGTTTTAGTCGTTCTCTCTTTGCTCTCTCTTTTACTCTCTCTTTCCTTAATCCCAGCTCTCACCGCGTGTCCTGCAGTACAATCTTAGATTTAATTTCAGCCTTGCAAGAACCATGTTTAGTTCTTGGCTCTTGCAGCACTTCTTGCAGTTGTTTTGAATTGGTTTCTCTGTGGGTCACCAGGTTCGGCCTGACACACTGACCCGCAAGGCCTTTCAGGAGTTTCAGAAGCTTGTTTTTTTTTATGTATCCGTGTGTCTTTGGCAGCAACGCGTTCACAGAGGGCTGTAAATGTGATTTGTTTTCAGTGCGGTCGTTCATTTCACAAGGTGATCACCTACGCACAAGGACGTATGGCCGTATCGGCCCCCGGTCCAAGCCAAGTCATTATTGAGGAGATGATTACTCCGGCATATGTGATGCATATGTTCTTTAGTCACCGGATGTCTCTCTTCCAATGGCCCTCTTACGCATTCACACTTCCTCCTTCTCTGCTGCAAAACATTAGTAACCACAAACAAGAATACAATATCTCCTATGGGTCTGTTCCCAGCCACAGGCGTGACTGCAGGACGACGACCCCAACACCACACCACTGTCTCTAAATAAGAGCCAGAGTTGAGAGCTACATAATAAAATGTCTTATCAGTCATTTCCGCAATTCATCTCTGAATCTCCAGCAGCAGGACAAACTCCCCAAAGTGCACCCTGGGTAGTTGAGCCAAAATTGTGGCCTCCACTGCCCACCAGCCACAGCTGCCTGCACACAGTGACTACAACTCAGTCACTCATTCACCCAGCTGCCTGTACACACAGTGACTACAACTCAGTCACTCATTCACCCAGCTGCCTGTACACAGTGACTACAACTCAGTGACCCATTCACCCAGCTGCCTGTACACACAGTGACTACAACTCAGTCACTCATTCACCCAGCTGCCTGTACACAGTGACTACAACTCAGTCACTCATTCACCCAGCTGCCTGTACACAAGTGACTACAACTCAGTCACTCATTCACCCAGCTGCCTGTACACAGTGACTACAACTCAGTCACTCATTCACCCAGCTGCCTGTGCACAGTGACTACAACTCAGTCACTCATTCACCCAGCTGCCTGTACACAGTGACTACAACTCAGTCACCCAGCTGGTCACATGTCAACTATTGGGCTCAATTAATAATTTTCAGATGTGAGCTTATTTTCTTTGTTTTATGCTTCTGTGTTGCACACACACACACACGCACACACACGCGCACATGCACACACAATCTCAGACACATGCTTTTACTGAACTACGCTATGAGAGAGGTATCCGAGTGGCTCACGTATGTTTTGACGTTTCGATGACTCGGCCCCCGTGGATGTGTTTTAGTTCCTGTGATCAGGGTGACCTCAACCTTGTCCTTTTCTTCTCTTCTCTATGTGATCAGGCTTTAGGGTTTAGCGTCTGAAGAAAAAAGAGAAAAGGGGGAAAGAAGAGTGTGCAGCTTTTTTTGTACTGCATAGGGCTTTCTTAATGCATTAAATCCAGCTCCGGTGCACTCTGCCGACATTTTAATCTACCCTCCCCCGGGTGAGTGGATGATGGCCAGGCCAGAGGGGCCAAGAAGCAAGGCAACAAACAAGCTCTCCGTCGGGCTCCAGGAATCTGTTGCACTTGGAGAGGTCACCCGTCGGTTTTTGTTCTCCATTTCCTGAGTTCTCGGGCGTCCCCCTTTTTGGGTTAATCTCCAAACCATCGGCTCCCCTGTTCGCTTCAAATAGAATTCCAAAGGTTCTGGCCGTTCTCTTTTTTGGTGAATTTGGTGGAGTGGCGGGGAAGGGGTGGTGTTGGAAGAGCTATCGGTATGTTTCTGAAAGATTTTCCGGATGTCCCCTTGGATGAGGGTTCTCGGTTGGCGTCTTTAGAGCCAAAATGTTGGGTTTTTGGGGTTCTTTTTTTGTTATGGTACAATATGTGGAACACCCTGTCCTGGGAAAGAAGGTCGATCAATGTTATTATTGTTAACAAGACCCGTGGACTACATCTAAAGTTCAGCTCGGTATTGCGTGATTGTTGTTAAACACTGAAGTTTCATTTAGTCGGGTTTTGCCTTTTAAGTGCTCAAAATCGCTCAACATCCCACATCGCTCAACATCCCAAATCGCTCAACATCCCAAAAGCCAATTGGAAACATCACTTTCTTCCCAGTAATTGATTCCAGTATTGGAAAGGTATTTTTGCCATCTGTCGCAAACTAAATAAATAATATACGTATGTCGGGCTGGGATCTGGCTTGTAGATTGATATCAAAGCTCACTTTGGTATTAAGCAATGATTAGACGTTCCCAAAGACATGGGACAAAAGTCGACACAGAAAGTACAGGCTGTCCCAGCTGAGTGCGCCCTTGGGTTGCATGAACCAACCGCGTGTTCTCAATTCATATAGGGTTAACGCATTGTTCCAGAGCCGTACAAAACGGCTCTGGAACAATGTTTCACACGCTCATCGCAGGGGTTTGAGTTTGTGTCTCTACCCGATGTGTACGCCTCGTCACTGTGTGTCTCCGTGTGTTGTGGAACAAATTGGCCTTTATGCTATCACTAGAATGCCATACAATCTAAGCTAACTCTCTTGGCTAACTCGGTTAGTACCTGATGTCTAGTGGATATAGTGTGATTATATATGCACATGTTTCTGTGGACCCAGAGGTGTTCCAGAGCACATGGGGGGACATAGAACAGACTGTTGAAGTTAATGTTCTAAGAGGTCACCAACACCAAGAGCTCATCATCAAGAGGTCAACACATAGAGGCAAACACCCACGTGGAACCGAAAGGTTGCTGGTTCAAGTCCCACGAAATACCTGAGGTGCACCTGAGTTGAGCAAGGCACCAGACCCACCTACACTGCTCACCGGGGCCCTGGATATACAATAGCTGCCCACCGCTCCTAAGTCTAAGATGGGTTAAAATGTAGAGAAACTCATTTTGCTGTGTGTGTACAATGTATGTGACCATTAAAGGAGGATTCAATCCTCCAGATTTAGATTTATTGTATTATCAGTTATCTTTAAGATCCGTACCGTCTCCAACCATACCAACCTAGGTGAAGAATGTCTTCAGTTCTCCGGGACCGTGTGAGAGATACATGTGTTCTCTTGCCCTCCCTCATAGGTCTGTATGAGCTGCTGGCAGCCCTGCCCTTCCAGCTGAACCCCTATGTCAGCCGACCCGAGGACAACACCTTCCTGCTGGACATGTTCGGGGAGAAGAGCCTCCACTCGCTGGTCAAGGTATGGTCGTTTTTATTTCATTCGTTTGGTAATAAAGACGTTAGACATGTTCTACCCTCTGCCTTGTGTTGTTCATTCCCCATTGTCATGGGTAGCGACGTGGGGGAGAGTGAGGGAGGAACGGGGACTTAGGAGGTGAACCCAAATGCACGACACGATGACACGCGTATCCAAATAAAGATTCTTTACTGGTAAATACAGGAACACAAAAAATCACTTGGATGGAAAACGCATGAAGCTCAAAAGCAAAAGACTTCAATAACTTTAATAATAACCTGACGGTGGCATGACGTGGAACATGACGCTTGTTCATACACATGAAACAAGTACTCGGCATAACAACGAGACAGAATATATAATATATAATATACAATGACCGGCACCGAACAAAAGAAGACGCCGCCTATTTAAACACACGGGGCATAACAGGTGGTCCCAGGCAGCCAATAAGACGGGCAGGAAAACATGAGGGGGAAATTAACGGTGATGCGCTGCAGCTGCGGGGGAGCACTAACAAGGGGGCGTGGCTATCAGGACGAGGGCTGGGGAAATGATGACAGGAATACGGTACGTGTTAGGGGGCGTGGCTACCTGGACGAGGGCTGGGGAAACAGTGACGTGAATGCGGTACGTGATAGGGGGCGTGGCTACCTGGACGAGGGCTGGGGAACCGGTGACGTGAATGTGGTACGTGATAGGGGGCGTGGCTACCTGGACGAGGGCTGGGGAACCGGTGACATGAATGTGGTATGTGATAGGGGGCGTGGCTACCTGGACGAGGGCTTGGGAAACTGTGACATGAATGCGGGACATGGCTATCCGGGTGAAGGCTGGGGAAAGGGTGACATAAATGCGGAACGTGAAAAGGGGGCGTGACTACCTGGACGAGGGCTGTGAACGCTGGGAGGCAGAACTGCCAATCCTGACACCCATCTCTTGGACTCCCTGTTGCCTCCTCTCCGTTTCCACTGCTTTGGTTTCACTTTCATTTAATTTCCGAGTTATATAACCCATATGATGAAAACACACAGGCACTTTCGGAAATCCAAATATTTTCATTGTGCCTCATTTTGCCTTCACCTACGCTTACCGTTATCACAAAGTTTAGTACACATTTACAAAGTTGATTGCCTTTTCATGATGCCCACATCCTTTCCTTGACCTGCTACCTCCCTTTTTCAAACTCTCCAGGTTCCCTGCCTGTGACAGCTACTAGGTAGCTACAATCAACGAGTGGACGTCCAATTACGTTTGCACAGTGACGTGATGAGCTAATACACTTTTTTGGAGATCAACACTGCTGCCACACACCATTATAATGGCTTATTTAGGGATCCTCCCAACAACAATGACACAGGGTGATGAGGAAACCGGTGCATAGGTTTTGTAGTGAACAGAGCTAGCGCATGACTCTAACCAAACTCTAATCAGTCTAACGGGGGCCAGGTGAGGCTGCTTCAACCAGAATCTAATCAGTCTGACTGGGGCCAGGTGAGGCTGCTTCAACCAGACTCTAATCAGTCTGACTGGGGCCAGGTGAGGCTGCTTCAACCAGACTCTAATCAGTCTGACTCGGACCAAATGAGGCTCCTTCAACCAGCCACCAACCACACACACACTCTTCACATTGTTTTGGTCGTCTCATGTTCCCAATCCTTACCTTTATTTGTTGGATCAGGACATCGGAGTCATGGAAGACGGGTCCGTAACCATGTAAAGTTGCGTTTTGGAACCAAAGTCCGGAGGTCGGGGGCCCCCGAGGAAAACCAGAAGGCTTTCGTTGGCTCCCCGGGTTTGTTATGGATGGCTGCAGAATAAGAGCTTCATGAGACCAGATAATGATGGGCAGGGCCTTTGCTTGTTCAGGCTCCTGTTCCCGTCGGGCCCCCAAAGAAAACACAAGGCGCATGTGTGGCCGATGGAGTGTTGTTAACCAAGGTGGCTTTGTGTTTCCAACCCCGCCCAGCCGGGGGCCCCTGGACTTCACCTGGCCTTCAGGGGCCGGCTGTGGTTTCAACTAATCTGCAGAGACCCCCCCCCTTTCTCAAACATGAGGGCTCTACAGTGTGTACATAACGTAATGTTAGCATGTAGTATTACTTGTATTAGGGTGATGTTTAACATGCTTGATGTATAAGCAGAGGAGTGGCCGGCTCGCATGCTATTGACTCGCGAGACAAAAAACTAGCTTGCTTTTCCCAAGCTTACGTGTCCCCCTTCTGCGAACGGGTCTACGGTTTCAAAATATTCGGTTTATTAGGACACAGGGGAAACCAAGAATGACCAAGTGGATAACGAGTGATGTCTGGGGGAACGTACCGGGTCCGACCTCAACTTCAAATCGGGCAGTCAAAAATGCGACAAGACGTGTGTAACATAGCTGGTCCAGTTTCTAGGAGCCATTTCTCAGTGTCCATCCTGGTCTCGTCGTCGTGGTGGCGGCGGCGGCGGCGGCGGGGACGGAGGAGGTCGACGACCGTTCGAGGGATGGGTCCTTTCAGATGTGTTCATTCAATGTCTTTGTTTCCACGCCGTACCGGTCCAAATGGGAAAAACCTGCGAACCGCCGAATTCTGAAACGAACGGCATCTCTGAAATTAGTGCGTAGAACGCAAACTCTCTCGCTGTAATAGTGGAGCTGTCAGAATTGAGGTACACCTTCAAGTCGTTGTGATGACGCCGTTGAATAAAAAGTAGAATACATTGGGACACGTCCTCCACACCGACGCAGCCTGATCTCTTGCTACTGTAAGAGAACATACCCCTACCCCTCCATTAAAGGGGAATAATGTGAAATCCCTCAGCCATGAATGAAATAAGAAGGCATCAGGGGAACTTTAAAAGAGCCGCCTCTTCATCCTTGGTACACATCAAGACCTTCTCTTTATTGGAGCCCATTTCCATCCTTTTTTTCCTTTCTTTTTTCTTTGGTCAAAGGGAAACGGGAAAGCAGCTTTTAGCGTCTCTTATCGTTAGTGCCCGAGCACTAAGTGGAGAAGGTCGGCCAGCCAAACTCCAGACAGGCACAATTGTGTGCGTTTCCTCTCTGAGTTTATTTTTTGTCTTCTTCTTCTTCTTCTTCTTCTTCCTCCTCTGTACCAAGATGTGAGCCAGCCTGTCAGCTGCGGCTGAGCCAAGGGTGGAGGCTAGACACACACACACACACACACACACACATACACATACACATACACATACACACGCCAGACTACAGAACAACCGTCTCGTCTTTCGGCCCCGGCTGGCGAGACACAGAGCGCCCAGGTGAACATGGCTAACGTCAGTGGCACGCCATTAATAAAAAACCTTAATGGTCCTCTTCCTCTCTCCGGCTTCGCCACAAACTCCCACAGATATTCCACACGCTGGATTCCACAAGTAAGGCCGCCTGTCCGATACTACTTCAGAGCGTGCACACACACACACACACACATACACATACACACACACATCACGTCTCGCTAATCTGACAGGCCGAGGCAGGCTGGGTCATGGTATGGAAACGCTCAGGCTTCACCTTGGTAATTATGGAGCATCACTTACTGCTATCTGCAGGGAAAAGGACCAAAGGAAGAGGTGACACGGGAGAGAGAGAGAGAGAGAGAGAGAGAGAGAGAGAGAGAGAGAGAGAGAGAGAGAGAGAGAGAGAGAGAGAGAGAGAGAGAGAGAGAGAGAGAGAGAGAGAGAGAGAGAGAGAGAGAGAGAGAGAGAGAGAGGAGAGAGAGAGAGAGAGAGAGAGAGAGAGAGAGAGAGAGAGAGAGAGAGAGAGAGAATGACTGGAGGAGAGGGAGGGGCAGGGGGATGGGGGATGAAGATGGCAAAAAAAAGGTCTTAAACCAGATCCGTCTCCTTGCCGTCTTTCCTCAACTCTCCTCCTTCTCAGCCCCACTCGGGGATCCGGACAATCTGGTGTCCCCTTGCTAATCTGATTATTATGTCACACGGATGAAGTGAATGTTTTAATATTGACATCTGGCTGTGGCCCCCCCCCCACCCCGGTGCTCACGGGTCCCCCCTCAGCCTCTGGAGACCCTCTAATGGCAGCCGCTGTCTGGGCCCTCGCGTGGAACGAAAGAGGATTGCTTACGCGTGCGGCGGCGTGCGGCGGCGTGGAGCGACTACAGACCTCTGCCCCCCCCCCCTCTCTCCCCTCACCCCCACAATTAAAGAGAGAGCTGCTCATGTGTTCTTTCTAGTATTTCCTAGCTCTTCCGCTGCCAACTTACCGCTCCGCCAAAGAAAAAATAAAGCCACAGGAAATATAATACAATGTTCAATTTCCACCTGCCACAGGTGTGGGACTCCTTGAAGACCAACTTTCTGTCAGCGGCCGTTCAGACCGGGGGCCCCAGAGCTTTTTCGCTTGTGGTCACTGCGCTTTTCCCCCTTCATTCTGGCCCACTTAGATGCTAATAGGTATGTTGCTAAGCCTGGTGTAACGTTATGCTATTCAAGAGGCAAGGGGTTGCTTAATACTGTGTTTTTGTTTTATTGCTGACATCTGTCCATCGCGATAACTTGGTCTTGGCCCGAGCAGTGGGGCTCTGTTGTGTTTTGCTTGAATGGGTGTTCGGATATCAAGTCCTACCACACTGCGGTACATCGGGACTAAGACCACATGCGTTTCTCTTCGTAGTTTCACATACCATGTTGTGCAATAAGGACACAACGGATTACACCTGCCGTCCATTAAGCACACTTAGAGATGTGTTGAAATGGATCAATCAGTCCAATTACATTGTTGTGATGACTTGGGACTGCACTGAGACCTTTTCTGCCAAAATGTACAATATTTTAGAATCTGAGGAGAATTAGAATTATTCTCTCCATCGGCTGTTCAGACAACGATGACAATGTGTGCCGGTACTTTATAGCCTTTCAAACGGTTTGATTTAAGAGGTGGCTATTATGGAGGTGAATGCTGCAACCACAAGCTAAACAAGCCACCTGAAGTGTAGCTCTTTATCTAGGTGTGGCCCCGTGAAAAACATTGCGAAACTATTGAAAGACCCGAGCGTTTTCAGTGGCGAAAAACGTCAGCGTAGTGTGTAGGTAAAGGCCGAACCAGAGGGGGAAAGATGTGTTTACACGTTTAGTGTGGACATGGTCTCCTACACCCCCGCTACTCCTCCTCCATCGACCCGATGCTCCGGCACCGAGGGAGATCTCACGAAAAGTTTTAGTTTCGGTAACCTTCTGTGCTCTTTCCTGTGCACCTCCGTACTCGGCCCACAGCAATAAAAGCCCCGCTAATCGCCTCTGGTGCCGGCCCCGGGGCCCGTAAGCCGACCTGCTGCTCACACTGTCTGTGGTTAGCACGTCCAGCACCTCGCTCCCTCCTCCGAGAGATCTACGTTTATTGTTTCGGGGGAACCGGAGCCCTCGCCGAGAGGTGAGCAAACACCTGCGGGCTGCCTTGCCGAAGGGAACCTCGGTCTTGGGTTGATGGGTGACCTCTGTGGCGCTTCACGCTCCGTGCGAGGGAGTCTGTTTTTAAACGTGGCGTTTTGTTTCACAGCGTAGAAACTTTTTTATATATATATATATATATATTTATTTATTTTTTTACAAAAGGTCATTACGGATCGTGCAGCCGTTGGCTATATAACGTTTGAGTGTGCCACTTACTCACTTAGAAGTTTAGGCTTTTTTTTTTTTTACACCAGCCCACAGGTTATTTACGGTTTGAAAGTCTCAGCTGCGTGGAGCGTAAATCGTCCTCCTTGGCGACGTTATTCCCAACGCCCGGGCTCACCTCCAAAATATTTGTTCTAAGTGTTTAATAACAGAGCACAGCTTGAAGTCAAATAGCACGCCTCTGCATCCACAAACAAGTGGCTATGCGTTAGAGGGGTGGAGCACCTTAGACGGCTGGATGATGGATGAAGCCTTAGGGGGCGGGGTTCTGATAAGTAAAGATCAGGCATCAGGTAGGGGGGGGGGGGGGGGGGGGGGGGTGGTGCTCTCTGGATACTAAATCCCTAAACGTGAAGCCCAGACGGGTCCACAGAAGGGGCACCGAGTTTTAGAGGGAGGGGCTTCAGAAGCAGACTAGCGTCTAACGACTCGCACGACCCAGATTCCGTTAGATAAATGTCCGTATCGGTAATCAAGGAGTCCACTCCCGCTGACCCCGATTTACATTTTGGTGTATTCTTCTCTGAGGAAAAAGAAAATGATGGATCCAAAGTGGAACCAGAAGGTCGACACAATATGACGCCAATCTTAATAAGATATGGCACATAGGAGTGGGAGCAGAGGATATGGAAAGTCTTTTTTATCAAAATGCATTGCCGGCGTTATACACTGTATTTACAGCTCCCCGACGTCCCCAGAACCCGAATACATACGCACATTCATCCATACGTATCAAGCTGCCTGATCCTCACCTGCAGATTTGAAAGATTGTCCACCCAGAATTTCTGTGTCCAATTGTCTGCAACTTGAAGCTTGTCAAATCAGTCTGGGCCAATAAGTCATGAGCATTAGTTCTGGCATTGTGCCCTCGATACAGTACTGCAGTGCATACATTACACACACACACACACACACACACACACACACACACACACACAGTGAATCCTCAACCTTTCAACCAACTTCAAGTTTGACGCAAGAGACAAACCTAAATGAAGAGGGTTAGGACCCTCAACATGAATCTACATTCTTCTTTTAGTCAAGTGTTTAACTGAACTAGTTTAAAGGAGTTTGTTTGGCAAAAAAGACTACACATTTTACATTTTTTGAGTAACAATAAACTGTAGACAAGTGTTTTTCATGCAGAGAACCTGGAGAAGTATTTCACGTGCTGAGAATAATAATCATGCACAGGACCCATTTAAAACACATTATCCCCCCGTGATGTCAATCTATGTTATGTCACAAACACCACAACGTTGGGTGACATTCCAGCCTGTGTAACTCTACTCGGCCCGGGCATGTTCCCTTTGGCAGAGTGATGGAATACGGCACTGTCGTCTCCCGGCTACGGCGAGAACCACGGCACACTGTCCAGGACACGGTGCCCCTCGGTGCCAGGTCCAAAGATGAGGTTCTACGGCGTAAGCCGACCGGCCTGATGAAACCAGAGCCCGCCTCAGTGCTTCTCCTGCTGCGCCTTGAATAAACACAAGGGACTTGGCGGCTATTGCAGTCGCGACCCTGTGGTTCTGTCTGCCGTGGCCGGCCTCCCATCTTCCCCCGACGTGGTCTGGTTCAGACGGCCACGGGCCTCGACAACCGTGTGTTCTGGATCAGTCGAAGCAAATGACGCCCTGGGGGATTAGCGGAGGCTTGTTACGGGATCTGTAAGCCCCCGGTTGCCTGGATCTTGAAACGGGAGCAGGGGGGAAAGGAGGTCAATGCTGACCCGCCTGACGTGCGTGGTTCCTGGGCGGTGGATGTTAACCAGAGGACCTTGAGCCACGGCGTGGGCCTCAGACAGCAGAAATACTATCCAGCCCTGTGATCTCCAGACTTCGGCCTCCATCATCGCACCACTCCATCTTTCAAGCCCCCCCCCCCCCATTCTTGGTTTGTGCCAGGATTCGGTTGCTGTATAATGTCTGGATTAGGATTTATGAGACGGGCCGCTCTTCTTGGGTTGTGTCTGTGGAGACAGGTTAGAGACTGTCTGTTGACGATGTCTCTGTGATGCGCTGTAGACTTTTTGGCCCTATGCGTGTGGAGGTTTCTGAACGGTAAATAGACAGCCAATATGGCTGGAAAAGTGGAACCGGCAACTCTTTGACCTTGTTACCACAACGACAAAAGCTTCCAGAGGCGAGAGAATGGACATGGCAAATGGCCAATCCTATGTGGTGTCATTTTCAATGTTCACCTGTTCACCTTCCATTCATATTCCCGATTCCTTTCTTGCGTTTTATTTTGAGCCTGTGGGTCTTTCTGGAAGCAGAACAACTCGAGGCCGTACCTCAGTGTACCCTCCAGGTGTACCCTCCAGGCCCCCGGCCCTGGGCAGGGCCGGGGGCCTGGAGGGTACACCTGCCTCCGTGTTCATTCATCTCCAGCTTTTGAAGCCCCCAAAACGTCGGTGTACTTGATGCTCACTGATATTAAAATGCCCCTCTGTGATTCCGTGACCTGATTTTGTTTTACTGGGGAATGCCTGTCTTTGATTAGCATCGGCGTCCTCTAAGCAGCCTAAGCATGTGTACTCATGTGCCTGCTGAGCCCTTCCAGGCTGCAGGACACTCTCACTTGTACTCTACTCCTGCTTTAATTGTATTCCTTAAGCACGTCAAACCTCACCGGTTGGGAGAGAGAGAGAGAGAGAGAGAGAGAGAGAGAGAGGCTACGTTTCTTTTTATGGCATGATGACTTTAAAATGTGCCACCACGTCACAGACAAGACACTTGGATGGTATCCTGAGTTGTAAATAAAAGCATTTCAATCACGCAAAATTTGTTCACGGCGAGAAATTCCACAGCCGCTCGGTAAGGCGAGATGGTTGAGCAACTACCTAAGCAGATGTCGCCCGGACCTGTGGTGTGTTTGCAAGCTGTGCAGCCACTGGCGCTCTCTCTCTCTCTCTCTCTCTCTCTCTCTCTCTCTCTCTCTCTCTCTCTCTCTCTCTCTCTCTCTCTCTCTCTCTCTCTCTCTCTCTCTCTCTCTCTCTCTCTCTCTCTCTCTCTCTCTCTCTCCTCTCTCTCTCTCTCTCTCTCTCTCTCTCTCTCTCTCTCTCTCTCTCTCTCTCTCTCTCCGTCCTTTTCATCTGGCTCATAGAAGATAGGCTCCAGAGAGATGGACTAACTTGAACCTGTCTCTCTCTCTCTCCTGTCTGTTTTTATGTTTGGCTTTGTACTGGAACGGAGAAGAGTACGTGAAAAGCTTTATCTAAGGCATATGGTCTCATGGAGCTTTGTTGGGTTTTCCAACCTGTGCTGTGTCTTGCAGTAAT
>CM051020.1:14003954-14006454 GCA_027704905.1 Muraenolepis orangiensis
CCTCCTCCCCCACCACCAGATGAGGGGGGAGACACTGTATCAAACCCTCCTCCCCCACCACAAGACACGAGGGGGAGACACTGTATCAAACCCTCCTCCCCCACCACCAGACGAGGGGGAGACACTGTATCAAACCCTCCTCCCCCACCACCAGACGAGGGGGGAGACACTGTATCAAACCCTCCTCCCCCACCACCAGACGAGGGGGAGACACTGTATCAAACCCTCCTCCCCCACCAGCCAGACGAGGGGGGAGACACTGTATCAAACCCTCCTCCCCCACCACCAGACGAGGGGGGAGACACTGTATCAAACCCTCCTCCCCCACCACCAGACGAGGGGGGAGACACTGTATCAAACCCTCCTCCCCCACCACCAGACGAGGGGGGAGACACTGTATCAAACCCTCCTCCCCCACCACCAGACGAGGGGGGAGACACTGTATCAAACCCTCCTCCCCCACCACTAGACGAGGGGGGAGACACTGTATCAAACCCTCCTCCCCCACCAATAGACGAGGGGGGAGACAATGTATCAAACCCTCCTCCCCCACCACCAGACGAGGGGGGAGACACTGTATCAAACCCTCCTCCCCCACCACAAGACGAGGGGGGAGACACTGTATCAAACCCTCCTCCCCCACCACTAGACGAGGGGGGGAGACACTGTATCAAACCCTCCTCCCCCACCAATAGACGAGGGGGGAGACAATGTATCAAACCCTCCTCCCCCACCACCAGACGAGGGGGGAGACACTGTATCAAACCCTCCTCCCCCACCACTAGACGAGGGGGAGACACTGTATCAAACCCTCCTCCCCAAAATAGATTTAGTCTCATTTCTTATTTTTAAGACTGATCGCGTTTCAGAAAATGGAAATGCCGCCATTGTGGTGGGGGGGGGGGGTGTGTGGTGTGTGTGTGTGTGTGTGTGTGTGTGTGTGTGTGGAATCATATAGACGTACAGTTTTGGGGGCAAATTTCATTTCAGGCTTGGGTTTCCAAGTAATGGAGCCATAATATTTATCGCCTTAGTTAAAACGACACATTGACCTATGTCCCCCCCCCCCCGCCTTCACCACACACACACACACACACACACACACACACACACCACACACACACACACACACACACACACACACACACACACACACACACACACACACACACACACACACACACACCACCTACAGCACTGTCCAAAACACACACATGCCTCGTGACTGACATTACCCATGCACCACCGGGAATGCTTGCTGCTTGGGTAACGGGGTTCTGTATTACGTTCATATATATATATATATATATATATATATATATATATATATATATATATATATATATATATATATATATATATATATATACACACATACACACTACACACACACACACACACACACGCACACCGCACACACACACACACAGCACACATATATTGTTAGATTTAAATAGAGATTTAAAGATTATATTCTTAAAAAACGTACATCTTTGAAACCTGTGTGTGTGTATCCACGCGCATTGACACACCACACATGCGCTTGCACACACACACACACACACACACACACGTTATCTAAACCACATCTGTATGTGTATGCACACATATCCCACACACACACACACACACACACACACACACACACACACACACACACACTCCATCTCTCATTATGTCTCAAGTGCATGCAGATGCATCGCTTGTCCCCTTGAGCAGAGTGTAATGTGCCACATTACATTAATCCAACGAGGGAAGGGGGGAGGAGGGAGAGGGGAGAGAGGGAGAGAGGGAGAGGGGGGGGAGAGAGGAGAGGGGGGGGGAGAGAGGGAGAGAGGGAGAGGGGGGGGAGAGAGGGAGAGAGGGAGAGAGGGAGAGGGGGGGGGAGAGAGGGAGAGAGGGGAGAGGGATAGAGGGGGGGGGAGAGAGGGAGAGAGGGGAGAGGGGATAGAAGGGGGGGGGGGAGAGAGGGAGAGGGGGGGAGGGATAGAGGGGGGGGGGGGAGAGGGAGAGGGGGGGCAGACGTGAGCTGTCTTGGCGTGCGCCGCGTTCCGTCTGCAGCCGCGTTGATCACAGCCTTTTATCAACCCCGTCGTCGAGGAGCAGAGGAGGAGGAGAGGAGGAGCAGAGGAGGAGCAGAGGGGAGAGCAGAGGGGGAGCAGAGGAGGAGCAGAGGGGGAGCAGAGGAGGAGCAGAGGAGGAGCAGAGGAGGAGCAGAGGAGGAGCAGAGGAGGAGCAGAGGAGGAGCAGAGGGCGAGCAGAGGAGGAGGAGGAGGAGGAGGAGGAGAGGAGGAGCAGAGGAGGAGGAGAGGAGGAGGAGGAGAGGAGGAGGAGGAGGAGGAGGAGGAGAGGGCGAGCAGAGGAGGAGGAGGGAGAGGAGGAGGAGGAGGAGGAGGAGAGGAGGAGGAGGAGGAGGAGGAGGAGGAGGAGGAGCAAAGGAGGCTGCCAGATGAACGAAGCCGCTGTGCCGGCAAGCCAAAAACTCTCTGCCGCTCGTTCT
>CM051020.1:14016454-14083954 GCA_027704905.1 Muraenolepis orangiensis
AGTCAGGGCCCTTTCCTAGCCATGTGCTACCTATTAGGGCGTAGCTGTTATTGCTACTCTTTTACACACAGGCACCGCTCGGCGTGTTCTGAGGCCGAGGGGGGATAGGGGTCAGGGTGGGAGAGGGAGGGAGGGAGGGAGGGAGGGAGGGTGGGAGGGAGGGAGGGAGGGAGGGAGTTAGGAGGTAGGACCCCGTCCCCGGAGTCAGGGGGGGTAAGAGGAGCCCAGATGACCTGGGAAAGACCGTTCCCAGGTCATCACACACGCAGTGGGTGTGTTTCTTAAAGAAGGAAAGTGTAGCTTTGTGTCTTTCCCAGAGTTATGGTGTGATGTTATTGTTTGGAGTAGTGTGTAGTGTGCTTACATCTGCACTCATCTTGTCTCTATAGCAACTCACGATCTCTACGTCAACAAGTCGGCAAGATTTTTTTACATTAGTAAATCGAGTCGCTAACACACAACTTTAGCTCCGCCATCGAATAGGGACGGAGGTTATGTTTTCACCCGTTTGTCTGTCTGTCTGTCTGTTAGCAAGATAACTCAAAAAGTTATGTAAGGAATTGGACAAAACTTGGGCCAAGGAACAGTTGATTCAATTTTTGAAGCAGATCTGTATCCCAATACGGATCCAGGAATTGTTTGAAGGATTCTTTAGCAACAAGTGTTGCTTTTAGAGGGATTGTTTGGGCCTCAGAAATATGGCACTCTATTTTTTTAAATATTTCATCCAAAATAATTGTCCTGGTTTGTACGTGTGCGGTGTGTGTGTGGTGTGTGTGGTGGGAGTACGTCTGTGTGTGTGTGTGTGCGATTGGCACCCGGTCTGCCCACAAGCTTGTCACCAGCTGTATCGGGTGCCCTGAGTGACAGCACCTCGGCGTTAGGAAGCACGCCGTGCGGCCGGCGTTCCTCCGAAAGAAATCAAACACTCGGAACTGGATACAGTGGCACACGGGAAGAGGGGGAAAAGGATGGCGGTTGTCTCTCTCACCAGCCCTCCATCGCTTCCCTACAGAGAAGGAGGGAGAGAGAGGAGGTGAGAGTGAGAGTGAGAGAGAGAGAGTGAGAGAGTGAGAGAGAGTGAGAGTGAGAGTGAGAGTGAGAGAGAGAGAGAGAGAGAGAGAGAGAGAGAGAGGAGAGAGAGAGAGAGAGAGAAGAGAGAGAGAGAGAGAGAGAGAGAGAGAGAGGAGAGAGAGAGAGAGAGAGAGAGAGAGAGAGAGAGGAGAGAGAGAGAGAGAGAGAGAGAGAGAGAGAGAGAGAGAGAGAGAGAGAGAGAGAGAGGAGAGAGAGGGGCAGGCAACCCAATCGACTCTACTAATATTTGCACGGTAATATTTTACCCAAACCTGCAATAGAGCTCAGACCGATGTACACTGCTCTGTGGCCAAAACCTGAATTATTCTCGTGGATAGGAGTGTGTGTGTGCGTGCGCGTCCCGGAGTCACTCCACGTGTCATAAATAGAACGGTTGCCAAAAGGGCTGTAAACACAATTCATTGACACACACTTTATTTATAGCGTCCCGCTTTTAATACGGAACAAACGTCTTCCACAAACACACGTTTAAGAAGACGTTTTATATTCCTTACCTCTTCTGGTTCCACCGCGGCGAGGACCGGCGGTTACCGACGCACTGATGTTGATCTCCCCCGGGACGGGGGCCCTCGCATCTGTTCTAACACGGGAACCACAGCGCTCCACCACCAGAATGAGATGCCTGATCGGACGCCCAGCCACCGGCTGGATGCTGCATGACCTCAGAATATTAAACAGGAGGGGGAGGAGGAGGAGGAGAAGGGGGAGGAGGGGGTGAGGAGGAGGGGGAGGAGAAAGAATACATTGAATTATGAAGGGGAAAAAAAATGGATTGTTTGAGTTGGAGGGAAGAGAAAAAGAAGAGTAATTAACCGGATGAAAGATGAGACGAATGGAAAGTGTGTGTGTGTGTGTGTGTGTGTGTGTGTGTGTGTGGTGTGTGTGTGTGGTGTGTGTGTGTGTGTGTGTGTGTGTGTGTGTGTGTGTGGTGTTGTGTGTGTGTGTGTGTGTGTGTGTGGTGTGTGGTGTGTGTGTGTGGTGTGTGTGTGTGTGTGTGTGGTGTGTGTGGTGGCCGCTTTAGTCCCTGTGGAACACGGCCACAGCGTGTGCCTTGCCTCTCCACTCTCTCCCCCTCCTCCTCCTCCTCCCTCCTCCTCCTCTGCTCCCAGTTAGCAACATCTTGAACGCTGTACTTGAAGTGAGCTCCCATGTCATAAAACACACATCCTCAGTTCCTCTCTCCTAGTCTTCCCCCTTCTCTCCTCTCTCCTAATCTGCCCCCCTCCCCTCCTCTCTCCTAATCTGCCCCCCTACCCTCCTCTCTCCTAATCTGCCCCCCCTCTCCTTCCCCTGTCGGTCTGCTCCTGTCTGTCTGTCTCCCTCCCCCTGTATGTCTGTCTCCCTCTCCCTGTATGTCTGTCTCTCTGTCTGTCTGTCTCCCTCTCCCTGTCTGTCTGTCTCCCTCTCCCTGTCTGTCTTTCTCCCTCTCCCTGTATGTCTGTCTCCCTGTCTGTCTGTCTCCCTCTCCTGTATGTCTGTCTCCCTCTCCTGTCTGTCTGTCTCTCCTCCCTGTATGTCTGTCTGTCTGTCTCCTCTCCCTGTATGTCTGTCTCTCTCCTGTATGTCTGTCTCCCTCTCCTGTATGTCTGTCTCTCTCTCTGTATGTCTGTCTCCCTCTCCCTGTATGTCTGTCTCCCTCTCCCTGTATGTCTGTCTCTCTGTATGTCTGTCTCTCATGTCTGTCTCCCTCTCCCTGTATGTCTGTCTCTCTGTCTGTCTCCTCTGTATGTCTGTCTCCCTCTCCCTGTATGTCTGTCTCCTCTGTATGTCTGTCTCTCTGTCTCCTCCCTGTATGTCTGTCTCCCTCTCCCTGTATGTCTGTCTTCTGTCTGTCTGTCCCTCTCTGTATGTCTGTCTCTCTGTCTGTCTCTCTCCTGTATGTCTGTCTGTCTGTCTCCCTCCCCCTGTATGTCTGTCTCCCTCTCCCTGTATGTCTGTCTGTCTGTCTGTCTCTCTCCCCTGTATGTCTGTCTCCCTCTCCTGTATGTCTGTCTGTCTGTCTCCTCCCCTGTATGTCTGTCTCCCTCTCCCTGTATGTCTGTCTGTCTGTCTCTCCCCTGTATGTCTGTCTCCCTCTCCCTGTATGTCTGTCTGTCTCCCTCTCCTGTCTGTCTGTCTCTCCCTGTATGTCTGTCTCTCTCTGTCTGTCTCCCTCCTGTATGTCTGTCTGTCTCCTCTCCCTGTATGTCTGTCTCTCTGTCTGTCTGTCTCCTCCTGTATGTCTGTCTCCCTCTCCCTGTCTGTATGTCTGTCTCCCTCTCCCTGTCTGTCTGTCTGTCTCCCTCTCCCTGTATGTCTGTCTCCCTCTCCCTGTAGTCTGTCTGTCTGTCTCCCTCTCCCTGTATGTCTGTCTGTCTGTCTCCCTCCCCCTGTATGTCTGTCTCCCTCCCCCTGTATGTCTGTCTCTCCCTCTCTCGCTCTTTGTTTGTTTATTCGTTTGTTGTATTTCTTTACCTGAGGGTATATAACACACACCACACACACACACACACACACACACACACACACACACACACACACACACACACACACACACACACACACACACACACACACACACACACACACACACACACACACACACACACAGTTTCTTCCTAGTGAGTTTCTTCCCACAGGCCATCAGGACTGTGAACACAGATCTCACCAGGGCCCCCCACTAAGTACCACATACTGCTCATCTCATGCACACACACACACACACACACACACACACACACACACACACACACACACACACACACACACACACACACACACACACACACACACACACACACACACACACACACACTCACACGTAGATACACATAGCATACACACACTCATACGTTACCATACATTTCTTTCTATTTCCTGGACCATATACTTACGTATATTCATCCAGCTCAATTCAAAATACTGTTGCATTGACTTGATTATATATTTTATAAATATTTTTTATATTTGTATATGCTCAGTTTATACATAGTTTATTAGAAGTGTTTCTATATTTATTTATTTATTTATTATTTATTTATTTATTATTGTTATATATATTATATTATATATAATATATTGTTACATCATTTCTGTAAGGCACTGCCACTTTCATGTCACTGCTCATCCTGCAGCATGTGTCTGTGACAAATGAAGTTCTTGTATCTTACAGCTTGAACACACCCCCCCCCCCCCCCCCACACACACACCCCCACCCCCCCCCCCCCACACACACACACCCCCCACTCCGTCTCCATGGGACACGGAGTCGTTAAATAGTTTGACAGACGAACGCCTCTCAATGGCATCCTTCATGTCTCGCTGTCTCGCTCTCCCGCTTCTGCTGCTTCTTCTTCTCTTCTTCTTCTTCTTCTTCTCTTCTTCTTTCTTCTTCTTCTCTCTTTTTTTTTAATGCGAACCTGTGAAATACCGGAGCCGGACGAGAACTTCCAGACTTTGAGTCCAGCGGAACGCCGCCTTGCAAAAGAAAAAAAGATATATGGAAAAAATTGCCACCCGTCGGAGGAGGAGGAAGAAAGTTCTAGAAACACGGCGATCACAGGGGACGACGACGACATTCACATCTCTCTCTCTCTCTCTCTCTCTCTCTCTCTCTCTCTCTCTCTCTCTCTCTCTCTCCTCTCTCTCTCTCTCTCTCTCTCTCTCTCTCTCTCTCTCTCTCTCTCTCTCTCTCTCTCTCTCTCAGTCTGAGCGATGGCCCTGTGAAAAGCTCTCGATGTCTTTAATCAGAATTGGGTATTGGGTCCCCTGGCGTCGGACCCCGATGACGATCACCACATGCAGCCAGCGGTATTGGTCAGGGGGGGCCCATCCGTACTGTGTGTGTCAGCTATCTGCCTTCTCTCTCCTCCTCATCCTCCCGGGTTATAGAGCCACACATGACAGATTGAACCTGCGGCCTTGTGCCATACTGGGCTTTTGAGGCTCGGTCTGAATGATGACCCTTGTTTCATTTCATTTCTGTTTTTTATCCACGGGCAGTGGGCCTACTGAACTGCTAGGAGCGCTTCAATGCCCGTAACATTGTCATTAACATTACACTCACGTCATACTTTGCTGGACTTCCTGGACTTATTACTTATTGCACTACTGGCCCTTTAAAATGCATTTAAATGTGTTTTGCACAATTCTACACATGTCCATATCATCCTTCAGTCACTTTTATGTTAATATTTCTATTGATATTTCTATGATATAGTATTTTGATAATATTGGGTTTTACAAATTTGTACTGCGGGAGTAAGCGTTCCAGCGTTGTACTTTTTATTTGCCACTTACATATGGGCAAATACAATTTTTGAATCTTGACCATTGCTTCTCTTTATTGTCCCTCACCCTCCCTCCCCCTCCCTTCCTCCCCTCCCTCCCTCACCCTCCCCCCTCACCCTCCCTCCCCCCAGGGCCTGCTGTCCGTGCACGACATGGTGGCCCAGAAGAACTACGAGCCGGAGCTTCCTCCGCTGCCCGACGACCTGGACGAAGACGAGGACTCGGTGAAGATCATCCGTCTGGTCAAGAACAAGGAGCCGCTGGTCAGTCCCCTCACGCCGCTAGTTGAATTATTGTTACCGAGGACCGAGGTTATGTTGACACTCCCCGTTTGTCTGTATGCCGTGTTTCTTTCTTTCTCGGTTTGTTTGTCTGGTTAGCATGGTAACTCGAAAAGTGATATGCCAAATAAAATAAAAAAAACGTAGGAACTGAGGCCAAGGAACGTCATCAATGAGGTTTTGGCGCTAATCCAGATCCAGGAATATTTAGAAGGATTCTTTAGCTTTGGGAGATCGGCAAAGGGGACTTTTTGGTGTGGCAGACTAGAGTGCCCTCTAGTTATTATTCTACTGAGTGCCCTCTAGTTATTATTCTACTGAGTGCCTTCTAGTTATTATTCTACTGAGTGCCTTCTAGTTATCATCTACTGAGTGCCTTCTAGTTATTATTCTACTGAGTGCCTTCTAGTTATTATTCTACTGAGTGCCTTCTAGTTATTATTCTACTGAGGGCCTTCTAGTTATTATTCTACTGAGGGCCTTCTAGTTATTATTCTACTGAGTGCCTTCTAGTTATTATTCTACTGAGGGCCTTCTAGTTATTATGATGATGTGTGTTGCCATGTTTTGGTTTTCGCTGTACGCTGTTCTTCCGAGCGGGACCTGACCTTACACGTAGCGGCCGTGTACGAGCTAAACTCCCAACCTCAAAACATATCGCTTCACATGTGTTTCCCAAGTCCGCTCGGGTGCCCGTGGGAATCTAACCCTCGACCTTGAAGTTGTAAACGCAGTGCGGCGCGGGAGAGAGAGAGAGAGAGAGAGAGCCGGGGCTCGACCACAGCTTCCCTACACTCCAGCCTGTGTGTGTGTGTGTGTGTGTGTGTGTGTATTTTCTCCGGCTGGTCGGCGACTTGTGAGAGGGGTTTCTGGAACCGCCACGGTCGACCGCCGCTGTTGTTTTCTCATCATGGCGTTTTCAAACGACGTCTTCGTCCGCCCGGCTGTCAGTCTCTCGTCCCTCTCTCTCGTCTCTCTCTCTCTGTCTGTCTTCCTGCCCGCCCGCCCGCCTGCCTGTGTGTCTGACTCAACCTCAAGCCCTTCATCGTGACGGCGTCTTGTTGGCAGCTCGGTGGCGTCCTCGCCGTCCTGTGGTCCTTTCCCAGCTCTGTCCTTGGGCGTCTGCCTGCCTGCCTGCCTGTGTGTGTGTGTGTGTGTGTGCGCACTAGCCAGAGACATGTGTGTGTGTAAACTGACCCACAAGTGTGTTCACACACACTATGGTGCTGCTGTTTTTATCACGTCACATGCCACTTTGTCTACTGTGCGTGTGTGTGTGTGTGTGTGTCTTTTGATGTAACAATTCTGGTTTTAACATTTGTTCTGCTCTCTATTCTTGACCTCGACGATGATGCAATCTCACTAACACAAATGGCTACTTGCATTTATAGTATTTATAGTATGTAGTATTAGAGTATTCTCACACACACACACACACACACACACACAAACAGCGCCTGTGATGGAGTGTCAAGGCCCTCTGCCTGTCATCACAGTGCTCTGTTTTTATGTCCGCTGGCCCCGCCCTCCTTTGATCTGGTCTGGCCTTGTCTCGGACCGGCCTTTTCCTTTTTTTAATTTGTTCTTCTTCTTGGGGTTGTACCCAAACCAGCCTCCTGGTCCACTCCTCTGACCACAGTCCTGGGGCAAACAAGGAACACACCTCTGCCATATGTGGGGGTCTCTCTCTCTCTCTCTCTCCTCTCTCTCTCTCTCTCTCTCTCTCTCTCTCTCTCTCTCTCTCTCTCTCTCTCTCATCCTCTCTCTCTCTCTCTCTCTCTGAGTGTAATACTGTGGCTTAAAGGGCTTGTGGCTCTCACATGTACACAAACATGTGTGCGCTCTTTGCTGGCATTTCCCCGTGTCTAACCTTGGATCACATCCCTGTTGGACTGTGATGTGATTCTCACCCGGTGGCAGTCAGCCCGGTCCTCTGCTGTGTGTGTGTGTGACTCCCTACGTTACTCACACGTCCACGTCCCCCCCGCCTGCCGGCTTGTCCCCCGGGATCGCAGCGCTCGCCAACGGTCGCCTCGAGGGGCGCGTTCGAGCGGGCGATTTTACGAGCGTTGATTAGGCGCGGGCTATTCTCGGCGGTACCGCTGTAGCGGCTCGCTCGCTGTCGTTTTTCCTTTTTACGAGTGTAGGAGTGTGGTGATGGTGTGGCTGTAAGCGAGGGCCTTTTTTACTAGGGGCCAAGGCGGGGTCAACAGGCCCCTGGTTCAGTTTGTCCCTCGCTCTCTCTCTCTCGCTCGCTCTCTCTCTCTCTCTCTTTTAAGTATGTGTGCAGACCCGGGTTTCCCCCAACCAACCACCACCCCCCCTCCCCCCTCCCCCCTCCCCCCTCCCCCTCCCCTCCTGGCGTATTTTGCGCCAACATTTGTGTTGTCAGAGCAATATGTACTCTGGTTGTATTATGACAAATATTTGGTCTGTGGATTTCTGTTGAGCGAGTAAAGAGCGGGCGGTCACGGTCCACCCCTGTGTGTTCCCGGAGCTCAAACTCACTCAAAACAGTGGACTAATTCTTTAAGCTTATGAAAACAGAAAATCGGCCAAACTGAAAACGTTCAAAAACCGCCAAGACTAACAAACACGAAAAAAATGATTTATTATTTTTTATTTTTTTAAAGGACAAAGAACTGATACGGGGCTATAGGCTACTAGAGTTTCAAAACACACATTATTTTATTATTATAAAAAAAATACATTCAATAATTCCCTGGCTCAATTAAACAACATTGAATGTACCTATTACAGCATTAACGTTTGCGGTTGACCGCGGACCTGCGTTGGCGAATGGGGGAAGCTCCATCCCTTGACTTATGGACCAATCGAAGGCTTGACTTTTGGACCAATCGAAGGCTTGACTTTTGGACCAATCGAAGGCTTGACTTTTGGACCAATCGAAGGCTTGACTTTTGCACCAATCGAAGGCTTGACTTTTGCACCAATCGAAGGCTTGACTTTTGCACCAATCGAAGGCTTGACTTTTGGACCAATCGAAGGCTTGACTTTTGCACCAATCGAAGGCTTGACTTTTGCACCAATCGAAGGCTTGACTTTTGGACCAATCGAAGGCTTGACTTTTGGACCAATAGAGTGTCGGTCAATTAGGTGGCCTCACCGCTGCCTGAAGGACCCGGGAGCGAGGGTACCTCGGCAGGGCTCCGTGATTTATAAGTGTCTCTTTCAAAAACAAAACAATAAATACCAACGGCCAATTATGGCCGCATGCCATCCGAGGAATGTGTTGCCAGTGGACGGCGGCACGCTATATTGGTGCTGTGTGGTCGCCACGGGGACCGGAGTCACTCGAAGCACCTTAAGTGATTATAGGGGGCGCCGCCGGTCCCGCCTCCCTCGCGGTCCGGTCAGGCATGGAGCTCGGCCAAAACCGCCAAGAGCCCGAGGACATGGGTACTTCCTGTTCCCGGGGGAAAATCTTTTTTGCCCCCGGGACTCGCATGTTGTGTGAAAAAAAAAAACCCAGACGATTTGCACGCCTGTGTTTCAAGCATGCAGTGAGTGGTCTCCTCTGTTGGGGCTCAAGAAGAAGAAGAAGAAGACGATGACTCCCCCCGGCGGTTACCAGACCAGTGGATGCACTGGTGCAGGGCAGCGTTGAATGTACCTCGTAGTACAGCGTTGTGTACAGTGCAGTGGTCATTAACATTACACTGTCATACTTTAGCTGGACTTTCTGGACTCATCACGGTTACTGCACTGTTGCACTACTGGCACTTTGCTGCTCTTTTTATTTATTTTTATTTTTATTATTATTATTTTTATTACATTTTTTATTTTATTATTATTATTATTATTATTTATTTTAATTTTATTGTATATATCATTTTTATTTTTACGGTGTTTTTAAGATTATACTGCGGGAGGGAATGGGGAGTAAGCGTTCCAATGTACCAATGTACAAATCTAAATCTTGTATCTTGTATCTTGTGAACAGCGTTAGTGGTGCAGTGCAGCGGGCCTCTTCTATTGCAGTGCACGCACATGGTTCATGGAAGACTCAGGAAAACTGTTTAACTCTTCTGTAGACATGGCTTTCGTTGAGCTCTCCTTGATCCAGCGCACAAGGATACTGTTGGATCAGGGTTATTGCAAAGACAATATAGATCGTCGACAAAGATTTTTCCCCGGGGACACATCAAACCCAACGCTTCACTGTAACTTTACCCCCTCCCCCTCCTCTTACACCAGAAATATCTACTTTTAGAGTGTCTATTTTAAAGTTAAGCGCCTTCACCTGTGGCCCACCTGCTGGCTATTGTGACCCTTAAAAGAGACCTTAAAAAGGACCTTCTCTTCGCTTAAGAACCACAGCCAGCGGGGTCACATGTTTGACGATGTGTGACATCATCGTCAAACATGTGACCCCCGCCGTTGACGACGATGTCACATGTTGACGACGATGTCACATGTTGATGACGATGTCACATGTTGACGATGAGGTCACATGTTGACGATGATGTCACAGCCCGTTCTCGATGATTCTGCTCCAGATTGATTCCGATGTGCCGTTTTGGTTTTGCAGTTCGCCGCAATCAGCCTGCAGTCTTTCCAGCGAGGGAGCTGCTTGCTATCGGGCTAGCTTCCTCTCCACTTGTGTGTTTCTGGCTCTCCTTCTTGTTCCTTCTTTTTCCTCTCTCTCTCTCTCTCTCTCTCTCTCTCTCTCTCTCTCTCTCTCTCTCTCTCTCTCTCTCTCTCTCTCTCTCTCTGTATTGTTTTTCTAGTGTTGTGGCCCCTCGACGTCAGTGTCTGTGGCTCGCCCTCTGTTGCATGGTCTCGTAGCGCTGAGCCACACGATGCATGGCCTGGTTTCCCGGTGACTCATCCATGAGGTTAATTGTGATTCGTCCAGTGGATTGTATTTTCGGTAGCGCTGATTAATTACTGATCATCTTTCAGACCGTGACTTCATGGACCGCTCGAGAGGGAGGGGGAGGGGGGAGAAGGAGGAGGAGGAGGAGGAGGGTGAGGGGGAGGGGGGAGAGAGGGGAGAGAGAGAGAGAGAGACAAAAGAAAAAAAAACTCAGCCCTCCCGGACAAACTCTCCCTCGTCCTCCCCTTCTCCCCCACGTGGAAACCAAAACCGTCTGATTTATTTGTTCAAAATGTCCGGGACGATGAAATAACCGGGGGATAAACTCGGACTCTGTTCTTTTTTTTATTTATTTTTATTTTTATTTTTTTGTAAAAGCACGACTCAGCTGTGTCTTATTTATTGAATAAATGTGTTTTATTTTGGATGACGTTTGTGGAAGGACAGCGGGGTGTGTGTGTGTGTGTTGCTGTGTGCGCGTGTGCATGCGTGTGTGTGTGTGTGTGTGCACGTGTGTGTGTGTGTGTGTGTGCATGTGTGCACGTGTGTGTGTGTTTGTGCATGCGGTCTGTAGAATAGAGTTGCATCAGTAAGAGATTTTTCTTTTCTTTCACTTGTATTTCTTTTTGCCGGAGGTGATAAAAGGTCCGGCGTGTAGACTGACTGAGAGCCACGATCCAGACAAAGGCAGCGCAGGACGCCAAGAACACACTGGTGTTACACAATTCACCCAGACCAGCCAACAAGAGCCACGAGCTGCAAGGACGCAACCACCAGAGAGAGGGGAGAGGGAGAGGGAGAGGGAGAGAGGGAGAGGGAGAGGGGAGGGAGAGGGAGAGAGAGAGAGGGAGAGAGAGAGAGAGGAGAGAGAGAGAGAGAGAGAGGGAGAGGGAGAGGGAGGGAGAGAGAGAGAGAGAGAGAGAGAGAGAGGAGAGAGAGAGAGAGAGAGAGAGAGAGAGAGAGAGAGAGAGAGAGAGAGAGAGAGAGAGAGAGAGAGAGAGAGAGGGAGAGGGAGAGGGAGAGGGAGAGGGAGAGAGAGAGAGTGAAAAGGACACAGATTCTGACACACTCCGTAAATCCTCATCGTCGGAACGTCCCAGAACTATATCACAAACCCCCCCTCCTCCCGTGGAATAGACTCTGTAAAGTCTCATTTCTAAAAGCTTCTCGGGGCTGGGAGTGAGCCGGCGCTGTGATGTGAGAACATTAGACTGGGGGCAGACACACACACACACACACACACACACACACACACACACACACACACACACACGGGCCCACTGTGTTCAGACTCTGTTACCCTCGTCTAGATGTTCCTAAAAAATATACAAAAAAACGACCATGACTCAAATCCAAAGAGCAGACCAGTCTCTCTCTCCTCTCTCTCTCTCTCTCTCTCTCTCTCCTCTCTCTCTTCTCTCTCCTCTCCCCTCTCTCTCCCTCTCTCTCTCTCTCTCTCCTCTCCTCTCTCTCTCTCTCCACTGTTTCCCCCGTTGGGTTTTTTAATGGGGGCCCGATCACGGGCGGGGCCCCAGCAATGTCCCTTCTGGTCCCGTCGTCGTCGTCTCCTGTCTGGCGCTCTTTCCGAGCCAGTTTCGGTCTCCAATTCAAGTAATCTATCTCCCTCTCGTTAAGCGTTCCATTCCCCTGTGTGTGTGTGTGTGTGTGTGTGCACGTGCGTGGAATGCTCACCTAAGCCAGCGCCATAATCTATGCTACGTTACGTTGGCGCTTCTCAATAATCATCCGCATTCCCGCCTCTCCTCCTCTTCCTTCTCCTTCTTCTCCTCCTCTTCGTCGTGCGACGGGCCTCGGTAAACCAGAGACACCTGCGTGTGTTTGTGTGCGTGTGCCTGCGCCCGCTTGTGCGTGTGTCTGTCTGTGTGTGTGCGTGTGCCTGCTTGTGTGTGTCTGTGTGTGTGTGTGTGTGTGCCTGCGCGTGTGTGTGTCTGTCTGTGTGTGTGTGTGTGTGTGTCTGTCTCTGTGTGCCTGCGTGTGTGTGTGTCTTGTCTCTGCGCGTGTGTGTGTCTGTCTCTCTGTGTGTGTGTGTGTGCGTTTGTGTCTCTGTGTGTGTGTGTGTGTGTCTGTCTCTGTGTGTGTGTGTGTCTGTCTCTGTGCGTGTGTGTGTGTGTCTGTCTGTCTGTCTCTGTGTGTGTGTGCGTGTGTGTGCGTGCGCTCTCGGTTACAGGATGCCATCCAAGCCCCCCCAAAACCTGACAGTCAGTAGATCGTCCCTCTGTCTGGTCTGCCTGTAGTACGTTACGCATCGTTAGTAGCCGTAAAAGAGAAGGGTGGGGGGGGGGGAAAAGAAAGAAAGAAAGAAATGAAATAATAGGAAGAGCCAGGAATGTGACTATAGGACGGAGTGTGGATCCGTCTCCCCGTCCACCGCTCGCCGGGTCCCGGAGCTGCTGGGTCCCCGCCCACCGGCGGAGAGCTTTGGTTTTCCCATTAGGACCCGTCACCGCCATCCACAGCGCCAGTGGATGGAAAATGAAAGAAGATTGTGTTTGTGGGAGGGGGGGGGGGGGGGGAGGGGAGGGGAGGGAGGGAGGGGGGGGGGGTGGCCATGCCATGCCATGCCATGCCATGCCAAGCTTTTGCCCTCGCCCGGGGCTCCGTTCCGTCCGGCTGGGGCAGCAACCGCTGGCAGAGCCGGGCCAGTGCCATTCCGCCACCACTATAGCAGGCACGTCTGGGGCC
Source organism: Muraenolepis orangiensis (assembly GCA_027704905.1). Lineage (NCBI taxonomy): Eukaryota > Metazoa > Chordata > Actinopteri > Gadiformes > Muraenolepididae > Muraenolepis > Muraenolepis orangiensis. The sequence continues at coordinate 14,029,643 of CM051020.1, forward strand.
CTGGAGGACCCGGACCCGGGGCCAGGGTTGGGGGGGGGGGGGTTGCTGCCAGGGAATCAGCTGGGCTTCTCATTTAGTAAGGGGACCGCAAATTGCTCTGGCCTGGGACATGAGGCTTCTAACACGGCGCTCGCTCGCTGTACCAAATTCATGTGACATGTCCAACATTTTCGTGTCTGGGAGCTGCCAAGTTTAGTTCATTTATTTTTATTTTTTCCTTCCTTCCTCCTTTCTTTCTTCCTCACTCTCTCCCCCGTTTTTTTGCTAATGCTAATCAGCTTTGTGCGCCGCGTAGGTAATTTTTCGACGGGGGAGACGTCAAACCGCCATCTTGAGTCAATATTCTCTTCTTTTAATTTGTATGCTTTTTTTTTGGGGGGTGGTGGGGGGGGGGGGGGGGGGGGGGGGGGGGGTTTGGGGTGGGGGGACGACGGAGGAATGTCCGTTTTTCCGTCAGGCTGTTCCGTCCTCCGAGGTGGGACATACGCGCCCCCTATGTGACACACGGAGAGAGACACACACACACACACACACACACACACGCACACGCACACGCACACACACACCAGCAGCTGCTGCTCTGATGTCATTGGTCTGGAAGAGCTTGTCTCAGATAGCCCGTCGCTGTCGCTTTGTCGTCGCCCACACGCTGCCTTTTAAACGCCATCGGCGTTCCCCCGAGACCCGGCACGATTGCACGTAGACACACACACACACACACACACACACACACACACACACACACACACACACTAACACGTGTGCCAATTTTACCACCAGTCTGTGTGTTTGTGTGTTGTCTCTTGATCTACACCCAAGGAAGTAAGAAAATATCTAAAGCGACGGCTCGCTATCTATCTGTTTATCTCGGGTGGTGGAGGATGAAGAGGAGGAGGAAGAGGAGGAGGAGAAAGTGACGAGGCTGGCGGAGGATTAGTGGAAGCGCTAACGAGATTACGGGTGGGGAGAGACCGCCGCCGCACATGTTAGTGTTTAGCGGACGCTTTAAAAAGCGATCCACGTCTGCCGCCGTTTGATGGATGAGCGTCTGGGTTCCATTGGAAGCACCGAGAGATTCAAGCGGCATCGGGGGTTGACAGTCGCTGGGCGCTGGAAGGGATCCACCGCCCGGCGTATGTGCCGGTTAGAGAGCGCGTCTTTAAGTGTGTATACGTACCATGGTTTATGTAAGTATACACAAGTCTTCCACCAAACCTCCACGGAGTGAATAAGTGCCAGGGTTATGAGACACGCACGTGCACACACACTCTCGCTCTCTCTCTCTCTCTCTCTCTCTCTCGCTCTCTCACTCTCTCACCCGTGCGCACACATCCCCAGGTCTGTTGCACCGCAAACACGAGAATAAACACAAAATCCTCTAAGACCTAACATCAGAGGCCTTCGCCGTGTATCCTGTGATTCACAGTACATCATACATCCTGTATGTCATGTGATATACATCATACATCCTATATGTCATGTGATATACATCATACATCCTGTATGTCATGTGATATACATCATACATCCTGTATGTCATGTGATATACATCATACATCCTGTATGTCATGTGATATACATCATACATCCTATATGTCATGTGATATACATCCTATTTGTCATGTGATATACATCATACATCCTGTATGGACTGAATTTGTATAGCGCTATTCTAACCAGTGCGGCCACGCCTCACACTCACCCATTCATACACACATTCATACATTCATACATTCATACATCATCCATCCACCGACAGGCAGAGTCAGCCATGCAAGGAGACAGCCGGCACTGTGGGGGGAGCAGTTTAGGGGCTAGGGCTAGTCTTTCTCAGGGACACCTCGACTAGGAGGACCCTGGAGGAATCGAACCAGCAACCTTCCGGTGGTCAGACGCTTCTGTCGGCCCTAGTCATGTGATGAACTGCACATCATACATCCTGTATCATGTGATTATATACGGTACATCATAGTCAAGTCAAGTCATGTTTGTCACTTCACAGTTTACACAAGTATAAAGCAGTGAGTGAAAATCTTATGTGGTGCAATACCCGACGACAGACAGCAGTTATAAAAATAAGATAAAATAGAATAAAAACAGAATAGAATAAAAGAAGTAAAAAAAAATTTGCATTCAATTTATGCAATTTATTACATCCTGTATCATGTGATGTATACTTCATGTGTGAAATCAAACACACCATAACACTCCCACCCGCCCCCCCCCCCTCCCTCATCCATCCTCAATCACGCTTTACCTCCTTTTTGCCGCCGGTACCTCCCTGCCGTCCCTGTTCAGAGGGAGAGAGAGAGAGAGAGAGCGGGAGAGGAGGAAAGGGGGGGAGCTGAATGTAGCCATTGTTGCCTCACCAACACACACACCCCCCCATGACACTCCCACGGCGTCTCCTGAGAGATGCCGGCGGTGGAAATGAGAAGTGACATGTGAAAGTGGTGTTTTGGTAGCCGGCGACGAGGACCGGGGGGGAAGGGGGGGGGGGGGGTAACACTAAACAATCCCAGGGCCGAGTCAGCTCCGCGTGTGGCTCTCTCTCTCTCTCTCTCTCTCTCTCTGTCTCTGTCTCTGTCTCTCTCTCTTTCTCTTATTCTCTCTTTCTCTCTCTCTCTCTTCTCTCTCTCTCTCTCTCTCTCTCTCTCTCTCTCTCTCTCTCTTTTCGCTCTCTCGCTCTCTCTCTCTCTCTCTCTCTCTCTCGCTCTCTCTCTCGCTCTCTCTCTCTCTCTCTCTCTCTCTCCCCCGCCCCTCTCCTCTCTCCCGCTCTCTCTTAACATGACACAACAGCCTCTTTGTTTTGGTTCCCGGTGACACATGTAGAGGTGCTGTATGTAATGCAGTCCACACACAAACACACACACACACACACGCTGGAGGATGACTAATGTGCTGGCATGGTCCCTGACACCCCGCTAGGAGGGTGGCGATTCACCTCAAAAACGCCTGGAAACTCGCCCGGACTGACACAGACGCCACCCCAGCCAAGGGAGAGAGAGAGAGAGAGAGAGAGAGAGAGAGAATATTCAGGGATACCACAGGTGAAGGCAAAGAGAGGTAGAAACAGCAGGATGCATACGTGAGAGAGAGAGGTTGAGTTGTGAAAAGGCACAGAGAGAGAGAGCACCTGAAGGCTGCTGTGTTTGAGGTAGGCCGGTTGTGCTTCAATGGGTGTGTGTGAGTGGCTAATAGCCAGTGCCGGTGTTGGGGATTTAGGTCTCAAAGAGTGTTTTGGGGTCGAGATCGGATGGGGAAGTGAGTGAGTGTGTGAGTGTGTGTGTCTGGCCGCTCCTCTCAGGAATTTCCTTTCTGCGCCGTAATTATCATGATAATGACCTGCAATTTAGCCTTTTTCTTGGTATACTTGTTAATTAGGGCTGAGGTTAAGGCAATAGAACGGGGAAACTCAACCCCGAGGCCGGAGGGGTGAGGGGAACACACTCGGCTTACTAATGAGTCTGCAGGTGAGTCCATCAGAACAGGTGGAAGGGGGGGGGGGGGGGGGTCCAGGGGGGGGTTAAGGTAACCGGGCCAAGTATGACCCCTTGTTAAAATATTGATCTTTCTTAGCTCTCTCTCTCTCTCTCTCTCTCTCTCGGTCAATGCATCCTGTGACTGAATCCTTTTTGGTTTTGTTAGTTTTCTCAAGGTTGTTATTTTTCATCTTCTTCTTCTTCTAGTTCCCTCTAGAAACGTTGACGTGTGGCAGGAATCTCTCCACTCGTTAATCGCGGTCTGCTTTGTTTCACTAGCAGCTCTGGGTGGGGGGGGGGGGTGACTTGTTCAGGCTCCTCACCCGCCCCCCCCCTCAGTGAGGTCAGGCTCCCCAACACCTGATATTCTATCGTTTTGCGGCTTCATTGTTTTTTAAACGTCCACCAGAGGCGTGACCCGGTGCCTGGTGCCTCGTATCCCTGTTTCCACTACGGACGTGTTTACACCCCTCGCCGCACGCCGCTCGGCGAGGCTGTGGGCGAGGCAGTGGTCAGTGGGGTCGGTGGCGCTCGCTGTGGTGGTTGTTTACGGTCGCCGTGGCGATATAATGTCAAAACATGTCGGCCACGCGACCCCTTGTGTCCCGTGTGTTTGGTTTCCTCCCCCTCCCCCGTCGCACTTTATTCTCGCCGTGAGGTGAAAAATGTTTGTCCAAACGCCACAGCAGTCGTGTGTGTGTGTGTGTGTGTGTGTGTGTGTGTGTGTGTGTGTGTGTGTGTGTGTGTGTGTGTGTGTGTGTGTGTGTGTGTGTGTGTGTGTGTGTGTGTGTGTGTGTGTGTGTGTGTGTGTGTGTGTGTGTGTGTGTGTGTGTGTGTGTGTGTGTGTTTATGAAGTGAACCTCAGCCCTTGTTGTTCCTGCTGACTTGTTTCTGGGCGCCGGCGCTGGTGTGCTGTTCTGTATCTGCAATCTGGACGCCTCGTTTGACTACGGTCCCTAAAGTGGAGTTAGACACACACACACACACACACAGAATCACCCCCCCAACACACACACACACAGACACAGACACACACACACAAACAAGCATCTAGTCCATCGCTATCCAACCGTGACCACCCACTCCTAGACGGCTAATGAGACAGGCCACAGGACAGGCAACCATCCGCAAAGACAGCCTGACAGCCAGCCAGCAAGCAAGTCCAGCCAGCCAGTCCATCCATCCATCCAAGATGTCCCCCCGGCCTGCTGCAGCTTGCAGCAAGATGTCTGTGTAATCAGCCGTTCCTCCGTCGGTCGGTCCTCCAGTCGGCCAACAGGCCTCGTGGAGGCTTAGCCTGTCAGGCGCACGCGGCCTGACTCCCCGACTCCTCGGGACCTTTCCCAGAATTCCTCCGTCTGTCGTCTGCCTCGCACTTATCTCCTGGAGCGTCGCACTGCAGCCTGCTGTCCCCGACGGCTCCCTGGACCACTGCTCTGCCTCTCACACACACACACACACACACACACACACACACACACACACACACACACACACACACACACACACACACACACACACACACACACACACACACACACACACGCAGGAGGGATCCAGGTCCCGGTCGGTAAATCTCGTTCCGTCGCACAAGGCCGCCGCGTTTTGTGGTCCCGTTCCGCTCCCTCTCCTCACGCCGGGACGGCTAACGGTCTGATGACCATGAGGACCGGTTGTGTTGGAGGAGGGGCTGACCTCCACGGAAACAATCCAGGGGGGGGTTGGGGGGGGGGTGGTATTTCTACATCAGAACACGGGACATATGGAGCTGATCACCACGGGGGGAACGGGCTGACCCATCGTCTTAGGGATGAGTGATGGACCGTGGTCCTACCGGGAGAGAGGTGACCTCCATCTCCTCCACATCTCTTATCCCCTGGGGGGGGGGGGGGGGTGGGTGTGTGTGTGTGTGTGTGTGTGTGTGTGTGTTTAGCCACTTGATGGTCAAGTGGCGCCTTTAATTACCAACAAAGCGTAGCCCATCCATCAGGCTTAGCGATTGTCCACCATCAATCATCCAGTCTCTCTCTCTCTCTCTCTCTTTCCCTCCCTCTCTCTCTCTTTCCCTCTCTCTATTTTCCTCTCTCTCTGCGGCTGTCTGGTGGCTGCATCTGGCCTCTCTTCAGCCGGGGCCCCCACGTCTCTCGGTGAAAAACACACACACAAAAAAATACCTAGAGGGCCCTCAGTAGAGTGCATACCTACGCCACGCCAAAACGTCCCCTGGATGGGGATTCAGATCAGGCTCCATGGATCTGTGCATCCGTTATCTTGCCGTCAGACAAACAAACAAGAGGTGAAAACATAACCTCTGGTCCATCTTCTATGGCGGAGGTAAAGATGAGCCGAAGCCTCGTCCTCGCCGGTCTATGTCCATGTGTCCTGACCCCTCACGACCCTTGACCCTTGGTCTGCTATGTGTATATATATACAGTGCTGCTCGAAAGTATGTGAACCCCTTGAACAGTTAAGAGTTTTCTGTTGTTTTACCATGATTTTCCTATTTTATCATCACAAGTTTTACATATATGAAATGTCAGGTTTATGTTTAACAGTTCCATGTACTTTTTTAGAGGGAATTGTGTGAGTAGCCAAAAAAATACATGAAACATGGAATTAGTGGATGTGCAAAAGTAAGTGAACCCCCAGCTGTATTGGTAAAGTCAAGGAGGTAACAGATTCAGGTGAAACACTTTTGGGTGCTTAATTAGTCAATTAAGCAAACCAATCAAATGAGACATCATTAGGAAAAGGGTTGGACAACACAGATTAAAAGAGAGAGAAAAACAACCAAACGACTGCAGTGCCAGGGTGTACCCATACGAATCAACCATGCCAAGAGGAAAGGAGATACCCGAGGAAATCAAGAAAATGGTACTGACAGCCCATCAGTCTAGAGAAGGCTACAAGACAATCTCCAAACGATTCCAGCTCCATCCATCCACGGTGAGGCAAATAATTTACAAATGGAGGGCGTCCAAGATGACCGCATCTTTGCCTAGAAGTGGACGCCCATTAAAACTAACATCAAGAAGCACCCGTAGAATAATAAATCAGGTAAAGGACAACCCACACATCACCTCTAAAGAGTTGCAGAGCTCTCTGGCAGCGTCAGGTGTAAATGTACATGCGTCTACAATTAGACGAAAATTGAACCAACACGACATTCATGGGAGGGTTGCTAGAAGGAAGCCTCTGCTCTCCAAAAAGAACAAAGCTGCCCGTTTAAACTTTGCCAGAGAGAACTTGGACAAACCAGAGGCCTTCTGGAAGTCCATTCTCTGGACAGATGAGTCCAAAATAGAATTATTTGGTCATAATCGTAAGCGCTTTGTTTGGAGAAAAACCAACACAGCACATGAAGAAAAGAACCTCATCCCAACAGTGAAGCATGGTGGTGGAAATGTTAAGGTATGGGGCTGCTTCTCTGCTTCTGGACCTGGACAACTCCATATCATCCAGGGAAACATGAATTCTGAAGTGTATCAGCAAATTCTTGATAAGAATCTCCAGCCATCAGTCAGGAAGTTGAAACTGGGCCGTAAATGGGTTTTTCAACAAGACAACGACCCAAAACATACCAGCAAATCTACCAAGGAATGGTTCAGAAAAAAGAGGATTCGTACTCTGGATTGGCCAAGTCAAAGTCCGGACCTCAATCCAATTGAAATGTTGTGGCTAGACCTGAAGCGGGGGGTACATGCCAGATGTCCCTCCAACCTTTCTCAACTGGCTGAGTTCTGCAAGGAAGAGTGGGCAAAAATCCCCCACAGCAGATGCGAGAGACTGGTCAGTGGCTATAGAAAACGTTTGATTGCAGTAATGGCTGCAAAAGGAGGTGCCACACGCTATTAACCAAAAGGGTTCACATACTTTTGCACAAGTCATATTTTCAGTTTTTGTGGGAGAAACCACTTTTTTTGAATAAATAATGAAAATACATCATTTTTCTTTGTTTGTGTCCATTATTTGGAAAGTCCTGCTTTACAAATTGGTGTTTGGATATACATTTAATAAGGTTATTTTACATTTTTGTACAATTACAATGACCATGTCTAGGGGGTTCACATACTTTCGAGCAGCACTGTATGTATATGTATATATATATGTATATGTATATATATATATATAAATAAAATGTAATGCCTGCTGGCACAATTTGCCGGGTGGAGGTATATCACCGCACACTCTATATTATTATTAAACATACATAAACATGTTTGACAGGCACACACACACACACACACACACACACACACACACACACACACACACACACACACACAGTTTCACTCGAACAGTTTGGGAGCTCCGCGTGAGCCCCTATTAAACGTCTAATAAACGACTGTACCCGGGGAGAAGAGAGCAAGATATTTGACTGTGTGTTGTGTTGTGAGTTATATATTTTTTCCGACCATGTGTTGTTGATATGAGCTCTCTCTCTCTCTCTCTCTCTCTCTCTCTCTCTCTCTCTCTCTCTCTCTCTCTCTCTCTCTCTCTCTCTCTCTCTCTCTCTCTCTCTCCTCTCTCTCTCTCTCTCTCTCTCTCTCTCTCTCTCTCTCTCTCTCTCTCTCCTGGCTTGTCATCCTCTAGTGTTTGACACCTGCAGATCATAGGGGGCTTAGCGAGGACCGCTGCCTCTCCTCAGTGTGTTGGAGAACAGGCGATCTGAAGCCCCAGCTCGTTTGTCTTCTGTCTTTTCCTCTCTGTCTCTCTTTATCTCTCGCTCTATCCAGCTCTCGCTCTATCCAGCTCTCGCTCTATCCAGCTCTCTCTCTCTCTCTCTCTCTCTCTCTCTCTCTCTCTCTCTCTCTCTCCAGCTATCTCTCTCTCTCCAGCTATCTCTCTCTTCATCTCTCTCTCTCTGTCTGCCTTATTTCCTCTGCAGTGCTGCAGCCCTGTTCACATTTCAATTTCATGTCTCCACACACCCTCCTGTCTGGGCGAGCGAGTGAGCGTGTGTGTGTGTTGGTGTGTGTTGGCTTTTTTTTGGCTCATCTCGTCCTCTTGTGCTCTTATCGGGAAAGAGCTCACTTGGCTACTGTGTCGTGTCTCTCTCTCTCTCTCTCTCCTCTCTCTCTCTCTCTCTCTCTCTCTCTCTCTCTCTCTCTCTCTCTCTCTCTCTCTCTCTCTCTCTCTCTCTCTCTCTCTCTCTCTCTCTCTCTCTCTCTCTCTCTCCAATATTTTCCCCATTGCGAGGCCCTGGAGGCCGGTTGCCTCGGCCTTGGCAGTTCCCCGAAATATGGTTCCATCACATCACAAGTTAGCGCATAAATAAAAATGTCAAAACATTTTCAAAACGGCTTTCAAAAACGGCTTTTTTTCTTTTTTTCTGGTGTTTGAAAGCGTCCGTTTAGCGGGTTTCCATGGTAACCCTCCGCTTCTTCGGTACTCCGGTGGGTCGTTAAGTCAACATCTTTTTAATATTCAGGATTTTTGTTGTTGTTAAGCTCTGGTGCTTTTGAACATTTTAAGATGTGTTAGTTGTTCGTTTTTTAGTTGTTGTTGACGTGACTTTTAACCAAGAAGATGTGTGAAAGTTGTTCAAATGACTTTGATTCAGAGATTCAGAGATTCATGATTTGTATTGGCCATTTGTAAGTACAATGGAACACTTACTCCCCAGTACTTCCCGCCGTATCATTTTATAAAACACAATCATATAAAAAATAGTACACACAATAAAAATGAACATAAAAGTGAACTGAGGGATGATATGTACATATCACGTAAATGTACGTAAAAATTGTGTAAAACCCATTTTAAAGTCATTTTAAAGTGCCAGTAGTGCAACACATGAACACTGTGCAGTACAGTGCAGAACAGCAGTTAAAGACATTTATTCATCAGCCTTTACCCAGGAGTCGCCCATCGCAAAGCATTCATTCAAAAGTCCAAAGCGAGCCCCCCCTTTCGTAGCATGGACAGTGAGGCCTAGTATCACTAGACACGAGGCAGAGGAGACCTGTGGTGTCTGAATGTGGACGGCTCTCTGTTGTTACAGTCTTACCCCAGACTAGGGGGGGGGGGGGGGGGGGGGGGGCAAGGCTGGCTCTCTGCTGTTCAGTATGAACTGTCGTCTGCTGCCAGCCGGTGGGGGTGGGGGTGGGGTGGAGAGGAGAGAGGGAGGGAGGGAGGATGGGGGAGAGAGAGAGACAGATGCTGAAAAACTTCTGCTGTGGTTGTCCTTCACATGATGTCTCTTTCCCTGTGTGTCTTTCTCCTCTCTCTCTCTCTTCATTCTCTCTTCATTTTCTCTTTCTCTCTCTCTCTCTCTCACTCTGTCCCTGACACACACACACACACACACACACACACACACACACACACACACACACACACACACACACACACACACACACACACACACACACACACAGCCCGGTTAGCCGGTGTGTCTGGGACCTATTGCATCATTGACATGGTGTGCTGGTTAAAGTCACGGCGAGAACCCTAACCCTGACCCTGACACGGGTGAGGGGATGGGGGCGGGGGCGGGGGGGGGTCCGTCAGAAGCCTGCCCTCTCGCTGACCCCCTCCTCTGATTCCCCCCACGATGCCGCCCCTAATTGGGGCCCAATTATTCCATTAAGACCCCCTCCTCCCAGCCCATCCATTAAGACTTATCTCACCCACCGGTGTGTCTTCCCTTGCCCATTTCCCCTCTTCCCCCCCTCTCCTCCTTCCCCTGGCCCTGTCGTGAGGACCTTGAGGAAACCATTACTTGGTAGGAAAACCATTACAGAAGAACACAGCACCGCCGATGACACCGTAATGGTGGTGGCGGAGTGGAGTGCTGGAGAGCAGAGCAGAGGAGAGGAGAGGGCGTCCCTTTAGCTGTTGGAAGTTGTCGGGGGCAACAGAGGAGGAGGAGGAGGAGGGGGGAAGGTTTTAGAAAGTGCGTTCAGCCTCTGAGCAAAGGCAGCCCCCCCCCCCCCCCCGGGGGGAAGACAGCAGACAAACAGGCGAGAGAGGAAAAGGTAATAATAAGGCTAAGGTGAACCGTAGGGAGGCCGAGGCCGCGTCGTCGGGAGGCCGAGGCCGCGTCGTCGGGAGGCCGAGGCCGCGTCGTCGGGAGGCCGAGGCCGCGTCGTCGGGAGGCCGAGGCCGCGTCGTCGGGAGGCCGAGGCCGCGTCGTCTGACGGCGTGGGGCTACCGAAACGAGGAGCTGTGCTGCCGGGTGTTTTCTTTTCATTTTCTCTCCTATTAAAGTCCATTTCTCTTCTGGAGAAATGGTGAAACAATAACAACCGTTCTCCGGTGGGACGATGGGAGAGACGTAGGTTGTGGGGGGGGGAGGGGGAGGCGAGGGAAGGGAAGGGAAGGGAAGGGAAGTGGGGGATGAATCCTCCTCAAGGAAGACGAATTAGGTGTCTGTCGGATGACAAGTCTGCGGCGCGGGCTTCTGTCTGTCTCGCGCGCTCTCCCTCTCTCTCTCTCTCTCTCTCTTCTCTTTCTCTTTCTCTTTCTCTCCTTCTCTTTCCTCTCCCCTTCTCTCCCTCTTTCTTTTTCCTCTCCCTCTCTCTTTCTTTTTCCTCTCTCCCTTTCTCTCCTCTCTCTCTCTCTCTCGCTCTCTCTCCCTTGCTCCCTCTCTTCCTGTCCATGCCCAGGTCTGGATAGAGAGCGACAGAGAGAGAGAGTTGTTTTTGGGTGGATGTGCCTTCTGCCAACCACCTCGCAGTCGATACTATCCCACACGCACACGCACACGCACACACAGGCACGCCAGTTAGCATGCGTGGCGCGCCTGTGTGTGTGTGTGTGTGTTGTGCAAAGGTGTTGTGACAGATTGGCTGGGTTCTGGTCTTCTGATGTACAGGGGGAGAGAAAGGGGGGAGGAGGAGGAGGAGGAGGAGGGTGGTGGGGATAAAATAACAGCCACTGTCCCGTTGTGGTTCCCCCTGGTAGACTCATCACTGTTCAACACTCGTCTGCAACGAGGAGGACGAGGGAACACGATCCCCGTTCCCCTCGGTGTCCGTCTTGGCGCCACACCAGGTCCCATAAAGAGCAATATGGAAAACTCCAAGGGAACAAGGACCCATATTTATGTCTGTAGTGTACAGTGTCTGTTTGTTTGTCTGCTTGTCGTCTGTGTGTGTGTGTGTGTCTGTTTCTGTTTCTGTGTGTGTGTGTGTGCGCGTGTGTGTGTGTGTCTGTTCTGTTTCTGTGTGTGTGTGTGTGTGCGCGTGTGCAAGTGTATCTGTTTCTGTTTGTGTATGTCAGTTTGTGTGTGTGTGTGTCTGCTTTAGCTGATATCCGTCCGTATATCTCGCCCTTAAAACGTCCGATACCTCGCTCGGTTTTAAAGCAAAGCGCGGCTTGGCCTTGGCCTCCGCTGAATAGGACCCTGTGGTGTTTTCATTCCTCTCCGTCTTACATATCCAGCGCTGAATATATATTTATTCTTGTGTATATATAAATATATACATATATATATTTTGTATTTATTTTTATTTTGTTGTATTTTCTAACTTGTTTGTCTTTGTTTAGTTGAGCTCTCTTTTGACATGGTTAACATGTTTGTATTGTTTGGAGTGAGTGAGTTGTGTGAGACAAATTGCTCCACAAGTTGGTTGTTGACTACGATGACAATGAAGGCATTCTGACGGGGACTCCTCCGGTTCCGACTCTGACGATTGTCCTTGTCTTGTTCTGCGGCGCCCCCCGGCAGGGAGCCACCATCAAGCGGGACGAGGAGACGGGCGCCATCATGGTGGCGAGGATCATGAGGGGCGGCGCGGCGGACAGAAGTGGTCAGAGGAGATCTTACCCGTTCATTCCTTCCGTCGTGTTTCTTCTTCTCATTTTCTCACTTCAATTTGATTATTTCTTACCCAAGTTAAGTGTGTGTGTGTGTGCTGTGTGCGTGTGTGTGTGTGTGTGTGCGTGTGTGTGTGTGTGTGTGTGTGTGTGTGTGTGTGTGTGTGTGTGTGTGTGTGTGTGTGTGTGTGTGTGTGTGTGTGTGTGTGTGTGTGTGTGTGTGTGTGTGTGTGTGTGTGTGTGTGTGTGTGTGTGTGTGCGTGCGGCGTGTGTGTGTGTGCCACCCACCAGGCCTCATTCATGTGGGGGACGAGCTGAGAGAAGTGAACGGAATTCCTGTGGATGACAAGAAACCAGAGGAAATCATCCGCATTCTGGTAATTATCAGCCACGTGTCTCTCTCTCTCTCTCTCTCTCGCTCTCTCTCTCTCTCGCTCTCTCTCCTCTCGCTCTCTCGCTCTCTCTCTCTCTCTCTCTCTCTCAACCACATGTGTCGGGCCGCAGGACGAGGCCCCGCCCCTGTGTAGTCCCTCCAAGCGAGCTCCGCCACGGGCCTCAAACGGTCTTCATCGCGGAGCTGTGCAACCCTATCCCCCGGGGGGGCTTAGATAGACGAGGCTTAGGAATAGTGGTCTTAGGAACACACAAGGACTTGTTATACACACACACACACACACACATTTCCTATTTTTTTCTGCCGAGCCAAGTTTTATCCCACCCTATTTTATCCAATGTTTTTTTATTCAATGTTAAATAAATATAAAGCAATTTAACAGAGCACTGTATGTGTATGTGTGTGTGTGTGTCTCTCTCTCTCTCTCTCTCTCTCTCTCTCTCTCTCTCTCTGTCTCTGTCTCTGTCCCATTCACTCAGGCCCAGTCCCAGGGGGCCATCACCTTCAAGGTCATCCCCGGGATCAAGGATGACACGCCGAGCCGGGAGCCCAAGGTACAGCCCCCCCCCCCTCCCCCCCTTGAACTATCCCTTGATCTTGAGTAGTGTAGACGACGCTACAGGGTGGGTTGTATCGTCTTTATCGTCACGGTCGTCATCTCCCAGGGTCGCCCTCTCTCTCATCCTCCACAGCGTGCGTTGGGTTCAGACACCAGGGAGGCCCCCCGGGCCCCTGGTGATCAGTAATAGGTTCCATAGAACAACAACAAGCGCTCTCTTGTCACCTTGTTGGCATGATGGGGAAGTATAGAGGCAGGGGGCTTGACTCAGAGAGACTTTTCCCACGCAGAGACCCTTGACTCGCTGGTGGTGGGAGGTGGGAGGAGGAGGAGGAGGAGGAGGAGGAGGAGGAGGAGGAGGAGGAGGAGGAGGAGGAGGAAGAGGGCCTGGGATGTCTCCTCGCTGCTAGACGACACACATGATGCACACCCTCACCCCATCTCTCCTCCTCGCCCTCTCTCACCCCCCCCCCCCCTCTCCTCTTCCTCATCCCTCCTCTCCCCCAAAACACACTTATGTTGTGTGATGATGAGAGAGAGAGAGAGAGAGAGAGAGAGAGAGAGAGAGAGAGAGAGAGGAGAGAGAGAGAGAGAGAGAGAGAGAGAGAGAGAGAGAGAGAGGAGAGAGAGAGAGAGAGAGAGAGAGAGAGAGAGAGAGAGAGAGAGAGAGAGAGAGAGAGAGACGGAGGGTAGAGAGGGACGGAGAGACAGGTAGAGAGAGAGACAGGCAAAGACAGGTAGAGAGAGAGAGAGAGAGAGAGAGGTAGAGACTCAGTCAGCTGCAGAGTGTCTGCAGGGTCGTTAGCCTCTGATTGCGGTGACCTTTCCGTGGCTAATCTCATTAGGGGCCGACAAGACTGTGTTCTTGTTGTTCCCTGGCCTGACGCTGACGTGGGAGGACACCTCACCTCCATGTGGACACACACACACACACACACACACACCACACACACACACACACACACACACACACACACACACACACACACACACACACACACACACACACACACACACACCACACACACACACACACACACACACACACACGGAGAATTACGTAATCATCACCCAAGCGTTGCATTTTCCTCTCTGCTCGAAAAAACTCTTACCCCCCCCCACCTCTCTCTCTCTCTCTCTCTCTCTCTCTCTCTCTCTCTCTCTCTCTCTGTCTCTCTGTCTGTCTGTCTGTCTTTCTTTTTCTCCCTTTCTGTCTCTGTCCCTGTCTGGCTCTCTGTCTATCTCCCTCTGCTGTACTACTGGCACTTTAAAATGCTTTTTAATGTGTTTTGCACAATTCTACACATCATCTTTCAGTCACTTTTGTGTTCATTTTGATGGTATTGGTATTTGATGGTATATTCCATTGTACTCGTTGCAAATGGCAAATAAAAAACTTGAATCTCTCCCTCTCTCTCTCTCCCTCTCCCTCTCCCTCTCCCTCCATCTCTGTGTGGTGTGTGGCCAGATGTTCTTGAAGGCCCTGTTCGACTACGACCCCCGGGAGGACAAGGCCATCCCCTGCCGGGAGGCGGGCCTGGCCTTCAAGAAGGGCACCATCCTGCAGATCATGTGCCAGGAGGACGCCACCTGGTGGCAGGCGCGCTACGAGGGGGACATCAACCCCCGGGCCGGACTCGTACCCTCCAAGCAGTTCCAGGAGAGGTGATCCATCACCGCCACCACTACCACCACCACAACCACAACCATCACTAACACCACCACCACTAACACCACAACCACCACTAACACCACCACAACCACAACCACCACTAACACCACCACCACTAACACCACCACCACCACCACCACCACCACCACCACCACCACTAACACCACTAACACCACCACCACTAACACCACCACCACCACCACCACTAACACCACCACCACTAACACCACCACCACTAACACCACCACCACCACCACCACTAACACCACTAACACCACCACCACCACCACCACTAACACCACCACCACTAACACCACCACCACCACCACACCACCACCACCACCACCACCACTAACACCACTAACACCACCACAACCACAACCACCACTAACACCACCACCACCACCACCACTAACACCACCACCACTAACACCACCACCACCACCACCACCACCACCACCACCACCACTAACACCACTAACACCACCACCACTAACACCACAACCACCACTAACACCAGCACCACCACCACCACTAACACCACTACCACCACCACTAACACCACCACCACCACCACCACCAACACCACCACCACCACCACCATCACCACCACCACCACTAACACCAACACCACCATCACCATATGTGTCACCTACACATATAGAACACACCTTGGAGCTAGTGTTCTGACAAACATCCTGTTCTTCATTTATTGTATGTAGAAAAATAAATTGACCACCCACCGTCTTCATTCATTTACTTATGTTCTCCTTCTCCCTGATATGAGAGAGAGAGAGAGAGAGAGAGAGAGAGAGAGAGAGAGAGAGAGAGAGAGAGAGAGATTCTCACACAAGTGTCTCTGACTCTGTCTCACCCTTTCAAATCACGGCCAATCACACCGGCTAAAGCGCCCTGGGATCCTGAGTCCGTCTGGCCGGGGGTGAGTCATGTCAGACGTGGGGGGGGGGGGGGGGGTACACAGAGAATTCACACAGTGGTGACGGATGTGTGACGTCTTTATCTCTCTCTCGCCTCTCTCTCTCTCTCTCTCTCTCTCTCTCTCTCTCTCTCTCTCTCTCTCTCTCTCTCTCTCTCTCTCTCTCTCTCTCTCTCTCTCTCTCTCTCTCTCTCTCTTCTTTTCCTCACACACACCTCCTGCTCATATTTGTCAAGGTGGTTTTTTTTCTCTCTAAGTGAGTGAGTGAGGGAGGGAGGAAGCGACCAACGGTGTGCAGCATTGAAGAGCCCCCCCCCCCTATCATCATCATCATCATCATTCATAACCCAAAGTGTTTATCATTCCCTGCATGGCCATGAAAGCTGATGGCTTTAATGTCAGTCCCTCACCAACCTCTCTGTCTCTCTCCCCCTCTCCCCTGTCTCTCTCTCTCTCTCTCTCTCTCTCTCTCTCTCTCTCTCTCTCTCTCTCTCTCTCTCTCTCTCTCTCTCTCTCTCTCTCTCTCTCTCTCTCTCTCTCTCTCTCTCTCTCTCTCTCTCTCTCTCTCTCTCTCTCTCTCTCTCTCTCTCTCTCTCTCTCTCTCTCTCTCCAGGAGATTTGCACTGCAACGTCCAGCCACACCACAGCAGCCCCAAAAGCCCCCCCCTCGACGAATGTGTAAGCATATGTGTGTGTGTGTGTGTGTGTGGGACCTCCTGTACGGCATACAGGTGAATGGAGCGAGAACGACATAGTGGACGAAGATGTGTGATGTCTACATTCAGGGAGGTGTGAGAAGTTGGTCGTTTTTAAGGTTGTCTTTGATTCCCTTAGACAGTGGGAGGTGGTCCATGTTGGTCATCACTCATTGTTGTTTCCACTAAGGGGGGGTGTGTGTGTGTGTGTGTGTGTGTGTGTGTGTGTGTGTGTGTGTGTAAAGAGAGAGATAACAATGGAATGGAATAATGAACTGATTGCAGTTTTGAGTATTGCAAATATCCATCCCACACCTCTCTCTCTCTCTCTCTCTCTCTCTCTCTCTCTCTCTCTCTCTCTCTCTCTCTCTCTCTCTCTCTCTCTCTCTCTCTCTCTCTCTCTCTCGCGCCTAAACACACACACACACACACCTGACGCGCACTCTGGCCACGCTCCTGAGGGCTACATTAATATGTTTTATTGTGTGTGAACACACAGAGGTCAGGTTAGGCTGACCTCAGGCTGCTCCAGCGCCCCCCCCCCCACTGGGCCGGCCAACAGACGGTTTGCAGAACAGGAGCACGTGCTCAGAGCTGACCTCAGGTCTGAGCACGTGCTCAGAGCTGACCTCAGGTCTGAGCACGTGCTCAGAGCTGACCTCAGGTCTGAGCACGTGCTCAGAGCTGACCTCAGGTCTGAGCCAAACGGGAGACAAACGGAGACAAAACATGCACTTTTTTAAACACGCAAACTTTTGTATTTGTTTATTTTTCACATTACAGGTACACGTCTTGTCGAGTTGGTTTCAGTGATGGTATGGCACATTAACTGCATTTATATACTGTATATTTAGCACTTTACAAGTGATTCACTCATTCATACACACATTCATACACCTGCACACACACACACTCTCACACACACACATTACACACACGGTCCTTACACACGCTCTTACACACACACTCCTTCCAAACACTCCTTCCAAACACTCTTACACACACACACACTCTCACACACACTCCTTAGACACACACTCCTTTCACACACACTTTTTTCCACACACACTCCTTACACACACTCCTTACACACACTCTGACACACACGCTCTTAGACACACACTCCTTACACACATTCTCACACACACACACACACACACACACACTCCTACAGTCTTCTCAACAACAGAGATTCCCCCTCTGCCCTGACTGGTTGAGTCTGCTGGTCCCCTGCTATGAGAACCTGCTCTCCTGTCAGTCACAGGGGCTCCCATGCTGTTGTGCACGCTGTGTACAGTAGTGTGCCGGAGAGACTTTACACAACTCTCCATCTCAGGCCCCGCCGTGAGCAGATGTGATACGACCGCTTTACTGTCTGGCCTCCTGCAGTGGACACGGAGCACGCGTGTTTGGCCCTCTCTGGTCCCGCCCCTGCAGCTTTTAGCCCAGTGAGTTTCTTTCTCTCAGCAGCAGCAGCAGCAGCAGCAGCAGCAGCAGCAGCAGCGACGGTTCTGTCGGCCTACTTTCACTAAAGTTCGTGTTTCAACCATGTGAGTGTTAGACCATTTATTTGGTCTCTCGCTCTCTCTCTCTCTCTCTCTCTCTCTCCACACACACACACTCAGATTCTGCAGAGCTCCACTGACCCCCCCCCCCCTTATACATCTGCTGCCCCAGACTCCTCCAGCCCCGGAGGAGATATGGTGGTATCCTGTGGTGTCCTAGTCCTGTTCCAGCAGCACGGTGGTGGCATGCATGTGAAAGGACGGCCCAAAATAGCCCCGCTAACCCAATATTTTAGGGTAGACAGAGCTTCGCTGTTTCCCCCCCCCCCCCTCCCTGCTTCTCTTTAAATGGCCCAGTTTCTCCAGTGAGTTATGGGCCCTCCAGGGGCCTCCTTGCCGGTGCAGCGAGGGCAGGTGTAAAATGTAGCAGGGGCCCCCGTACCCCGTACCCCGCCCAACATAAGTCTCGCTGCGGTGCGCACCGTAAATATTGGTCTGTGTGTGTGAGTGCTTAGCGCTAGCCGCGGGACACAGTAAGTCCCCGTATGCCTCTCCCCGGAGAGTGTGAATGAATGGCTAACCGGTCGAATGATAACAGTCCATTTTTTGTGTTCACACCAGGCTGCACACACACACACACACACACACACACACACATCCACCTGATATTCCCAGTGTAGAGAAGAAAACTCCCCAAAAACAGAAGGAAAAGTTGGACCGATGCAGGCTATAAGCGATGAGCGCGGGGAATAGAAGTGATGGCACGCAGAACGAGTTTAAAATGAGAAGAATGGAGAGAGAGAGAGCTGCCTGGAGGAATAGCCAGGGGGAGGGAGGGATGGAGAGAGAGAGGGATGGAGAGAGCCAGGGAGGGAGGGAGAGAGCCAGGGAGGGATGGAGAGAGGCTGGGAAAGAGAGAGGGAGGGATGGAGAGAGGGAAGGAGGGAGAACGCCAGGGAGGGATGGAGAGAGGCTGGGATGGAGGGAAGGAGGGAGGGAGAGAGGGAGGGAAGGAGGGAGAACGCCAGGGAGGGATGGAGAGAGGCAGGGAAAGAGAGAGGGAGGGAGGGATGGAGAGAGGGAAGGAGGGAGAATGCCAGGGAGGGATGGAGAGAGGCTGGGATGGAGAGAAGGAGGGAGGGAGGGAGGGAGAGGATGAAGGGATAGGGAGAAAGAGGGAGGGGAGCCAGCGAGGATGAAGGAGACGGAGAGGTAAGTGGAGATGGAGGTAGACACAGTGGAGGGTCACATTCAGTAGCACATGCGACGCCCGCAGAGCACTGGGCCAGTGAGGGGGGAGAGAGACAGAGACTGATGGAGAGAGAGCAAGGGGACAGAGGGAGAGAGACAGAGACTGATGGAGAGAGAGCAAGGGGACAGAGGGAGAGAGCGATGGGAGAGAGATGGAGAATCGCCATCTTGACAATCATCTAGCCCTGCATCGAGCACTGCATCCTGCCATCTTGACAATCATCTAGCCCTGCATCGAGCACTGCATCCTGCCATCTTGACAATCGTGTAGCCCTGCGGCCAGAAAATATGGTCTTGATTTTTTTTCTTCTCTCTCCTTATTAACTTATGAAACAAGCCTTTCTGCCTGCTTGCCTCTTGAAATCTGCCTCCTCCAATCAAAGTCCGGCTGTCCTCCCCCCTACCCCCCAACGCTTACATCAACTTCTCACCCGTCTCCCTGGGCCGTCTTGCGCAACATCATCTCCGTAAGACAGAGCCTGACCGCCGGTCCGTCCCCCGCTGTCTTCCTTGATTCACTGGGAACGCTCCGAACACGTGGACACACTTACCAGCTCACCTTGGGCTCTGTCTGCCTCTATGTCTCTCTCTCTCGGTCTCTCCCTTCTCCACGGGGTCCTCTCTCTCTCTCTCTCTCTCTCTCTCTCTCTCTCTCTCTCTCCTCTCTCTCTCTCTCTCTCTCTCTCTCTCTCTCTCTCTCTCTCTCTCTCTCTCTCTCTCCTCTCTCTCTCTCTCTCTCTCTCTCTCTCTCTCTCTCTCTCTCTCTCTCTCTCTCTCTCTCTCTCTCTCTCCCACTCATTCTTTCTCCCACTCATTCTTTCTCCCACTTTCTCTTTCTCCCTCTCTGTCTCTCCCTTTCCAAAGGGTTACATCTCTCTCTCTCTCTCTCTCTCTCTCTCTCTCGTTCTCTCTCTGTGTCTCTCCTCTTTCCAAAGGGTTACACCCTCCCCTTTCTCTTATTCTCTCTCTCTCTCGTTCTTTCTCCCTCTCTCTGTCTCTCCCCTCTCCATAGGGGTTCACCCTCTCTCCCTCCCCCCTCTCTCTCTCTCTCTTGCGCTCGCTCCGGTGAAGGACTGAACCTCTTCCAAGCGGCGCCCGAAGATTGGTCTTAAGTGGCCCTGAACTCGGGGGGCCCCCCGTGTTCAATTCATCCGTCCATTTCGTTTCTCCAAGTTAAACGCTCGCAGACGCGCAATGAGCTGATTTAGGAGGGCAGTGTGTTGGGGTGGGTGGGGGGGGGGGGGGGGGGGGGGGGAGGGGGCGTTACACTGGAGCCTGGGGCCTCAGATGGCACCTCGGGGACAGATAAACAGATGAATATCCCGCGTCTTCATTTCAACGTTTGCCATGAACGTAGTCTCCGGTTTAGTAAATAGGGGACGGGGGCGCTAATGGCAACCGCTGCTGGTCGTCCATTCTTCCTTTTCTGTTGTCTAGACCGGGGGCCCCCTTAACGAGGGCCCCCGTCGACCTTCCAGAGGATGTATATCGAAAGGATCTAAATCCTCTTCAGGGGTGAAGACGCACAGATGGGCCGCTTCTCGTAAAGGAGGGTGTTTGTGTTCTGGGGGTCTCTGACGCCAACCCCCATGATCCATCGGCTCACTCACAGGGTGTTGACGGCAGGGGGGGGTGGGGGTGGGGTGGGGCGGGGGGGGGGGGGGCATTCCAAATCCTTCACCCCCTCCCTCCCCTGCCATTAAGGAAATGTATGAGCTATATGCTAGCAGGCACATAGCGCCAGCGTACTGTATAACAAACGAGGGAGTTAGCTAATGGGGGGGGGGGGGGGGGGGGTGGTGATGGTGAAGCCTTCACACAACAAGGTTGTGGAGGACAGCCGTGGCAGGCCGACAGTGCCCTGGTTTTGTGTGTGGAAACGTGGCCACCGCCACCGACCAAGAGTGAAGATTCCAAGATGTTTTTAATGTCCATGTGCAACAAGTACAATGGAACGCTCACGCCCCCATTCCCTCCCGCATTCTGAATTTCAAAATTCTGACACTGAACTCTCGTTCACACACACGTGTGTGTACGCCTTTCTGTCCAAAAAACAAACATCTTCAAACTCCTCTCCAGACTTTTTCCTCCCAAATCGTCCCCGTCGTTACAGACCACCACTCACTCTCTCTCTCTCGGTGACTCCAAGACCAAAAAACGGTAGAAAAATGTCATCTTGGTTCATCAAGATTCTCTAAGCGTTTCCCTGTTTTCTCTCTCTCTCTCTCTCTCTCTCTCTCTCTCTCTCTCTCTCTCTCTCTCTCTCTCTCTCTCTCTCTCTCTCTCTCTCTCTCTAATGCTCTGCTGTTATCACACACATGTTTTATTAGACCTGCGCGCTGTTGATGGCCCCGACGTCACGAGGCCATTACGGTACTTCCACTTTTACTTTGTATTGCGGACGGATGCCAGACGAAAGTCTTCTTCTCTTCCAGAGAGGCAGCGGTTTGCGAAGGACCCCGCAGTCGACTCTGTCTCCTCGCCCATCTTTCTGTCCCCCAGCTCTCGTTCTCCTCCTCTATGGTTCCACTTTGGAGTCTTTATCTCCACACATTCCCCCCCTCTCTCTCTCTCTCTCTCTCTCTCTCTCTCTCTCTCTCTCTCTCTCTCTCTCTCTCTCTCTCTCTTTGTAGCGCTGGTTTACTCACCTGTGCCAATGTAAGCTTCGGCTTCAGAGTCTGGCATTACTTAAACCGTCACATCACAATGGGAGCAGGGCAGTGGCATGAGGGATAATGCTGTAAAAACAACAGAGAGAGAGAGAGAGAGAGAGAGAGAGAGAGAGAGAGAGAGAGAGAGAGAGAGAGAGAGAGAGAGAGAGGAGAGAGAGAGAGAGAGAGAGAGAGAGAGAGAGGAGAGAGAGAGAGAGAGAGAGAGAGAGAGAGAGAGAGAGAGAGAGAGAGAGAGAGAGAGAGGAGAGAGAGAGAGAGAGAGAGAGAGAGAGATGAGCTCCAAAGTGACGTGCTAAACACACACATTTCTCGCTCCCCACTTAAGGAGAAGAAAGAAAGGCAGAATCACCAACGGAGGCCCTTTCACTTCTCGCCTTGGAACGGCCCTCTTTGAGCGGAAATTAACTCAATTAAGGAAAAACTCCTTCATTGCTGTGATATTTGGTGACGGCCCGTTATGACTGGCCATTATCTCCAGCTGCTGTGCGACATGTCGTGTGTGTGTGTGTGTGTGTGTGTGTGTGTGTGTGTGTGTGTGTGTGCTGGGGATGCGCTTTTTGTTGGGGGATAGGAGCGAAGCGCGGCGTGCCGGGGAGAGCCAAACCTCAGGCCCCTGATGGAGGGGTTTAGTCCATGGTTGGCGTTCTGTCGTTCTGTTGTGATTCTATTGTTTTGGCAGACTTGGATGACATGAAGCAAAGGAAGCATCTTTAAGTGTCTCCAACTGTTCACTGTTGTGCCTCGCTCTGAACTGTGTTCTCTCTCGCACACACACCACACACAACACACACACACACACACACACACACACACACACACACACACACACACACACGTGGTTTCAGCTGTCACCCCGCTGGAATCAGCAAGAGCTGAATGTATTCAGGTTGTGTATTTACATTACGCAATAAAATAGTTACACACACATTTAAAATCTGTATTGAATCATGTGTTTATTGTGGGCTGTCTTTGTCAGTTTGACTGATTGGTTTCTGTGTGAGTGTGCCGAGCGTACGTATATATCTATATATATCCTCTCAGCGGTTCTGTCTGTATCTTGATTAACATTCATAATAGACCCAGAGCGCTGTGCTAATACGATGGCGCTGGATCTAAACATGTCTCTCTCTCTCCTCCTCCTCCTCCTCCTCCTCCTCTCTGTTAAAGTGGCTTCAGATGTACCTGCAGCGTGCATGGCGGACTGCGTGTCACCGGGTAAACCATACCTAGTTAGACGCTCATCCCCTTAGCCCAAAATAGACATCGATGTCCCGGTAGCAAGGGGACAAGGTAGTGTCATTAGTTTGTTCAGCGCTAGCCGAGGTCTAGCAGTGTGGACACGGGGTCGTCCGTCATCTTTTTTTTGATTTAGGTTTAAAGGTCGCACACCTTTTGGATTCCGACAGTTGTAAACTGCAGAGCTTCAGATGTCACGTGTGAACTGGGATGTTAACTTAACAGTGTGTTTTTTTCCTCCTCTGCCCCTCTTGTGCCTTTCAAAGACGATGTGGAGGTCGAGTTTGGTAGGTCCTCTACTTTTATTCCGCCGTCCTCTAATGTACTCCTGGTTTGACCCCTGGTTTAACCCCTCGCCCCCTGGCTTCTAACTTGGGTTCATTTTTTTTATATTTTTGCTGCGACAACAGCGCTCACAGCGGAGGACACAGAAGGTATTATTTGTGTTTTTTAGTTCGCTGATAGATGACTGGCCGACGACTTCGACTTCGGCTTTGTGTTTTCTTTAGCTCTTTACGATTAGCATCGGTATATAGAGCTAGCGCTTCTCCACTCCTCCTCTCTCTCTCTCTCTCTCTCTCTCTCTCCCTCCTGTTCCTTCTACCTCGAGAAGCCGAAGTCTGGTCTTAATTTCCACCTCGGAGTCAATCCACGTTAAGAGTTGGACGGTCCACACTTAGCCGTGTGTGAGTTTGCCCAGTGAGTTCCGTCAGCTTGCTGTGGTGCCTATTGGCCTCAGACTCCCACCAGCTCCTGTGTGTTACTTTGATTCTTGTGTTCGTCCATCATGGGATAGAAGATCCATCGGGGTCCTGTTCCTGGCCTAACCCCCTGCACTAACTCACTCCTCACAGTGTAAAAACACTGTGTAGTGAGGACGCCGTCTTGGGTACCAAACATTCACCTTTTTTTGACGATGCTGTGCCGTCAGTTCAAAGGAAAGGAGAATTCCCCACCAAATGATGCTTGATTTTTGCATATGTATATTATCGATTTGTTTTTGAGAGCATTGATTTAGAAGTTAACTGTGTTTGACGGATGCCTCGTGAAACACACGCAAAAAAACCTCTTCTCCATTTCTACAAAGGATATGTTAGTGGCATGTTTAGCATAGTGAAAGACGATGCACTATAGTTGAATGGGCGTCTGTTAGGTCATATATCCCTCTCTGACTCTTTCTCCTCAAGATTCAGTCAAAGTTTCAGTTCCAAAGTCCCTGTGGACTCCCAATATATCTAAAACCAATCTATCTGCAATATAGTGTTTTTTGCAAGCCTTCAAACTATTCTACTCTGTGCCCAGGTACCCAATAGGGTGGAAGGAATCTAAGACACAATGCTTACAATAACCATGCAACTACCAGCTGCCCCATCCGAAGTGCAAACCTTTAAATTCCATTGACACAAGCTCTATTAAAATCAACTCCTACAAAACCAAAATAGCTATCTTGTGTGACATAATCTCTTTAAATTGTGTTATTTGTGTTATTACTTTATTAACAGTTATATTCTATGTTAATGTGAGATGGGCTACACATTTCTAACATTTCTGACTGAATACCTTTTTAACATGACAATGTGCACAATGTCTCTCTTTTGGTGTTTGCTGTTTCTCTCTCTCTCTCTCTCTCTCTCTCCTCTCTCTCTCTCTCTCTCTCTCTCTCTCTCTCTCTCTCTCTCTCTCTCTCTCTCTCTCTCCTCTCTCTCTATCTCTTTTCTTCCCCCACCCCTCTTTCCTCATCACCAGAGGATGCTGACTATAGTAGCGGACTCCACTTAGGTGAGAGACCTTGTCTTATATTCCTTTTGTCCTCCTGTCTCCTGCCGTAGACCAGCCAACCGACCGACTGACTGCGAAGACTAGATGTACTAAATTGAATACATACTCTCTTTCTCTGTCTTCCTTCCGTCTCAATCTTCGACTCCCATGGGTTAGTTTTGTCGACCCTGTGTCATGACCTTGGGGGAGCATTTTCACGTATCAAAGAGAATGGTATTCTTTCTCTGTGTTACTTGCCGTCGGAGTACAGTGGATATGGGCTTTGGCAACTGTAGCGAAACTCAAAAAGCCTTTCTTTAACGAACCGTGACACGACGTACATTAAGTCTATTCCCATCCTCGACCGGTTAGACAGGACCTATCGTGAATTGGAGGAATATAGTACTTATCCTGTTCTGCCTTCTTCTGTGGGCCATTCGTGGAGAATGGCTCTGGTTGGAATTGGATCAGCGAGGCCACCGGTTTTCCCCGCTTTGTTCTGAATGTCCGGCCCAAAGCTGGACCCTGTTGATGTGGTCCTGGTCGTACCCTAATAGCGATTGGCCAGCGCTCGCTTGGGGTTTCTCACAGATCCTCTTAATGCTAGCCGTTTCCAAATCCCTGTTTTCTACAGAAAAAGGTCCCCTGTCTTTATTACCACTGTCGTTTTACAGCGTAATCATAAGGCTCGGTATCCTGCGGAGGACCGCTGGCCATGAGGACCGGCCTCCACACAGAAGTCTGGTTTCTCTTTGACTCTGCCTTTCCCCGGTGTCTTATTTGACTGATTATGTCGGCGTTACTTGCTCTCCCTCTCTGCTGCTCTGCTTCCCTTTTTTTCCCTTTCTCCTTCCCCTCATGTGCCCCCAGTCTGGGGGTCACAAGGTGAAGCTGGCCTCTGGTTACCCCAAGTCGGCTGTGCACTGCTTTGGGAACTCTTATTCCACAGTGAATCTCCATGCTGGTTCACATACAGTGTGTATACACAAGAGCACACAATGAGCTGTGGCTGCCGAGAGAGAGATGTACATTTTCAAAACTGCGGTTTTCCCCTTGACTTAATCTCCTCGTGGCTTTCCCCTGCGTGAGGACAGATCAATTGAGAAAGGTCACAGATCTTAACCGATGCCTTTCCCCCTCCGGACCCGTCCTCGCGGCCCAGTACTGTGCCGAGCACCAAAAGGGACCGGTAGAACATTGGCCCGGAGAAGACCGAAGAAACAGTGGGGTTATTATAACTACTCTACAAGTGTACTCGTTTTTATGGCTTTTCATGCTGTTGGATGCGGCGTTCTGACTTAGAGAGACGGACCGACCCGGGCTAGTTGGAAACCCTAGAAGCAACAGATGCATTTTCAATGCTACCGAGGTTGCTCTGGGGGAAATGGAGGAGGAGGCGTTGTGATGGAGGAGGCAGTCGTAGTCTTCGGTGTCTGGATTGTTTTCCCTTCATACTTCTGTCTGTGATGCAACTCCGATGGCCTCAACCTGCCAAGGAGTAGTGCTCCAGCGGTATTTGGCTCGCGGTGGGGAATCCTAAGCATACAGATGCCGCTTGATTTGAGATCCAGGATCAGAAAGCAGAGCGCGCTCTCCAGCTCAGGCTCAGAAGACCATGTCCCGAAATGCCTTCGCAGCCGGTCCCCCCCCCCCCCTCCCTCTCCAGACAGAAGCATCTCGGGCCAGAGAATTAAAGAGATTTCAAAGTGATGCTGACACCCCTTGGGGTCCATTTCCTTCCTTCTCGGTAGAAATACTAAGAGACACATTTTAATGTATTGTAGCCCCGAGTCCCGACAAGAGAAACTCTAGGCTGTGCGACCGCGGAGGCACGAAGGCACGTAGGCACACACCGACGTCACATGCCGCTATCTTAATTGTCAAAGACACTGGAAGCTTAGAAACAAAACAAAACCGCTACCAAACTTCCACAGGGGGAAGATGGACACGTAGTTGGATGGATGGACAGATGGCTCTCAAGCGAGAAATACCAAAAGGGCTGAAGAATGGGTCTGGGAAAGGAATCAGCAGCGCGCAATCCAATTACAGTCAAGTTGTGGAAAAATGGATGAAGACGTGTTATAAACCGGAAAAAAAATAAAAATAATCGAAATATGCTCCATTTCCAAAACTAGTTTATTTTATCTGTCTGCAGGTTCATTGGTTGTCAATGTACGTAATCCAAAAATAAGAGCATAAAGTAAGCCTGGAATACTGAGATTTTCCCCCAGACCCCAGGCTCCAAACAGATTGACACTTAATTTTGTTAAAGATTAAAAAGGATGGATGTTTCACTACAATGGCTAATTGTTTTCGACTGTCTACATTTGCAATAGTTTAGCAGGTGCTCAGTTGGAGGTTTACCAAACCAGCCATTCTAGCGCTTAATACAAATTAAGACGGCAGTAAAGTGTAGTAGCTAGGGTGTATTTCCACAGCCGAAAGGTTCTAGGTTCGATCTCTTAATGTCCCAGACCTCCCTCATCCTCGGGGCAAAGACCCTTGATCCCGAACCTGCCCCTGAAGGCCCCCTCTTGTGTGTGCATCCACTCCACTGTTGCTTTGGATCAAATCAAACAAATAACTGCGGTGGAATTTAGCAGTCGTAGTCTTTCTCTGTGCAGCATTTTTCTCATCGGTGTGATGAGACAAACAGAGGAGCAATCATCCAGGCGTACCAGGGGGACGGCAGCAGAGGAGAGAGAGAGGTGGTCATCCATAATCCCCTTTTTTTTCGCAAAGGGGTTTGGGCGTCCGTCTTCTTCCAGGAGAACGTCTTGAGGGAGGGAGGGGGTGAGGGGGGGGGGGGGGAAGAGAGAGAGAGAGAGAGAGAGAGAGAGAGAGAGAGAGAGAGAGAGAGAGGAGAGAGAGAGAGAGAGAGAGAGAGAGAGAGAGAGAGAGAGAGAGAGAGAGAGAGAGAGAGAGAGAGAGAGAGAGAGAGGAGAGAGAGAGAGAGAGAGAGAGAGAGAGAGAGAGAGAGAGAGAGAGGTGGAATAACAACACAGGGTGGGAAAAACAAATAGGGCTCAACACAAGCTATTCCCTTTGCGGCCGAGGGGGGGGGGGGGGGTTTTGCGCATAACTCCGCGGGTTTAAGACCGTGACACTTTGGGTCGGGTACGGCTTTCCAAATCGAGCGTCGAGCCCGGGCCAACCACTTGTCATCGTCGCTTTCTCCAGCGATAACGCGGTTAACTTCTGTCAACCCAGTGGACGGCCATCGATGCAACGCTTAACGGGTAACGCACTCAAAATGTTGAAGTACTTTTTCCTTAAACACAGCCCAACCCATTATTACCTTTTTTACTCAAAAACATGCGAGTGGACAAGCTCTTGAAAAGAGATTATTTGAAGGAAATGTGTCCATGCCGTGACACATAAAATATCAGCGGCACATTCTTTGGCCTCTGATAATGTGTAGGTTGTAAGCGGTTGTGTGTGGAGTCTCTGGTTCTCCGGAAGCGTTTTTTTTCCTTTTTTTCTTTCTTTTTTTTTTTTTTGGTAGAAGTTGGACGCCTTTTACTGCCGGTCTCCACGGGACCGCCTCAGAGGCCCGCTTTACTACCCATAATGCTTTTCACAGAATCCTCCGAGCTGCAATATCCGTGTGGATTCTGCCAATAGGTGCACTTGAAGGACACACCTGTCTGTCTTTATACGCCCACTCCCTCTCCCTCGCTCTCCCTTCTCCGCTCCGGCTCCCTTCTCCACGCAGTCTTCACCGGAGAAAATACCCCAGGGGTGAGTTGATCGTGCGCCTTTAGCTTCCTCCTGTTAGATATTTAGTTGATGGATCGGTCAACACTCGGCCGGTGTCTCCGCACCGTTTCATTTAAACTGCGCCTGAGGAATGCCGTGGACGTTTCATTTGGGTCGGGAGAGGCTCGGCCTCCCGCCTCGGGGCCTTTTTTTCATATTTTGTTGGTGTGAGCAGAAACACGTCCTCCGCCTCCCCTCCCTGTTGGTGGTGTTGATGGCCGACAGTCTGGAAAACCGTCCTCCTCTCTCTCCTCCTCCTCCTCCTCCTCCTCCTCCTCCTCCCTCTCCATCCTCCTCCTTCTCCTCATACTCCTACTCCTCTCCCTCCTTTCTCCTTCTTCTCTTCCTCTCCTTTCTCCCCTCCTCTTCCTCTCCTTTCTCCTCCTCCTCTTCTCTCTCTTCCTCCTTCTCCTCCTCCTCTTCCTCTCTCTCTTCCTCCTCCTCTCCCTCCTCTCCTTCTCCTCTCCTCCTCCTCTCCTCCTCCTCTCCTCCTCCTCCTCCTCCTCTCCTCTTCCTCCACAGTCTCCCTCCCACTCGTGCCCTCCCTAAGAAGAGCCAGTCAAACACTCTTGCGTGTCTGACTGGCCTTCCGAGGCCTTTCGAGGTGGCGGTTCCCACCGGAGCGGTCGTCGGGGGCCTCCTGTAGTGAGGGCCCGGGAGCTCATGCCTTACCGGGGCCCCCCCCCCTCCAGCGCAGGTGTTGTGATTTTTCTTTCCTTTTTTTCTGTCCCATCTCCCCTCGGTCTCCTTCTCGGCACTAAAATGAGCTGCAATTATCGGGGGGGAAAATATGTCGTCGTTCTTCATCCCTCTGCCTCATTTGTTGTCATCTGGACGAGCGCTCACCCCGTGACCCCCCCTGTGGAAGACGTGACCTCTTCTTCCTCGTTCACGGGCGTCTCTACGTCCGGACGCCTTGAAGCGAAATTGTGCCACGAATGTTTTTTTCTTCTTTTTTTGTGGGGGGTTAAGTTTGTTTAATTGTATTTTTCCTGAGAAGAGGTGTGTGTGTGTGTGTGTGTGTGTGTGTGTGTGTGTGTGTGTGTGTGTGTGTGCGTGTGTGTGGAGGCCTATAGTCATGTTGTAGATACAGCGGTTCCCTCCCTGTAGGAGAGATACGTTTGGGGTGAATTCTGTGCTTCTTTCTTCAGCTCACGAGCTGAATATCCAACTACGTGGCTGTAAGAAATTATTACACTGGAAAATTGTGTGTGTGTGTGTGGTGTGTTTTCCCTATGCACTGGCAATGTCCAAACGTGTGTGTGTGTGTGTGTGTGTGTGTGTGGTGTGTGTGTGGTGTGTGTGTGTGTGTGTGTGTGGTGTGTGTGTGTGTGTGTGTGTGTGTGTGTGTGTGTGGTGTGTGTGTGTGTGTGTGTGTGTGTGTGTGTGTGTGTGTGTGTGTGTGTGTGTGGAAGAGAGTTCAGTTGCAATCTGGCAATCAGTCCGCCATGGCCTGGTTCAGGCTATTAGGTGTGTGGTGTGTGTGTGTGTGTGTGTGTGTGTGTGTGTGTGTGTGTGTGTGTGTGGTGTGTGTGTGTGTGTGTGTGTGTGTGTGTGTGTGTGTGTGTGTGTGTGTGTGTGTGTGTGTGTGTGTGTGTGTGTGTGTGTGTGTGTGTGTGGTGTGTGTGTGTGTGTGTCTCTCTCTCACTCCAGAAAGGAAACTTTGTTCTTGCGGCCCAAAGTTCCACAACCACCACGTCCTCGCTCCACAGGCGGTGCAGCAGAAGATTCTGGAACTTTCAGAAGGTTCTGTAACTTTCAGAAGGTTCTGTAACACTCAGAAGGTTCTGGAACTTTCAGAAGGTTCTGGAACACTCAGAAGGTTCTGGAACACTCAGAAGGTTCTGTAACACTCAGAAGGTTCTGGAACACTCAGAAGGTTTTGGAACACTCAGAAGGTTGTGGAACACTCAGAAGGTTCTGGAACACTCAGAAGGTTTTGGAACCCTCAGAAGGTTCTGGAACACTCAGAAGGTTGTGGAACACTCAGAAGGTTCTGGAACACTCAGAAGGTTTTGGAACCCTCAGAAGGTTCTGGAACACTCAGAAGGTCTATCGGTCTCTTCTTGGTCACCCGGGCTCTCTGGGCCCCACCTGCGTGTCCCACCGCCGTTCTCCTGGTGGTTGCGGTCGTCCCGGCGTTTGCGGCGAAGAACTAAAAGCACCCGGCTAATGTCAGACAGACTATGCAAACACGGCCGCCGTTCCAGCAGAGCTGAGGTTTTTTCGGGGGGCCTTTGAGCCTTCGTCAGAACTCGGGCCTTGCCGCCGAGTTCTGTCCTCCTTTTTTTATTATTTTTATTCTCTGGTTTGAATTAATTTCCATCCCTCCAGTCTAATCCTGTCTCGGTGGGTTACATGGATGTGAGATTGCGCTGTTGTGCTGGGGGAGGAGGGGGTGGGGGGGGTGATGTATGATAATTCAGCCCCATGCCGCATGAAACGGGTGAACGCACCCCCATTATTTAGACGGGGCGGTCCGGGAGACGGCTTAAGTCATGGTGAAGGGCTCTCTCCTCCCTCCCCAAACACCACCCCCCCCCCCCCCCCCCCCGGCGGTGCCAGCCAGGCCCCTGTCAAGCCCATGGCGTGGTGATGGGTGCTCACTGGCTGGGTCTCTCTGCATGCAGTCATATAAAAGCGTTTCTCCCTCAGGGAGGACCTCCATCCATCCATCGCCCCCCGTTCCCTCTGTCCCCCCCCCCCCCGGTCCTACCTCGGGCCAGAGCCAATGAAAACACCAGCAACTCAACCCCCCCCCCCCCCTACCCCCCCTCCACCAAAGTGAAACTGTGTTTATTCAAATAGGCATTAGCTAATTGTTTATGGAGTTTACGTTTTTTTTTCATTCTTTCCCGTTTAATTCCAAACGACCGTCAAAACCGCGTGGTGCTTGTGGCTTTGAAAACGGGCATCCCATGAATAGCATCTCTCTCTCTCTCTCTCTCTCTCTCTCTCTCTCTCTCTCTCTCTCTCTCTCTCTCTCCTCTCTCTCTCTCTCTCTCTCTCCTCTCTCTCTCTCTCTCTCTCTCTCTCTCTCTCTCTCTCTCTCGTTTGGTTCACTGCTGGTGGCGGTGATGTCAGCCATTCAGGATATCGGTCACGGTCGGCGCTCGGTACATCTCGCCGCCGCCGCCGCCGCCCCCCTGGAGAGAGGGGTGGGGGGTGGGTGGGGGGCTGGCCTGCATCCGGGCCGCTGTATGTTTTCCACTGTGTGGTGGAGGGTAATGCTCCTTGGGTGGGTGGGTGGTGGGTGAGCAGGGGGGGGGGGGGGGGGAGGGGGGGGTTGGGGGAAGAGCGAGCAGATTCACCGCAGCAGAAATGGCCCAGTCAACATAAGCCGCAGTGTGCCCACAGTGGAACAAAGTCTGCTCTAAACGTTCGCTGTAACACAATATCTGGTACTTGGAGGCACGTGCGCCCGGGTTTAGGGGAATAATATAACGTACACACACACACACAGAGACACACACACACACACACACACACCTCGCTACACACGCACACACACTCCGATATACAAACACACACACTCCACTGTACACACTCCGCAACACACACATACACAAACACACACCTTCCACTGTACACACACACTCCACTGTGCACGCACACACACACACACACACACACTCCACTACACACACACACACCCCCCCCACTACACACACACACACACACACACACCCTCCACTATGTACACTCCGCTACACACACACACACACACACTCCACTGTACACACACACACTCAACTACACACACACACACACACGCACACTCCGCTACACACACACACACACACACCCTCCACTGTGCACACACACACACATCCACTACACACACACACACCACTACACACACACACACACACACACTTCGAGTCTTGAGGGCTGGTATATGCAGATGGACATGCCTAAGTATTATTCTCCTTCAGTGACTTATGGCCCGCTTGGTACCCAGCGAGGCAGGCCTGCCTCTCTTATTAGGAGGCCTTTAGAGAGAGCGTGAGGCGGGGGGGCGGGGCGGGGGGGGAGGAATGCAGGCCCGTCTACACCGGGCTGCGGCTGGTATCCACCGTGTGTTGTGGAAAGTATTAAGAAGAGAAGGGGGGGGCTCATGAGCCTTAATACTCTGCTTAACCTCCCCACCTCTTCTCCCCACCTCCTCTCTCTCCTCCTCTCTCTCCTCTCCTCCTCTCTCCTCCTCTCTTCTCTCCTCCTCTCCTCTCTCCTCCTCTCTCCTCTCTCGCTTGAAATCCGTTAGGAGCAGCGCAAATATGAAAAGAAAGGAAAGGGGCAGAAGGGGAAAATAGCGTTCACAGAAATGGAAGATATGGTGGATGATATGGTTTTCAGGGAAATATTGGATTTGATTTACTTTTTTACTTTTTTTAGGGCGGCGGGGATGGAGGGGTGGGGGGGGGAATAAAACGGCAGCTGTCTTTAATATAAAATATGGCCGGCTTCGACGGAGGCCTTCAGGTCGATACTGTCGTCGGGCCTCGGAGGCTGAGCCGTGCAAATCTCCCTGATTGGACGCGGAGGCCTCCGCTGCGCAGGTGGCCCTTTAACACGGTGGATTCAACCTCGGAGGAAGTGCCTCCACTTTAAAACAACGCACACTCACCTCGGCCAAAGGACGGGGGGGTCCTGAAACACGGCGAGATAGAGAGCAGGGCTTTACGATGGATTCCTATATATCGAGTCACCCTCAGTGTGACCTGAGCCTACAGAGAAGATTCTAGCCGCTCTCCTTAACCTCGACCGCCGTGACGGCGACCCCTTGTGTAAAAAGCACGGAGAACGAGAGATTGAAGATTCTAGTGTTTTTTTGCACAATGGGATGCTTACTCCCCGTTCCCTCCCGCAGTATCCGTGTCCGAACGTCGACCACTATATACTATACTATGTGCTATACTTAAACTATACAAGACTATACTATAAAAAAGACTGTACACAATAAAAAAGAACAATACAAATAACAATAAAATGACTGAGGGATGATGTGTACATGTATGTTGAATTGTGCAAAAGCATTTTAAAGTGCCAGTAGTGCAGCAGCATCATGAATACAGTGCAGAAAAGTGCAGTAACTGTAATGAGTCCTGAAAGTCCAGCAAAAGTATGTTACTGTAATGTCAATGACAATGTGATGATCGTGGCAGCACTCCCAGCAGCAGTTCAGTAGGTCACTGCCTGTGGATTAAAAACTACCCTTAAACCTGGTAGTCCTTGCTGTACGGATGCTGCAGAACAGGCGACCGGACGGTAGGGGGGGGGGGGGGGGAGAAGAGACGGTGCCCAGGGCGGTTGCGGTTCCCTTTGTGATGGAGATGGCATTTTTTGTTTCCGACATCTGGTCCTAAAGTTCTCCTCAGATGCTGACGCCATGTTGTCACAGAAAGCCAAACCATTATGAAATCCGACCCCCCCCCCCCCCAACTCGGAGGGAAGGCATCTAGACAACAGGACCGTAGTGTTAAGACCTCACTGATGTCTTCATGGCCCTCATGACATGGACCACACTTTTCTTTTAAGACACTCTCGTTGTTTATAGGAGAGAACTGGGAATTGCAGGCATTACACATCATCTTGCATTCTGGGAAGATTCTGAACTGAAGAAAAAAAAAATTGGTATGAAACTCTTGCAGAACAGTCTGAGGTATCAGAAATGAAGCCGTCGACCGGCTGGCCAAAGAAACGCTGAGAGGGCCATAAATTGAAGAGCACTCACAGTCGCTGGGGTCTGTGTGTGCATCATCCTCACCATCACAGTTGGAAGTGAATTGGCAGTCAGACGTGTGTGTGTGTGTGTGTGTGTGTGTGTGTGTGTGTGCACAGTGTGTGTACTAGGCCAACATGCTGAGGTCATGCATACGAATACACTCCTAAATTGGCCTGACTGGTTTTTTTTTTTTTTTGGTTGCAGTTTTGTGGATTAATCTTTTTTTTTCTCTCTCTCTATCTCCCCCTCTCTCTCTCTCTCTCTCTCTCTCCTCTCTACTCTCTCTCTCTCTCTCTCTCTCTCTCTCTCTCTCTCTCTCTCTCTCTCTCTCTCTCTCTCCTCTCTCTCCTCTCTCTCTCTCTCTCTCTCTCTCTCTCTCTCTCTCTCTCTCCCCCCCCCCCCCCCCCCCTACACATACAGCGGGGTTCAGGAAAAGCTTCCGTCTGAGCCGCAGGAGCCGTAAGACCAACAAGTCGATGTACGAGTGTAAGAAGAGTGAGATGTACGACATGGCCGACGTGCCCACCTACGAGGAGGTCGCCCCCTACTGCCGGCCCAGCGGCGCCAGACACAGGCTGGTGGTGTTCGTCGGTGAGTTTGCGTGTGTGTGTGTGTGCGTGCGGGCATGTGTGTTTTTGATATGGATGTTTGAATCGGTGTGTCCCCAAAGCGATCAATAAAAGAGTCTCCCCCTCTTATCTCTCTGCCTCTGCCTCCCCCTCTCTCTCTCTCTCTCTCTCTCTCTGACTCCCTCTCCTTTCTCTCTCCTGTCTCTCTCTCTCTCTCTGCTTGCCTCTTCTCTCTGTCTCTCTCTCTCTGCTTGCCTCTTCTCTCTCTCTCTCTCTCTCTCTCTCTCTCTCTCTCTCTCTCTCTCTCTCTCTCTCTCTCTCTCTCACTCTCTCTCTCTCTCTCTCTCTCTCTCTCTGCCTCTCTCTCTCTCTCTGCCTCTCTCTCTCTCTCTCTTCTTTCTTTCTCTCTCTCTCTCTCTCTCTCTCTCTCTCTCTCTCTCTCTCTCTCTCTCTCTCTCTCTCTCTCTCTCTCTCTCTCTCTCTCTCTCTCTCTCTCTCTCTCCTCTCTTTATATCTCTCTCCTTGTCTGTCTCTCCCTCTGTCTATCTCTCTGCTTTCCTCTCCTCTCTCTCTCTCTCTCTCTCTCTCTCTCTCTCTCTCTCTCTCTCTCTCTCTCTCTCTCTCTCTCTTCCCATGCCAGCTAGTGTGTGTGTGTGTTGGTGGATGTTTGAATCAGTGTGTGCACGTGTGTGTGTGTCCACCAAGTGAGCAATAAAAGAGTCAGTGGGGGCAAGACCTTCCAGAAGCCTGCCACTGTATTTCATACAGCCTCCGGGTTAGAATTCCCAATGTTGGCGTTCACTTGACACTTCCATGGCTTCTGCACATAATGTGTGTGTGTGTGACTGTGTGTGTGATTGTGTGTGTGACTTTGTGTGTGTGTGTCCGTGTGTGTGCGGTTATATTTATATTAATCCGAGGCTATATATTTCAATGTACAGCCCAGGCCTGTACAACAACCACCCCCTTCCTTGACATGCTGTCCAGCGGTCACACACAGCGGTCACCCCCCCCCCCCCCCATGTTGGACCCACGGACTCGAACCTCAGACCTCCCAGGTGAGGCCCTGAGCCTCGCCATTCTATCATTGGAACCCGATCCTCCATCCTCCTCTGTAGAAGTGACCGCACACACACACACACACACACTGCAGGCCCACTCTGTGTGTGTGTGTGTGTGTGTGTGTGTGTGTGTGTGTGTGTGTGTGTGTGTGTGTGTGTGTGTGTGTGTGTGTGTGTGTCTGTGTGTGTGTGAGGCAGATCTTATCTTGTGTTCACGCTTGATGGCGGGCTTTCGCCGCCCGGCCGTCCCACAGAGCCGTGCCGAGCTCTTGGTTCTCGGTTCTTGAGAACCAGTTTGTGAGGTTCCTGGTCCAGAATCTGTGGCAAGAAGTGAAGAAGAGCGTCACCATTGTGAACGGTGGAACAACACCGGCTCCGCCAGGTGAGAGAGAGAGAGAGCGAGAGAGAGAGCGAGAGAGAGAGAGAATAAAATTAAATAAAAGATTGGCACAGATAAATCATCTCTCTCGATGATTTATCTGTGCCAATCTTTTATTTAATTTTATTCTCTCTCTCCCCTCGATCTATGTCTTGCTCTCTCTCTGTCTCTGTCTCTGTCTCTCTCTGTCTCTGTCTCTCCCTGTATCTTTCCCTCTCTCTCTCTCTCTCTCTGTCTCTCCCTGTCTCTCTCTCCCTTTTCACGTTCTACTGAATTCCACTGCTTTTTAAAGATTTGTTTAGGGTTTGTTTGCGTCTGAAATGTCAAGAAGTGTCACATGGCGCAAATTGAGCGAATCACATTCCTCCGTGCTCCCCGAGCGGCTTCCACTCGTCAGGGAATGGGACGCGCTCGTGGAATGATCCGAGATCTGTCTCTCGTACCGTCTGATTCACTGAGGAAGACTCCGGATTCGGTTTTAAACACACGTGTTATGCGTAATAGAAACACTGATTAAACTCTCTCTCTCTCTCTCTCTCTCTCTCTCTCTCTCTCTCTCTCTCTCTCTCTCTCTCTCTCTCTCTCTCTCTCTCTCTCTCTCTCTCTCTCTCTCTGTCTCTGTCTCTCTCTCTGTCTATCTTCGTCTCGCTGTCATCTTTCTCTCTGTCGCTTTCTCTCTCTCTCTCTCTCTCTCTCTTCCCCCCCCCCCCCCCCCCCCCATGCTAGCTAGTATTTACCATCATGTCTCTGAACCGTGCCTGGGCTGGACGTAGTGGTGTCATGGACTCCATCAGCCAGGCTGCTCATTAGTCCTCCCATTTGCCTGCCAGCGGTTCACAGCATGGTAGTCATAGCCAGGGACTGAACCGACACCGCCGTCGTCCCGCGCCCCGGTCACGCTAACGTAAATACTTTACCTTAACCGGCGCAATTTCCTCGACGGCCTGTGGACAATTTCAAACACACACACACACGCAGGTGGAGAGCGGGTGAGGTCTGGACTGGGTCTGCTTTATGTTCCCCTGCCCCGCTGCCCCTCTGCTCCTCCTTCCTTCCTTCCTTCCTTCCTATTTTTCTCTCCCAGAAGTCCCCAAGTTTGTTTTCTAACCGTTAGTTTTTCTTCTTATGTTGTCTCTTTCCCTCTCCATGTCTCTCTCTGTCTCTCTCTCCCTCTCCATGTCTCTCTTTCCCTCTCCATGTCTCTCTCTGTCTCTCTCTCCCTCTCCATGTCTCTCTCTCCCTCTCCATGTCTCTCTCTGTCTCTCTCTCCCTCTCCATGTCTCTCTCTGTCTCTCTCCCTCTCCATGTCTCTCTCTGTCTCTCTCTCCTCTCCTGTCTCTCTCTCCCTCTCCATGTCTCTCCATGTCTCTCTCTCCTCTCCATGTCTCTCTCTGTCTCTCTCCCTCTCCATGTCTCTCTCTGTCTCTCTTCCCTCTCCATGTCTCTCTCTGTCTCTCGCTCCCTCTCCTGTCTCTCTCTCCCTCTCCATGTCTCTCTCTGTCTCTCTTCCCTCTCCATGTCTCTCTCTGTCTCTCTCTCCCTCTCCATGTCTCTCTCTCCCTCTCCATGTCTCTCTCTGTCTCTCTCTCCCTCTCCATGTCTCTCTCTGTCTCTCTCTCCCTCTCCATGTCTCTCTTCCTCTCCATGTCTCTCTCTGTCTCTCTCTCCCTCTCCATGTCTCTCTCTCCCTCTCCATGTCTCTCTCTGTCTCTCTCTCCCTCTCCTGTCTCTCTCTGTCTCTCTCTCCTCTCCATGTCTCTCTCTGTCTCTCTCTCCCTCTCCATGTCTCTCTCTCCTCTCCATGTCTCTCTCTCCTCTCCATGTCTCTCCTGTCTCTCTCTCCCTCTCCATGTCTCTCTCTGTCTCTCTCCTCTCCATGTCTCTCTCTGTCTCTCTTCCCTCTCCATGTCTCTCTCTGTCTCTCGCTCCTCTCCTGTCTCTCTCTCCCTCTCCTGTCTCTCTCTGTCTCTCTTCCCTCTCCATGTCTCTCTCTGTCTCTCTCTCCTCTCTGTCTCTCTCTCTCTCTCCTGTCTCTCTCTGTCTCTCTCTCCTCTCCATGTCTCTCTCTGTCTCTCTCTCCTCTCCATGTCTCTCTCTGTCTCTCTCTCCCTCTCCATGTCTCTCTCTGTCTCTCTCTCCTCTCCTGTCTCTCTCTCCTCTCCATGTCTCTCTCTCCCTCTCCTGTCTCTCCTGTCTCTCTCTCCCTCTCCATGTCTCTCTGTCTCTCTCTCCTCTCCATGTCTCTCTCTCCCTCTCCATGTCTCTCTCTGTCTCTCTCTCCTCTCCATGTCTCTCTCTGTCTCTCTCTCTCCTCTCCATGTCTCTCTCTCCCTCTCCATGTCTCTCTCTCGCTCTCTCTCCCTCTCTGTCTCTCCCGCTCTCTCTTTCTCTCTCTCTCCCTCTTCTTCTCCCTTTCTCTCCCTCTCTCTCCTTTTTCATTTTCTCAACACTGTTTTCTCCTTTTCCTGTTATCTCTCTCTCTCTCTCTCTTTCTCTCTCCCTCTTTCTCTCTCCCTCTCTCTGTCTCTCCCTCCCTCCTTTGTCTCTCGCTCCCTCCCTCCCTTTGTCTGTTTCCGTCTCCCCCCCTCTTGGAGTCGTCCGTCGGAATCGTTAGGACCCGGGGAGACGGACGCAGGTTTTTTTTCAAACGTAATTTCCGAGCGGTCCATTTGAGGAGCGAAGGAGCCATGGAGTGTTTTCCATGCGAGAGCCACCTTGGCCGGGCTCCGCGTGGCCTCGGTCTTGGCCCCTGGCCCCTCGCGTTCTTTCCACACACACACACACACACACACACACACACACACACACACACACACACACACACACACACACACACACACACACACACACACACACACACACACACGTGTGATGTAGAGCCGCATGTCTCGTCGGGATACAGTAAAAGTAAAAACAATTCTTTCGAGGGCTGGAGCTCGTTGGTTTTTTTTAGAAGCGGGGACTCGATAATAATAATTATTATAATAATACTTGATATCTCTAATGAACATCCTGCCAACACGTCAGCCCCCGCTGCGGTGGACGCGCGGGGGAAAGAAAGAGTGACTGTCAAACAC
Source organism: Muraenolepis orangiensis (assembly GCA_027704905.1). NCBI lineage: Eukaryota > Metazoa > Chordata > Actinopteri > Gadiformes > Muraenolepididae > Muraenolepis > Muraenolepis orangiensis. Next base: position 14,069,137 of record CM051020.1, read on the forward strand.
CCCATCGAGATGCTTATCGTTGAGTTTTTAGCGCCTTTAGTTGTTTTGGTTTTTTTACGACTTTAGTAGCACTTCTCAGAAGCCAACCAAAATAGACTTTGACACACGCGCGCGGTTCTGGACTCCAGCCTCTCGCGTCTCTTATCTCGAAGCAGATGCGGTTATCTGCACACCGTCGAAATTGTTCAAATCTGTCGATATTTTTTCGGTGAAACGTGTAACCCGACACTAAGCCGACCCGACCCGCAGACTTGGCATTCCGTCGCTGGACAGCGGCGATTGTTTGAGATGTGGTCTCCAATGGCTCCCAGTTCCCCCCCCCCCCCCCCCCCCCCCCCCTCCTCCTCTCACCGTCCCACACGGGGACCTATTTGTATGGATGTATTCTGAAATATGGAGGGCCAACGCTTTGCCACATTTCACACCCGTCGTAGTTCCCCCCCTCCTCCTCCTCCTCCTCCTCCTCCTCCATCAAGAGAGAGAGAGAGCGCTGGGGATGGAGGGAGTTGAGGGGTTGAGGCAGAGGTCACTCAGAAATCCGGGCTGAACTTTGGCGTAGGCCCCGGGTACCTTTTTGTTCTTTCGACCGGCCTTTCATTCGATATTAGAGGGCGCCGCCCTCGGCTTACGCTAATGAGCGCGCTAACGGACTCCGACACTTTTACTTTCGCTGGCACGGGGGCCCAGGGCCCCTGGCGGCGAGCCAGGTCGCGGCCCTTTGCTCCCCCCCCCCTCGGGGTGAAGCGGTGAGGAGAGATGGTGAACACCACCACCATGCTGACGGAGAGACGCCCGTCCAAAAACAATAGCCAGAAGTATGCTTTTCTTTCTATTTTTCTCTTTCTTTCTTTCTTTCTTTCTTTCTTTTGTTGGTGGTTTTAAAGGGTTTTTTAATGTTCCCGTCATATTGGGGTTTTGTTAAAAAAGAAAGCAGGAAAAATGAAAATCACAATGCACAAAGAGGTGAAGTGTTTGTATTGTACGTAATGAGATGTTCTGGCTCCCACAATGCAACAGGGGAGCTAGATAGAGCTGTGAATCCTGTCCACATGCACACGCACAAGCAGACAGACACACACACACACACACACACGCACACGCACACAAAAATCGCCACCAGGTCAACCAGAAGCTAGTCTCGACAATCAGATCCGTTTCTTTCACTTCATATTTGTTTTTTTTCCGACCAACAATGTGGTCGGTGGCGGGGATCTCTATGAGCACACAACAAACACAAACTTTTTTAGAAAAAGTGTCTTTAAAGCCTTCAAATCAACACTGTGTGTATTTGACAGATCACCTGGCCACGGTTTCAGCCCAATCGCTCTCTCGCCTCTGAGGTTTGGATGGTATAAAGTGTATTTGTGGAGTGTGTGTGTGGTTGGTGGCTGGTTGAAGCAGCCTCACTTGGCCTGAGTTAAGACTGATTGGCTGGTGAGGCTGCACACCTGTGGGTCCTTCTTAATCAAGGCCCACAGGTTAAAACAGCGTTCAGCACACACACTCGAGGCCCAGAGCTCTGGCATGTTCCATCTGCTCTGTTCACTATTATTCAAAACTCTTGCTATAAACCAGATTCCTCATCACCCTGTGTCCTTGTCTTCAGGGAGGAGCCCTCAAGTAGCCATATCACTGGCTAGTGGCAGCGCCGTCTGCTACAGTATTGTGACTCCTATGAGCTAACACACTCTGTTTCCTTGTTTCAGTAAAGCACCCCAGATAGACCCTCTCCCCCCCCCCCCCCTCCCTCTCTCTCCTCGGACTCACAGCTCGCCGGCATCTTTGTGTTTACGAGGGCAGGTTCAAAACCCAGCGTTCCTTGAGAGTCTGAGTCTGAGTTCGCTCGATAAAAGTTTATATTGTTGTTCCTCAAATCACCTGTGGAAGTAGGAGAGGAAAGTGTGTGTGTGGGGGGGGGGGGGGGGTATATGGGTGGATGAAGTGGGTGTGGGTGGGAAGCTCTTGCCAAAGCTCTGTTAGTCGGGTTGTGCATCCCACCGGTGTCGAGGTGCCGGTGAGATGTCGGACGACGAGCAGATTGGACGGAATTGAGTGGAGAAGAAGCCGTTGAGGGCTGCTGCTTTCCTCTCTCGCTGTGCACAGCTCGTCAGAGTCTGATCGTTGGTGACCCCTCTCACCTTCTGGCTTTCTCCTTTTCCTTCTCCCTCCCCTTTCTGTCCGTCTCTTTCCTTCTCTCCATCTCCCAATCTCTCTCTCTCCATCTCTCTCTCTCTCTCTCTCTCTCTCTCTCTCTCTCTCTCTCTCTCTCTCTCTCTCTCTCTCTCTCTCTCTCTCTCTCTCCTCTCTCTCTCTCTCTCTCTCTCTCTCTCTCTCTCTCTCTACCCAATCTCTTTCTCTCTCTATTTTTCTCTGTGTCTCTGTCTCCCCCTCTCTTCCATTCTCTCTCTTCCTCTTTCGTCCATTCTCTGTCCCTCCCTCTCTCGTCCATTCTCTGTCCCTCCCTCTCCCTCTTTTCGGTCTCTCCCTCCCTCTCTCGCTCGCTTGCTTGCTACCTGCATCCCTCCCTCCCTCCCTCCCTTACTCACTCACTCTCTCTCTCTCTTTCTCTCTCTCTCTCTCTCTCTCTCTCTCTCTCTCTCTCCTCTCTCTCTCTCTCTCTCTCTCTCTCTCTCTCTCTCTCTCTCTCTCTCTCTCTCTCTCTCTCTCCCTAGCTCTGTTCCTCTTCCATCCTTCCATCCGTCTCACTTCTCGTCTTTCTGCATTCCTGGATCTGTTGTTGTCTGTGTTGTTTTCTTGGGGCTGGGGAGAGGAGGAGGAGGAGGAGGAGATGGAGGAGAGAGGCCTGCTAAACACATTCAGGGTCCGCTGAAGTTAATTTTCCAGCGGGGGTAAGCATCTGAATGCTGCTGCTGCTGCCAGGCATGACTGGAATCCCAGCCCCGCCCGGTCCCTGTCCCTCACGCAAGCCAACAGCCCTGCTGTGATGAAACATGTCTTGATAAAAACCAGGAGGTAAAAACACAACAGGAGACGCTCGCTCTAACCTCGCTCAAATAGAGAGTCTGTCCCGGACACGTGGAGGCTTGGAGGGAGCACCGTGTGGCTGGTGGATCGCTGGACATATCTTAACATTGTCACCGATATGACCCAATATGACTCGTGACTCGTGACCTCGGGTCCTTAGCACCTTCTCACTGGCCCCTCACTACGGCGCTGCACTACGGTCACTCTAAAAACTGCTCTTTGCACCAGCCGCTATTACGTACCTACTTAAAGACACTTAGTCTTTATTGTTCTTTATTGTTATTATTGCTGTGAATCCCTTTTTTTCGATTTTATTTATTTATAGACTTTCTATTGTTTTGACTTATTGTGCGTTTTTTTTACTTTCACTTTCGTCCTTGTTGTGAATAATTCCTTCTGAGGGGAAGGATGGATGGGGAGTAAGCGTTCCGTTGTACGTTGTCCACGTACACGTGGACAATAAAGAATCTGGAGTCTTGAAATGATGGAGGCATTCGGGGGGGGAGGGGGGGGGGGGCGGGTTCAGAGGATGTTGAGAGAGGGGAGGGTGGAGGTCAAGCACCGTTCGAGATGAAAAAAGAGAGAGAGCGAGAGAGGCTGGTAGGTGGATGACGGAGGTTGTGTTTCAGACATGGTACAAAGTTCAGGGACTGGAGAAGATATTCACAGCCTTGCTTCCTTCCTTCCTCCCTTCCTTCTCCTTCTCCTTCTTCTTTGTCCTTTTCTCCTCTCTCTCTCTCTCTCTCTCTCTCTCTCTCTCTCTCTCTCTCTCTCTCTCTCTCTCTCTCCTCTCTCTCTCTCTCTCTCTCTCTCTCTCTCTCTCTCTCTCTCTCTCTCTCTCTCTCTCTCCTCCTCTGGGTTCCAACTCAGCCCCCGGCTTCCTGCAGCGGGGGGACGTGACATCACAGCCTAGTTGATTTTCTGTTTGCCAACGATTACACAACAATGTACACCCCCCCCCCCCCCCCCCCACCCACACACAAACACACACTTTCTCTCACAGACACACACACACAAACACCCGCCAAGGATATCCAAGACGGTGAGTTATTGTAATTATCCCTTTTTCAGACAGGAAAGAGAGACGTGTGTATGTATACGCGTGTGTGTGTGTGTCTGTGTGTGTGTGTGTGTGTGCGTGCGTGCGTGTGTGTGTGTAAACTGCGGCCCCAGTCTGAGAGTAACTGTCACGCACACGTTGAAACGCGACCTCCTCGCCTCCCATTGATGTGAGGGGTCCGGCGGAGCATCGGTGGAAACCATTCCTCCCCCACCACCCCTCCCCCATCACTCCCTCCCCCATCACTCCCTCCCCCATCACTCCCTCCCCCGCTTCCTCTGAACTCTGATTGGAGGGAGGCGGTGATGGACGCTGCAAATGATGCCCTTTTAATGACCAGCTTCTCTTCTGTGTGCGTGTCTGTCTGTCTGTCTGTCTGTCTGTCTGTCTGTCTGTCTGTCTGTGTGTGTGTGTGTGTGTGTGTGTGTGTGTGTGTGTGTGTGTAGGTCCTCCAGGGGTCGGCCTGAACGAACTGAAGAGGAAGTTGTTGATCTCAGACCCCCAGCACTTCAGCGTGACCGTGCCACGTAAGTTCAAGATTTTAAGACGTTTATTTGCCATATGCAACAAAAGTACAATGGAACGCTTCCTCACTGCGTGCGTGCGTGCGTGCGTGCGTGCGTGCGTGCGTGTAACCATGGCGGGCACACAGCTTAGCTTTCTCCCTGGAATAAAAACCATGCCTGGTCTGGCTGGTTCAGTTACTTGTAGGTGCGTGTCAGCGACGATCCACTCCGCTGTGTCTCTTATTGTGTACGTGGTTTACACGTGTTCCGGTACACTTTAACATCCGCTTGTATCCTCGGGTTACCGGAGAACGAATGACCTCAACGTCGAACCCCGGATCAGGCACGTTTTACCCATTATTTAACTCCCCCCACACCCCCCCCCCCCCCCTATTTTCTCCAGCCTGTGGTTCGGGCCAGGATGGGGGAGGATGGGGGAGGAGGAGGGGGGAGGGAGGCCAGTGTAGCTGGTCCAGGGTTCACGTCGGCACACACCTCCACATGGTTTGGATTGCGCTCTTTATTGGCCGATGGCTTTACAAGGCGGACGCCTCCCCCCCCCCCCCCCCATGATGGGGGTGAGCAGACAGCCCTCCCCCTCCTCCCCCCATGATGGGGGTGAGCAGCCAGCCCTCCCCCTCCTCCCCCCATGATGGGGGTGAGCAGACAGCCCTCCCCCCTCCTCCCCGGGTGGGTGTTGGGGTGGACCTCAAGTTGACACACACACACATTGTATGAGTCATGTGTGTGTGTGTGTGTGTGTGTGTGTCTGTGTGTGTCTGTGTGTGTGGATACATTGGAGGGGAAAAACATGGCTCATTAAGCTCTGGTTGTACACCACCCAAAATACCAAAATATTGACTCTGTGGGTTGAGGACGTCAGAATTAATATGTGGATTTATATTTAAAAATAATGTTATATATATATATATATATATATATATATATATATATATATATATATATGTATTTTGCAGTTGTGCCATTGTGCACACACACATACACAGACGCTCTCTCTCTCTCTCTCACACACGCACACACACACACTTTCTCTCTCTCTCTCTCACTCGCTCACATTCACACTCACTTACGCACACGCACACGCACATACATACTGTACATCCACACACGTGCCGGTGCCTGACAGTGAGTGCCGGTGCCAGGCCTCTGGTGGGCAGGCCGTCCTCCTCAGGCCCAGACCAGAGTGTTTGGCCTCCTGTGTAATTGTCAGCTTTTCGCGGGCCGACTGACAGGCCCCTGAAGGATGGAGGAAACGGTTCTTGGACCTCCTGAAGTCATTCTGCTGCCTGGAGAGTTGGCCCCCGAGATGCTGTTTTCTGTTTATTTTTTATTTCACTCGCTCTCTTTCTTGCTCACTCGTCTCGTCTCTCTGGTTCTCCCTCGGTCTCTCTCCTCCTATCTCGCTCCGTCTCTCTCTCTCTCTCTCTCTCTCTCTCTCTCTCTCTCTCTCTCCTCTCTCTCTCTCTCTCTCTCTCTCTCTCTCTCCTCTCTCTCTCTCTCTCTCTCTCTCTCTCTCTCTCTCTCTCGCACTCCCTCTCTTTCTCACTTTTTCTCTCTCTCTCTCTCTCTTTGGATCGAATATATTTTTGTTATTTCTCTCATACTTTCAGCAATTCCTCTTGTTTCGCTCCCCTGTCTGGTCATCTGACTGTCTCTCTCTCTTTTAGTCTCCCTCCCCACTCTCTCAATCCATACCCCTCCCTCCCTCCCTCCCTCCCTCCCTCCCTCCTAAGGGCTAAATGAGGACCTGCCACCGAGCTGAACAGCGGCCAGCGTGCTGCGTTCATTTGGTGTGTGTTTGACTGGCCCTCCCGGGAAGGGGCGACCGGCCATTTTAAGTCTTTTAAGCCCAGAACCCACACAGTCAGCTCCCCCCACCCACCCAGACACCCCCTAACCCCTCACTGAAGCCCAGACATTGGGTCCAATCCATTGGTTTGAGTTAAACGTTGGAGGCACAGTCTCTGGCGCATGTGGTGTCCACTACGCAATTGCATCGTCCCTCAGACAGGAGTGTGTGTGTGTGTGTGTGTGTGTGTGCAAGTGTGTGTTTGTGTGTGTGCAAGTGTGTGTGTGTGTGTGTTCGTGTGTGTGTGTGTCCATGCTCGTCAGTGTGTGTGTGTGTATTTGTGTGTGTGCGCGCGTGCATGCCTGTGTGTGTGTTCATGTGTGTTTGTGTGTGTGTGTGTCCATGCGCGTCAGTGTGTGTGTGTTTGTGTGCGTGTGCGTGTGTGTGTTTGTGTGTGCGTGTTTTTGTGTGTGTGTGTGTGCGTTTGTGTGTGTGTGTCTGTGTGTGTGTCCATGCTCGTCAGTGTGTGTGTGTGTGTGTGTGTGGTATAATGGATGTGTCCCGGTCTCAATCTGACTCTGAACATGTCCCCCTGTATTTAAATGTCATTGACGGTTCCCTTTTCTTCTCTCTCCTGATCCCAGATCCTGGGGTTTCTTTTTTCTTTCTTTCCGTGGTTAATTGTTTGCGAATGCTTAGCGGCGCTGGAACCCAGACGGACCAGCAGGAGGACGAGGGTTCTGACCCAGAGAGGGGCCTCTGGCTCACACCACCCTCCATCGCACCACCCTCCACCACACCACCCTCCATCGCACCACCACCCTCCATCGCACCACCACCCTCCATCACACCACCCTCCATCACACCACCCTCCACCACACCACCCTCCATCGCACCACCCTCCACCGCACCACCCTCCATCGCACCACCCTCCATCGCACCACCCTCCATCACACCACCCTCCATCACACCACCCTCCATCACACCACCCTCCACCACACCACCTTAGTCAGGATGCTTTGATTGTGTGTGTGTGTGTGTGTGTGTGTGTGTGTGTGTGTGTGTGTGTGTGTGTGTGTGTGTGTGTGTGTGTGTGTGTGTGTGTGTGTGTGTGTGTGTGTGTGTGTGTGTGTGTGTGTGTGTGTGTGTGTGTGTGTGTGTGTGTGCACACACTGATATAAACACACACACATATATATATCCAGATTTACACGTACAGATATACACACACAGATAAACAGTATATATATATATATACATACAGGCGCACACACACAGGCACGCACACACACAGGCATGCACACACACACATACAGATTATGTGCACACACAGATGCAGGGATATATACACATGCATACACACACACACACACACACCCCAACATCACCACCGCACGCACATGCTTGTCGCTGTCAAATGTAAACCAGCCGTCCGTAAGACATTAAGAGAGAGGGCGGCCATCTTGATGCCAATCCAAGCTTACTGATATTTTCCGTGATTTGGAAATCAAACGGCCGCAGATTTTTTTTTGCCGTGCGGTAATTATTGAGTGGTATTCGAATTGTTTTACCGTATAAAACAAGTCTACAAGTCTACTACAAGCCGTAGGCAACAAATCATAGGCTTCCAAGTCGTAGGCTACGAGTCCTATGCTACGGCTAACGGCCTTTATAGATTTCCGTCGTTCCGCTGAAATGATTTAGGGGTATTTTTTGGTCGTAGGCTACAAATAATATGCCACAAGTCATATGCTACAGCGCTGTAGGCTACGAGCCGTAGGTTACGAGCCGTAGGTTTGCGGTGTTCAGAACTCTGTTTGTTACTCCGATCCTCGGTCACACATATTAGCTGTGTACCAACTAGGAAAAGATCCTATCATAACAAAATATCCAAATGAGAATTAATAAGTAAAAAGTTGATTCAATGAAATAGCTGCTGAGATACGACACAATACAAAAGAATGTTCTCGAGAACAGAGAGCCCAGGTAATCCACCCGACAGACCGGATAACCAGTTAACTGCCTGACCGTATAGTCTGCCCAAGATCTGCCCCCTTCTCCGACACAAACACATATCGATGCAGTTAACAACTCCTCCTGGTCTTCTTTTGTCCTCATCTTGTCCGATACATTCTCACCGGGGCTGTGAGTCCCCATGTTCACGGGTGAGGGGGAGATGTATTTCGGTTGGTCACGTCATTGGCTGTTATCTGTCTCTCAAGGTCCATGTGAATGGGGGGAGACTCTTTGGGACCTAAACCACCTGCCATCGTCTTCTTTCTTGGCACCCGTCCGGCCCTCCTGATCTGTCCCGTCCCCTCCCGTTACGCTGCCTATCGGCACGGCACATTCGGACACAATCTTCAACCTCTCCGAACACACACTTCTTTATTCTGCCGGGTAGATACAATAAAGCTTCACCCGCTGTTCATCTGGAGGGGTGGGGCACATGGGAAACATTCTTAACACTTCTTGATTATATGTTTAATACTTGCATGGGAAAACATTCTTAAAACTTAACACTGATTATATGTTCGATACTTACATGGGAAAACATTCTTAAATCGTGACACTGATTGAGGGATTAACTGTTCATCGCTTATATTGATTATGCATGCATTTTCTTGATTTATACGGTTACCAGCCGTAGGCTGCAAATCGCAGGCCACAAGCCTTCCAACAACCAAGCCCCCCCCCCCCCCCCCCCTCTCCCCTCTTATTAAAAGCAACGTGTTTAATAAGAAAATGTTCTAGACGGGAACAAAAAGACGTGTGTCAACATGTCCAGGCTGTGTGTTGTGTTCTCCGGTCGGCCCCCGAGGAGCTCCCACCTGCTTTTATAGCGTTTGGCTTCGGGAGCTAACGCACCTCCTCCCCTCCTCCCCCCCCTCTCCCTCCCCCCCTCCTCCCCCCTCTCCCTCCCCCGTCATGACCTCTCGCCCTGTTCCCGGCGCGTGTCAGGTGACCCCGCAACCCCTGGTTGGGCTGGGAGAGCGGCACGCTCTGTTCGCTTTCCCTCCCCTCCTTGCACCCTCCCTCCCTCCATCTCTCCCTCCCCTCATCCATTTCTCTCTCTCTCCCTCCCTCCATCTCTCCCTCCATCTCTCCCTCCCTCCATCTCTCTCTCCCTTCATCCCTCCATTTCTCTCCCTCCCTTCCCTCCCTCCCTCCCTTCCCTCCCTTCCCTCCCTCCCTCCCTCTCTCCCTCCCCAAGTCTAAGATCCCCACAACACACAAACTCTACTCACAAACACACACACACACACACACTCTCTCTCTCCCCCACCCCCTCCCCCATCTCTCCCCCTGTAGCGTCCCGTCTTTACAGCCAAGTTAACTTTGGGACTTGATGTTAATGACCGCTACCAAACTCAATTTCCTTAGCGGCGGCTAATGTGCCGGTGGCTAGCACTAACGGTGGGCAGCGCCGCGGTGCGGCGGCAGCCAAGCCTAATAAAGCTCAGTGTAAAATGGACGTCAAGCTAAGTGTCTGTAGAGTTTACCGCTACAGGTTCTGTGTTTTATGGCCGCCGGTGCACCATCACGTGCACAAGGGCTGGCGGGGAGACGAGGCTCGGCCAGGGGTAATGAGGGCCTCGACCGCCCCAACACTGAGTCACACTCGTCTGGGTTTGAGGTAATCACACACACTTTGTGTTTTTTTTTTTTTCTCTCTCTCTCTCTCTCTCTCTCTCTCTCTCTCTCTCTCTCTCTCTCTCTCTCTCTCTCTCTCTCTCTCCTCTCTCTCTCTCCTCTCTCTCTCCTCTCTCTCTCTCTCTCTCTCTCTCTCTCTCTCTCTCTCTCTCTCTCTCTCTCTCTCTCTCTCTCTCTCTCTCTTCTCTCTCTCTCTCTCTCTCTCTCTCTCTCTCTCTCTCTCTCTCTCTCTCTCTCTCTCTCTCTCTCTCTCTCAGACACCAGTCGGACCAAGAAGAACCAGGAGTGTGACGGGGTGGAGTACCACTTTGTCTCCAGACACCTCTTCGAGGCGGACATCCACAACAACAAGTGGGTCTCACACCGGGTCCCCGCGCCAGACGCCCTCAGCTGTCCGCAGGGCTAGCGCCGTGCTAACAGACTTCTTGTTAAATCTCATAATGACCTACCCCCCCCCTCTCCCCCTCCTCCCCCTCACGTCTGCGTTCGAAACAGTCGCAATATATTCGCTCTTCTAGCGGTAATACATCCATCACTGTAATTGGCGGCGAGGCGGCGCTGACAGGGCGAGCGGCCCGGGGGCCAGTCACACATCTCTGGCCCCCTCCCCCCCTCCGCCCCCCTGGGGGAGACATGCCGGGGCCCCCGAGGTGTCTGCTGTCTCCACCGCTTTGCTTCCTTTTCTCTCACTCTTACCCCTTCTTTTGTGTCCTTCCTACCTTCCTTCCTTCCTTCCTTCCTACCTTCCTTCCTTCCGCCGCTAACGGTCTCTGAAATACCTGACGTCTAAAGTCACACACAGAGGAGAACATTCGATGCTGTGGGAAAAACGTTAACACGTTGGACATGAATACTAAATTGACACACACACACGCACACACACACACACACACACACACACACACACACACACACACACACACTAGGTCAGGAGCATGCTGAAGGGGGAGGAGTTGGGAGTTGGTTTATATATTTTTAGACCGTTTTCCGGCGGCGGCGTCTGTGACATGCGATGTTTCTGTGCGTCCCGGTCGGAGGGGGGGGGGCGGCGTGGACGGAGCTGTGATGTGGCGAGGACACGCGGGGGAGGGGGGAGGAGGGGGGAGGGATGTGAGGATGCGGACAGGAACCTAAAAGGTCGCCGCAGTCGCGTGAAAGACCCAGCGGGAAAGCGACCCGATGACAGGCGGCGGCGGAGGCGGAGGCTGAGGCTGAGGCTGGCTGTTCCCTAGAGAATCCCTGTTCTGTGTCACAAATGGCAGCGCTCCATCCCAGTTAAACCAGACCTCTAGCCATAAAGTTTTTTTTCTTTTTTTGTTCTTAAACTCTTAAAGCACCCACAACACACAACACAACACGCTACTGTGTGCGCTCTTAAATAATTTTCCCATCGTCAAAAAAACCAAAAAACCCTGCGCTCGTAAGAGCCCTTTAAGGCGTCCTTGTTGTGTGTTTTTTTTGCGGAGGCGGAGGCCCTGCTAAAGTCCTCTTACATGGGCCAATTACCGTAAGGACAAGTCGTTTTACACGACCATTACTCACACACACTCATTTCCAATCATTTGTAGGACAATCACGGCGGAGTGGACCGAGAGCGCTCAGAAATACTTTCCAACTCGTTATTTTCCCTCTTCGCTCCTTGCTTTTCCTTCCCCCCCCCCCAACCCCCCCCACCCGTCCTTGTTTTGGTCTAAAAACGTTCCCCTTATTGGTGTACACGTCTGGCCCCGTCTGCTCTTTCTGTCCTCATCTCCACATCCGTCATCAAAACCAAAGACGCACAATACACAATCCTGTCCTCCCGTGATGGCTGTCTGTATTTCTTTTGGTAGCAAACACTTTCCGTCCCTGCTTAGAATAATGGTAGAAATGTTCCCTGTTTTGGAAACTCGTTGGAAAATCGAGAGCCCTCCGTAGAGCTCCTCATACCTCCCCCACACCAAATAGTCCCCTGGATCCGGATTCACATTCGGTCTCATCTGTGCCAACATTGGATCCACTGTTCCTTGGCCCATAAGTAATCGAACCACCAGGGTTGTCCGATTCCATACAAAACTTTTTGAGTTATCTTGCTAACAGACAAACAAATAAGGAAACTAACTAACAGAAAAACAATTAGACAGACAGACAAACAGACAAGTAAACTAACAGACAAATGAACTAACAGACAAACAAAAAGACAGACAAACAAACAAGCAAACTAACAGACAAACAGACAAATAAACTAACCGACAAATGAACTAACAGACAAATGAACTAACAGACAAATGAACTAACAGACAAATGAACCAACAAACCGGGGTAGTAAACATAACGACAAACCTAAGAGAAGATATGTTCTTAAGCTAAACATTCGTCTGGACTCCCGTAAAACACTGCCCCCCCCGACCGACCCTTGTCATAACAAGCGGGCCTCGTCAGCCTCTGCATCGTCCGGAGGGTTCAACACACACACACACACACACACACACACACACACACACACACGTCCGTCAGCCCTGTAGTTGTTTCCTGCCTCACGCGGTTCGACGGGCTGTAAAAACAGGCCTTCAGCCTCCATTTAACCTGAGCCCTCGTCACCCACCGGGTCTCTGGCAGCCTCACGTCACGTCAGCCTCACAACGACGTACTCAACCTCTAGTGTTCCCCCACCGAACGGGACCAGAAAGGATAGGAACACAGAAATGTATGTTACACGTTTACTGAGTTCTTAAAGAGAGCCGCCCAACCAATGAATATCCTGGTAAAAGTCATACTCAAATACATCTGTACATCAAAATGTTATGTTCTTCTCTCTCTCTCGCTCTCGCTCTCTCTCTCTCAGGCTTGTGGAGTATGGAGAGTACAAGGGGAACTACTATGGCACCAGTCTGGACACTGTGCGCTCCGTCCTCTCCAGGAACAAAGTCTGCCTATTGGACGTGCAGCCACATGTTAGTGACACACACACACACACACACACACACACACGTATTTCTCCTTACTTTCCTCTATATGGTATTTTTGTAACCTTTTGGCCCCTCCTTCCCCACCTGCCTAATTAGAATATCTGAGGTTTTTTTTCACTCTCTTCCTCTCGCTCTCTCTCTCGCTCTCTCTCTCTCTCTCTCTCTCTCTCTCTCTCTCTCTCTCTCTCTCTCTCCTCTCGCTCTCTCGCTCTCTCTCGACCGAAGCAGCATGTTTCACATGTCGGAGGAGGAGGAGGGAGTAATTACAGTTCATTTCCTCTATTTGAAGATTTCGAGGTGTCACCAACGTCGAGGGGCGACGGCGGTGACGTGCGGGGCCCCCGGCCTCACCCCTACCCTCCGCCCCTACCCTCACCCCCCGCCCTCCCCACCCCCCCCCCCTGACAGCACCGCCAGGCTGTATTTGTTGTTCCTTTAGTGGATAATAACATATGGATTAGACTGGTGTGCGCTCAGACCACCGCCGGGGCTTTGATCGGCCCCCAGGGGCCCAGAGGCGTCCTGGTGGGAGTCTCGGCAGTGTGCCGTGTGAGGAGGGGGGGGGGGCGTGGCTGTGTGTGTTTGTGACTATCCCAGGAATGTGTGTGCGTGCTTTTGGTGCCACCGCCCCTGTGTGTGTGTGTGTGTGTGTCACAGTGAGGTCTCTCAGGGTCTCTTCATGGGAAGGATTGGGTTGGAAGACCGCAGGTTCAAACCCCGCCCACCGCCCAAAGCATGTTTGGCCGAGCGTCGACCGACTGTATCCCGTTTCACTGAACTGGACGCAGAATGCGAAGAGTTGTTTTTATCCCATTAGAGCAAATCCTCGACTCCTATTTGTTATTCTGTTATAGACCCCCAGAAATAAACAATACCCTTGAAAACACGGATTAGGGTTAAGGTCATTTTGTTTTCCCCCCCCCGGTTATTGGACGTTGGGTCTTGTGTTTCTGAGTTTCCTTTTCTGTTTACACCCAAACCCGAGTTAGTTACAATTCACGACGCACAACAAAGCGTCCGCATCTCAGGGGCCCCTGGGGGCCCGTCTCTTTACGGTCAGGGCTCTCCTCTGTCCTGTGGCCCCTCGGTGGTGCAATGAACTCCCAGCTGATGTCAGGCGCATGTTAAAATGTTAAAAAATGTTAAAAACCTCTCGCCTCTTCAGAAAGCACAACCCTGAACCTTCATCTTAGACCTTGTGTCTTATCGTTTGCTAGATCTATTGTTCTTTTTACCTGAGCTACTGGTTCTGCTCTCTCTTCTCTGTTGGTAGGGAGGAAAAATGCACTTGGGACTTCTGGTTGACTTCTCTCTCTCTTGCCTTCCCAACGCTGTATGTTTAAGGCGCTGTTGTTGTGAGTCGCTTGGGGCCCAAAGTGTCTGCTAAATGACAGTAATTGAATGTCATCTCCCACTCCTCCTCGCCCCCCCCCCCCTCCCCATGGCGTGGCTTCCATCCGACGGTCTGTTCCCGTGGCGCCTGGCAGCCGACGTCCCGGGACGTGCTCCCGCTGTGCTGCCTCGGGGACCGACCGGTGGCGCTCGCCGCGATCCTCCACACAGCCCCTGTTTTGTGTCTTTTTCTATTTTGTTTTTTTCCTCTATTTTTAATCTTTCATATCACTTGTGGGTTTTGGGTTGGGAGGGGGCCCCCAAACACACTGTCTAAGCGAGGGCCCCTGCAGGAGACTAAACAGGGGGCCCGGGGAAACGGAGCACTCAGGCACGCACATCTCTCTTGTCTGATGTGGTCTTGTGTTCCCTGTATTGTTTTTCAAGATGTATATACACACGCACACACACACACACACACACACACACACACACACACACACACACACACACACACGCCACC
>CM051020.1:14086454-14098954 GCA_027704905.1 Muraenolepis orangiensis
CCTTTAAAGGGGGGGATTACACCTCCTAATCGGCAGATGCTGCAATTTTTGTACTTTTTTAAACACGCCCGACGATGTGTGACCGCGTGCAATAACCTTCACGAGATGCCGTCGGCTGGAACGGCTGGGAACGGCGATGGCCGGCGCTGATAGCATCAGAAGTCGCTGAGACGGACGCCGTAACACCTGGCTTCACTCAGCCGCCGCAGCTTGAGGAGGGAGACCAGACGTGAAACCTGATCCCACATGACATGCATATCAATACATATGGAACCGCGTGTGTGTGTACATTGTGTGTGTGTGTGTGTGTGTGTGTGTCTGCGCGCGTGTGTGCGTGCGTGTTTGTATGTATGTGTGTGCGCTCGATGATGTCATGTCCTTGCACACCTTTTCCGTGGCGCCAGCGGCGACACAGGTGTAGCTGATTAGTGGACGTGTGATGGGGAGGTTTTGAGGGTGATGTGGGGGGGGTGGCGGTGGGGGGGGGGGGAGGTGATGGACAGATGATGGCTTCCCCAGCCCTTCACTCTCTCTCTCGCTGTGGGAGGGAGGGGAGGGTCACCCAGCACTGATGTGTCATGGAAGGCATGGTTGACTTGAGGTTTAAACGGGGGGGGGGGGGGGGGAGAGAGAGAGGAAGAGGGGGAGAGAGATAAAGAGACATTGAGAGCCAGGACAGGGGGTGAGGGAGACAAAGAGAGAGAGAGAGGGAGAACTGTGCGAGACATGACACCTCTCAAAGTGCAAAGCAAGATGCCTCGTCCCCCTCCTCAATTGCTATGCTGTGTGAATCATCTCACTGCGTGTGAGTGTATGTGTGTGTGTGTGTGTGTGTGTGTGTGTGTGGTAGTGTAAGTGTCTTCTCCCTTCCTTCCTTCACACACACACACACACACACACACACACACACACACACACACACACACACCTCCAGGCGGCGTCCGCGGAGGCCGCGAGATCAGCGGTAATTCAGAACGTCCCTCACGAGGCATTTTGGCGTTTTCTTTGTGCTGTCAAACAGTCAGCCAGCCAGCCATGGCACACACAAAGAAACAGACAGCCACTGCGGCGGGAACACGGTAAACGCCTCTCACTCGTCTAGAGAGAAAGCATGGACTCCAGATGCACGACGATGAGCAGACAGGCGTTGGGTCAAACGGTTACAGCAGTGATCCACGCCGCTTGGATTTCTCCACGCATTAGTAATCTAGCTGTTCCTATATATATATATATACCTTCGACTCCTTATGCCTAAGCACGTTTATCCGTATGTTTCTACGACCGCCACTCCCTCCCTCCCTCCCGCTCTCACTCACTCACTCACTCTCCCCTCTCTTCCCTCCCTCCCTCCCTCTCTCTCTCACTCACTCTCCCTCTTCCCTCTCTTCCCTCCCTCCCTCTCTCTCTCACTCACTCACTCTCCCTCTTCCCTCCCTCCCTCTCGCTCTTGCTCGCTCCCTCCCTCTCGCTCTATCTCACTCGCTCCCTCCCTCTTCCCTCTCTCCCCCTCCCTCCCGCCCTCTCTCCCTCCCTCTCTCTCACTCGCTTGCTCCCTCTTCCCTCTCTTCCCTCTCTCCCCCTCCCTCTTCCTCCCTCTTCCTCCCTCTTCCTCTCTCTTCTCCTCTCCTCCCTTCCTTCCTTCCTTCCTTCCTTCCTTTCCTTCCTCTTCCCCTCCCTCCCTTCCTCTCCCCCTTCCTCCCTCCCTCTCCCCTTCCCTCCCTTCCTCTCCTTCCCTCCCTTCCTCTCCCCCTCCCTCCCTCCTTCCTCTCCTCCTCCCTCTATCCCTTCCTGTCTCTATTTTGGGAGACAGTGACTCAATTAAGCAATTGTCATGGTTTGATGTGATGTAAGAGCAGAAGTCATACCCTGATCCAGGTCACCTTGGAAGGTGAGCACTGCTGGTGACTGGAAGGTTTGCTGGTCGGTGAAAAGGGATCAGCCTTGCGCTCACACGTTCTGTTCACGTTCTGTGTGTTCATAGTGTTGCAGGTTTATTGACACCGGGGGGCAGGGGGTGGGCATCATGGAAAACCAATCATAACACACTCTGTTCATCGAGGAAATTATTGCAACAAATGCTGCTGTACCAGGCTGAGGTTTGGCCAGACTCCGTTGTGTCACGCTGAGCTATTTGAATGCAGAAATTGACAATCAACTTTTTTACTTTAAAATTGGTCCAGCGCGTGAGCGAGATCGTTCCGCTCGGTCTGCCTCAAACCAGTCTGCTCTACAGGAACAAAATCCCTTTTGGCACTATTAGAAGTGCCAATTAGTGCCTGTGTTATACGATAGCTCATTTATCCTTTAAGAATCCTGTTATTGGTCACTTACTTTTAATTTCTCCGGAGACACAAATGCTTGCTGACAGCGGAGTGCATTTTTTTGCCCAGGTACACAAAATAATAATAATCGACCAGTCGCCACATATTGGCAGGAGCCATGGCTGGAATAGAAGCCCTTGTTTTGTGAATACGCTCTATGTCTCATATTTTATTTGAGAGAGAGGGAGAGGGGAGAGAGAGAGAGGGAGAGAGAAGGGGGGGAGAGAGAGAGAGAGAGAGAGAGAGAGAGAGAGAGAGAGAGAGAGAGAGAGAGAGAGAGAGAGACACTGGGAGAGAGAGACACTGGGAGAGAGAGACTGGGAGAGACTGGGAGAGAGAGTCTGCTCTAATGATTAAAGGGTGAACAACAGTCCCCTCATTGTATTAGCAGGGCTCTCTTGACTGAAAGCCAATTGTTATAGCTGGAAATATGCTGGTGTGTGTGTGTCGGATTCCAAAGGGTGTAAAAATCCCTCTGTAACGCTGGCTGACATAATATATTATGAAGTTGTAATGCGGTATGCACAGAAATGACCCTAGTTAACTTTAGGTTTAGGGAGCAAATATAGCTGGATGGAGAGGAATGTGGAGCCGCCCGGGAGCCAGAGAGGGTTTATCTTTCCCTTATGAAAGGGACTCCTTTTGGTGAACCGGTGTTTCGTATTTCTAATGCTATTTTTTAACACTTATATCATCTTAACGCCGAGGACAGGTGTATTTTATTGCAAACAGTAAAAATCGGCTGTTGTTTTTTTCCCCGCCGAGTGCCTGGCCCCCGGCCCCGGGCGGCGACTCTGGAACTCGGGTTCCTAACCCCGCAGCGCCGAGGGTTCTCGTCCACGTTGTTGAGTCGGCGTGTCCGCGCGCCGTTCCGTGCGCGCGTCTGTCACCGCATCGCCCTTCCCTTCCCTTCCCTTCCCTTCCCTTCCCTTCCCTTCCCTTCCCTTCCCTTCCCTTCCCTTCCCTTCCCTTCCCTTCCCTTCCCTTCCCTTCCCTTCATCCCTCCCTCCTAACTCGCTCGGCAGTCCATTTGTCTCCATCGTGGCGAGGTCCTCCGGTCTGTCTCCTCCGCTCTGCATTCCTCCCCGAGCGCTGGCCCGCGACTCCGCTATCTCATTTCAGGTCCCGGGGTTTTTTTGGGGGCCGTTTTTTATTTTTATTTTGGGGGGGGGGGGATGGCGTCCGCTCTCTTTTTCCATCGTGGCGTCCCAACTCCCTGTCCCCCCGCAGGCCGCCTTTGAGTTGAGATTGATGTTTGTTCACCTGGCGCGGCTCGACTAGACGCTCGGCGTCACGGACACGGAGGTTTTTTCGCCGGTGAACATGGAAAAGGACCTCCCGCTCCAGAACAGAAGAAGCGGCGGCGGCGGCCCCCGGCCTGCAGGATCCTCGATCGCTCGCTTTCGGAGGTCTCTCTCTCTCTCTCTCTCTCTCTCTCTCTCTCTCCCCTCTCTCTCTCTCTCTCTCTCTCTCTCTCTCTCTCTCCCCCTCTCTCTCTCTCTCTCTCTCTCTCTCTCTCTCTCTCTCTCTCTCTCTCTCTCTCTCTCTCTCTCTCTCTCTCTCTCTCTCTCTCTCTCTCTCTCTCTCTCTCTCTCTCTCTCTCTCTCTCTCTCTCTCTGTGACAGACATAGTACATTCAAAATCAATTTATACACCGTTAAAATGTACCGCGTGTATCCCATAACCGCTTGGGTGACAACGACTTAGGCATGTGAATTCACCTGGCAAGTGGTTCAGCTCCCCAGAAGCTCGGGGGTAAGATGGCGTAAGGGGAACCAGTGGGCCCCAACAGTTGGAACACCTCTCTCTCTCTCTCTCTCTCTCTCTCTCTCTCTCTCGCTCTCTCTCTCTCTCTCTCTCTCTCTCTCTCTCTCTCCTCTCTCTCTCAAACGGCAATTGTTTAATGTCCATTGACTTTGGGTGGAGGTTTTATTGGCTGCAGAGAAAGTCCTTCTCCCTATGTCCCCCCCCCCCCCCCCCCCCGGGTTAGCAATATAACCGTCTTAAATGTCCTTTTGTTCTGAGTTCAAAAGGTAGTTATTTTTGGTCCACCGCTCAGCATAAAAGGGACTTGGATTTCAACCCACGCCACATTAGGAGCACGTCCTAATAATTAGAATCCCATGGGAACCAGAAGACCTTCCATCCACTGACTGAGATGGATTCGTCTCTCTCTTCCCTACGAGTTAAACAGGGGGGGCGGCGGTTATGAGTTGAACTTGAATGCACTCGTTTGTAGGCTCAATCATAATGATTTACTCTTGAGTGAAGTCAATATAAAACGATATTAAAAAAAATCTATTGTGGAGTGTTCCCCGTTAAAAAGAAAAAAAAAAGAACCAGAATCAAGTACCACCGCTCTGTCCCCGGCCGTGTGGGTGTGAGGCGGATAGACGACTATAACCGGAACGCCCTAAGAAAATAACCGCCATGGCCGCACCCATACCTGGCCAGTAAAGAGCTGACCAAGTATGAAAACCAGTTCCAGAGATTGGAGGGGGGGAAATTGGTGGGCAAGGCTCCGGTGGAATAAAAAAAGTCACACTTGGTTTATTTTTGAGTCCACTCTGTTCGGTGGACCTCGTGGTGGTGGTGGTGGTGGTGGTGGTGGTGGTGGTGGTGGTGGGTTCAGTCTTGGGTTCTGCCCTTGGATGGAACTGAACTGTCACACAGAGTGTGTGTGTCCCAGTGACGTTGGGATTTTGCGACTTTCCCAAAAGTATATTTCTCCCAATATTATTACCCCATGATGCGCTTACGCTTTTGAGTGTATTTATCTTCATGTAAATCAAAAAATTGTGTCTCCCATATTTGATCTTTCTAGTGTATTATACCCTAAAGGGCAAAGGTCGCTGCTGCTTGTCGTAAGAATTTCCGTGCCCGGTCTTAACTCTTAACTAACTGCTTAAATCTAATAATGAAAGACTTGAACTCTCACCTTTTAAGCCACCTGAGGATTTAGGGGCCCCTAAAGGATAAGACATCCAACAGCAGATGCTGTTCAATATTCCAACACTATTCGATGCCACATTCAAAAGTGGATAAAGTGGTGAAAGGGAAAAAATAAAAATAAGTGCAGTACATAAAAAAAGCTTGAGTAGACCGTAGCTAATTGAGCGTTTTCCGGGGGGGGGGGGGGGTTTTGCTAAGCGCCTTCTCCGGTCCGAGGCACTTTCACATGACCCCAGCCTCCCCGGGACCCAAAGCGGCCTCGGCCTCGGCCTCTCCACAAGCTGTTATTGCCCAATCACACGTACAATAACCCGGCTGGCATGTAACAATTATGGATGTTTTACGCGCCTTGTTATGTTGTGTTTTCTTGCGTATTTCGAGTGTATTTTTTATTTTCTTTGCGAATTGGATAGCCGTGAAGACGGGAAATTATAAAAAAAATTCCTTGCGGTGGAGTGGTGGTTCTTCCGGAGCGCGTGGTCTGGGGGAACGAGGTTCACGTGTGGTGTGTGGCCCCACGCTCTGTTTATTTGAGTTTATATTTGTGTGTTTATGGCCGGGTAATTTGTGTTTCCATCATGTGAGTCTATCTGCCCCGTGTGCTGCTGCTGTGGCCCTGGTGTGACACACTGATGGACCATGGCAACAAGGTCACGGATAATTGATTTGGTTCTCTCTCTCTCTCTCTCTCTCTCTCTCTCCTCTCTCTCTCTCCTCTCTCTCTCTCTCTCTCCTCTCTCTCTCTCTCCACCTCTCTCTCTCTCCACACCTCTCTCTCTCTGGCCCTTCTTGTCAGGAGGAGGACTTTGAGGAGATGGTGAACAGTGCCCAGGTGATGGAGGGCCAGTACGGCCACCTGTTTGAGAAGGTGATCGTGAACGACGACCTGCCCGCGGCCTTCGGGGAGCTCCGGGAGGCCCTGAGGACGGTGGAGAGCGAGAAGCACTGGCTACCCGTCAGCTGGACGCACTCCTGAGGACCACGGGCCGTTGGCCATTGGACCTCTGGTGGAAGAAAAGGGAAGGGGGGGGGGGGGTCACTACAGGGGGGCCCCTCCAAGGGTCCCTGGATCGGACCCCTGTGGGTCTCTGACCCCCTGACTCGGGTCCAGGGTCGGGACGAGGGACGAGGAACCCAAAGGGCCGTGTGTGGATCACGTGTTTTTTACCATCTTGTCCTTTTGTTCTAGGACGCCGATCTGACTCCGATGTTTCGTCTTCAGTCCGATTTTTCTTTCTCCGTCCCCGAGTCTCCAGAGGACCCACCCCCGCTGCTTATAATATATTCGTTCTTCTAGCGTATAGATCGGATAGATAGATGGCCAATCAAGCACAAGACTCTTTTCCGTTCAGTCTTTTTAATAAAAAAAAATTCGGTTGCTTTGGTTCTTTTTCTGTTTTTCTGAGTGGCGGGTTTGGAACGCCCCGGTCCTGGACAGACCTCGGCCACGGTGACGAAAAAGAGGAAGAAAACCAAAGGGGGAAAATCTGCCTTCTTGTTAAAAATACAAACGAATCCCGAAGTCTCTGTGGGATTTTTAAAAAATGCTTCCATGAACGGTTGAACCCTCAATGTCCTCAATGACACGTGGCCAGGTACCAAGGGTGGTCGATGCAGGTACTTTAAAAAAAAAAACGGAATATATAAATATATATATATATTTATATATATATTTATATATATTTTAATATTTTTTAGATGGTCGCTACCTTTTTATATGCATATCTCGACCATGGGTCTGTGAACTCTCCCCCACCTGTGACAATAACAGGGTTTTAACACTGTGTTGTAAATTAAATTCTCCCTTTCTCTCTCTCCCCCCCCCCCCCACCCACCACCCCTACCCTTTAAAAACAGCACATAGAGAAGTGATTTTCCTGAGGTGTTTTATATTCCATTAAGGAACAATTCCACCCTTCCCCACACAAAGGGTGCACTGCCCACCATAACAAACCCCGGCTATCCGGAGAGAGTCCAGCGCGCTAAACTCTTTGGCTTCGCCCGATGGGAAGCGAATGTTTCCCCTGATCTCGTCTCATTAGGGAGTGGTCTTTGTTTTCATTTAATAGTCCAACAGTTCCAACAAGGAGCGCATTCACACGTCCACTGGCTTGCAAAATACCAGCCACCAGAGGAAAATGCCAATAATAGCCACGTCCGAACTGTAGATTCACCACCTAGGGAGGTTATTTAGGGGTTCTGAACTCATCTTTTATAAACCCGGTTCTTCATTTGCATATTTATGGGAGTATCCCTGTCACTGATTTGCATATTTTCCCTCTTTTTCTTTTTTTGTGGGCTTCTGCTGTTGAGGAACCTTGTGCAGAGTAAGTGGGATTCGGTGGCTTTCGGAGACGCTGCCAGTGGACTTGTTTCAAACACTGTCTGTGTACATGTGGCACCCACGGTAGACTTTGTTTTAAACGTTTTTATTTTTAAACTTGATTTTAACACTTTTAAACTTTAGGCCGTCTTTTGATCTAAACTACACAACGCTCCTATTTTTCCTATTTTTCCACGGCCTCCACTGCAGGTCTGTTGATGGTCTCTCTCTCTCTCTCTCTCTCTCTCTCTCTCTCTCTCTCTCTCTCTCTCTCTCTCTCTCTCTCTCTCTCTCTCTCTCTCTCTCTCTCTCAGGTCCCCAGCTGAATTTCGTCCACCCTATTATAGTTTATTTGTGTTCAAATTGTCTTTAATTTATCAAAAGTCATCACAAAAAGTACGGGAAATTGTAAGGGAAATCTAGCTATATGATCTTTTTTTGTCTGTTTTGTACCACGACATGACCATTGCCATGCCACTGAAAGTATATCTTTATTATTATTATTATTATTATTTCACATTTTATTTTTGTTGATATCTTGGTTTGATGTCATCTAGCGACGTCAGAGGTTTACAGCGTGTGTCTTCTCTCTCTCTTCCTAGTGCACTACATTAAATACTGTATATCAGACATATTTTGCGTATTTGCATATTCTTTTGGTCACTACTTACTCAAACACAACCGCACCCCAATGCAATTACATCTGTGAAGCCAAGATTTGAAATTTGAAACACACTATTGTAAGTTCGCTTTGGATAAAAGCATCTGCTAAATGACTGTAATGTAATGTAATTTAATGTAAAGATGGTTCAGGATTATCGCAAAGGCAAGAAACGGGAAAAATTCACAAATCGTTTTTCGGGAAATTGAGGAACCTTAACCTGCGAGACTCCGGCTCGCTAACAAATGACAACAAATTGTGCTCTCGAGTGCCATTCACGTCCACTGAAACTCATTACCGTGGAAACAAGCATCCCTCATCACTGTGTGTGTGTGTGTGTGTGTGTGTGTGTGTGTGTGTGTGTGTGTGTGTGTGTGTGTGTGTGTGTGTGTGTGTGTGTGTGTGTGTGTGTGTGTGTGTGTGTGTGTGTGTGTGTGTGTGTGTGTGTGTGTGTGTGTGTGTGGATGTTTCTCCACAGAACACAGCGGTGCACACACACACACAGAGCTCACACACCCTTTCATCGTGTGTGTGTGTACCCGGAGAGCGCTTAAACATCACTCACCTGAACCTCATCCCCGTTTCTCTCGCTGGCTTGATGGTCGGCCCGTGATTTAAAAGTCCTTTGAGTGGAGCTCAGCTCCTCTTGTAGTCGACCAGAGGGGCCCTTCAGTGGAGAGCCTACCTCCGGCACACCAAAAGGTCCCCTTCGCTCTATTATCTCTGAGGCTGAACGATCCCTCTACCAATCCTTCAACAAATTCCCTGAATCCATCTATTCGTATCCTTAATGATAATCCCACCTAAAACCCTCACCTCACACGTTTTGTGCAAATATGTTAGAAACTTTGTGAAATATTACACAATATAAGATTTTTTGTTTTGTTTTTGTAGGACATTTATTTTTTTGTTGGACACTTAGTAGGTCGTCAAAGACTCATGTGACACCTTTAACCCTCCGCGGGGGGGGGGGGGGGGGGATTAGGATCTGACATCCTTCATAGCGTCCAGACAAGCAAAAGAGAGAGAGAGATATAGGGAGAGAGATAGAGAGAGGGAGATGGAGAGGGAGATAGAGAGGGAGAAATAGGGAAAGAGAGAGGGTCCTCCCACAGCAGGGGCATGCATTAGCAACTCAGATGTCACCGGGCATTTAAAAACAATGCCTCCCAAGGGTGTGTGTGTGTGTGTGCATGCTTGGGTGTGTGTGTGTGTGTGCATGCTTGGGTGTGTGTGTGTGTGTGTGTGTGTGTGCGTGTGTCTGAAGTATATTGTGCAGATGAAAGCAGCAGCTTGATCTTGTTCCAAAAGTACCGGAACCCCTTTTTGTTGGTTCTTTTACAGCTCGGGCGGGCCGGTGGAGAAAGGCTAGGTGGGAGGAGGTAGGTCAAGAAGAGGTAACTCTCTCTCTCGCTCACTCTCTCCCCCTCTTTTTCTTTCCCTCGCTCTCTTTCTGTCTCTCTCTCTCTCTCTCTCTCTCTCTCTCTCTCTCTCTCTCTCTCTCTCTCTCCTCCCAAGCAGAGGTAAAGGTGGTCACTGGGTCAGCATGGGGAGCTCTCTCTCTCTCTCTTTCCCTTGAGGTCTTTTAGTCACTCCGTCTTTCTTCCTCCTAATAGGCCTATGTCACACTTCCTGCTTCTGGAATTCTGGAATCGGATTTAGACTTCTTCAGTATAGAGTTCATTCACTAGTTGAACCACATCGTCTTGACCAAGTCAAGGTTATGCAGCAATGTTGTCCAGCGATAACTGTCCTCCATGGTGAATGCCAAGGTGAATGCATTAACCGGAACTTGGGACACGCTGCTTCCGCGATTTTTAACTTCCGGGTACTTCCGGCTTTCAACTGTGCCGTGATATAGGCCTATTACCGTAATGCGGTGACACGATGGGGGGGGGGGGGAGGTTGTAAGTAAGTGCAGCTACCCCTACTAAGTGCTAGGGGATACCCATAATGCACTCTGATCTTAAGTGACCGAGTAGGTGGCGAGAAAGAGACGAAAGGGCAGCCTTTTAGTTTTTTGGTATAACTTTGTATTTTCTTTCTCCCCCCCCAACCAGCGTCACGTTTATAACGAGGCGCGCTTAACAAGACACGACCCCCGCAACAGACCGCCGCTCTGACAGGTTAAGGGCCCTAAGTACGTGTCAATTGACCGGCCGTTTCCCCTCTCTCACGCCATAACAGGTCCCCCCCCCCCACCCCCCATCCCATCGGGGGGACCCCCATCATAAAGGGACCCCAGAAAGAAAGACGAAATACATCAGCGGTGGAGCCGGGATGGCGGACGCTCCTCCGTGGATGTCCCCCCCCCCCCCCCCCGCTTTAGGTTACAGTAAGTGCTTCAAACCTTAACCCCCCAACCACCACATCCCCCCCACCGCCACTGTCGTCCCCCCCTTAGCTCCATTAAGCTGGGGGGCCGTGTCTTGGAGCACCCACTATCTCATCGGACCCCCGGACTCATCGGACCCCCCCCTCCCCCCCGGGTCCAGGTGTCATAAAGGCCGTACGTCACGGAGCTATGGCCGCTTGTTTGGTTAGCCATTTCTCTCTCTCTCTCTCTCTCTCTCTCTCTCTCTCTCCTTGCCATCCTTCGGCGCCTGCGATGTGTTGTGGACGTGTTGTTTTCATACGGCCCGGTGAGGAGTGAAGAAGCACATGCTAACAGATACTCTTTTGTTTTTGTTATGTTAATGTTTCTCTCTCTCTCTCTCTCTCTCTCTCTCTCTCTCTCTCTCTCTCTCTCTCTCTCTCTCTCTCTCTCTCTCTCTCTCTCTCCCCCCAGCGGCACACGGGCGATGGACCTCGGAGGGAGGGAGCTGGGCCTCTACCACGGCCGGATAATGACTCAGGCTTAACAACAAGAGTAATGATGTAACTGTGACAAATAACGTGTGTGTGTGTGTGTGTGAATGCACATGTGTGTGTGTGTGTGTGTGTGCTTGGTCCATGCATGTTTGGGACTCCTACGTGCATGCATGTGATTAACCGAGGGAGGGATGGAGGGAAACATACCTATGTACCTTTTATATTGCAGTGGATGGCGTTGCCCTAAGTAGAGGGAAGGGAAGCAGCCTGTCCTTATAAATCTCCATTTAGGTCACTAATAAAAGCCTTGAGTTCCCCTTTGCTCCCGGACAGATTTAAGATAACAAATCGTCTGCTTGCTCATTATTCTGTCCGTCTCTCTCGGTGGCGTCCCGCCAGGCGTGGGCAGAACCCCCGCGGCCCGGAGGCCCGGAGCGATGGCTTCCCCAGCCTCCATGTAAACGTTTACGGCGCACGCCAAGTCATAGAGCAGCTTTTAACTCCCCCTTTCTCTCTTTTATCTCTCTCTCTCTCTCTCTCTTTCTCTCTCTCTTTCACTCTCCCTGTCTCTCTATTGCATTCTCTCTCTCTCTCTCTCTCTCTCTCTCTCTCTCTCTCTCTCTCTGTCCATTGACTCAGAACAGAGGACATTTGTAGAGCTAGGATTAGTCTTCAGTAAGTGTTGGCTCCCTGAGAGACGGACGTCACCCCGTTGGACCGCTGGCTCGCTCTCAACCGTTGCGCTCGATTCCCCCTCGTCTTGATTTGTTAATTTTCATGTCCATAAATCCCCATATTTAACCCAATGTGACCGGGGGGAGAGAGGGGAGGGGGAGGATGAGGAGGAGGGTAAGGGGGGGGGGAGGGGGAGGGGGAGGAAGAGGAGGGTGAACGCAAGTTTGAAGGATTAAAGTTGTGGAAAAGTCCAGGCGGCCCGTCCGGTGGCGGTCTGGACGTGGCCTCGCCAGTCACCGCCTCACTGAGGTTCAGAAGCCATTAAAAAACGGGCACGCGGGCCTCGTGCCTCGACCTCCTGAGGCGTCCACCGCAGTCGCTTGGACTCACCGTGTGGTATTACCCCGTCTGGGCCCATGTTCTGGATGGCGCTTGACGACACCAGACGTCCCGCCTCCTTCACCGCAAGACAAATTGTGTCATGTCCTGCGCATCGGGGGGAACAAGAGGGAGGGAGGAAGGGAGGGAGGCAGGGAGGGAGGGCCAAGAGGGATGCTAGTTTACCAGAGACCTGAGAGTCTCTCAAGACCTCTTAAGACTCATTCCATCTTCCCCTCTCTCACTTTTTCTCCTCCCCCTCTCTCTCTCTCTCTCTCTCTCTCTCTCTCTCTCTCTCTCTCTCACCATGCAGCCCTTGCTCAGCCTTTCATGTGGCGATCCGGTCCATCAGTGGAGGCTTTACGGCGGGAGCCAGGAA
>CM051020.1:14101454-14123954 GCA_027704905.1 Muraenolepis orangiensis
ACGTCGACCCCGGATGGTAATGATGGTGAGTGGATCACGAGGAGGGCCCCGGTCACCGGTCATTAGCAATGAATCCGCTAGAGTTACGTGGCGTGCGGCGGGGGCCCCCACCCCGCAGGGACCCCGGGGCCCTTTGGAGAAAAAAAAAAGAAGCTTTTTCCGGATACCTGAGACGACGGTTTATCCACTCATCAGAAAACCCTCTGATGAGCTGAGAGATCTCGTCATAAAACGTCCTTTCTGCTGGATCAGTACAAGATCGGTACAAGACGTGTGTGTGTGTGTGTGTGTGTGTGGGGTGTTTTAAACCGTGGTGTGTAATGAGTGACTAGCCGAGTCACAGCTGTATTGTATTGTAAATTGGTTAAATAACAGAGCGTTTTCTGAACCCCCAAAGCTTGACATGAGGGGGGCTTACATGAGGCCTCCAGCTCTGCAAGCATGTAAAAATAACCCTCATGTACACGGTTTAATGTAATGTTTAAGGCTTACCATTGGCTTTATTTTAATTATTCCTTAACTGGTAAAGGCTGGGTTTGCTGTAGCGTGTATAATTCATGCAATTATCCACAAGGAAACCCGGTTATCATCTCTATTGCTGTCTTTTTTTTTCACTTTTATTATACATGTGATTACCTCGGGTTTGGCCCAAATTAGAGAACCCACGTTCACGGCGGTTTGGGCTTTGAGGTTTTTTTTTTTTAATCTCTTGTTACTTTTTTTGAAACTTACACTTAACTTAAGGATCCTCCACCTCCACGGGGGAATGCCTTCTGTCCCGCTGAGCACACAGCAGCGCTCTGTCAAGAAAAACCCTTAGATTCTAAAGGTGATGCGTTCACGCTGTGAACCGCGATGACCAGTTGTGACATGTCATCGCAGGCAGCCTCCCCGGGCCTCCCCGGGCCTCCCCGGGCCTCCCCGGGCCTCCCCGGGCCTTATGAGACCAGCAGACGCTGGATTTGCGGATTTAGATAATGAGCCGGATTTCCCGTGGCTTCCACAAGCCTTCCAGGATCGGATTCCCCCGTTAACCGCACCTCTAAGCAAATAGCTGACACACACACACACACACACACACACACACACACACACACACACACACACACACACACACACAGGAGCATACACACACACACACACACATAGGGGCATACACACACACACACAGGAGCATACACACACACACACACACATAGGGGCATACACACACACACACACACACACACAGGAGCACACACACACACACACACACACACACACACACACACAGGGGCACACACACACACACACAGGGGCATACACACACACACACACACACACACAGGAGCATACACACACAGGAGCATACAGACACACACACACATTGCTGTCTGGATGGCCGATGAGCCTTGCATGCTTAGCATCACCATCACACCTTTCCAGGTTGTGGGTAAGGAGCGCTCCTTACCGGGCCCTGGTTCTCCAGAACACCAAGGTGTCGTTTTCAATTGTGTTAGTTTCGGAACCGAATGGATCATACGTACGGCGCGTCGGTTTGTCTGACGCATTCCTTCACTTTTTCACCGAGCTGTTGATGCTTGGGGGGGCGGCAGGATAGCTCGG
Organism: Muraenolepis orangiensis; assembly: GCA_027704905.1. Classification (NCBI taxonomy): domain Eukaryota; kingdom Metazoa; phylum Chordata; class Actinopteri; order Gadiformes; family Muraenolepididae; genus Muraenolepis; species Muraenolepis orangiensis. The sequence goes on from CM051020.1 coordinate 14,103,060, forward strand.
TCTTTTGGGACTTGGCACCTGGGAACCGGAGGGTTGCCGGTTTATGTCCTCAAAACCCCTGGGCACTGCCGAGGTGCCCTTGAGCAAGGCACCGTACCTAAGTCAGGTTGTCTGGGATTTTACACTTCAGCGCCTGCTTAAACATGACAAAGCCGTTTTGTCCCACCCCTTTCCCTTCAGCTGTCACCTGTCAATCAGACCATTCTCATGAACCGGTCCGTAGGATTCCTTACGAAAAGACAAACGGTGTACTTTGTTTCGTAGGAAATCGTACGTACAGCAATCGTGCAAATGCGCGTCCCACTGCAGCGAGAACACAATGCAACATGGCCGACTTTTCTCAGTGGAAAATGCAAAAAAATCTTATTAGTTTGGCATTTTAAATATGTTTTGATAACGATAACGATAGAAACCTGAGCAAATCTTCGTAATAACTCAAAAACGAAAGATCGTATAAATACACTCAACAAAGCGTGTGAGAGTAAAACACACATTTCTCGCTTGTGAAATGTTATCAAAACACATTATAATGCCGAAACGATCTACGTACGATTTCCTACGAAACAAAGTGCACCGAAGAGCAGTCAAGAGTGAATACAATCAGGACCAATAGGAGGGAGAGAGGGGGAGAAGGAGAGAGAGAGAGAGAGAGAGAGAGAGGGGGGGAGAAGGAGAGAGAGAGAGAGAGAGAGAGAGGGGGAGAAGGAGAGAGAGAGAGAGAGAGACACTGCTTGAAACAGGGTGGCGTCCCTGTCCCCTGGTGACGTAACGTCCAACGAGCGCCGGCTTCGCTTGGACAACAGTTTGGTCCGCTGAGATGACCTGAGGTGGACACGGCTGGGGTCGGCTGGGTCTGTTCCACGCCACGTGTTAAACCGCCACAGCGCTCACCACTCACGTGAAGGGAACCCACCATTAAGGGCCCGGGGGCCCCAGAGCACAAATGAACTGTGAAGCTGTTTCTTCCCCTCGCGCCAACTCTAACGGTTAGTTTTACACACCAAGTGTGATGGCTTTTGGAACCGTCGAGGTGTCAGACCGGGGTTTGGAGCTAAGGGGGTTAAGCGTGGAAAAGAACCGGGAAAATCGACATATTTTTGAGGAGAAAAAGGATCTCAAAAGGATGGAGGGTTTGGGGAGCTGCTGAAGGGCCTCGTTAGCCTAAAGATGGCGAGTTGTTCCCCCCCCCACGTGTCCTGTGTAAGCAGGTGTTGATGGTGAGGGGCATTACCTTCATCCCGCCAAACATTACTTGGCCGCCACTCGACGGCTCTTAATGAGTGATGCTTCACAGGGGCTCGTCCCTCCGATGCCAAAACCAGGAGAGTCGGGAAGGCCGAGAGGGGCCCCTCCCCTCCCCTCCTGTCCCCCACCACCACCACCTCCACCACCACCTCCACCACCACCACCACCATCCTCACTTTAACTTGGACTTCAACTGGGAATGTCTACACCCAGACAGGCTGTGCGGGGTCACGGAGTGTCTGGGGGACCTCCGCCACCATTACAGACTCCCGATTCCTTCCCCTGAAAGCCGATGGAACCGGGAGGACCGGAGCAACCCATGACTCCTCGGTCGGGCTTTGTCTGATTGTGGGATGTACTGTAGTTAGCGTTGAAACGGGCTGCCTCGGAGAGAAACCTTCAAAGGGGTCGGAGAGTAGAGTGCGGCCGTCGGTGAGTTTAGACACTGATCACGCTACCGTTTACCGTTTTCGAACCAGTCGGTTGTCCGTTAAGGATGACAGCGAGAACCGAACTGTTGGTAAAAAAAAAACAATGGCGGCACACAAAGAGGTTAGCATAGATGCTGCTGTAGCATCTGTTTTATCTGAACGGGAAAACCTTTGTTCATTAAAGGAAAGAACAAGAGCAAAGCACAAAGCAGCTCTTTAAAGCTTTCTCAACGGAAAAGATGTTTCGACTCCACTAAGTCATTTGGTTTCAGTTGGCGTTAGCCTGTTATAGGCGCCGATAGATAGATGGTTCATCCAACCACCTAGCAAGTATTTTTTCAGCGTTCTTAACACTTTCCAAGGAAAACGTTGCAGGTGGTTCTGTGTAGCCGTCTGGTTTGGTTACTGTTTGGTAAGGCCGTTTGTTGTTGGTCACCGGCTTGAAGAATTCCTAGATGACTGCATGTCAGAGACTACATGAGTGTGTGTGTGTGTGTGTGTGTGTGTGTGTGTGTGTGTGTGTGTGTGTGTGTGTGTGTGTGTGTGTGTGTGTGTGTGTGTGTGTGTGTGTGTGTGTGTGTGTGTGTGTGTGTGTGTGTGTGTGTGTGTGTGTGTGTGTGTGTGTGTGTGTATATATATTATATTATTATGGCTTGTTAGGAAGGAAATGCACTTATGACTTCTGGTGACGAGTAGTTCTCTTGGCCACCTGTTGAATGACCTTATAGTAAGTCGCTTTGGACAAAAGTGGCTGCTAAATGATTGATATAATAAATATAAAGTGTTCTCCTATTCTCCTAATCCATCAAAGAAGAGAAGAAAAGTGTTTAGACACACAAAGCCTTCCACTTCTCATTGTTTAGCATATTTGGCACATCAATGACCGGCAGGAACTTTTGGCAATTGATTGTTTAATTAAGATAAACCGCATATCCGAGTGTCATCAACATTAGTGCATTGTACTGGGTGTTATCTTGTCGTTGTCGTCGTCGTCCCTCACCCTGTGTTAATCACTACTGTTTCAGGGTTGATCTACCTCCATCACAGAGGAGTAGTACACAGGTGTAGTGTCATGTTAATAATGTTAATTATGGGCACTGGCAGAACTGACCCATGGTTAAGTTAACCAGCTGTTTTCTCCCCTGTTGGTAGACCTCTTTATTGGGCTGTTAGATATAGGCTTTAATAAAAGGCAGAACATTAAACATAGAAGAAGTTATATTTACAAAATATCTGTTCAAAAGTATATCCCTTTCATGCTATGTATGCATTTCAAATTTACGTTTTTAGGGCATACAAATAATATATAAAATAATATGTAAAAAATATATCCAAAATAAATTTGGTTTAATTTTAAACCGAAAATTATTACAAAGACCAAATGACAGAATGACATCTACAGAAAAGTGAGAAAAACGGATGGGTCCATGGAGAGGAAAACCAGCCCAGCAGACAGGAAGAATCTGTGAAAAACAACAGTGGCAAAGTGCTTTCTAAATTACATTTGTCCGTTCACAAGAGAAGCCATGTATTCCTGCACACGTGTTGCCATACAAAGACTCAATATTTCCAAGGAGTAATCTTCTTCCCCTCCACACCTCACTCTCCCTCCCCCTTTCTACCTCCCCCCCCCCTCTCTCTCTCTCTCTCTCTCTCTCTCTCTCTCTCTCTCTCTCTCTCTCTCTCTCTCTCTCTCTCTCTCTCTCTCTCTCTCTCTCTCTCTCTCTCTCTCTCTCCCTCTCTCCCCCCTATACCTCCCCCCTCTCTCTCTCTCTCTCTCTCTCTCTCTCTCTCTCTCTCTCTCTCTCTCTCTCTTGACTGTGATGCTGCTACCTTGTGCCAAGTGCTGGATCAGCCCCAACACAAGCTCTCCACCAGCACCTCCAGTAATGATGAGGAGAAGAGAGGAGTAACCCCTGTTTACTAGCCAGCCATGCCTCTCTCTCTCTCTCTCTCTCTCTCTCTCTCTCTCTCTCTCTCTCTCTCTCTCTCTCTCTCTCTCTCTCTCTCTCTCTCTCTCTCTCTCTGACACACTCGCATACACATAAAATCTTATGTTGCCTTCCCCTTCTGTCTGCCTCCTGTCTTCACCTTGTTTGGTTTCAACCATTGGCCAAATATCCATCTTTGCTTTCTGTCCCACACCCACATCCCCCCACATACACACTCTAATACATCTCTCTCTCTCTCTCTCTCTCTCTCTCTCTCTCTCTCTCTCTCTCTCTCTCTCTCTCTCTCTCTCTCTCTCTCTCTCTCTCTCTCCTCTCTCTCTCTCTCTCTCTCTCTCTCTCTCTCTCTCTCTCTCTCTCTCTCTCTCTCCGGTTATTTTTCCTCCCCCTCCTGCCCCATCTCTTACTCTGCCAGGACCTTCTGTCATCTCTGTCTATGCAGATGTGTGTGTGTGTGTGTGCGTGTGCGTGGTGCATCTGCATGTGTGTGTGTGCGGTCACGTGGATGTACATATTCTCCTTCAAAAAAACAGTTTTGGAGGACAATTTTCTTCTTTTCTCGCTTTCTTCAATGCGAGAGTCAAACTGTATTAGCGCTCTCTCAGTCCACAAGTTAGCAGTGGCCAGAAGAGGACCAAACACACACACACACACACAGACCACGGTTTGAAAATAAGAATCACACCAACCTGAGGATACAGGGGCTTACAGGTGGACCACTCTGCCTCCACGGGGGGTGAGGTGGTGCTGTAGAAGAGACGTGTGAGACGTGTGTTTTTACAGAGTGACGTCCACTAGACTCATGCTGCTGTCTTTGGGTGAGCCTGACTTAACAGGGATGATGTGTGTGTGTGATGATGTGTGTGTTTGTGTGCGCGCACATGTGTCTGTGTGTGTATGGTAGTTGGGACTGCGACACACTGTTCAACATTCACTCATGATAGTCGTTTAACTCTTAGTTCCAAGTCAAAGTAAATGGCTTCCACTTTTGATACTTTAACTAAGCTAAAACAAACAATCTGTGCTTATATTTGAATCCAAAATAAAATATTGGTTATTCTTCTTCTTCTTTTCGTCGGCAAATCTTTTACTGACGTGGAGAATTTTTAAACACAACATGCGCAAATAAAGTTCCAAATACCCAGCGTCTCGAAATGGATGTATATTTTCTTTACATTGCAACGGATTGTGGGTTTCAAAATTGTGTGTGCATTGGAATGTTTTGGGTTTATTATATTCTATATTTGATTTGGAGGATATTATGTTCTGGTTACATGGGTATTTTTAGCGTTTTTCGGGGGGGGAATTCACAGGAACTCTAGTAAAGTGCCTGCATGATTTAACAACAACATCCCAGCGCCCGCGACAGCAGCAGCAGCAGAAGCAGCAGCAGCAGCCCACATGGGGCAACACGTGTTCCAATGCATTTCCCTCCGTCCACACAAACGGCGTCACCCGTTTTTCCCATAAATCCTCGTGGCTATAAATCGCGTTGCACGTCTAAATTTGACAAGCGCCACACCGTGCTCCAAGGAAAGCATCGGCGACCCGCTTCACCGACTTGAAATACATACAGGCTGCTGTGAAAACCACAATTGCAGGTCCATAAGACGGTAAGAGGCTCTCGCAAGGATGATGTTCATTGTTAGAGGAAGAAAAGAAGTCTTCAACGGTATCGGGTTTGTGTTTTTGCGGAGGGCCGCTTCAGAGCGCTTATATCCGTAGTCATGTTGGTCCTTATCCACAGATGGCCTCGTAATACTTACTTACTTACTTACACACAGAATACTTAATTACACACGCCATGTCAGGAGGGTTTTGCTCCGCTCACGGTACCAGACAACTCTATGTGGGAAGGCAGCCACCCACAGCAGCCTGTACCGTTTAGCTTGCCCTATCGCACAGGGGCCCCTGGGGGCCATCTACACGGTCACGGCTCTTCTCTATCCTGTGGCCCCACAGTGGTGGAGTGAACTATGATAGTATTGTGATATTTGCGGCAGTATAGCTCAGGAGGTACAGCGGTCGCCTCACAACTGGAAGGTTGCTGGTTCGATCCCCAGCTCCTCCTAGCAAAAACTGTCGGTGTCCTTGAGCAAGGCACCCTAACCCCTAACTGCTCCTGACGTGCTGGCAGTCTCCTTGCATGGCTTTGTAATGTGTTGAATGTGAGGCGTGACTTTTAAAGCACTTTGGATAAAAGCGCTATATAAAAAGCTACCATTACCATTACGATATGATAGGTAATGGCTGTTCTCTGTCCTGTGGCCCCTCGTTGGTGGAATCAACTCCCAGCTGATGTCAGGACAGCAGAGTCACTAGCCATCTTCCAACGCATGTTAAAAACCTCATCTGAACCTTCATCTTAGCACTTGGGTCTTGTTAGCTCTATTTTTGGCTCTATTTTTGGCTCTATTGTTGTGCTTGTTAGCTCAATTGATAGCCAACTTATTGTACTTTTACCTGAGCACTGGTTCAGCTCTTGAAGGCTTGTTGTTAGGAAGGAAATGCACTTAGGACTTCTGGTAACTAGTAGTGCTCTTGTCTACCTGTTGAATGACCTTATTGTAACGTAATGAATTATATATTATTATTATATACATGTATACATGTACTGTATATGTATATATCATATTTGAATGGCTTGTTGGGCAAGAAATGCACCTTTGACTTCTGGTGACAAGTAGTTCAATGTATTTATTTTCATTAGTGCAGTGAGATCACTTATGGAAGTAATCAATCGTGTGTGTAGACGTTCTCAAGATCAAACGTAGTGTTCTTTGGCGGCGTTCTCTTTGCTTTAATTACAGCTCCTGCGGGGGGGGGGGGGGATTCGATTAACTCACTGGTATTTAAACAAACAACTTAATAATAATAACTCACTTCCAAAGACCAAATGCTTTGAGTGCTGTCTATAATCTCTCTCTCGCTCTCGCTCTCGCTCTCGCTCTCGCTCTCTCTCTCTCTCTCTAGCACTCTTCCTTCATGAAAGCCCTGGTTATGGTTTATCACCAGGTGACATGTGCTCATAAGTTTTATGTGCTTCAACATATTTTCTAGTATCATTTTCATATTTAATAAGACATAACATTCCTGAGTCACGACGGCCGCGTTGCTGGCGGAGAGGCTCAGTACGATGACCGGCGTCCCGTGTTTCTCATTCAGGTCCATTTATTTCTCTTCTTTTCCTTCTTCTTCTTCTTCTTCCGGCTCTCAAACTTTTGTTTGACTTGAAGCCTGCAACAACACCGCAGGTCTCTCTGGAGAAAGTGAGCATGCTGATGAAAAGCAGTGGGAGATGCCCTCGTAACCCTGTAACCAGGCAGGCCCATAGAGAGACAACTTCTCCTCTACACTCATTCTGCCCAGCTCACGGAAGCTTCCGTGCGTATGTTTACTTTTGCGTGTTAGCGGCGTGCTCTGTAAGCCCCTGCAGCACGCGGAGGTTGGACGGACGGACGGACGGACGGATGGATGAATGCCATCATGCCGCTCGTGTTTCAAAGGCCCCTTAGTTTCCCTTCATGTGTTGTGTTCCACACACACACAGCCCAATCAGCTCTTGCCTGACCGTCGGCATGGAGACGCCACTTTTGTTTATTATGCTGTCTTGACTTCACGTCCGACGACATCTAAGACCCAGCAGGTGCTGCTGTGTGCGTGCATATGTTTGTGTGTGTGTGTGTGTGTGTGTGCTTGCGTGTGTGTGTGTGTGTGTGTGTGTGCGACCACAGAATATGTATTTGTTTTACTTGTGTAAAAGAGCCATGCGGTGCAGACTGTTGTGTTTAAGTCGCTTTTAAGGAACAGCAATTAGGCTCCACTAATGAGACCCTGGGTTGGATATATTAGGATCCTCATTCATCCTGCTCTCTGGGTCCTGTTTCCTTGTGGGCGACTGTTTCCTTCCAGACTTCCTTCCTTTCCTTTCCTTTCTCTGGGTGTTTTGTTGCACGCATGCCGTCTCTCTCTCTCACTCTCTCTGCTTCGTTTTGATCTACTCCTGCCCTATTTCTTAAAAGCACATGCCTGAAGACACACACACACACACACACACACACACACACACACACACACCTATTAGGCATTGCACTCACTCTGTCACCCGACACACCCGTGCTGGACCCGTACCCTACCGCGTCTGTTTGGCTTCTCGCTGCTACTTGAGTTAAACAGCTCCTTCCCCGCCTGCCTGCCTGCCTGCCGTTCCAAGTCAAACACCTGGGAGCCAGAGGGAGGGCAGTGGAGGCCAGGGAGCCCACATACGGTTGGCCCCGTGAAAACAACAACCTCCAAATTGATCCCTCTCGATTCTAAAGATGAGATATCGCTTCCCGTCTTCCCCGGTGGGAGCAAAGCCCCCCCCCCACCACACACACACACACACACACACACACACACACAGACACGTGTGCACCACCGTCACACCATCGCTGACTTATTTACACCCTACCCCCCCACACCCCTCTTCTTCTCTGCTTTGGGAGTCAAGTCCCCAAGATACAGGTAGAGGCCGAGAGGTAACAAGGTCCCTGCGACTTAGGTAGCAGAGGCCGAGAGGTAACAAGGTCCCCACAATGCAGGTCACAGAGGGGTAGGTCCCCACGACGCAGGTAGCAGAGGCCGAGAGGTAACAAGGTCCCCATGACGTAGGTAGCAGAGGCTGAGAGGTAACAAGGTCCCCATGACGTAGGTAGCAGAGGCCGAGAGGTAACAAGGTCCTCACGACTCAAGTAGAGGCCGAACTGTTACAAGGTCCCCACTACGCAGGTAGCAGAGGCCGAGAGGTAACAAGGTCCCCACGACGTAGGTAGCAGAGGCCGAGAGGTAACAAGGTCCCCATGACGTAGGTAGCGGAGGCCGAGAGGTAAAAAGGTCCCCACAACGCAGGTAGAGGCCGAAAGGTTACAAGGTCCCCAGGATGCAGGCGTCAGAGGCCTAGAGGTAACAAGGTCCCCATGACGCAGGCAGCAGAGGTTAAGCAGTAACAAGGTCCCCACAACGCAGTAAGAGGCCGAGCGGTAACAGGGTTGCCCATGAGGCAGGCCGGCTACCCCTGGCTACCCCAGGCTGCCAGCGTGCAAGGGAGTGAGGCAAGGGGGCGAGAGGCAGCATACTGAAGGGAGATCAGTAATTCCATTGGCCACGAGGCATACTTCTACTCTCCCCAAAGCGCTCTCTCGCTCTCTCTCGCCTGCGTGAGCGTTTGACGTTCCAGTCAGTCAAGGGGCCGCCCTGCACGCCGGCAGCTGCCAAACAATATGTTAGAAAGGCACCGGGTTGATTTGCACAAATTGCAACAGGATTCTTTCTGTCAGGGTTGAGGGTAAACGGGGGAGTGTGAGTGTGTGTGTGTGTGTGTGTGTGTGTGTGTGTGTGTGTGTGTGTGTGTGTGTGTGTGTGTGTGTGTGTGTGTGTGTGTGTGTGTGTGTGTGTGTGTGTGTGTGTGTGTGTGTGTGTGTGTGTGTGTGTGTGTGTGTGTGTGCGCGAGAAGGCTATTGCGGCAGTGATGATGGTGGTGGTGGTGGTGGGGCAGTTCAAATGGAATGAGAGCACGTCTAAAGTCGGGGGCTATAAATTATATGCCTGTGCTCTGTTTGACCTTTCCCTCCTGTACTCTGGAGCTGCTCAACAAACGCTTTCTTCTACAGCATGTTCTACTGGAGCTGTGCCTGCCTGAAGCTCCACAACCCAGAGACTCTCAGTGAGTGAATGTGTGTGCACATCACTGGTGTCCACCTGGATGGATGTTAACCATCAGAAAATACTCATTACATTACTCTTAATTACATTACGCTACATAAACATGACATTATAATCATTTAGCAGACACTTTTGTCCAAAGCCACTTACAATAGTGCATTCAACATACTGTAGGCAGACATGAGAACTACTAGTCACCAGAGGTCATCATAAGTGCATTTCCTTCCTGACAACAAGCCTCCAAGAGCAGAACCAAGTAACACGTACAATAACTTGGCTCCCTAGATTTTAGAGAATAAGTAAATGATTAGACACAAGCACACACACAAGCACAGACACACACATGCACACACGCACACACACAAGCGCACACACACACACGCACACACACACACATGCCCTTGGCAGCCCGTGAGTTTGCTGCATGATGCACTATCTTAACTCGATGTCTATCTGATCCAGGTTACGTTCACCTGATTTGAACCCAGGTCCCACAACACTGCTGTTTCCCTCCACCTTGAAGATATAACATCTGCATTATAACACCCCACTGTCTTGTGGGATCCCAGCTGTAGTATAGCAGGCATGGTCTCCACAGGTCTACATCCAAGAGCCAAGAGACCCATCGAGTACGAGCCAACAGCAACACACCCAGCTTATTGTCCTGGTCCTGGTCCCTGGTTCAGGGCTATGTTCTAAACCCTTTGTGGAATGTCTCGCAGTTGATCAGAACCTAAAGGATCTGCTTTCACACCTTCAGACCAAGCAACAGGCAACAGTTGCCCTGGTGTAATACACACACACACACACACACATACACACACACACACACACACACACACACACACACACACACACACACACACACACACACACACACACACACACACACACACACACACACACACACACACACACACACACACACACACACACACACACACACACACACACACACAAACACACACGAACACGCACACACACACAGATGGACAGTTCTGTTTATAAAACTGACTGAAACTCCTTGCATTCACAAGGATAAATGTCCCCTTCCAATTATTATATTTTTTGGATGGAGCTTTTCAAAGCGTATCGAAAAGCAAATCGAAAGAATCACATTGCATAGATAAGCATCTGACATTTATGTTTAAAAGCTTTATTTTCCCCTTTTTTTCGCTGCGCTTTATCGGGGATATGAGTTGGAGACGTCCTTCTTCCTCAACTAAATGTTGATTGGCATCAGAATGATTAGGGTTGAACCCGGTGAACTTATTTGATGTGTGTGTGTCTAAACAGAGAAAAATCCCAAACTCAAATAGCCCAACCTTTTCAGTACCCAAATGTTTGTCTGTCGCAGAATGCCAAACCAACCAGTCCAAGAGGAAACATGCTCTCAAACATGTGGTCTAGCAGAAACACTCTAAGGAAAGCACTCACAGTCATGTTGTTGTTATTCCAACATCTCATGTGATATTCGGTTTAGTCCGGTGAAGGGCCAAGCCTGTCTCTGCACAAAGCCACTCACCAGAATAGATTTCAGCTTTATTTAATCACTGTGAGTGTTATTATAATTGTTATTATTATTACTATTATTATACTTACTAATACTACACTATTAATTTTTCATTTTTTTAGAGAGACACGACATACTTTAAACTAACTTACATAAACAGAGGCAAAGACAAGACGGGACATCATTTGAAAAATAAAACAAAAAAATTATAATTATAATAATTAAATTAATAAAATAAAATACTATTATTATTATTATTATTACACTTGTATTTTATATCACATTCATGTCAATAACCTGTCCTATGATAACACCTGTACAACACCTGTGCGATTCTGGTCCCCCAGAATCGCGTTCGGTCTGTCCCCGTCTGCTTGTGCCGTTGTTTACCGTATCATAGCAACCGGTAGTGTTTGGTTTCCATCGCAACGACAGCCCCCAGCAGGTTGCTAGCATCGCGTAGCTGCTTGTGTTTAGCGTTAGCGTTGCATTTCCAAGGACAACTTACTGAACATTCCAGGTAACGTAAAGTTTTCTATAAAAAGCTTATGTTTATAATAAAACGTTGTACATACATGTACCTCATACGTGTAGTTTATAGTTGTACCGTCTCAACTATACTACACAACTACTACATGTCGGCTCAAGTAAATAAATAAAAACATCTAGTAAAATGAGTAGTTTAAAGTAATCAATAGTGCACAGAAGTGTGTAGTTTGTATTCGTCGTAGTTGCGAATGAAAACGTAACTTTGACCTTTAAAATGTCCCAAAATGCGAGTCATTCGCACACAGGCCTGATATTTAAATATATTTTATTCTGCTTATAATAAAATGGTAATAATTATTATAATAATAACATATGTTATAGAGCGCTTTTCATGACACTCAAAGAGACTTAACAGTATTCAAATAATGTCATACATAAATACATTTCAGAGGAAAGCAACAGGTTGAAAAAACACTACACAATACAAGTTAGTGATCGTACAAAAACAATGCATTAGTAATTATAATAATATGTCTTTTTTTTATTCAATTCAATTCAATTAAAAAATGTGATTGATAAAACTGATAGCCAGGGGGTTCGGGAAATATTATATTTGAGAACATATGACGATAGTCATGTCCAGTTTGGTTTTACTGAGACCGAAGTGCGTCATGTGTCTTCAGGTGAGAACGAAGCCAGCCAAGCTAAAGCGACATCTGATTACAAAGATATAATTATATTTAATATAAGGACAAAACTGTTTCCGTCTAAAGAATGAGGAATACATCTACCAAAACACAGGCACAGGCTTAATTATGATAACTTCTGTTATGATTTGTAAAGAGCTTTCTGGCAATGATTTGAATAAGGAGCAATATGTTCATTATTTGAAAGTTGAAGCACTTAATGAAAGTCAGCTTTAGATTGGTGGTTTAAATGGGTTTATTAGGACTATGCCACATATTTTTACTGTTCATAGTCATAGGACTATGTCTTGTTTCTGTTCATCTTGATACCGTTCATTGTCATAGGACTATGTCTGTTATAGTTATTACTGTTCATCTTGTTACTGTTCAGTCATAGGACTATGTCTTGTTACTGTTGTTACTGTTCATCTTGTTACTGTTCATAGTCATAGGACTATGTCTTGTTACTGTTCATAGTCATAGGACTATGTCTTGTTACTGTTCATAGTCATAGGACTATGTCTTGTTACTGTTGTTTCTGTTCATCTTGTTACTGTTCTGAAAGCTTTTAGGATCAATTACTTGAAAAGTATAAATGCTGTCAAGTTGAGTCATAAAATGACCCTCTGTTATGAATGTTAATGTTAATTATATTAGTGGTATTAACATGATTCAAGCGGAAATGTGTTTCTGTTTATTACTATGAAACAGGTAAGTATTTCGGTTGAAAAGTTTTAGAATTCAAGTAGTAGCCAATGGCATCTAAGAGTACAAATGGTAGTAAGCGTATGTTTAATTGGTGTTATGATTTTGAGGGGGTCCCTGGTCCCTCCTCAGTTTGAGAACCCCTCATGTAATGTATAGTATAGTGCAGTGACTTGCATTTAACCCATTGCTGCCCTGGTACTGTAGCAATGTGATTGCTTAATTATAGGTTCCAGAGGACCCCCCCACCCCCCATAACGGACCATAATGGGGGCATCGCTGACCAGGGCCGCTCAGTGGACCCCGGCCAGCTCTGGCGGCGGCGTCGGTGGCACTGGAACGCTGGAGGTCACGCCCATCAACGAGTCACTGTTGGCTGACATGCTGACCTTCGTGGAGCAGTTCGGCCCCGAGCATCCGCTGGAGGCGGCCCACGTGTTTAAGGAGCCCCTGCGGTGGACCACCGCTTTGGCGGCGTCGGACTTCAACGAAGACTACGACATCAGGTTCGTCCTATCGTATAGGCAGTATGGCCTTGTATGTATGTGTGTGTGTGTGTGTGTGTGTGCGAGGGGGCCGTGTTGTTCGTGCCCTGGTGTGTCATGTTTCTGGGCACGTGTGTTTTCTAACACCGGTATACACCGTATAAATGAACTGTACGACGCTCATTGTTATGTTTTACTGTCTGTTTTTGTCGGCTGTGTAACTATTCAATGCATGTACTCTAGATATGTAATAAAATACATCACGTTATGTTCTACAATTATTCAAATAAGTCAGCTATGAGATGATGGCCCATAGGGAGAGATCCTCATGCCTACCTCTGCCTATGTTGAATGCACTTATTTTATTTTGCTTTGGACAAAAGCGTCTGCTAAATGATTGTAATGTAATGATAAATCAAAGCTGTTGACGCCTTCCTCTGGGCCGTCCACCATACTGGTTTTACAATGCGGTGGGTTGTCCTATTTTCTTTCCCCCAGCGGCGCAGACGTACAGTCCCAGGAAACCGGCGACGATGGTCGTCCCTCGCTCCGGATCTCACCTCCGACTGTTTCCGTGGAGACCTTCAGCCAGCTCTCTAAGCTGGCCCAGCTGTCCGGGGCCAAGGGCCCGGCGGAGCTGCGAGCTTGTCTGGAAGGTACGACCACAAGGACTGAGATCCGAATCTCATTTGCATCCTTAAGCAGCAGCGCAGCCGTCGCCGCCAGCGGACTTCCTTCGGGAACCCACAGACTTAGTTTGTTTGTCCTGCTTGTTATCCTCTGCTTCTATCCAATTACACTGCCGGGAGTTTTTCTTGGCAGAGATAAACTCGCCATCGGGCGCATGCCAACGCCAGATAGGTTGAGGAGAGATATTTGTTAAACACAAGAATAATAAGCCTTGTCGTCCTCGTTGGCTGGTGCAGGAGTTTTTGAGACAAGAGTGGGATGATTTTGATTAAGAAAAGAAAACGCCACATTATACATTATGAATAATACATTATTATTATTAGTAGTATTATAAAGTGCCTCAGAGGCTCTCCTTTGTCTTCCTCAGCAGGATGTGTAATGTACCTGTTGTTGTCTTAGGACATTCTTTTCCCACGACACAAGCTTTGTCCTGGCTTGAAGCTGGGTGACTGAAATGGCCATTTTAATTTAATTAGAAAACCGAGGTCTGGTGGTGAAGATTCTGGGTCCCAGCTTCGCCGCGGTCCTGGAAGGAGACGCAGACACGTCGACGCTGCAGCTGGACGACCAGCAGCGGGCCGACCAGCAGCTGGCCGAGGACTGTGAGGTCAAGGTCAAGCTCTACCTCCTTCTCCAGCATCTGGACGACCAGCTCCTCAGCAGCACCCTCACAGACTTCTCCAAGTGAGTGCCCAGTGCCCATCCTGCCCCGGGGGGGGAGTGTAGGCCTTACCCACACTGGAAGATCCGGAAAATGAGGGATTGTTTTTCTTTCAGGCCAAGAGATGTTGTGTATTAAAGAAGTATTTTTCCACTGTAAAGTAGGGCATTGTATTAAACTGGGCTGTCTATGCGGTAGAAAGTCGCGACAGAAATAGAAACTGGTGATGACCAGAGAACAACAGTTGGAACAACAGCCCTAGGGAACTGGGGCTACATGACCAGAGAACAACAGTTGGAACAACAGCTCTAGGGAATTGGTGCTACATGACCAGAGAACAACCGTTCGAACAACAGCCCTAGAGAACTGGTGCTACATGACCAGAGAACAACCGTTGGAACAACAGCCCTAGAGCTGGCGAACAAATTTACAAAACCGAATGCTGGTTGGATGGAGGGGAATTGATGAGTGTTCATTAGAATATACTACCCACATTGTAATGGTGCAAAGCTGGTGGAAAATCAGCAAATTATTCCTTAAGGTATTAAGAGGCTGGAGTTGGAAGGATGTCGGAATGAAGATTTGACATTTTCTTTGTGGAATTGTAAATTGGTATATGTTTGTAGGATTGTTGTGATGTGATTTGGCTACAGTGCAGGAAAGTCTGAATTCAACAAAACAAAAACAGAAGACATTCCCATAATTTTGCTGGAAGTCTTTCATATGTCCGGGTACAGGTGAATGTCTGCATAATCAAGCTCTCAATTTAATAAGGAACCAACTTACAAAGAGAGTGATGAGTCATAAAAGGTTTTTCAAATTTTAAAGTACAAACACCAATCGTCAATCCATATATTTTTTTTATCTTGCTGATCATACTACAACAAGACGACAACAATTAATCCATGTTTGTGTTTTGACAATATTCCCGCTCTCCCTCACCCCATTCTCTCTCTCTCTCTCTCTCTCTCTCTCTCTCTCTCTCTCTCTCTCTCTCTCTCTCTCTCTCTCTCTCTCTCTCTCTCTCTCTCTCTCTCTCTCCTCTCCTCTCCTCTCCTCTCCTCTCCTCTCCTCTCCTGCCACAGAGAAGTCGGACTCAGCCCCTCGGCGGTGAAGAATGAGGTAGAGCTGTTGAAAGGCTTCTGCAGCGAGGGAAACAAGCGAGTGTTGAAGTCTGTTCGATACACATCAGGTTTGAATTAGCCCTGTGTGTGTGTGTGTGTGTGTGTGTTGCGCTCGCCAGTCAGAGAAGCAATCACTATTAGGGCTTTTACTCAATATTCCAGAGGCTAAGGTTCCACTTGAACAAAAATAAAAAATAAAGCTCCACCAGTGTCATTCTATCTGTCAGATTGGAGTTTCTCCTCGCAACGCCTTTGATTCAACTTCAACGTCTTAACCTAGCTGGTTTGCAGCGCCAAAGTATCTAGGACCTAGACTCTGCTGTCTAGGACCGTGACTCTGCTGTCTAGGACCTGGACTTTGGTGTCTAGGACCTGGACTCTGGTCTTTAGGACCTGGACTCTAGTATCTGACCTGGACTCTGGTATCTAGGACCTGGATTCTGAAATATTGGGCCTGGACTCTGGTATCTAGGACCTGGAGAGTCACAGTCCTAGACAGCAGAGTCCAGGTCCTAGAAACCAAGAGGGTGTCTAGGACCTGGATTTTGCTGTCTAGGACTGTGACTCTTGGTGTCTAGGACCTGGACTCTAGTCTCTAGGACCTGGACCCTAGTATCTGGTATCAAGGACATGGACGGTGGTATCTAGGGCCTGGTGTCTGGTATCTAAAACCAGACACTGGTGCCCTTGGCAGCACCAGAGTTTTGCCATGAAGGTGGCCACTCATTGTGGAACTGTGGGACATTGTGGGAAATCCCTACGGACCCGAATTCTGGAAACATGAGACAAAACCAACGGAATAGGACTATGAAGGGCAGTTGCAAAAATGTTTCCAAGAGAAGGATGTCTCCCTCATCTCTCTATATTTATGTTCATATATTTTTTTTTCATATACATATATAAATATAGATTATGAATTCTCCAACGGCTGTCGCAGCCCCCCGTGGAGGCAGGTGTGCGGGGAGATCTGTTACCTGCTGGTGGAGCCTTGCGATACGGAGCCCCTCCACATCACCTGCAGTGTCGCTGGAGTCTTCCTCAACCAGGTAGGACTGGAGGCCCCCTGCGGCTCAGTGGATTGGATTCACCACCACCAAAAAGTCCTCATAGTCTGTTGTCTGTTTCGATTGTCTGTTTTTTAGCAAGATAACTCAAAAAGTGATGTACTGAATTGGTCTAAACTTTGTGGTTATTGATTGATTATGGGCCAAGGAACACTCGATTATATGTTCACGCAGATCCGGATCCGGATCCAAATCCGGATCCAGGGGACTTTTTGGTGTGGCGGAGGTATGAGATGCTCTCCTTCAAGATTCAAGAATTTTTATTTGCCATATGCAAAAAGTACAATGGAATGCTTACTCCCTATTCCCTCCAGCAGTATGATTTTTGTTAAACACTATACTATACAAATACTGTACACAATAAAAATAACAATAAAGTGACTCATGGATGATATATACATGTGTTGAATTGTAAAAAAAAATACATTTAAAAGCCTTTTAAAGTGCCAGTAGTGCAGCAGCATCATGAATACAGTGCATAACAGTGCAGTCACTGTAATGAGGAACAGAAAGTCCAGCAAAAGTATAGCAGTGTAATGTAATATGAGGGCTCCTCTAGTTTCAGATGTGGTCCTTGATTAAACGTATACCAACACATTTCTCAATTCATTCAAAAGAGTATCAATCTAATATAATAGGGTATGTTGAGCTCGATACCCACTCGATACTTTCATAGAAACATGTGGTGCCTCCTGTTTGGCTTGGGACAGTTTAATAATAGATTAGATTAGATTAGATTCAAATGTATTGTCATTGCACAGCACAAGTACAGTACAGCGAAAATAATTTAGCATCTAACCAGAGTGCAAATGTTGCAGTAAAGTGCATGGTAATATAATTGACAGGTTAAAAGACAGTCTACTAGGTATTAAGTGGGATATGAGCATAATAATAGGTATATGTATATACAGGTAAGTGAATATTTAACAGGTAGTGATCAGGGGTATGCAGTTATTGAAAGCAGGATAAATATATATAAATGTAAATGTATATACAAGTGAGCATATATAAATGTATGACATATATATATATAGACATATATTAATGTCTAAAGGAAGAACAATTCCACGGGGACACATGACATGCTGCGGTCGGGCCTATTGTTACAGTCCATCACCATGCTAAGCTACAGTACAAGCCGCCAGGCAATAGAGCAACACATTGTGTAATATTGTATAATATCCCTCTCAATGGGTACCCGGTGTAGCCTGGTGGAAGCCCACTTCCATGCCTCCGGGGGGGACATGTCCACAGACCGCATATTTCCACATATACTGTATATTTGAACAGTTCTTTACCTGGAGAGAGAGCGGTTCAGCCGAGGACAGCGTTAAAACAGACCCTTTTGTTGTTTCCAAAATTGGTTACAATTTGAGCCGACCTCGAGGGGGTTGTTTTTTAAAATATTGTAGTGGTTTTACCTGCTGGGGTTGAAGGGACGTTTCTTCTTCTTCTTTTGGAAGCTCTTAGTGAGTTGTTCACTAGTAGAGGACATCTCCTTTGAGGGGACATGTGGGCTACATTTACAGAGGTTTGTTTGTGTGCGCGTGTGTGTGTGTGTGTGTCTTGAAGCCAACAGTGGTTATTTGATTTGATCTAACGGTCTCTCTCTCTCTCTCTCTCTCTCTCTCTCTCTCTCTCTCTCTCTCTCTCTCTCTCTCTCCTCTCTCTCTCTCTCTCTCTCTCTCTCTCTCTCTCTCTCTCTCTCTCTCTCTCTCTCTCTCTCTCTCTCTCTCTCTCTCTCTCTCTCTCTCTCTCTCTCTCTCTCTCTCTCTCTCTCTCTCTCTCTGACCAGGGTTTAGAACAGGCGGGGGAGGAGGCCTACAAGCGGACCAGTGACACATACCCAGACCTGACGGCGTTGCTGAAGAGCCGCTCACCTCACTTTGCCGAGAACAGTCAGGTGACGCTCTCTCTCTCTCTCTCTCTCTCTCTCTCTCTCTCTCTCTCTCTCTCTCTCTCTCTCTGCCTCTCTCTGCCGCTCTCTCTCTCACAACGATGACGTTGGTCTCCACCGAGCGTGGAAGATGGCTCCGTTGAAGTGCCTCTTTGTTCCATACATCACAAACGAGGCTTCCAGACTCTCCACGAACCTCTGATATACATTGATCCTATGAGTCATGCGAACACATATGCCTGTGTGTGTGTGATTGTGTGTGTGTGTGTGTGAGTGTGTGTGGGCGGGTGAAATCAGTGTTTGCACGTTGTTTCTCACCAGTGAGCTAGTGTCTGGATGTCAGTCTGCCAAAGGAAGAAAAAAAAGGCTGCCTCCTCCTCTTCCTCCGCCTCCTCTTCCTCTGCCCCCCTCCTCCGGTTCCTTCTCCTCCTCCTCCTCCTGCTTCTACTGTTTATCTTACTGCTCCTCCTTCTCCTCCTGCTCCTCCTCTGCCCCTCTCCTCCTGTTTCTCCTCCTCCTCTTGTTCCTCCTCCCCCTACTCCTCTGCCCCCTCCTCCTGTTTCTCCTCCTCCTCTTGTTCCTCCTCCTCCTACTCCTCTGCCCCTCTCCTCATGTTTCTCCTCCTGCTCCTCCTCTGCCCCCCTGCTCCTCCTCCTCTTACTCCTCTGCCACTCTCCTCCTGTTTCTCCTCCTCCTCTACCTCCTCCTCCTCCTACTCCTCTGCCCCCCTCCTCCTCTTCCTCCTCCCCTTTCTCCTCCTCATCCTACTCCTCTGCCCCCCTCCTCCTGCTTCTCCTGCTCCTCCCCACACACACACACACACGTTAACGCTAGGTCACACACACACACACACACACACACACACACACACACACACACACACACACACACACACACACACACACACACACACACACACACACACACACACACACACACACACACACACACACACACACACACACAAACAAAGACCCCCCCCCCCCCACACACACACACACACACACACACACAAAGACCCACACACACGCACACACCCACAGACAAACACATGCTATGAGATTAATTCATTGGTGCTGATTTCCCGTCCGGGCGTTTGGATGACATAACACATCAACATCCTCATTTCTACCGGCTGCGTGCCTCGAAACTCAAATATAAATAAAAGCATCCGTTAATCATTTTAAATAGCAGCCTGTAATTTCTCTCGCGTGCTACGGTGTTTGTGTGGGGGAAGGCCAGGCTCATCTGGACATTGAGAAGCGTATAACTTTCTAACGCTGGCTTCTGGATATCTCGGTGTGTCCGTCCGCAGATCATTTTCATCATCATCAAGTACATCTGCAGATGTTCACACGACAATATCCGACGAAAAAAAGGCAGTATGTCAAATCATATTTATTTAGATTTATGTTGAAAGGAAAATAATACAGATGCAGTGATTTGAGAATCAGATGAGTCGGACCAGGTAATAGTCTGGGATTCCCTTATGACTTATTATATTATATTATTCACCTATGGTTGATGAGATGATGTCGTCCTCATTTGCAATTGGTAACTTTGAAGATTCAAGATTTTTAGTACAATGTACTAGAAGTACAATGGAATGCTTCCTCCCCATTCCCTCCCGCAGTATGAATTTCGAAAAACACAATATTATAAAAAATACTATACACAATACAAATGAACATAAAGGTGACTGAAGGATGATATGGACGGATATGGATGTGTAGAATTGTGCAAAAAGCATTTTAAAGCATTTAAAGTTCCAGTAGTGCAGCAGCATCATGAATGCAGTGCATTACAGTGCAGTACAGTGCAGTAACTGTAATGAGTACAGAAAGTCCAGCTAAAGTATGTCAGTGTAATGTTAATGACAATGTTATGATCGTGGCAGCACTCCTAGCAGTTCAGGAGGCGC
This sequence comes from Muraenolepis orangiensis, assembly GCA_027704905.1. NCBI lineage: Eukaryota > Metazoa > Chordata > Actinopteri > Gadiformes > Muraenolepididae > Muraenolepis > Muraenolepis orangiensis. The sequence goes on from CM051020.1 coordinate 14,123,623, forward strand.
ACTGCCTGTGGATAAAAACTATCCTTAAACCTGGTAGTACTTGTACGGATGCTGGGGAACCGGCGACCAGACGGTAGGGGGGAGAAGAGATGGTGCCCAGGGTGGTTGCGGTTCCCTCAGTGATGGACATGGCCTTCTTCCGACATCAGGTCCTACAGATCTCCTCAATGCATGGAAGTGCACACCCGATGATCTTGATGAGCCAATGATCTTTTAGGTGTTGTAGGTTAAGATTGGAGAGTTGTAAAGATTGAGAGAGAGAGAGAGAGCAGAACAGATCCCTCCCTCCCTCCCTCTCTCACTCCCTACTGTTCTCCCCCATTGAGAAGAGA
>CM051020.1:14131454-14133954 GCA_027704905.1 Muraenolepis orangiensis
AAACCGGTAAATACCGGCTAACGGAAACCCTGATGTACGTATATATATATGTATATATATATATATACACAGACTGTGAGGTGCGGCAGTAGCTCAGTCTGTTGGGACTGTTGGGAAGCTCGCCGGTTCAAGTCCCCGAAACACCTAAGGCACACACACTGCCGAGGTGCCCCTTGAGCAAGGCACCAGACCCCCAACACTGCTCCCTGGACACTGGATATACACAATAGCTGCCCCCTGCTCCTAATACTAGGATGGGTTAAATGCAGAGAAACTAGTTTCACTGTGTGTGTGTGTGTACATGTATGTGACCAATAAAGAGGATTTCATCCTCCAGATTTAGATATGTATATACCGTATTATATATATATATATGTATGTATATATATATATATATATATATATGTATGTATGTATGTATGTGTATATATATATATGTATATGTATATATATATGTATATGTATATGTATATATATATATATATGTATATATGTATATATATATATATATATATATATAATATATATATATATATATATATGTATATATATATATATATATATATGTATATATATATATAATATATATATATATATGTATATATATATATATATGTATATATATATGTATATATGTATGTATAATATATATATATATATATAGTATATATATATATAATATATATATATATATATATATATATATATATATAATATATATATGTATATAATATATATATGTATATGTATATATAATATATATGTATATGTATATATATGTATATATATATGTATATTGTATATATATATGTTGAAGTATGAGTTTGTTGTGGAGTTGGCGGACGGTGTGAGGCGGGAGAGTTCACTGTGGAGAATCCAACACACACACACGTGCACACACGCACGCGCACGCGCACACGCACACGGTGACAGAGCAAAAAATGCAGCGTAGGCCCTTCCCTGACGAGTGACCCTTTGTCAGCCACCATAACCTGCAGATGCGATCCGTGGACGTTCGGCACGCAACAAAAACCAACAAAAACCTTCTTTCCTTTTTCCACACACACACGACCACGTTTGAACTCCTACCAGATTTTTACTGCACACCGCGGGTGCCCGGTTTCGGGGTAAGAGGGGTGGGGTGGTGTGGGGTGGGGTGTGTGGGGGATATGGTCATCATCCGAGTGGTCCCCGGTCCACTTTCAAAGGCCATCTGCGTTTCTGTGTGCATGTATGTGCGGCCCCATCTCTCTCTCTCTCTCTCTCTCTCTCTGTACGGTGTAATGGTGACTCCAGTCCGGCTGCTGCTTCATTTGAATCCTCCTATTATATATCCCTGATGCCTCGAGAAGCTTTAATGGGGGAGTGGGGGTGGGTGGGGAGATGGGGGAGGGAGGGAGGGAAGGAGGGGGAGGGGTCCTTTGTGTAGGTCGACCAGGCTGGTTCTTCCATTAACACAAAAGAAAAACAGGAAAAGCGATCGGGTGAGTCGGGACGCTGACAAATAGTGTTTTGGATGTATCCGTCCGACGGTGCGTTATTGCGTTTTTTTTCTGTAGCCGTGTGTTTGAAGCCCTTCCAGCGCAGCAGCCTCGCTCCGTCTCGCTTCTCTCGTCGAGCCTCGGACCTCACAACCTCATAACCTCATAACCTCATACCCCCCCCCCCCACCACCACCACCACCTTCCCCTCTATTCCTGTAAAGGAAGAGAAAAAAAACACCCGGCTTGCCCCTGCACAAAAAAAGTATCTTCGGAAAACCTACCGCAAATCACTCAGTGATGATGAAAATAGTTCCCAAAAATAGGAACTTTATGACTCATTTTCTGCGTCATCGAACAGCCGAGCGGAGCTGCAGAAGCCCGGTACCGGCTCCGGGAGGGAGAAGGCCGCCGAGAGAGAGACCAAGACCTTGAGGTCGGAGAGCAAGAGGAAGGCCAACTTCTCCGTGGCCTCCATGCCCGGGCGCCAGTCCTCCCAGAAAAGGTGAGCCTCGCAAAAACCTCCTCCTTCCCTCCCTCCCTCCCTCCCTTCCCTCCCTCCCTCCCCGCGTTCGGCTTTAGGACGAGCTTCCTTGCTACCTGTCTGCGAGCCAACCTATCTATCGCTATCCCACCATTTCATTTAACAAGTTATTTTTACGTGAACAAAGTTCTAACCCGCCCCTGTGTGTACCGACCACAGCAAGACGGAGGACCTGTTCAGCGAGAGCTCCTCGGAGAGCGAGGAAGACGAGGAGCAGTCTGACCGAAGGCCCAAAAGCAACACGGACCTCCCCCCAGAGTACTGGCAGATCCAGAAGCTGGTCAAGTACCTCAAGGTATACACACCAGCCCGGATCGGGCGGGAGAGGGGCGGAGAGGCGGAGAGGGGCGGAGAGGGACGGAGGGGGTTAATCGAGCGCAAACAACGGCGCTTTTGTGCGTGTAAGAAAGCGTTACAGTCGGCTAAGTGACAGGAAACAGGCGAACTCTGCTCTGTTTCTCCCACCGTTCCGTGC
>CM051020.1:14143954-14188954 GCA_027704905.1 Muraenolepis orangiensis
GTGTGTCAGGACCTGGGCCTAGCCGGGCCCAGCCTGGGACCTGGCCCTGGAGTGCTCCGTCTCACCGGGGCTCTGTCTGTGTTGGGTGCGTCTCTGCCTCTGTGCTCAGGTGGAGCTGCTGGACCTGGCCCCCGACGCGGCCACGCTGAGCGAGGCGCAGCAGAGGCAGGTGGAGGCGGCGCGCTGCGGGGCCCTGGCCCTGTGGAGCTGCAGCAAGAGCACCCGCAACAAGGAGGCCATCCGGCGGGCGGGCGGGGTGCCCCTGCTGGCCCGGCTGCTCAAGTCCCCCCACGAGGACCTGCTGATCCCCGTGGTGGGCACCCTGCAGGAGTGTGCCTCGGAGGTGGGTGAGCGCTGGCACATCACCCAGCAACCAGCCAATGGGATGGTTGGCGGTCGGTAGGGCTGGCCGATGGTCTAGCCATCGTCTTCTATCCCGATATATAGGTCATTAAATAATCTGGATCATGATATATATCGTGACATGGCGTGTTTCCTGGTGATTCGATACATTCGTGCTTAAAGGTCTTTATATGAAAGCCACATGGTAAAGCCTTTGTTTGTATGCTCTTTATTTGCCATGTGTAACAAGTCCAATGGAATGCTGCTTTGAAAAGTAGATGTGGCGTGTGTGGTTGGTGGCTGGTTTAAGCAGCTTCACCTGGCCTGAGTTGGACTGATTACGCTATGGCTTACGATTACGTGAGGCTGCACACCTGTGGGTCATGGTTAATCAAGGCCCGCAGGTTAAAGCAGCTATTCGAGAAAAAGAGCTCTAGCATGTTCCATCTGCTCTGTTCACCAATATCCATTTGAATGGCTTGTGGCAGTGTCCACTGCTACAGTAGGGGTTTTTTTTATTTATTAAGAATTTTTTAATGATGTTGGGTTAAGGCAAATAATAGAACAGCTAGAACAGTCCGGTAAGTGATGAATGTAATTCAATTAAATTACATCACTTAATTGTAATGCAGCCCTTTAAAAACCAGGAAACACTTACAACATGGTACATTAGATTAGATTAGATTCTAATATATTGTCATTGCACAGCACAAGTACAGTACAGCGAAAATAATTTGTAAATGTTACAGTAAAGTGCGTCGTAATGTACAGTGTGGTTAAATAAGATGCAAAACATCACTACATTAACACATCCAAAATCGACGGTGGTACCTAGTCTCGATACGGATGTAACATCAACATATTGCCCTAAGTGTTTAGTTTCATAGTCTCTCTCTCTCTGTTCACTGTCCACCACAGAGCAGCTACAGGGCGGCCATCCAGAGCGAGGGCATGGTCAAGGACCTGGTGGCCAACCTCACCCGGGACAACCAGGAGCTGCAGATGCACTGTGCCAGCGCCATCTTCAAGGTATAGCGGCTTTGTGGACTCTCAGATACAAGATACAAGATATGTTTATTGGCCAAATGCAACAGGTACATTGGAATGCTTACTCCCCATTCCCTCCCGCAGTATACATCTCCAAAACAATATCATAAAAATATATATACGATAAAAATAAAACCAAAAAAGATCAGCAAAGCGACTGAAATTATATTTACATGTGTTGAATGTACATGTACGGGGGGCAGTATAGCTCAGGAGGTAGAGCGGTCGCCTCACAACCAGAAGGTTGCTGGTTCGATCCCCGCCTCCTCCTAGCAAAAACTGTCGGTGTCCTTGAGCATGACACCCTAACCCTAACTGCTCCTGACGTGCTGGCTGTCTCCTTGCACGGCTGACTCCGCCGTCGGTGGTTGAATGGGTGTATGAATGGGTGAATGTGGGGCATGACTTGTAAAGCGCTTTGAGTAACCACTGGTTAGAAAAGCGCTATACAAATGTCCATTTACATGTTTTAAAAACTGTTTTCACAAAAATCTTTAGAAGCGTTTAAAGTGCCAGTAGTGCAGCAGCATCATGAATACAGTGCAGTAACTGTGATGAGTCCAGAGACTGGTCTCTCTGCTGCCCAGTCACTCCTCGAGGCAGCACTCGGAGGCGAGGGTAACTCAACTTTTGTATCTCCCCCTTCCGCATGTTCTCAGTGTGCGGAGGACCAGCCGACCCGGGACCTGGTGCGTCGGTACGAGGGCCTGAAGCCCCTGGTGGCGCTGCTGAGCAGGGCAGACAACAAGCCCCTGCTGTCCGCCGCCACCGGGGCCGTCTGGAAGTGTTCCATCAGCATCGAGAACGTGGAGAAGTGAGTAAAAGGGGCCCTTTTTTGGACTCCCAGGGGTGCCTTGTGTTGTTTGTATGCGGCTCGTTCAGTGCCGGCACACACACGCACACACGCGCGAGCACGCAAACACGCACGCACGCACACACACGCGAGCACACATGCACGCACACACGCATGCACACACACACGCACGCACGCACACATCGTCTTTTTATTGTTTTTTTTATTGTGTACAGCATTGTTATAGTGTAGTGTTGTATAGAACATAGTATAGTATATAGTGTTGTTTATATATAGTAAAGCATATCATAGGTAGTATATAGTGTTCTTAAAAGTATAGTATTGTTTAAATATAGTATGGTATTGAAGGAATTCATACTGGGGAGGGAATGGGGATCAAGCATTCCATTGTACTTGTTGCAAATGGCAATAAAACATCTCCCAGGGACACACCTTTTGAAGTGCACGGTGTGTCAGGACCTGGGCCTAGCCTGGCCCAGCCTGGGCCTGGCCTGGAGTGCTCTGTCTCACCGGGGCTCTGTCTGTTGCTCGGTGCTCAGGTGGAGCTGCTGGACCTGTCTCTCTCTCTCTCTAAAACTATTAGTTATTGTACATTTTACCCAAGCACTGGTTCTGCACCTGGTGGCTTGTTAGGAAGGAAATACACTTTTGACCTTTGGTGACTAGTAGTTCTCTTGTCTATTCCTGATGAATGACCTTATTGTCAGTCGCTTTGGACGAAAACGTCTGCTAAATGACTGGAAAATGGACTCGTAGCAGCGACGAGAGCACTTTTGACACGCGTGAGGTATCGAATGACCTCAGGTCCTCAGATGTATGACGACCGCGTGTGGGCTGTCATTAGTGGTTACGGACAAGTCTGACCATGACAAATGCCTCGTGCCGGACCACCAATCATACCGGGGAAGGCAATTAGCCACTTCAATAAGCATCTCGCTTACGTTCCGCCGCAGTGTTTGGACAACGTGCTCGCTAAGTTGGGCTGGCGGTTTCCGCCTAGCTAATGAAGCGAGTCAATGCGAAGGTAGATGTATGTATGTATGTATGAATATGTAGATGAATTTCGGGCCTGCACCTGATTAATTCATAATAATGTATGCTAATCATAACCATCTCATGATGGATGAGACTTCCCTCCACTCGAAGCTTCCCTTTTCCATTCACGACCGAAATTGATTCAGATTGAGTCATCGGTGGGGTGGGTTTTATTCCTCATTTCAAACCATTTCAGACAAACGTGTGACGGCTGTTGGAGAAAGCGTTACGTCTGGCGGTTTGAAGGCTCGGGTCGACTCTCGTGCCGTGCCGTCATCCGAGGTGCTGCTGCTTTCCCCGGGATCTCACCAGTGGTTCGCATACTAGCTGCGTGAATGTTTCCACTCCCCAAGATGTTTTCATATCTCCCTCTCGTTCAGAACCTCCCCTTTTTGGAAATTAGTATTTGTGGCGTTTTTTTAGACGCTCAGAACCGGCTGCAGTCTTTTAAACGCTTTCCCGGGTGATTTTTTTCCTCCCGTAACAAATGACTTGAAGTGTTGAAGTTCAGCGTGAGCCGGTATCGAAAGTCCGAAAGTATCGAGTCCAAAACGCACGCCGAAAGACTCAAACCGTGATGTGTTGAGCCTCGTCTCTTGAGGCGAAACGGGCAGACGGAGGCGTTAACGGTTTTCATGTACGGGCCCCGGGTTTAGTGTCACTCATCCTGGTTGCTTCCACTGGAACCCTTCTGGAGCTCTTTCCGTTTCTCCTGAGTTATTTTCCCTGAGCGGTAAATAGGGCTTTACAAGACCGTGTGCCCTGGCAGTCCCGTGTCTTTCCATCGGTGCTCCCGATGAAAGGCGATGTTAGGGTATTTATTTTCTTACTGTGTGAGACGTGGGTTAAAGATATTTAACACGCGCATTTAAACGGTTCGATATACCACCATAACGTCCTTACACATGATTTTTTTTCCGGGAACGAGCCAATGCACCGGTCTGTGAATCTTCTTCTTCTGTTATCTTTTTCACCTCCGCCGGGTTATGTTTTCACCCCGTTTGTCTGTGTGTCTGTTAGCAAGATAACTCAAAAAGTTATGTATGGAATTGTACAAATCCTGGTGGTTCGATTACTTATGGGCCAAGGAACAGTTGATTCGATTTTGTCGCAGTTCCGGAGATTAATCCAGATCCAGGGGACTTTTTAGTGTGACGAGGGTATGTGCTCTGCCCTCTAGGTTTTTGTCTGTAATGTATCGTTTTATGTTGGATAAGAAGGATTCCGTGGAAAGATTTCCCATTCACATGCGGAAACGGTGTGATTATTCAAATTGCAGTTGGAAGTCTAAAAAAAAAACCCAAAATAAAAAAAACCATTTTGGTGGACTTCACACGAGTCATTGGACACCTCATGCATCATAACTGACATAATGATATCCTACATTTAGAGTCTAAAGTTAAACCCGCCCAATCGGAATAGAAGCGCCGCCTAGCCACATTTAATTAACCGAGGATTTCATTTACAGATGCGGGCCAGTAAAACACAGAAGGGAGCAGTGAGGCCGGTCCGTGGTGCCGAGCCTTCGACCGTTCCACCGAGGGGAAAGAAAACTTTTAAAAAACGGAAAAAAAAACGACAACATTGTTTTTACGAGCGACGCGGAGACTCATAAACACACACACACACACACACACACACACACACACACACACACACACACACACACACACACACACACACACACACACACACACACACACACACACACACACACACACACACAGACACACACACACACACACACACACACACACCAGACACACACACACACAGACACACACCAGACACACACACACACACACACACACAAACAAACCCATATTGTCAGAGGCAGAAATGCCACTTTCACACCGTCCCAGCCGCCGGGCCTCTCGACATGTTCTGCACGTCCAACTCGGTCGCTAACAAAAGACCACGCCGCAAATAGCAACAACAAAAAAAACAACCCACATGGGAAGGAGGGAGGGAGCGGGGCAGCCTTCTAAGTGCAGCTCGGCACGGCAGTAAAACAAGTTAACTGCGCTGTACTGTGACTAATACGGCACCTCGGTACACCTCGCCTAATTACTCACAACAGGGGTTGCTATGCGCACACACACACAAAAAAATATATAATAATAATAATAGAGCTCTCGATAAATATAAAGGGGTATCAGGAGCGGTGATAATGACACCGTTGGCCGCATGTAAACCCACCCGGCGGCAACACACCATTTACACACATCAATACGGGCTCCGAGGGTTCGGCCACGCCCGGCCATTACGGGTAATAACACACTTAACAGAGACGCATACGTGACGGAAACAACGGGGGCCACTAGCAAGTGATACGGAGCGGGTATTTTGGGTTCCTGGGAGCCGGATGTGAGGCGCGTTGTTGTGTGTAATACACTCAGCTGTGTGTACATTTGTGTGTCTGGTTTTGGCTGGTACTACATGTGTAATAATATAACTGCACACCCCTGCTCACTAGCTGTTGAATATGTATACTTCTGTATTCTTACCTGTGTGTGTGTGTGTATATAGTAGATATATATATATATATATATATATAATATATATATATATATACAGTATATACCTAGAATTCTGCACATATCTCATACATACTCATTGATACCGGTTTTTATACCTAGTAGTAGACGTTTTTACATCTTATTTAACCTCTCTACATTGTATATTAACATGCAATGTTGTGCAAAACAACATTCGCACTCTGGTTCGATTTATTTTCGCTTTACTGTACTTGTGCTGTGCAATGACAATACATTTGAATCTAATGTAATCTAATACACTGGGCTGTTTCTACATGTGTAATACACTGGGCTGTGTGTACATGTGTAATACACTGGGCTGTGTGTACATGTGTAATACACTGGGCTGTTTCTACATGTGTAATACACTGGGCTGTGTGTACATGTGTAATACACTGGGCTGTTTCTACATGTGTAATACACTGGGCTGTGTGTACATGTGTAATACACTGGGCTGTGTGTACATGTGTAATACACTGGGCTGTGTGTACATGTGTAATACACTGGGCTGTGTGTACATGTGTAATACACTGGCCTGTGTGTACATGTGTAATACACTGGGCTGTGTGTACATGTGTAATACACTGGCCTGTGTGTACATGTGTAATACACTGGGCTGTGTGTACATGTGTAATACACTGGGCTGTGTGTACATGTGTAATACACTGGGCTGTGTACATGTGTATACACTGGCTGTGTGTACATGTGTAATACACTGGGCTGTGTCTACATGTGTCATCGATTCTTTTGATGACACATGCACACAGCATACACAAAATGAATGTGTGTGTGTGTGTGTGTGTGATGGAGAGGGAGGCCTCCATGTGTTAACCATTTGCCTGATTAATGAAGCATCCAAACCAGAGATGATTGATGGCCAGAAATGCAATTGCGTTCGTTCATTTAAGCGTGTTTGTTTTAAGTGCCCCCGTCGCTGGTGATTTCCAACAACCTCCCGATACTGCAGACAGAGGCTGAGCTGAGCTCTGCCAAGGCTATACGGACATGTGTTACACATTGTTATGTGTGAATTCAAAATAACGATCCATGGGTCCCCCATGATACCCATCACATGTGGCCTCTGCCCGTCCACTTGGCCCTGCGGCCTCGGGGGTCTGCTGGCCCCGTCGCTCAGGGGCCCCTGGTGCCCATCTACACGGTCACGGCTCTTCTCTGCCCAGTTGTGGAATGAACTACGACACTATGATAGTATTATGATGTTATGATAGTATTACGACATGATAGGTCACGGCTGTTCTCTGTCTTGGCCCCACGGTGGTGGAATGAACTCCCCACTGATGTCAAGAAAGCAGTCGCTGCCCATCTTCCGCCGCAGGCTAAACTCCCAGCTCTTCAGGAAGTACTACCCTGACCCTTCCTCTTAGCACTTGCATCTCTATTGGTTGGTTGGTGGTTTGATTGTTCTGTTGTGAGCCATCTGTAAGTTCTATTGTCAGCCAACTACTTTTACTTGAGCACTGGTTCTGCTCTTGGAGGCTTGGCAGGAAGGAAATGTATGACTATGAAGTAGGACTTCTGGTGACTAGTAGTTATCTTACTTATTTGAAGTGTGTTCAACATAAGGAGGCAAGTGTCATGCCACATATTGGGGCGGCAGGATAGCTTAGTCTGTTGGGACTTGACCTGGGAACCGGAAGGTCGCCCGTTTGAGTCTCCGAAACACCTGGGCACTGCCGAGGTGCCCCCTTGAGCAAGGCACCAGACCCCTAACACTGCTCCCCGGGGGCTGTATATATAAATTGCTGCCCACTGCTCCTCATACTAGGATGGGTTAAATGCAGAGAAACATATGTTACTGTGTGTGTGTTCATGTATGTGACCAATAAAGAGGATTCAATCCTCCAGATTTAGATTAAGATGTGATTGTATTTGTCAGCACAATAATTGCTTGGTGGGGGCAAGATGGTTCCCGACTCGGTTCCCTGCCTCGGCGCAGACAAAGTCTCTAGCTGTCCAAAGCAATTCCCCGCTTCGCTCTTCTCTGTCAATTACAACCAGATAGAAAGCTCCATAAAACACAAATGAAAGTCTCGGGTCTCCCCGCTTATGGTCAGTGATTACTACGTCATGTTGGGGCCTTGAGGGGAGGGGGGGGGAGACTCCACCTCCCCCTGTTCAGGAACACCCTGAGGTCTGTTTTCTCCCGCCTCCCCGCCGAACAGAAGAGCTGGTTAGCGTACAAGACAGCATGCCAGCTTCCTGCCCCGCCACATGCTTTTGTTACTCCGCCTGCGGATGAATGAGAGATGGGAGGAGGAGGAGGAGGAGGAGGAGGAGGGGGAGGAGGAGGAGGAGGAGGAGGAGGAGGAGGAGGAAGAAGAAGAGGAAAAGAGAAAGAAGGGGAACACGATCAATCATAGCCGTCGGCTGCACAGGAGCCCCGCTGTGGTTCTTGTGTCTGATGACACGCTTTAATAAGGCGTCCGGTGCTGCTTTCCAGCAGCTCTTCCGCTACAGCCCTTCCACGCCATTGCGTAATTACGAGACTCGGGATCGACTTAACAAAAATAGACATCGACCCGGCAGTCCATTCATCACATGATTACAAGACGACTGTACTGCACTGTGCAGCCTGCTGCAGATGACACTTGGTGGTAATATATAGAGGGAACCATTGTGTCTCTGTTTTTGGCGGGGTATTAAAAGGCTTTTAGTTAACTTTGGCAGCGCGCGATGTTCATTAGCGCCGCGTTCTCCTAAGAATATTCCCGTGTTTTCCGGCCAAAACCGACCGGCCTTGGACACCCATGGCCGCCCGCGGCGGGCCCAGCGCGGCCAGCGACTGTAGCTGCAAATAAAAACTGCTGTACGAGTGCTCGCCCTAAGTACTCGCCCAAGAGGTTTGTTGGGGCTTTCTTTCGCCACATGTTACCCCTTTTAAAAGATGTTTACTAAAGTGTACCACTCTGTACCAGCCCTGGCGCGCGGTGCCAAGGTCCCAAGCCGCGATAAATCCCCACGGTGAACTGGTCCAAGCCACAGAAGAAACATTAACTCAGTCATGCGATGCACATGCTTTGGGGAGCCGTGAGCGACTGTGGGAAAACCGGGTGGAGAGATCTGTGTACCCCGGGACAGCTGTCGGAAAACACTCCCCTGTGTGTGTGTGTGTGTGTGTGTGTGTGTGTGTGTGTGTGTGTGTGTGTGTGTGTGTGTACTGGTTGGCGATAGGCAATCTAATGCTGTTCTGGTGACTTAGTTCAATGTCTTTGTAACAGTCCTACGCTGCTACCTGCCACGACAGTGGCTTCTTTGGACTCCTCCCGAGGACAAGGACACAGGTTGATGGGGATTTGAATGGTTTATTGTAGTTTGAGAATTGTCAAACCGACAGAGCAGATGGTACACGCTGACATGCTGCACACCAACAGGTGTGCAGGTGGCCTCACCAGCCATAGACTCTAATCACTGGGGCCAAGTGAGGCTGCTTCAACCAGACTCTAATCAGTCTGACTGCAGTCAGGTGAGGCTGTTCAACCAACTCTATCAGTCTGACTGGCGGCTGTGAGGCTGCTGTCAGCTGATTACTAAGGGCCGAGCCCTCCCTCCCTCCCTCCCTCCCTCCCTCCCTCCCTCCCTCCCTCCCTCCCTCCTCCCCCCATCGCCCCCTGCAGGTTCCAGGAGTACCAGACACTGGAGATCCTGGTGGGGCTGCTGACGGAGCAGCCGGAGGAGGTGCTGGTCAACGTGGTGGGAGCTCTGGGGGAGTGCGCCCAGGTGGCGGGCAACAGGGTCACCATCCGCAAGTGTGGGGGCATCCAGCCTCTGGTGAACCTGCTGACGGGGACCAACCAGGCATGTTCACACCCACCACCACCACCACCGCCACCACCACCGTGTCTCCTGTTGCACGATATTGAATCGAAAGTATATTAATATATATGATCAATATACATGAAACTAAATGAACCATTCAAATACCCTCACCCCCTCCAATATATGTTTGTTTGTCAATCTGTGTACCTTTTTATGAAATAAGAGGAAATCTCTTGAGGAAGTCTGTTATTTATTTTTTGACCTTTTAAAAACACAAGTGACTTTGTACTGTCTCTCTGTATGTCTCTCTCAATCACTCTCTCAATCTCTGTCTCTCTCTTTCTCTCTGTCTCTGTCTCTGTCTCTGTCTCTCTCTGTCTCTCTGTCACCTGTCCTAGGCACTGCTTGTGAATGTGACCAAGGCGGTCGGTGCCTGCGCTACAGAGATGGACACCATGGTGTAAGTGTCTTACTTACATATACTATTCAGCCATCTCTCTCTCTCTCTCTCTCTCTCTCTCTCTCTCTCTCTCTCTCTCCTCTCTCTCTCTCTCTCTCTCTCTCTCTCTCTCTCTCTCTCTCTCTCTCTCTCTCTCTCTCTGTGTTTCTGTTTCTACTCTGCTGTGTTCAAACGTTGGCGTCAAGCTGTGTCCACGATGACGTCACTTGTTAATACGGGACATCCCAAAGAAGGCACCACAGACCTTTTGGGTGAACAGCTTTCACCTGGTATTTTAACACAGGCGATCACACGGAGGGAAGCTTTCATCTGCCGCCCTGATGACCGAGTGCTCAGGCTCTGTTTATTGTACCTGCTGTGTTAAATAGAGGTCTGTGGTTCGAGTCCCCGATGCTTCACTTGCGGTCTGCTGCGCCGCTGTCCAGGCCCCGAGCCGGTCAGGCAAATATATATACTGTACCTACCGCAAGGCGGGGCCGGGAACCTCGAGGCTAGGAACCAAAACAGAGGCCGGCGTGTTTCATGGTTGACGCGTTTGGTAACGCCGTACGCTGTGCAAACCAAATACATACATGTAACAACCAAAATACATGTAATGTATTGTATATTATGTTATTATATATGTGTATATGTATGTATATATTATATTATTATGGCTTGTTAGGAAGGAAATGCACTTATGCCTTCTGGTGACTAGTAGTTCTCTTGCGTCCCTATTGTTAAATGACCATATTGTAATGTAATGTATTTTATATTGTGTTATTATATATGTGTATTGGTATGTATATATTATATTATTATGGCTTGTTAGGAGGGAAATGCACTTATGAATTATTGTGACTGGTACTTCTCTTGTTTGCCTGTTGAATGACCTCATAGTAAGTTGCTTTGGAACAAAAAAGCATCTGCTGAATGACTGTAATGTAACGTAATGGGTGTAAATTCAGCTGTTTCATGAAGAATGTCAGTCAGACCCTGATTGTATTCACCAGAATGCAGAGAGAGAATTTCACACCCAGGTTGAGCAGACTTGAGCAGTCGGTCCTTCGCTCCCAGGGGCAGGAGCTTCTCATGTTCTGTCAAGGGGACGCCCGTCATTTACGGTCAGGTCTTGTAATCTTTTATCACTCGCACTCAAGACACCGTAGACAGAAACGTTTTTTGGTTGTTTATTTTCAGATGTGTACGGTCGGTCGCCGAGTAATTAACATAGCTCATGTTTGACGACTTCCCGGGCCCAAACCCACGCTGGCCCCAGGAGGTGTTTTGGGGGGTTTTCGACCGATTTCCCGGTGATTGAGGACACTCGCCGATCGGTCGTCGCGCCCGCCGTCCGGTTGGCCGTCGGGATGCCGATGATGTTACGTGTCTATCTCTAATGTTGCCTCACCGTCCTGCCGCAGAGAGAGACCCCCCCGCTGTTACGTACGACTCTATCTTGCCAACAGAAAACCATTACTCAAGAAGCGCTGTGTGTTTTTCAACTGCAATTATTCTCTCATCATCATTGTGACGCAGGTCATCCAAAACCGCCCCGGGCCAAGAACACGCCAGCGACTGAAGTTTTCCATTTAATACACGGGTTGTTGTTTTCCTATCCTCGACCGAGGCGAGGCAGCTCGATGGGTCGGAAGACGTATCGCTGCCTCGGTGGAATCCCATGTAGCAACGCGGGAAAAACATGCGTTGTCTGAGTCCTCGGGGGGGAACTCACTTCAGATCCATCTCTGTCAGCCGCTCGGCCCTTTAGGTTTTCCGTATCTACCGTCTGGGACCACCCCGGTCCCCCTCCGACTGTTTTGGCAGATGATGCAACACTTTGGTGGTTGTTTAGGGGGTCTGGTTTTAAAGCAGGCCCACAAAGAGCATCATCTCAATCCCATTCTTCTCCCACTCTGGCCCTCCTCCGCCTCCGGACTGATTTATGCGTAAACGGCAGACGGACAAACGAAGAAGGCGTTTTGTTTTCGAGGAAGCGGGAGGGAGGGAGGGTGGAAGAGGAGGCCGTCCTCCGTCCGGGATGGGACGTTCGTTTGCTCGCTCCCTCGCTCCCTCGCTCGCTCGCCCGCCCGCTGGTCACAACACACACCGTCATTACGGCGTGTTTAAGCAATTACGCACGCCGTTTCAATGTGGGTCTTTGTCGGCGGACGCAGGAGCACACATGGCGAACACGTTGCATGTTATTTATACCACAGACAGACGGCCGTACTGTGGCGTAACCCCACCCCCCCCCCCCCCGCCCCCCTACAACCCAACCCCCAACCCCCAACCTTCACTGCAGTCCTGACTGCAGTGGCCTCCTCTACCGTCACGTCCCAGGATGAAATACGGCCCACGGTTAAGCAAACTCCATGAAATATAGAGAGACCTGTCTCTCTCTGGCTCTGTTTGATTTGGAAAGAGATCCACCTTTTTCGTTTTTTTTCTGAGGAGAGCGAGAGAGAGAGAGAGCGAGAGAGCGAGAGAGAGCGAGAGAGAGCGAGAGAGAGCGAGAGAGAGAGAGGAGAGAGGAGGGTGGGGGGTCCTGGTTGGGAGGGGGGGGGTTGAGTAAAAAAAAAAAAAAAAAAACACAAGCCAACGCCACACACTGCGAGTTTGTCTCGCTCCGATTCTATTTATAAGTCGCACGCATGATTTATGCACTGCATGTACGAGGCACTACACACAGATGTTTACCCGTTAACCTCTACATCCCCCCTCCATCCCATCCCCCTTCCCCCCTCTCATGGGGTGGGTGGGCAATATGTGTGTGTGTGTGTGTTTGAGGGGGGGGGGGCGGGGGGGGGCGGTTTGAGTGAAGAGACAATGGTTGTGCTTTTACGTCTGGAGGAGGAGGAGGAGGAGGAGGATGAGGAGGAGGAGGGTGAGCACAGGGACGGGGGGGAACTGAAGGCAGCTTGTGATGAAGAGTGTTTTCGTGGATGGCTGCTTTCATCCTGATTATGCGGGTTGTGGTGGGTGAGGGGGGGGGGGTGGGGTGGCCGGGAGGAGGGGGGGGGGGGGGATGAAGGTTAGCGTGGGGGTCCAAAAAACAGGTGTGATCAAAAGTGGAAAACAGGGGAGAGGGGGGAGGGAGACACACACTTCCTGTGCCGAGTGTTAGAATATGATCAATGAGGGGTTGAATGTTTTTAACATGCTTGACCCTCATCGTTCTCTCTTCCTTCCCATGTCCCTTCTTCTTCCTCTTCTTCTTCTTCTTCTTCTTCTCTTCTTCTTCTTCTTCTTCTCTCTCTCACTCTCACTCTCGCTTTCTCTTTCTCCCTCTCTGTCGGTCTGTCTCTCTCTCTCTTCCTCTCTCTTTGTCTCACTCTCTCTTTCTCTCTCCATCTCTGTCGGTCCCTCTCTCTCTCTCTGTCTCTCTCTGCCTCTGTCTCTCACCCTTGCTGTCTCTCTCTCTCCTTCTCTGTCTCTTTCCCTCTCTCTCTCTGTCATTCTCCCTCTCTTTCTCTCTCTCCTTCTGTGTCTGTCTGTCTGTCTGTCTGTCTGTCTGTCTGTCTGTCTGTCTGTCTGTCTGTCTGTCTGTCTGTCTGTCTGTCTCTCTCTCTCTCTCTCTCTCTCTCTCTCTCTCTCTCTCTCTCTCTCTCTCTCTCTCTCTCTCTCTCTCTCTCTCTCTCTCTCTCTCTCTCTCTCTCTCTCTCCCCCCTAGGATCATCGACCGGCTGGATGGCGTGCGTCTCCTCTGGTCCCTGTTGAAGAACCCCTGTGCGGCGGTCCAGGCCAGTGCGGCGTGGGCCATCTGTCCGTGCATCGAGAACACAAAGGTATCACCGCAAGAAGAGGAAGAAAGAAAAAACTTTTTTTTTTGTCATTTGTGTCCATGACTTTCCATGCGTGTTTGTTCAGCTGTCATTTAAATTTGCCCATGGGAGCAGCAAGAGAGAGAGGGACAGACGACAGACAGACAGACAGACAGACAGACAGACAGACAGACAGACGACAGAGAAAAGAGTTTAAAAGCACACAGATAAACGATAAATGTCCCGCAGGGTTTGTGTCGTTTTCACCCAGGAAAAAGAATAGGGTGTGGGTGGGTGGACGGACGGTCTGGTATCAGGGTGTTCCGTCCGGAGGGGAAGATAGGGGAGGTTGTAGTGCAGGCAGGGGGGGGGAGATCAGGGTGGGCTCTTCCCTTCAGGAGGGGAGGCCAGCAGAGCCCTGTCAGTGGAGGCCTAATGTGAAGAAGAGAGGGCAGCAGACTGCAGGGAGGGAGGGAAAGACAGACAGACAGACAGACAGACAGACAGACAGACAGAAACAGAGAGTGATGGAGAGAGAGAGAGGGGGAGAGAGATTGAGAGGGAGGGGGAGGGAGAGAGAGAAAGAGAGTGAGACAAAGAGAGAGGGAGAGAGAAAGAGAGGTAGGGGGGGGAGAGAGAGAAAGGGAGAGAGAGGAGTAATATCCGGTGGGGGGCTGAAGATCTCTCCTCACCATGCTGCAGGTTACCAAGGTTCTGTGGGCTCACTGCTAGGCCCCCCCCCAGAGAGGCTGCCAAGCTCGCCTCTCCCTTTGAACCTTTCATCCGTGTCCATATGTGGACAAAAGCATGTCTCCCGTCCTAAAACAAGGCCGCTACTGTTCTGTTCTGTCCGTGTTATCGTCGGGCGCAGCTCGGACTGATCGCCGTCCAATAAACACGGGGGAGACTGATTCGGTAACGTTAGACGGCACTCATTCACGGGGACTTCTACGGAAACGTCCATCAACTCGCGTTTCAGGTCCGCGTCCAGCCGCTCTCTTTCGTGGTACAAAGGCAATGTTGTCTCTGTTCGATTAGCGGCCGTGATTAAGGTAAACAGCGTGTCGGGACGGGGCAATCTGGTTAGGGTTAGACGGATAGATTGGGCCCCCGGGCAGGTGTTGCAAAGAGGGGTATGGAAGGGTGGGGGCAGGTCTGAGGTCTGTGGCAGAGCGACGTATGGCGGCCATATGAAGGGGTTTGGTGGGGTTGGGGGGGGGGCGGGTGAGGGTGAGGGTGGGGAGAGGGCCGCCGAACGCTAACAAAGTTTGACACTGTTTGTCTGGACGTCATCGCGCCGATTTTTTTTTTCCGTCGGAGGGTAGAAGCACACGAACATGCCCTTTGGGTGATTCCTCAGAGAGAGGGAGAGAGAGAAGGAGGAAGAGAGGGAGACAGGAAGAGGAGGAGAGAGAGGGGGAGGGGGGAGAGAGAGAGAGAGAGAGATAGGGAGAGGGGGGAGACGGAGCGAGAGAGAGAGAGGGGGAGAGAGAGAGGGGAGAGAGAGAGAGATAGGGAGGGGGGACAGAGAGAGATAGGGGGGAGACAGACAGAGAGAGAGAGAGAGAGAGAGAGGAGCTTGATGGCAAGTGTTGAGCAACATGATACAGCTGCCTCGGTAGTTATTTAGATAAAAACTCGCCCCATGTGGTTCCGTTTAGCGAGTGCGCCCGGAGAGTCACGAGCGAGACGGCGCTATAAATGCATCTGCTGGACGCTTCTTATTGTTGGCCGCGGCGGCTAGGCACATCCTGCGCACACACACACACATGCACACACACACACACACACACACACACATGCACACAGACATACACACACACACACACGCGCAAACACCAGCCAAGCGTAGCGGTGGGGCCGCCGGACGCTTCGGAGGACGACGTCTTCCTCCCGGGATACCGAACGTAAGCGTAACACGTCATTAGGCTGTATCGCTAACCCCGGCCCTGAGCGTAACAAGCTGACCCTGAAAAGAAACCCAACTCACTCCATCATCCATGCTTCAGAGCGCTAATTAGTATGCCGATGGGTAGGTGATACTCTACTGGTGGGTGATACTCTACTGGTGGGTGATACTATACTGGTGGGTGATACTCTACTGGTGGATGATACTATACTGGTGGGTGATACTCTACTGGTGGGTGATACTATACTGGTGGGTGATACTCTACTGGTAGGTGATACTATACTGGTGGGTGATACTCTACTGGTAGGTGATACTATACTGGTAGGTGATACTCTACTGGTAGGTGATACTCTACTGGTAGGTGATACTATACTGGTAGGTGATACTCTACTGGTAGGTGATACTCTACTGGTAGGTGATACTCTACTGGTAGGTGATACTCTACTGGTAGGTGATACTCTACTGGTAGGTGATACTATACTGGTAGGTGATACTATACTGGTGGGTGATTACTGGTGGGTGATACTATACTGGTAGGTGATACTATACTGGTGGGTGATTACTGGTAGGTGATACTATACTGGTAGTTGATACTCTACTGGTAGGTGATACTATACTGGTAGGTGATACTATACTGGTAGGTGATACTCTACTGGTGGGTGATTACTGGTGGGTGATACTATACTGGTAGGTGATACTATACTGGTAGGTGATACTATACTGGTGGGTGATTACTGGTAGGTGATACTATACTGTTAGGTGATACTATACTGGTGGGTGATTACTGGTGGGTGATACTATACTGGTAGGTGATACTATACTGGTAGGTGATACTATACTGGTAGGTGATGCTATACTGGTGGGTGATTACTGGTGGGTGATACTATACTGGTAGGTGATACTATACTGGTAGGTGATACTATACTGGTAGTGGACGATACTTTACTGGTAGGTTATGCTGTACTTTTCTGGTAGTTGATGCTCTATTGGTATGTGATACTCTACTAGAAGGTTATACTATACTGGTAGTTGTAGTTGATACTCTATTGGTGGACGAAACTTTACTGGTAGGTAATACTCTACTGGTAGTTGTAAGTGATACTTTATTGGTGGATGCTGAAGTCTGCTGGTAGTTGACACTCTATTGGTAGGTGATACTCGACTGGATGTTGAGAGCCTTCTGGTAGTCAATACTCTACTGGTGGATGATACTCCTCTACTGGTAGGACCAGAAGACCCCAGCAGAGAGACGGTGAGAGAGCATCCTCTTCCGTGCGTAGCCTCGTAATGCCGTGACACGGTGGGGGCCAGTGGGTGGGGGGGGGGGGTGTCCAAGCTTTGAAAGAGATCCTGGCTAGTCTGTCGCAGCTGGTGGGGAGAGGAGCTTCCTCTGACCCCAGACCTGATCAGTATTCCTCAGGATGGGCTTCCTGTGTGCGTGGTGGGGGGGGGGGGGGATCCCTTGGGTGAAGCTCCTGGCCCAAATGCCCTTCTGCACCCTGCATACACACACACACACACACACACACACACACACACACACATACACACACACACCACACACATACACCATACACACACACACACACATACACACACACCACACACATACACCATACACACACACACACACACACACACACACACACATACACACACACCATACACATACACACACACACACATACACACACACATACACACACACACACACACACACACACACACACACACATACACATACACACCACACACATACACACACACACACACACACACATACACACACAAGCCCTTCCTGAGGCTTTCTGATTCTGACGCACACACACTTTCATTCTCTCTCTCTCTCTCTCTCTCTCTCTCTCTCTCTCTCTCTCTCTCTCTCTCTCTCTCTCTCTCTCTCTCTCTCTCTCTCTCTCTCTCTCTCTCTCTCTCTCTCTCTCTCTCTCTCTCTCTCTCTCTCTCTCTCTCTCTCTCTCTCTCTCTGTGTCTCAGAGAGCACACACACACACACACACACACACACGTACACACACACACACACACGTACACACACAGAGTGCACCCCATGGCACGGCATCACAGAGCCAATAGAGAGGTGGCTGCCAGGCCAGATCTCAGCCCCGGTTCTGTGTCGGTGGAGAACAGGGCCCGGGATCTCGTTCTACCAAGGAAGTCAAAACACACATCACAAGCACATTCTGTTATTGTATGAACTCTCTGTCCCTTATGGTATGGATCATGACAGACATATATAGCGTACATGAATGGAATTCTATTTTGATATCCTCCACCGTAGTGTGCGATCCGTCAGTGCTGGACATTCAGATTGATGTTGAAATGTGCTCAAATTAGGCCCGGGCTTTGTGATTTGCATTCAGTCATCCGTAATTGCATGCCTTCCGAGGGGGAAATGTGTTCTCTCGTTCTATTTCCGTAGCATCGAACATTTCGACCTCACCCACCTAGATGTATTCCTCCCCCTAGGCCGGTTCAGATTTTTAATCAGCGGGCCGACGGGCCAAAGCCGTGCCACCGCCGATAGTCCAGGACCGGTGTGGTTCTCCTCCGGATCCCTCCGCCGGCCTGGCAGCTCGGACGTCAACACCGGCCATAAGTGGCTGGGACGGCTGGGACGGCTGCGGTGCCGGTGGCCAGCGAGAGCCCTCTGGTGCCATGGACCCGGAGGGCCCGTGAAAGCCCGCCACTTTTAACCTTGGGAAAGAAAGCCCCGGAAACACCCTAATGCTATGTTTTCCTGCTCTGCTCTGCTCGCGAGGACTCGGCGAGATGGTGAGGGAAGCCAAGTTGACAAGCGTTGCACCGCGTGCGTCCCGGCGGGAATCGAAACTCCAGCGGTCCCGCCGCGGCCGGAATTAGCAGGGGGTCTTTTTTGGGGTTTTAATGAAATCCGCAATCCGTGTTGTTCTGCGGTTCTTAGAGACAGCTCATGATGGATCGGCGACACATGCCCCGGCAATAAATATAAGCCCCCGCCGAGTGGACCCGTCTGGCGTGGGCTGACGTCCTTTTTTCCAGCGAGCGCGTAACGCAATATAGGTCCAGGGAGCCGTGTTTCACCTCTGTTCTGGATCGGCCCTGATTGGACCTTGATTGTTTCCGAGGCTGATGAAAGGACTTTTTTTTCCGATCCCCTTCATGCGTGATTGTCTTTTGTTCTGCCCCGGCTCCTGCCAACCTCCTCTCCTTACCCATAATAGAATCCCGCTGCTTTTATTTTCTTTACAGTTTAATGTGACCCCCCCGCCCCCCCTGATGTGAATCCCTGTGGTCTTCCAGTACGCGGGGGAAATGGTGCGGTCCTTCGTCGGGGGCATGGAGCTGATCGTCAACCTGCTGCGGTCCTCTGACCAGGAGGTGCTGGCCAGCGCCTGCGCCGCCATCACGGGCATCGCTCGGGACAAGGAGAACCTGGCCGTGATCACAGACTACGGGGTGGTGCCCATGCTGGCCCGCCTGGCCAACACGGTGAGCTCCGAACGGAACCATACTCGTCGATAGGTCAATCAAGTTCTGGTCTGTCCTCTAGGGTTGAATTAGTCAGGATGATGTAAATATGTGAATATGTAAATATGTGTATTCTTTTTGTAAAGTTGTTATTTTTTTGTTATACATTTTCATATTTTTTTGATAACTATTTCTATTTCTTGATAGGTTTTTGTATTTTTTTTATATTATTTTGTATTTTGGGTTATTTTTGTATTTTTCCAAATTTCCAAATTAGCAAATTTTTTTAAATGATTTTTAGAATTTTTCAAATTAGTTATTTTTGTATTTTTTGTCATTTTTCCTTGTACCTTAGACAAATAAGCCCCATCTGACATGTGAGCAGAGGGTATATAGAGGGAGCTGTACAAAGGGTCTCCTAGGGAGACACGTACACACACACAAACACAGAACTCTCCTCAACGTGGTTGTATTTCTTCCCCCCCCACCACACAGACCGACGACAAGCTCAGGCACCACCTGTCCGAGGCCATCGCGGGCTGCTGCGCCTGGCCCAGCAACGTGGCCTCGTTCGGGGAGGTGCGGGCCGTGGCGCCCCTGGTGCGCTACCTGGGGTCCCGGGACGCCGCCGTGCACCGCGCCACCGCCCGGGCGTTGCTACGGCTGTCCGAGGACGCCGGAAACTGCATCACCATGCACGAGAGCGGCGTGGTGAAGGTGAGGCCCCCCCCCCCCCCCTGTGTCCAAGCAAGGCAGTGTTACTATGTTACTACTGCCCCCCCCATCCCCCTTGTTTTGTATGTATGTGTGTGTATGGGGGGGGTGTTTATATATATATGTGTGTGTGTGTGTGTGTGTGTGTGTGTGTGTGTGTGTGTGTGTGTGTGTGTGTGTGTGTGTGTGTGTGTGTGTGTGTGTGTGTGTGTGTGTGTGTGTGTGTGTGTGTGTGTGTGTGTGTGTGTGTGTGTGTGTGTGTGTGTGTGTGTGTGTGTGTGTGTGTGTTTTCGTCGGTCGGTCCTCGCGAGGCGCTTGTTTCCTTTGCTGCAGAGTTGTTGATTCAAGACTAAATCCGTTATTATTGCACTGAAATGGGAAATGACCCCCCCCCCCCCCCCCCACACCCTTCTTCCTCTTCTTCTTCTATTTTCTGCGACCTGTGACTAAAACGTCGGCTAATCATAAAACAAACGTGGCCTGCGACTATTTTCAGAGCCTTTGATCGGCGGAGCGGCGTGGAAACAAAAGCGGTGTTTTTCCTTCACCTCTTACTCCTCCTCCTCCTCTTCCTCCTCCTCCTCCTCGGGTTGGTGGCGGAAACACGACTCAGGGTTTCTGGCCGCCGTGGGAGTTCAGCGGAGCAAACAAACAGACCCCAGTGTGTACAGAGTCGTCTGACCCCCCCCCCCCCCACCCATCTGTCGTCGTCGTCGTCGTCCCCCCCCTCGGACCCCTGGATGCCTCACGCGGGACGCCAGTCAATGGGCTGTCGCCGGGGGTAACCGTCACTAACCGGCCAGTCCCGGACACGGTTGGGGGGGGGGGGGTGGCGACAGGGGGGATGAAACATGCGTCCACAATGTGCTGCAGAAGCCATGGAGTCAGGAAGGGGTTCGCCATGTTAGTGGTCCTGCTTTTATATTTTATGAAATATAGCGATAGCTATAAAATATAAATATTTAAAATGTTTTCAAATATAAAATAGTTTTACAATATAAAAAAAAAAATCATACAATACTTAAAACTTTTAAACAATATTTTAAAGATATATACCTTTTTAGTTTGGTTTTGATTGATCTTCAATCGTAACAGCGCTGTTTTGGTCTCGGTCCGTGACATGCGAGGCCAAGACGTCACATGACGTCACGTCACATGACGTGCTGTTCTGGGGAAACAACGGCCTTTCACTTCTTTCGCTAATTCTCTCACGTCAGCACATTTTCACACCAGAAATATTTGTGTGGCCGCGGAGACTTGAAAAAAAATGGCTCTTTTTTAAATCCCCTTCCAAAACAACCGTAATTTCAATGACGCTGTTTTTATTTCGCTGTCGTCGCAGCCAAATATTCTTTCCCATGTTAATTTAACGGCGTACTTAAGCTCGTTCTGCTGTTACATGTGGTTCAACACCAGCCCTGGTGGGTAGCTGGACCCAGTGCCCGCCGTTCCACAAAAGACATTTGCGGAAAGTCGTGAAGCCCCATATGTTTTACTGTAGTGCACGCCGTCGCAAAGTTGTCTTTCTCAGTTACTTGCGCCCACAGGCGTATGCGTGCGTGTGTGCGTGTGTGCATGTGTGCGTGCGTGCATGTGTGTGTGTGTGTGTGTGTGTGTGTGTGTGTGTCAGTACACACTGCATACCACCCTTTTTAATCTCGCTCTCTTGTTAACAACGTTCCGGTTCAGCACTATACGGCCTAACGTCGTATTTCGGGGATTCTTTTAAAAGATCATAATTGCTGAAATAACACCAGTGCTGTGTTCTTTTTCATGTGTGTCCTAATCTCTCCGATGTGGAAACATCAGAACACAGGCTCCTTGTTCAGTCGGGCCTCTCTCTGTCTCCGCCGGTGTGGAGGAGAGAGAGAGAGAGAGGAGAGGGAGAGAGAGGGAGAGTCAGACAGACAGACAGACAGACAGACAGACAGACAGATGTGTTGTTTACCAGCTCCATCAGCGGGGGAGAAGTTACGAGGTGAGGGCCTGTCAGAGCTCCCTCTCTTTTTTAGGTGGGGGGGGGAGGGGAAACCGGTTCAGTACGGTTCGGTACGCCGTGGTCGTCCTCTCTCCTCTCCTCCTCTCTCTCTGTGATATACGCGCCGGTGTCGCCGCGGAGAATGCACTAAGACAATATCACCTACGGTCCGGAACGGGCTCCAGCGAGGGCCCCGGGGCCCCCTGGCCGTAACGCGGTGTCTTATTTACTGCCGGGCGTAAAGCGTCCCCACGACCTGGGGTGTTATTGCAGCAGTATTTCACGGAGCCTTCCGATGGCATCGAGGAGCTCTCAAAACATGTCTCAGCAGTGTATGATATTCTGAGCGATCACTCCACTCTCTCTCTCTCTCTCTCTCTCTCTCTCTCTCTCTCTCTCTCTCTCTCTCTCTCTCTCTCTCTCTCTCTCTCTACTCTCTCTCTCTCTCGCTCTCTCTCTCGCTCTCTCTCTCTCTCTCTCTCTCTCTCTCTCTCTCTTTCTCAGCCACTGAACTCTTGTCTCTCCCCACTGCCAGATTTAGTCCAGTAAGTACCTTTCCTCACTAGCAGACTTAATGGTGTATGGCCGGGTCCCCGAAGAGTCTCGGAGGAAATTAAGCATAGAAAAGAAAGTATTTCACACTGGAAAACACATCAGTGACCTGTCTGAGGTTTTACTGCTTTTTTTCTTTTCATTTATTTTTGTTTTTTGGCCATTTCCATTGGTCTTGAAATTGTGTCGTTCGTTGCACATTTTCAAAGACGTATAAAAACATTGAAAAAAATCCCGGTGTTTTGTAATACGCAAGTACTGTTAAATTAATATAAAATATATTAAAGCGTCTTATATATCTTTAACTTATGTTCTTCACACTTTACTCCAGGTCCTTATCAATATATCTATAGCTTATATTATTTGTACTGCACTTCAAGATTCAAGATTTTTCATTGGTCATATACAACAACAAGTTCAATGGAGGTCATAATCAATATATGTATACCTTCATCTCAGTGCTAAATATCGAATATTTAGTGATAATAATATGTAGAAAATGCAACATATTTCTCCCTTACGTTTTATGGGGTTTTGTTGGTTTCACCGTTGAGTGTCTGTAAGTATAGTACACATCTATTTACACTACTGTATAGAAGACTGTATACAGTGCATGATGCGCATGGGGACAGACATCCTGGTGTGTGGAGGAGAGGCCGAGAGCATCTCCACCCCACCTGCTACGCTGCCTCCGCGTTAGGCTCAATGCTACCGGGGGCTCCCTCTCGTTTTTTGGCTCGGCGGAAATCTCTTGGCCCCATGAGAGCTAGCCTTGTTCTGGATGGGAATTTAGGGATTTCTTGGCTACTCGAGAGAAAGAGTAAGAGTGTGCAGCCCCCACATACCCCCCCCCCCACCCCCACCCCCACCCCTCTCTTCCGTAGATGAATCGGCCACCCGGTCCGATCTGACATCCACACTTGATATCTCACCGTTTTATTGAGGATGTGCTTCATTTTCTGCCGTATAACAAAACCAGCATGTGGCCTCTGCTTTTCGCCGCTCCCCGGGGACCGAGGGCGGTTTACAGAGACTATAAATCGGCTTCGGCCGGCTTTTTGTATTAAAGGCACCCTTTTTTTCTAAGAAGAGAACTTGTAAATTGATGAAAATTGCTAAATGCAATTACTGGTCAGTTTCAAGTGATGGTATTCCAGAGTGGAGCTGCTGCCAGCTTCATTCTCTGGGCTAAATGGGGGGGAAGAAAATGCTTGTAGCTGTGAGCTTCACGTAAGCCACCCCCTGCATCTGATTCACTGAGTCAAAGTCTTGGAAGATTCAAAGTCTAACAAACAGTCTGGCCCAGGGAGCGGAGGATTGAGCGGTCGTTGCCGTAGCGATGTCAGGTAGCATCCAAATAGTATTTTTTTTTAAAACACACATCGGTTCGAGTGTTCTTTCCTTGTTTAGCTTTATTAGTCATACTCTTTTGTTTAGCAGGAGTTTGTCTCGGCTTGTGGAGGTGGCGATGGTGCAGACTATTTAGGCTATCTGCACTTGTTTTGACTACAGGGCTCTCGAGATGCATGGAGCGTGAGGCTCATGCAGACCCCTCGCTCTGCGTGAGCCGGAGCCGCTATGTCATGAAGCTTATTTAAAGTCTATGCAGCTTCTTTAGAGCCATGCAGCTTCTTTAAAGTCTATGCAGCTTCTTTAAAGTCTATGCAGCTTCATAAGAGCCATGCAGCTTCTTTTCAAGCTATGCAGCTTCTTTAAAGGCTATGCAGCTTCTTTAAAGCCTATGAAGCTTCTTTAAAGTCTATGCAGCTTCGTTAACGTCTATGCAGCTTCTTAAGAGCCATGCAGCTTATTTTAAAGCTATGCAGCTTCTTTAAAGGCTATGCAGCTTCTTTAAAGCCTATGGAGCTTCTTTAAAGCCTATGAAGCTTCTTTAAAGTCTAAGCAGCTTGTTTAAAGTCTATGCAGCTTCTGTAAAGTCTAAGCAGCTTTTTCTAAAGTCTATGCAGCTTCTTTAAAGTCTAAGCAGCTTCTTTAAAGTCGATGCTAGTGTAGGTAGCATTGGCCGTGAGCCTTTAACTGTGACATGTTTTTTAATCTCGTTTACTTTTTTATCGCTGTCTGAAGTTGAAGTGACACGTTTTTCTGTACTGGCTAGCTAGGCGCTAGGTAGATGGAAATTTCTACCTCCGGATTATTCACCTGCTACTTATGAAACGCTGAAAAGTTATGGCTTTTCAAAAACCTGGGAGAGACGACTAGGGAAATTGACTGTCAACCATTGCGTTATGGCACCTATAGCCACCAATGGCATTTCCCCTTTCTGTCTCACACATGTGACCTTAATATAGCCAATCATAAAAGTTCCCCAACACGAAGGCAGGTGACCCCAAAAACCAACACTTACCCCCACATATGGCCGGGTGCTGGGTGTTCATTTCACACCCTGATTTTCCATCCTCCCCCTATAGCGCTTTACCTCTGGTTCTCTCGGAGGAACAGAGCGTCAGCCTGCATAACTTGCTTTGGCCCCGGCGGAGGGAACGCTGCTACCTTGATTTCCCACAGTAACGCCACCTTTAGCCTTTAGTTGTCCGCCAAACGGCGCATGGCTACTCGTGGGAGACCTGTGAAATGGTAGGGGGGGGGGGGGGGGGTACAGGGTGTAACAGCAGGACCATAATAGTCGTCAAGAGGGAGGGGAGAGGGCGTGGCTAGGAGTTTAAAACTCTAGAACTCCTGCGGGGAACAGCAGTAGAGCTTCTTGCACTTAACACGGTCATGCCTCTGGGCGCCCCTGTGTGGGATTTGTGCGCACACCACAACACGCTTGGCCCCTTCCAGAGTGCTCCCTACTCCCCTTCTCTCCCCTACTCCCCCCTTCTCTCCCCTTCTCTCCCCTCCCCCTTCTCTCCCCTTCTCTCCCCTTCTCTCCCCTTGTCTCCCGACACCTCCCAACCAGCTGCCAGAGGAAGTGTGCTCCCCTGCTCTCTCCTCGGGAGGTCAGGAGCTCTCCGAGGAGCCCCGGACTCACGATTTGTTTCTCCAGCGCGGCGAAGGCAAGTGTTGGAGTCGGCGCTGTCGGAGGAATATCTTAACAAGCGGTGTATTATATTCCTCCAGATCCCAGCTGGGAGAGGGCGGGGGGGTTTGGGGTGGGGGGGGGACGGGGCACAGACAGAGAGACACACTTATCTCGGGGCCGGGCCGCGCGCTTCTAGAGAGAGAACTTATTTGGCCACGTTTGAATAACATGCTATGAGGTCGGCGAGAAAAAAAAAAAGATAGAACGCCGCCTCTGGCGTTCCGCAGGCATCCTCCTCTCCCCTTACAAACATCTCGCTTGTTCGAGGGAACTGCATGTTTTTCGGGAGCCGGCGTGGATGTAAGTTTACCTTCGGGGGGCTATTTTAAACCCCCCTGACCCTCGGTGCGCTGGGGAAGAGCTGTCCTGGCCCTGGCCAGTTAGATTCCTTCCTGCGCAGAAAAACGATACAATTATAATCAAGGGGAGCGATCTTATTTTCTCAGCTTTCCGCCGCGCGTCGGGGGGGGCCCGGCGGTCCGGTTCCCCCCTGCTCCCGTGCGCTGCCCAGAGAAAAAGAGGGGGATTCGCTCTCGCCTCGTCCTTCATCTGTTTTCTTTTCTACTATTTATCTTTGAGCAGAACATTCCGGGAATGTCTCCCCTCCTTCCTCTTGCTTCCGTGGCTCGACGCTAACCACACGAATGTGCATGGTGCAGCACAGCCTCTCCGTACGCTCGCATGTAACACGGCGAGAGAGAGAGAGCGGGGGAGAGAGAGAGGGAGAGAGAGAGGGAGAGAGAGAGGGAGAGAGAGAGAGAGAGAGAGAGAGAGAGAGCGAGAGAGGAGAGAGAGAGGAGAGAGAGAGAGAGGAGAGAGAGAGAGAGAGAGAGAGAGAGAGAGAGAGAGAGAGAGAGAGAGAGAGAGAGAGAGAGAGAGAGAGAGAGAGCGAGAGAGAGAGAGAGAGAGGGGGGGGTCAGGGGTCATCCCGGTGTCTCTGCCTAGGACATGCGTTACAAACGCGACGATAACACCAGAGATGGGGACAGGGGACGGGGGAGAAAAATAAAGAAAAAACGCTGTTCCATTTGTTCCTCGTGTCCTGAGACAATCTGGGTTTGTGTTTTATGTTATGTGCCTTTTTCTTTTTTCCCCTTTTGTGTCTCAAGGAGACGTGATATGAAGAAATAGCAGATGTCTTCGAGCGGGCTCGTTAGCCCGGGATGACAATTCGTGGCAGGAGTCGCATTGTCTGTTCTGTTAACATGGCAGGGACAAAGGAATCTCATTACTTCATCCTCTCTGGGATGGATGTCTGGTGTCAGCTGTGAAACGGAGACGGGGCTGAAGGGTGAAGGGTCGCGGCACCGAGGGAGAGGGGAAAATCACGGGGCTTAACCTCCATATGAATCCCATTTGTTTGCTAGGTACTCTGAGGGATTTCAAAGGAGACTTGGCCGTCGTCCTACGTCTGTGTGTTGCTCCGTCTCCCGTGGGATCACTAGAGGAGCCAGGTGGACACGACTCGGAGGCTGAGGGAACACTGGACTCGGAGGCCGAGGGGAACACTGGACTCGGAGGCTGAGGGGAACACTGGACTCTGAGGCTGAGGGGAACACTGGACTCTGAGGCTGAGGGGAACAGGACTTTTTGGGCCTTAGGGGAACACGACTCGGAGGCTGAGGGGAACACGATTCGGAGGCTGAGGAGAACACTGGACTCTGAGGCTGAGGGGAACACGACTCGGAGGCTGAGGAGAACACGATTCGGAGGCTGAGGAGAACACTACTCAGAGGCTGAGGAGAACACTACTCGGAGGCTGAGGGGAACACTGAACTCTGAGGCTTCTCTGACCTGACCTCAAATCCCGGCAAAACACGCTTTTGTTTGCCGAGACACTTTCTTCATGCTGCCTCAAAACAACTTGTAGCCCTTGAGACTTTCCAAAGTGGCACAGTTTAGCTTTACACTTAGCCTATTTACAGTATGGAGATGATATTTAGGACTGGTACGCAAAGTGCTTACGTTGAGGATTTAGATGCGCCTTCGGTTGATTATTCGACGTAAACACGACCGTACCCGACATAATTGCGCGTGTGTCCCGGGAAATCTCAGCGGCTGGCTGTTGTGACTTGAGGGGAACACATTGAACACATTTAGATCAGAACACATTCGGGCCCTCGTTTACTTTGGAGGGCCTTCTTCTAATTCAGACCCTCCAACTACCCGCAAACCAAATGTAGACATTTACAAGCCATTTAAATAAACACACACACACACACACACACGTACACACATACACACACACGTACACACATGTACACACACACACGTACACACATGTATACACACACACACACACACACACACGACAGGGTACGGTTGTGTACACATACGTACATACACACACACACAGTGTAGCAGCCAACATGTTTAGTCCTCCTGCTGCCTTTGCATGGACCCAAACAAGTTTATGAACGTAATGCGTCTGAATAAACCAACACTACAAGACATTCCTGCAGCGGGATGGAGACGCATGCGGCGGGGCTTTACTGCCACCCACCAGATCACACACAAGGCGCTACCAGAGGGATATGATCTGACATTTTGGAGTGGCGGTTCCCGAGTTGTTAAATGTCGAGGCCCCGCTTTTGAGCTTTCATCTGAACAAACTTGAAATCTGTATATATATAATATATATATATATAATAATATATATATTATGTGTGCGTGTGGTGCGTGTGTGTGTGCGTGTGCGTGTGCGTGTGCGTGTGTACGCGTGTGCGTGCGTGCAAACCCCTGTAACCCCTTTCCACCCATGCATGGTTGGAGAGGTTAGAATGGGACACACACACACAGAATGTGCATGTGCACATACACCCGTTATGCCCGCTCTATGAAGGCTGCAAAGATACATTGGCTACACATTTTTAATCATTTGATTAGAGCAATCAAGGTTAACGCAATAGTATAACCCGATGTCTGGTGGAGGAACATCAGACATCGGGTTATAATGGCTTCCATGACGTGGAAAGCAGAACGGACGCGGCGCCAATTTCTCGCCCTGTGTGAAGTGAAGTTCTCATTTCATTTTGTATTTTTCATTTTTTTTCTGTCTCAGAATGTGGTTTGACCGGAGGAGTATCGAGTGTGTCTGGTGTGGCCCCACTGTAACGCGATCACATTTCCTTTTTTGATAACGCTGCCGTCCTGCCAACTCTCTCTCTCTCTCTCTCTCTCTCCCCCACCCTCTGCTCTCTCCCCCTCTCTGCTTTCCTCCCTCTCCCCCTCTGCTCTCCTACCTTTCTCTCTCTCTCCCTCTGCTCTCCCCCCTCTGCTTTCCTCCCTCTCTCACTTTCTGCTCTCCTCCCTCTTCCTCCCCCTCTACTATCCTCCCTTTCTACCCCTCTACTTTCCCCACTCTCTCCCTCTCTCTCTCTCCCCTTCTCTCCTCCCTCTCTCCCCTCTGCTCTCCTCCCTCTCTCCCCTCTCTCTCCCTCTCTCTCCTCCTTCTCTCCCTCTCTGCTCTCCTCCTTCTCTCCCTCTCTGCTCTCCTCTTTCTCCCCTCTGCTCTTCTCCCTCTCTCTCCCTCTCTGCTCTCCCCCCTCTCTTTCCCCGGTCTGCTCTCCTTCCTCTCTGTGCTTTCTCCCTCTCTCCCCCCACTCCCTCTGCTCTCCTCCCTCTCTCCCTCGCTCTGCTCTCCTTTCTCACTCTCTCTCCTCCCTTTCTCCCCCTCTCTGCTCTCCTCCCCCCCTCTGCTCTCCCCCCTCTCTCCCCCTCTCCCTCTGTCTCTTCCCCCTGTCTGCTCCCCCACTCCCTCTGTCTCTTCCCCTGTCTGCTCTCCTCCCTCTCTGCTCTCCTACCTCTCTTCTTTCCCCCCTCTCTCCCCCACTCCCTCTGCTCTCCTCCTCTCTGCTCTCCCCCCTCTCTCCCCCCACTCCTCTGCTCTCCTCCCTCTCTGCTCTCCCCCCACTCCCTCTGCTCTCCTCCCTCTCTCCCCCCACTCCCTCTGCTCTCCTCCCTCTCTGCTCTCCCCCCTCTCTCCCCCCACTCCCTCTGCTCTCCTCCCTCTCTGCTCTCCCCCCTCTCTCCCCCCACTCCCTCTGCTCTCCTCCCTCTCTGCTCTCCCCCTCACTCTCTCTGCTCTCCTCCCTCACAGCCCCTGTTGGTGATGATCGGCTCCAGCGACCACGTCCTGCAGGATGCCGCCGCTGGCTGCCTTGGCAACATCCGACGGCTGTTCCTGGCCTATGATAAAGCACGCTACGGTTAACCCCTCCAACCCTCCTCCACCCTCCCCCCCCCCCGCCCTGCTCACGCCAATACCAGGGAGGCCACAACCAGGACTGTGAGAGGGTTGGGGTGGAGGGGGTGTGGAGGAGAGGGGTGGGTCGTGGGGCGGCTGGCTGATTTCTGAACAAATAAATTCGGCCCAGATCTCCCTGTTCCACTGGAGGCCCAGAGCCGCTCTCCTTTCCCTAGTGCGTGGTATTGGAGTTCTGCGAGAGAGAGAGAGAGAGAGAGAGAGAGAGAGAGAGAGAGAGAGAGAGAGAGAGAGAGAGAGAGAGAGAGAGAGAGAGAGAGAGAGAGAGAGAGAGAGAGAGAGAGAGAGAGAGAGAGAGAGAGAGAGAGGAGAGAGAGAGAGAGAGAGAGAGAGAGAGAGAGAGAGAGAGAGAGAGAGAGGTGTGTGGTGTGTTTCAGGGCAGATACGGTGACGAGTGATGAGCGTTGTATTTATGTTTCTTCTTCTGCTTCCGTCGGGGGGGCCGGGGGGGCTTTCATCTCCCGCACTCCACGCATACACACGACAATTATCTCATCAGCCTTTTATACAAACCTCCTGGAACCCTATTCTCCCTCTTCGCCTTCTGCTTCTTCTTCTTCTTCTTCTGCTTCTTCTTCTCTCTCTTCTCCTTTCACTTACCATACTTTCTCTCCTCTCCTCTCTTCTTCTTCTTCTTCTCCTTCTTCTCTCTTCCACCTCCTCCCTCTCCTCCTTCTTCTCCTCTTTACCCTTCTTCTTCTTCTTCCTTCTTCTCCTTCTTCTTCTCCTTCTCCTTCTATTCCTCCTTCTCCCCTCCTCCTATTTTTCTCCACCTCCTTCTTCTTCTCCTTTTCCTCCTTTAACCATTGCTTGCTTCTTCTTCTTCTTCTTCTTCTTCTTCTTCTTCTTCTTCTTCTTCTTCTTCTTCTTCTTCTTCTTCTTCTTCTTCTTCTTCTTCTTCTTCTTCTTCTTCTTCTTCTTCTTCGCCTCCTTCTCCTCCCCCTCCTCCTCCTTCTACTCCTCCTCTTTCTCTTTCTCCTCCTCATTCTCCTCCCATCTCTTCTCATTCTTCTCCTTTTCCCCCTCCCTCTCCTCTCCTCCTTGTCCATTTTCTCCTCTTCGTCCTCCTCTCTTTTTCTCTCTTCGCCGTCCGTCTCGGAGATTTTGTGAAAAACAGTGAAAAATAAACGCATCATTTTTCAACTTTGTCCTTGTTCCAAAACCCCCCCCCCCTCGCTCCCCCCTCCTCCCATCCCCCCCTCCCCTCCCCTCCCCTCCCCTCCCCCCCTCGCTCCCCCCTCCCCCATCCCCTCCCCCCCCCCCTCCCCCGTGTGTGCCGGAGTATCCATTCAGGACGTGTTCTCTGCGGTCCGGCGTGCTCTGATGCAATTGTTTTTTAAAAAATCCAAACAAGATCCGATTGGGGTTCCCTGACTGCTTCCTCTTTAATGTCTTACCTTACCGACATCTGAAGTGTTTCAACTTCAAACAAGGTGACCTGGATCAACAGATTGGCCCAGACACACACACAGGGAGTCTTACACCGCCATGGGGATCGTCTAGTGAATATCAAAATTTCTTTGTTTCAAATATATATCGACATTTTTAAAAACAAAAGGCCTTTTCTTCTGAGTGATTGACTTTAATGTAAGCTACAGTCGCATAATGGATATAGGTTGCAAATGTTACTTTATGTTCGATTTCTTTTGGTTTATTTGGAGCCAATTGGGATCAACTCACAAGCAATATTAGAATGGGATTTTCCCGGTAGTCGTAAACAATATATCTTGATTTTTTTTAAAGCATTGAACCCTATTTCCTTCTCTGGCTTTTTTTTTTGGAAAGAATAAACTGTTCTGTTTTCAATTGTAACGCATAAAGGATATTAATAGTTGTTTTCTATGTTTACAATACAGACATTTCCATGGATGTCATCTAATCATGACTTGTGTGTGTGTGCATGTTTACATGTGTGTGTGTACATGTACGTGTGTTTGAACACTTGTTTGTTCATGTGTACATTGTGTGTGTGTGTGTGTGTACGCGTGTGTGTGTGTGTGTACCCCACATGTGTGTGTGTGTGTTATGCTATATAGGACTGCAGCTGAGCAGAGTGCGTCTAGACAATGCCTTTTGTCCACTTTATTTGTTAAGTCAAAACAGCCCATGTTGGCTCCTCTGTTTCACAGCAGATTGCCAGCCCAGAGGCTGCTGGTCCTAACCACTGTCAGCAGCACCGTCACCACCCCCCCCCCACCCCACCACCACCCCACCCAAGCCCCCACCCCCCTTTTGTATCTCTGCATGTACGCCTGCTTCTCCAGTTCCACTGTTGCTCTGGTCCCAATTAGCCTAGCGGCTTAGCGCTCAGCCACACAGAAGAGAACGCCGCAAAAACCTCCAGAGAAAAAAGGACTTTCATCGTTACCCTCGGCCACGTGCTAATATCCAAAATTAGCAAAGTGTCCCAAAATATGCGGTTGTGAGTGGAGTCGACGCGTAAACGCTAACAGCTGGCGGTATCGGGGGGGGGGAGGTCACGACGGGAGCACCGATAGAGTCGTGGAGGACGAGGAGACCACAGCAACACGACTAATAAATACATAAATAAATCAACCCAAGCCAGAGCTCAAAGGCAGCCAGTGTCTCCGGGCCCTCGCTGCGCTGAGCGGAATCCAGTCTGATTAATGGCCTTTTAATTCTGCACAAGCGTGGTTTATGGTTAGAAAAACATGCCGTACGTCAAAACAGATCTTGAGGGAAATCAATTCAACGAAAATGCATTGGGTTTCCCTAACAAGCGAGGAGAAGCCGTTACGGTAATGAGTTTCTTGTATCTGTTTAATCTCTTTCTGTTTCTCACTCTCGCTGTTTAGCGTGTCATTCACTTTCTGCATCCTCAATTTAAAATCTGAAGGATTGAATCCTGTCTACACACACAGTGACATTGGTTTCTCTGTATTTAACCCATCCTAGTATTAGGAGCAGTGGGCAGCTATTGTATATACAGCACCCGAGGAGCAGTGTAGGGGGTCTGGTGCCTTGCTCAAGGGCACCTCGGCAGTGGCCCTTGTGGGAGAACTGGGACCTTTTTCCAAGTACCAGTTCTCACTCCGTACTTGGTCCGTTTCGGGACTTGAACCGGCAACCCTCCGGTTCCCAAGCCAAGTCCCAACGGACTGAGCTACTGTCGATCCTGCGTCTCCTCTGTGTTTGTCTTTCAGTGCTGTGATCTGTGATTGAAACATGTTAATAATAATAATGTGTTAATTGAACGAGTTGATTTTAACGACGATGCGATGGGACATAGCTAGGGTGACCCTGAAGTGAAAAATACAACCACAATAAGATTGAAACTCCAAATCAGAAAACACACCCACAAGTCAAAAACACACCCACAAGTGGGAAACACACGCACAAGTCAAAAACACACCCACAAGTCAGAAACAAACGTACAACTCGGAAACACACCCACAAGTCAAAAACACCCACAAGTCAAAAACACACGCACATGTCAAAAACACACCCACAAGTCAAAAACACACCCACAAGTCAAAAACACACCCACAAGTCAAAAACACACCCACAAGTCAAAAACACACGCACATGTCAAAAACACACCCACAAGTCAAAAACACACGCACATGTCAAAAACACTTCCGAACCCAGAAACCACAACTTTAACTTCAAACTGGGAAAAGTAGGTCTGTATCATGTTGAATATAATTATATTTAATTTGAGGCTAAAAGAGAGAGCAATACACAACACGGGCATGGGCTTAATTGCTATGATGTGTTCTGTAACACTGTTATGATAACTTCTGTTATGATTTGTTAAGAGCTTTCTGACAATTATTTTAATAAGGAGCAATATGTATATATTGAAAGTTGAAGCACTTAATGAAAGTCAGCCTTAGACTAGTCATTTTAAATGTGGGTTTATTAGGACAATGCCACATCTTTTTACTCTTATAGTCATAGGACTATGTCTTGTTACTGTTGTTACTGTTCATGTTGTTACTTTGCATAGTCATAGGACTATGTCTTGTTACTGTTCATCTTGTTACAGTTTATAGTCATAGGACTATGTCTTGTTCTTGTTACTGTTTACCTTGTTACTGTTCAAGCATAGGACCTGTATGTTACTGTTCTTAGTCATTACTATGTCTTGTTGCAGTTATGTCATCAACTATACAAATTATTGTAAGTGGTATTAACATGATTCAAATTTAAATGTGTGTTGGTTTATTACTATGAAACAGGTCTGAAGTATTTAGGTTGAACATTTTTAAAATACAAATAGTTCCAATGGCATCTAAGAGTACAAAGGGTAGTAAGTGTATGTTTAATCGGTGGTAAGATTTTGGAAGGGGGCTCTGAGAACCCATGGGATAAAGGATATGGGTCCAACCACCTCATAATGTCTTGCAACCGAGAGCACTTGTGGTTTTAGTTTTAATATTAAACATTAAATGTAACTTTTCAAAGCAACATGAGCCAACTAACAGTTCCAAAGAGGACAAATAGTCTGTGCCCGAATAGCAGGTGCATTATGCATTTTGGTAAAAGTGTTTACAATTGCATACATCTTTTTGATAGTTAATTTCTTAACACAATTTGTCACATGATCATCATTGTTCCTGATAGATTCAAAGATGGACTTGCAAGTCTGCAGCTTTCGACCTGACTGCAGCAGCATTTTCCAGTGTGCTGGCCCGTTTTGTTAGATTCGATTACATTCAAAAGATTCTTGTGTCACTCTTCTAAGAACCTGGCCCCTGCAGACATTGAAACCATGTTCAGACGAGATTTTAGTCCAGCAGGAAGCGACAGGCGGCAGAAAGAAGGAAAAACACTTGGATTTTGGGCCGATTATCTTCTCGATTGGAAAGGTTTGTCATGGACTTTTTGTAAGCTGTAGACCAATTTATCCGTCAACAGCACCACAAAGACAAGTGCTCTGATTTGGTCAGAGGTATAAAATGGTATACAAATAATTTTAAATAAACAGGACCATGTTCAGACCAGACCTTAGCCAGCAGGAAGCAACAGGAGGCAGAAAGAAGGCAAAACACTTACGTTAAAATTAACATGACATTCTTATGTTTATAAATAACATTTCCATGGAGAATACACTCCCCAAATTTAACCATGGCTCCAGAGATTATTACAACCTTACAATTCACATGACATAGTTTCCAAAAGTGATGACAGCGGAGCGTTATGTAGCGGGACTTGAACCGACATCTCCAAAACTGTTGACCAAATTAACTGTCAACAGCACCAAAGAGACAAGTGCTCTGATTTGGTCGGAGCCATGATTGCCATTAAAATTAACAGGACATTGTTATGTGACTAAAATAACATTTCCACGGTGAACCCGCTCTACAAATTGAACCCATGGCTCCAGAGCAGTTAACCAACAGCTCTCTGGAAGGCAGCGTTGAGATCAATTATGAACTCAGGTGATATCAAAGCAGGTGTCTCTGTGGTACCGTGGTGTTACTTCTGCTGCTCAGTCCTGGAGACCTGGGTACAAGTTCTGCTGAATGTTCTCTCCTTGGGCACAAATGTAATCTCAAAGATTTGGAAATCATCAATGTCAAGTGAATTGTAATGTCAAATATAAACTCTAAGTGGTTCACAGTTGGTGCAACGCTAGCGCAGTGGAGAGCGGCAACGCTCTCCACTGGGTGTGTCTTTGCTTTGGCGTGAGTATGAATGGCAGCATGCTTGCGGGGGTGTGGCTTCTCTGTTGTGTGGTGGTGTGGACTAATAAATGAGTGGGTTTCTGGAGAAAAAGAAAATACGAACCAAAACCGCTGACCATATACACACAGTATACTATGTTTAACACTTAACCTGACCCCAATACAACACACATTGGGATACTCGACACATTATCATACTTAACACATTGTCATAGTTCAAATATTGTTATAGTTAGCTTATCACATCATCATTCACAATACTACACTCAGCGGGAATCAAACCCAGGTCTTAAGCACTTCTAACCTGCAGCTCTCACAACTACGGCAACGAGACACTGGCTAAGACATGCTCTGAGTTTATGACATTGCAATTCATGTGACATAGTTTCCAAAAGTTATGAGATATTTAGCTAGCAGAGTTATGTGGAGATTGGGGCAAAACATTGTTTGGGGGCGAAAAAATGTTGTATTTTGCAATTTATTTAATAAAATTGTTTTATTTCATACTCATCAAGGAAGTGCAGATTCGATTCCACACCCCGTCCGGTGAGTAGATTAAGCTCGTAGAGCTTTGCGGAGTATGTGTAAACACTTTTGGGTGGAAAAAAACCAACTTAGGTACCTTTGTTCCTTATGGTGTTTTGGGTTTTAAGCAGGTGTCAGAAAAGTTACCACAGGGATAACTGGCTTGTGGCGGCCAAGCGTTCACAGCGACGTCACTTTTTGATCCTTCAATGTTGGCTTTTCCTATCATTGTAAAGCAGAGTTCACCAAACGTGGGCTTGTTCACCGACTAATAGGGAACGAGCCAGGTTTAGACCGTCATGAGACAGGTTAGTTTTACCCTACTGATGATGTAATCCTTCTCAGTACGAGAAGAACCGCAGATTCAGACATTTGGTGTATGTGCTTGGCTGAGGAGCCATGGGGCGAAGCTACCATCTGTGGGCTTATGACTGAACGCCTCTAAGTCAGAATCCTGCCTACATGGACACGCCGCGACTCTTCTCTTCCTGAACCCTGCGTCGCCTCGTCGAAGAAGTGGAAAGTCAAGGGAGGAGGTGGAGACTCAACCTCACCCCTCCGCCGGCCCATCGGTCACGAAGCCACAGTCGGAGCCGCAATCCATCCCCGAGAAGGAAAGCTGCTACTTTGTTTGGGACCGGGGACATTATTCATTGGGAAATTAGAGGTTGTGCCTCCACGCTTCGGCAGCCACAGCAATTACATCTGACTGCGTCCTCCTCGCTAGTTTTCATCAACCAGACGTCCAGAAGCTTCCTCCCCTTCCTTGGCTAACTGAGTGAGGGGACAGGGATACGGTGGAGGGATATCCCCGGTTGTTTTGGAGACGTGGAGACCTTGGCGTGCGTGTGCCACTCCTCTGTATGGTATCTGGAACCGTCCAGTTCCCCCCCGGTTGACCAGACCTTCAACCCAATGCGACCAGACTCACCGCGCCCAAGCTCCAGAAGATTGATGTGGTTCCTTTGCATGTTTGTCCAGAGTGAAGTGGACAAAGAACACAATTTATATCACTTGCTTCTTTTTATGGCTTCAATAAACCGGTGGGAATATCATGACACAAGCGCAATTGTTTTAACGCTTAGCTTGTCGTTGGAAGTTGGTTTGAATTGTTATTAAAGATCCCACAGTTCCCAAGCCGCCCTGTAGCAAGTTTGAATAAAAAAGACTAACAAACAGTAAAAAAATTAACAGTTTCAAAATATTAGAAGTGCCTTTCTTGCCCATGTTCCCATGTGCCCATGTGTCTTAAGTAGCAGTTAGCAGAAGCCTCGGCCCACCTAAATTGGTCTGCCTCTCTTGGTCTGCCTCCTGTGATGCTGCCACTAAAAACATGCGTGTTCACAAGGGCCCCACAGAGTCCCGTCCAAACAGAAAGCAGAGCCCGGTAAACCAGGTTGCCGAACACAC
The DNA here is from genome assembly GCA_027704905.1 of Muraenolepis orangiensis. Classification (NCBI taxonomy): domain Eukaryota; kingdom Metazoa; phylum Chordata; class Actinopteri; order Gadiformes; family Muraenolepididae; genus Muraenolepis; species Muraenolepis orangiensis. Next base: position 14,181,224 of record CM051020.1, read on the forward strand.
AGCGCCTCTTCTCCCCACTGTAAATGATGTTAATATCATTAGAACCTTGCTACACACAACCAGGGCTCTGTGGGGTGTGTGAGCACTGCTGTTTACACAACAAGACTCCCTCCTCCTCCTCCTCCTCCTCCTCCTCCTCCTCCTCCTCCTCGTCTGTACACCCCCCCCCCCCCCGCCGCCGCCTTCCTCCAAAATGGTACAACCTTCTTCGATTAAAAGGTTATAAATTGTCATCTCGGAGTCGTCCACACATGGTCTCTCTTTTGTGGTTTTGGGAGCCATTTTCTATTGGAGCTCCTAATGATGTGGACATTCCCGTCCATAATGTGTAAATAACACGTTGGAAAGACAATAAATAAACACAGAAATGAGTGGGCAAACACCACTCAGTGTCAAGTTTTGCAGGACGCAAGAGTAACGTCTCCCTGAATGATATTAATGTTACCTTTATTGGTACTGACAGCCGTGGTTCCTTCTAGTCAGGTCCAGGGCTGACGTAGCTGCTCTTGGTTCTCCCGAGGAAGGATTTGTACCTTTAGGAACTACAGGTACTATTCTAAGAACCTGAGATTTACAGGAGGATTGATGGCCTTGCTGTTCCCTTCAGAGGAAAGGGGGAAGCCGGTGTGACCTTTCGTAAATGTAGAAATTCAGTTGCTAAATAAATAGGCCCATTTATCCCACAGTCTGACTGAGTGAAGCCAGTTGAAGGTGATTGATGGTTGTTAAACCGCTGGGCTAATTTCAAAGTGTGATAGACCTCGGCAACTCGGCATTCTCGAAGAAACTCAACCTTGCGTGAAATAAGGATACTTCAGTTAGGGTTAAGCTATGAAGTCATCTTAGATGTATTCTTGTATAATTGACAATACTTTCAGAGCCAAATCACAGACTTTTACTTTTTGCTCTTTGCATACGGCTCAGGATGCAGGAATTCTAATAACCAGGCGTTTGCAGAGGAGAGGAATAGTTGGGTCGAGTCTTGAAGTATTAGAAAAAAAAGGTCATAAATACACAGTCCTTCACATGTCGGACGGGGATGACTTGGCACTCTCTCTCTCTCTCTGCCCCACAGCTGTGAGCCATACGACCGGCCTCTCCGAAGCATGGTGAACCGAAACTGAGACGTATTCCCTGTGGCACACCACCAAGAAAATGATGTGATCCTCGTCCCCCGATCAGCGGATGAGACGTGATGCAACTGAGGAGCCAACCGCCAAATGAACCAATCATTGTGGCGAGGGCTGTTAGAGAAAATAACCGCCAGAGGCCGATGGCGCGTTAGCACCCACTGACAAGCGCCAGAGATCCAGTTTCACTCTCTCTGCATAATTGGATAAATATGAACGTGATCGACGGCACAATTGTTCCAATTGCAATGTTTCCAGCTCATCATTGGGAGTAACATCACCTGTCTGTCACATCGTTGACCTCATGAGGGTTTTTTTTTTGTCCCGCCGAGTCGCTGACATTTAAAAATATCCTTTCCCTTCTACACAAAAAAAAACAAAACCTGTCCTACTTTCAACGCAACCGTCGGTTCTGGTCCGGCTTAGCACCGTCTGTCAGTTTGACGGAGCGCTCCCAAATACTTCAGTGCTTTTCATACCCGTCTGCTCGCGAAAGTCAGCAGCCACAGATAGTCCAGAGTCCAGAGTGATGGCGGCGATGATGCCCCGGTAACCGAAACACTTTGCAGAGCTTTTCACGCTGGCATCACAAACGGTCGACGTCGCCGTCGTTTGTTATTCTTCCTCGTGAGTGAGCTGCTGTTGGATGGAATATTTTACACAGAACAAAACGGTGTGTCTGATTTAAGGCGACTTCGACTGCAATTCAAGAAAACATGTGCAAGCGGGTCCAATGACAGTTGTATTCATCGGGGCCATTCTAATAACGGGATGTGAACAACCGCCATCTGGATAATGTGGTCCGTGCCATTAAGTAGTCATCTGTGTGCATCAAGTAGTCATCTGTGTATTCTGGGGAAGACATATTTAGACGGACAAGAGCACAGAAGTGCTCCAAGTTACAATTACGCTCCACTGTCATTTCTCCTTCTAATGGCAATTGGGCCTCACTTTTGATTACTCAAAAGCAGTAGTGCAAGTTTATAGTTTCTGATTAGCGTCCTAAATGTTTAAAACAAAAATAAAAAATACAATATGGCAAACTCTACACAACACACTGGATTCGCTGCTCGGCTACAATCAGGGGGGTCACATTTTCCAACAGAGTGGGCAAATCATGCGAACCACTTTTGGTCTGTGGCTCTGTGGGCCCTGCAATACAAGTCAGACTGGGTTTACCAGGCTGACTTATAGCCAACTCCAACTGGTGTGAAAATGTCAGTTAAAATATGGGGCAGCATTAGCGTGGTGGAGACGTGGGCTGAAGAACTCATCTGGAGTGTGATTGTTCAAAGGGTTGACCAAACATTAAGTAATAGCCCCCTTTTTGAGAAAATGCTTTGATTGTACCCTTAGGCTAATTGGGTTGGTGGGTGGGGGGGGGGGGGGTTATGTTCCCTGCTGGCGATGACAGCTCCAGGGAGGCATGTTTTAGTTGAAACAAAACGTAATTGACTATATGGGTGGACCACACGGGAACAAATTACACACAAGGTGTATATTCATACCGTGTCCACCGTGTCCATATACTCCCCGTCCTGTCCTGCCCGGGGTTTCGATGGAAGGCACATAAACAACCTCACCTCGACACATTCTCACCACTGTTTGTTTAAGACCCAGCCCGCGCTTTCCCCCCCCCCCCCCGGGAGAAAACAAACAAACACTAATAAATCAGGCCTTGGCTACAAACCGCTGTCGAATTCGGTCCCCCTCAAAGGTGGAAAAAAGAAATAAACATATATATATATATATATATTGAATGTGTCATATATTTCAGGTGAAAACATTTTGTCTCACAGTTTATCACGAAAATTAAAAACAAGTCCAAACAAATCACACACCTCAAACTGGACAAGTCTCAAACAGAGTTAGAGGAGAATGGAGTGAAACCCCCCAAAAAAATAAGATGCCAGGAGAAGCTTCATGGTGCCTATGGCATGTTGAAAGACTCTCAGTGTAGGAGGAGGACGGAGAGGGGGCAGGGGGGACGGGGTTCCAGGGTTCCAGAGCTTAGTGTGTTCCGTACTCAATGCTTGTCCGCAGGCGTGCTGTAAAAACAGGACCCATTAAACATCTAACAATTGTGGCTACAGTCTCGAAACACAAAGGCCCCGTTTTAAATAAAAAAAAGTCAAGAGTCAACATTTTTGTGTGTTGTAAGAAGCCGATGCCTTTTTTCTTTTTCGCATGTGGTCCGCACACCAGATATATCCCCCCCCCCTCATCCCCGTTAACTCGCTACGACAAAGCGAGACCCCTTGTGATAAATGGCCTCTTTAAATCACCGGCGGTTAAACCCGACTCTGTGTTTTGGTTTTGACCAGAAGAAGATGATGATGATGATGTCTGAGAGGAAGATATGGAAGTGGCTCAGAGTGAAGCTCTGAGGTTTTCCTTGGGGGGGGGGGGGGGAGGGGGGACGGATTAAGATGAAGAGGAGGTTTGTGACTGGTCTCTCTGTGAGGGCAGCCTCCAGGGGGGGGGGGGGGGGGGGGGGGGTTTAGTGGTGGTCCCCACTGGTCTCTCTGTGAGGGCAGCCTCCAGGGGGGGGGGGTTAGTGGTGGTCCCCACTGTGTATTGAGATAAGAGCTGTGAGTTCAAGCCAGGTAACGTTATCGGTTCAACTGGGGGCGAGACAGGGGCGCAAACGTAGCGATCACACACACACACACACACACACACAACTTTGGCCAAATAAACTCTGGGCACCCTAAACTTAATTAAGGTGATTACACGACCCGGGGCCCCGGTTCATGATGTGTTTGCGCCAGTTGTTAGTATAAAGAAACGTTCCCAAATTAAATAAAAATAAGCGCAAATAAACAATAATTACATGGCTCCCTAACCCCTCAGATGGCCCTGGCTGCTTAGTCACAACCCTTCAGAATCACTACCCTGGATAAACCCCAGAGGAACACATCACAGCAGCCTGTGACTCACAGGACCATGCATGCAACAGTGAAGGCTAATTATACTCGTTTACAGGGTTTCTTTAGAGGTAACCGGTGGTGACAAGCTAGAAAATGAGGTCCCCAAACCGCGGGCAGACTACGCTTGTTTAAATTCTAATCTCAAAGCGAAAAAGGAATCTTGGATGAAACAGCAGCCCGGTGCAGGTCCCCTCACAAAAGGGGGTAATTGACTCAAGTGTGCTAAAAACTTTTTAAAAGAAATACAGTGGGTTGTTTAATTCGGGGGCCACAGGGCACAGCCAGCCGTGGGACCACAGCCGTGGGACCAAGGTGGAGAAGGAAACAACCTGCTCCTGTAAAGTCTCCCCACGGAGAGGGTCCTCACGGAGACGATCAAGGACACTCCAGGTCAACCGTTTGCAGGCCTCTTTTGGGCACTTTGTGACAAGGTGATGGCATCCACATCCAAACGAACTTCAACTACCACCCGCCAAAAAAAAGAAAAAAAAAAATGAAATAAACAGAAGTAGAATAAATAGTAGTAGTGAGTAAGTGAAAAATTGTGAAAACAGCAGACAGATGGAAAGAGTCCAGGGCGCGCTGCTCTGAACGGAACACAGCAAGCGGCGAGCTGCGGCACCGCATCCCGTTGCATCCCTCCCCCTTTTCCTCCGGGCCGGAGCAGGGGGGCCCCGGAACAGGCATAACACATTCACTCTATGTTCGTGCGCTACGGCCGTGTGCTAGGAAACATGAGACGGGTGAGCCATACAGGGTCCCGGGCCCCGGGCTGGATAAAGGCGAGAGGCGACGGCGGTCGGTGTGGTTTCAGGCTGCGGAGCGTAAAGGTGAACATGTGAGCAGGGAGCGGGTACGGGAGACTCGGGATTACGCAGCGACGACGCAGGGAGGGGAGCCGAGCAGGTAACTCACTTGGAGGGACACACCGGCTGATGCCATAATGTTATTATTATTATTATTTAAATTAAAAATAATCATTCGTAAAACGATGATGAGACGAGGTGACAAGTTGTTCGTTACTAATTTCTAAACACTAGATTTTTTTTTTTTTGGAGATCAATAGGAACAGCATTTTGTTATATAGAATATTCTATGTTCTGTGCTTTGTGAATAACTATTCTGTTGGGGATGAATCAGTGATGCCGTCATCAGCTTTCGTTGGAAAGTGACAGTTTCATCCACGTTTAAACGAGCTGAACCAGAACGGGCTTTGAGAATTATGACACACATTGGACACACGAGTCATCTTTACTCATCTGTGGGGTTGGTTTTTTTTCATGACGGATCTTCTTACTGTTGAGTTTTACTAAACAAGCACTCATTCATCACACGGACACTACTCGTTCATCTGCATGTCCGCAGTCAAGGATGCAAGGATGAAAAAAAAGATGCAGCGCACCAAATTCAGTAGCTCGTCCAGCTCATCCACATTACGCACGACTTTTAATGTAAGACATTGCGCACACAGGAGCTTCAAAATAGTATTAAATAAAATGTTTTTACAAAAAATATATACATATATATATATATATATATCAATTTGTTTCACAGGAGAGACGCGAGGGTCATTGTGGGAAGCTTCGCTGACGGAACCGCCGTCCAAAGGGAGGTTTACTGCTGAGACCACGGAGGAATATACACCCCGACTGAAGATGAACACGATAGTGTTCAACAAGTTGAGCAGCCAGGTCCTGTTCGAGGAGAAGGCGCAGGAGGCTGAGATGAGCAGCAGAAACTATTTAGAAGTCATGGACGGGCAGCATCCAGACCTGCTCTCCAGCAGCCAAGCCATGAAAGACAACGCGGCCAGACACAGGAGAGCCGGGTATGTCAATACGAATCCCGTCTTTAATACATATTATTCTTATTGTTTGATTTGTGTCCGGCATGTGAACGTTTGGGAAACGTCCGTTTGAAATGAACGAGTTATTATATGGAACCTCAACCATAAACCCCAACGTATGCGTAATTGCGCCTTTACGCATGAAGGAATCAGTAATAGCAATGTACGCCTGGCAAGATGAGTTACCTTTGTAATGCAGAAAGATGTATTTTAACCTATAACTTAAAAGGCTATCAGACCGTGTATAGACTGAATTGGCCGATTCCGTTACCATTATTGGACACATTGCGTCAATGCAACCAGTTGTTGTTCAAATACACGGGTTACTGTACGAGACATGTGAGATGTATGTAAAACCATGTCCCCTCTGGTCTTTATTTAGCCTTTATTGAGTTGCTGTTCAACTGGAATTAATAAGTAGGTCGTCTGGTGTTCAGTAGCGTGTTTAAAATACATAGTTTACAGCCTCCATCTGGTTCCAATAAATGCATGTGCCCCGTTGACGCAGCGTGTGGTCCAGTCGATCACCTCTTCCCAAATATATATATTGTATAATATATTATTTATTTTTAAGGACTACATTTAATGCAAATATAGCACATTTGCAGCAGTTAACAAAGATAATGTGAATTTAAAAACAACGCCGTGTATGATCTTTATCCTTTATCCGCGCACGGATAATAGACTCTGTGGAGGTCTTTGGTCTTTGCGTGTGGAAGTGTGGATTTCGCATTGACGCATGTGTGTGTGTGTGTGTGTGTGTGTGTGTGTGTGTGTGTGTGTGTGTGTGTGTGTGTGTGGTGTGTGTGTGTGTGTGTGTGTGTGTGTGTGTGTGTGTGTGTGTGTGTGTCAGCCCTTTATTCTTCTTGTTTTGAACTTAGAGAAGCGATTCAAGGATTTTTGGCTGCTGTTGAAAAATAGAAAATCATTCCACCAATAGTTGTCCACGTTGTTGTTGTTGCGTGTGTGTGTGTGTGTATGTGTGTGTGTGTGTGTGTGTGTGTGTGTGTGTGTGAGTGTGTGTGTGTGAGTGTGTTTGCGTTTGCGCGTGTGTGTGTGTGTGTGCGTCTCTGTGTGTGTGTGTGTGTGTGTGTGTGTGTACGCGTGCGTGTGACAACAAGTGGTGATCAGATCAAAAAGTACCAATGTTCTTTCGGGGCGTTCGTGGAACTCCAGATTACAAGGAAAATATTGAACTTCATTTAGACCTCAGTCGGCCCTGAGATTGGAGGAGAATGTGTTACATCTGCAGCGAAGTTTAGCGCGAGATAAAGTAGAAGAGGCGCGCGGCTATACGGCGCCATAGTGACATCTACAGGTTCGAGAACAAACCTGAACTCACTGCAGGTGAGCTTCATTCCTTTCAAGAAGATATCTTTTCCGGAGCATGTGTGACCATTCAAACAAAGGCACGGATTCCGGTACAACAAAACATAGAAATAGATCAAAGTTTAAAAAAAACAAAACATTTTACATTTTCTTATTTCAATGTCATTTTATATTTTAATGTCTCTCTCTCTCTCTCTCTCTCTCTCTCTCTCGCTCCGTCTCTCTCTCTCTCTCTCTCTCTCTCTCTCTCTCTCTCTCTCTCTCTCTCTCTCTCTCTCTCTCTCTCTCTCTCTCTCTCTCTCTCTCTCTCTCTCTCTCTTGAAACGTTGTTATAGGCCATGTTGTTCGTTCATTCAGTTGCCACGTCAAGTTGTGGTGAACTCATAACTATAAATTCTATCAAATGTAGCGACCATTTTCTCTCTCTCTCTCTCTCTCTCTCTCTCTCTCTCTCTCTCTCTCTCTCTCTCTCTCTCTCTCTCTCTCTCTCTCTCTC
>CM051020.1:14196454-14211454 GCA_027704905.1 Muraenolepis orangiensis
AGTTCCGTAACCGGTCCCAGATAGACACCGGTAATGACCATCACCCTAACTCACCCCCCGCTCGGTTACGGAGGTCCTTAAGATTCAGCCTGTAGTGCTGATATAATTAGAGGTTCCTCAGTAGAACGCAAATCGAATCAACTGTTCCTTGGCCCCATAAGTAATCTAACCACCAAGTTCTGTCCAATTCCGTACAGAACTTTTTGAGTTATCTTGCTAACAGACAGACAGACAGACAGACAGACAGACAGACAGGGGTGAAAACATAACCTCTGTCCCATCTTCGATGGCGGAGGTAAAAAGAAATGTTTTTATTGTTTTGGAAACTTAGTAATTGGAGACTTGGAAAGTATTTGCTTAGGACTTTTACATCCCCACACTGCATCTTAAAAGACCCCTCCCCCCCCCCTCTAAAAACAAGTGTTTTAGTTTTACTTTTGGTTCAGTTAACCGGCTCATCTCTCCTGAAACAATGTGTGTTCATTTAGTCTTCTTTTTTTCCCCCTGCCTCAGACGGAGACAACCCTCAGCGGATGGCGATGGGCGGCGGCGGCGGCATGGTGGGCGTGGCCGACCTGGGCCGGCCCACCTACCAGAGCGTCATCAAGAAGGAGGGCTGCTGCTCCTCCCCCTCGGTGGTGGGCGTGTCCGTAGACATGGGGGCAGGGCTGCGGTCGGCGGCGGCGGCGGCGGCGGCAGCGGCGGCGGAGGCCGGGGACGGGGACGACTACGTGTCCCCGCCCAAGTACAAGAGCAGCCTGCTGCATCGCTACCTGAACGACTCGCTTCGCCGTCACGTGATGGTGGCCAACGCCGTCATGGATGCCCGGCGGAGGAACCACTCGGGCTCCTTCAGCTCCAACGAGTACGACGACGACATGCTGTCGCCCTCGTCCTCCGAGGCCGAGGCCAACTTCGTGTACCGGGCAGGTGAGGCACACGGGAACCTGCCGCCGGGGGGCTCTGGATGTCCCCCGTCTGTCTGTGTCTGTGTCTGTGTCTGTGGTGTGTTTTTAACAGAGTGCATCTCACTAATAGTGAGTGAGTGAGAACGCCGCCCCGAGTGAGAGAGAGGGAGAGAAAGAGAGGAAGAGAGAGAGTGTGCGAGAGAGAGAGAGAGAGAGAGAGAGAGAGAGAGAGAGAGAGAGAGAGAGAGAGAGAGAGAGAGAGAGAGAGAGAGAGAGAGAGAGAGAGAGAGAGAGAGAGAGAGAGAGAGAGAGAGAGAGAGAGAGAGAGAGAGAGAGAGAGAGAGAGAGAGAGAGAGAGGACAAAGTTCAGACAACTTTATTTATCCCAAAGAGGGCAAAAAATGTACAGCCTACCAGTCACAACACAAGAAAAACACTTAAGATGACATTCACAGACAAGATCAATTATCCAAATGGTTTGTCAAAGTATACAAGCAGCAGTAGCATCATAGGATGACCTTTGTCATAGTTTGTATGAATAAAGAACAGTGTAATGAGTCATTTAAAGTAAAGTAAAAGTGAAGCGAGATGGCAACACACTGCTTCTGTTTGGATTTATTTTTACCACTCTTTTCCTACATTTTTCATTTTTCTTACCCAATCCATCTCCATCGTGGTTTGTGTTTTTTCCCTCTTGAGAAATCCTGAAACACTGAAACACACTGCTTTTTAGTTTTTTTTACTGGTTTTGTTTTGCCTGCCACCTGTAGATTCTATTGGCTCTATTGTTGTGTTGGTGTAGATTCTTAGTCAAGTGTTAGCTCTATTGTTCTCCAACTTCTTGTACTTTCTACCTGAGCACTGGTTCAGCTCTCAGAGAATTGTAAGGAAGGAAATGCACTTATGACTTCTGGTGACTAGTCTTGTCGTGTCTACCTGTTCGCTTTGGACAGAAGCGTCTGCTAAAATTTCAGTAGTGTAAAATGGAAGGTAGATCCTGCTTTAATTTCCTGCCTTATGGTGGGCCGTCGACCCTGCAGTGTGTCTCTGTACCGCTGTCTCTGATTACACGGCCGTCTGGAGCTTCTGCTCCCGCTTAAGACAATACTCACACACCGCCGCTCGCACACTTCAAAGCAGAGCGCAGAACCCGGGGAAAACTGAAGAGAAACCCAGACTCCCCACCAGATATTAGAACCCGGCTATTATTAGACTCAAGCCAGTAAACCCAGCATTCTCCATAAACGTGCAGGGCGGCACACACACACACACACACACACACGGCAGGGGATCTCACAAACCAATCGCTTTTCCACGCCGACACACACACACACACACACACACACACACACACACACACACACACACACACACCACACACACACACACACACACACACACACACACACACACACACACACACACACACACACACACACACACACACACACACACGGCAGGGGATCTCACAAACCAATCGCTTTTCCACGCCGACACACACACACACACACACACACACACACACACACACACACACACACACACACACACACACACACACACACACACACACACACACACACACACACACACACACACACACACACACACACACACACACACACACACACACACACACACACACACACACTTCGGCGGCCCTCTTGCGTGGCCCCGTGGGGCTGACCTCTGTCCATTTGAGTACACAGAGGAATTTCCCCGCCCCAGCTTGATCTGGTTCCCTCTCCCCTGACAGACAGCCAGACAACACAACAGGGCTCTCTCTCTCTCTCTCCCCCTCTCTCTCTCTCGCCCCCCTCTCTCTCCTACTACTGTTTGGCATGCCTTTGATCCTGCCATGAGGTCCGGCTGGGGAGCCCTGGAGCAAGGCAAACTGTGTGTGTGTGTGTGTGTGTTTGTGTATGTGGATTTGTGTGTGTGTGTGTGTGTGTGTGAATGGATGGATGTACACATGTGGATTTGTGTGTGTATGTATGTACACGTGTGGATTTGTGTGTGTGTATGTATGTACACGTTTGGATTTGTGTGTGTGTGTATGTATGTACACTTTTGGATTTGTGTGTGTGTGGATGTATACGTTTGGATTTGTGTATATGTGTATGTATGTACATGTGTGTATTTGTGTGTGTATTTATGTACACGTGTTGATTTGTGTGTGTGTATGGATGTAGATGTGTGTATTTGTGTGTGTGCGTGTTTGTGTATGTGTAGATGTGTGTGTGTGTGTGTGTGTGTGTGTGTGTGTGTGTGTGTGTGTGTGTGTGTGTGTGTGTGTGTGTGTGTGTGTGTGTGTGTGTGTGTGTGTGTGTGTGTGTGTGTGTGTGTGTGTGTGTGTGTGTGTGTGTGTGCTACCCATGCGACCCATGTCAAAAATACATTTGATCAGAAGAAAACAAAGGCTTATCGTCATGGTGAAACATCAGAGTAAAGAGTAAAAGAGTGAGGGTTTGTAAGGGTAACTGGAGCGGCCCCAGAGGCGTCACTCTGACCTGGTGGGCCTGTCTTAAGGCTGAGTTTTCTCCTGGCCGTTTGTCCAAGAAAACTAACTCTGATATCTCTTTGTTCGGGAAGCCTAGCTTTCAGTTGTGGTTGTTGTTGTTGTTTAGTTTTAACCTTGGCGTAATGCGCCGCAAATGACCAAGGAAAAATCATTTCAGCAATCAAGTCCTACATGGATTAAGGACGTGTGTGTGTGTGTTTGTGTGTGTGTGTGTGTGTGTGTGTGTGTGTGTGTGTGTGTGTGTGTGTGTGCGTGCGTGCATGTGTTCTGGACAGAATGTTCCATCTGTTCTATCTGTGTGTGCAGCAGGCAGCACCTGTTTGGCTCTTAAATGGCAAACAAAAGAGAATTCTCTCTCTCTCTCTCTCTCTCTCTCTCTCTTTATTTTTGGAGTCAGGAGATTTCATTTCTAATTGTGCGCTCCTCTCTCTGCCTTTGCATTCAGACACGCGGCGTTGTTCCAAATCATGTCTGGTCCACTCTTGTGGTTCATTTCAGTGCAAAAAGTCCAAAGGCTGCATAATATAATTAGAAATAGTCTTTTGAGTTTTAAACTCTTTTGAGTAGAGGGAGGGGGACATGAAACCAAAGTGGGTTTTCACAATTTCCTCTCCAATATGTTCTCCTCTCGTGTCAATGCATTCCTGATCATTTTCTTCCCGGTGTGTTTCACAGTGACCTCACTAAAAGTGAGAAAGCCTTCTTCTTTTTTTGATATTTTTAGCTAGTCTGTTCCGTTTATAATTGTTGTGTCTTCCGTTAACCCGCCCCCAACTCAATCTGGATGGTGATTGGCCTGAGCCGCGGTGGCGTGCCTGTCGGCCCATTGGCCGAGAGGACCCGTGATGGGCGTGGCTGGCATTGTGTGTTATCTGTGACTACAGAGGGCAGTCAGACGAGGAGATGGAGGGTGGAGATTTACTGTGTCCACTGGGTCGGATAAACAGACGGCTGCTGACACACAGCATGCCGACACACACGCGCACACACACACACACATGCACAGACTCACGCACACGCACAAATAGTGTACAAAAGGATCACAATCACAACTCCTAAAAAAATAAAATGAATATATTTTTAGAAAACACACACACACACACACACACACGGTGTTATGGTTCCTAGTCACTGCAAACCATCCAAAACATATATACCTTTAGAAAATTCACACACAGACCAGAGAGACACACACACACACACACACACACACCCCTGTAGGGAGTTTTCATTCAAGACAAGAAACGGTGGAATTCCAGAGCCCATGCCAGGGCGGCGGTGCCAAATGACCCTTTAATGGGATATTAAAGGGCAGGAATGCGTCTCGATGTTTTCCTCCCCGCTTGGTACCAGATCTCACCCCGCCTGATGTGATGGGGATCATTAGCTAATTCCCCGACTCTCCTTTATGGACCGCCATGTGTCGGTCAGACCTTACACACTCACACACGCACACACACACGCGTGCACGTGCACACATACACACACACACGCACGTGCACACACACACACACACACACACACACACACCGGCCTGTCGCCGGGTGAAGCTCTGATTTATAAACTAGCGTTAATAGCTGAAAGCTGTGGCGGAGGAAACGGGAGCCATGACGCCTGTCGTCCGCCGTGGTCATAGCTAACACGCGCGCAAGCTAACACGCGCGCAAGCCAACGACGTGACGAGCAACCAACAAAGCAAAGAATAATAAATAAATGTCCCCCCTTTAATCAAGGGAGACTTCCACCCGACGACTTACGATGACTTACCTTAATTTTGGTATTTACGTTAATTGTTGCTACAATTTCGTAATTTCATAGAAATATATATATATATATATATATATATATATATATATATATATATATATATATATATCTATATATATATATATATATATATATATATATATATATATATATATATATATACACATTTCTGGCATATTTGAAAGAGTTCCCCAGAACATTGTGAATGTAATCAGTTGGGTGTATGTTATGCTGGTCTCGCTCCAGGTCCTCCGTGGACCAGCGCTCCAAAAAAACCAGCTTCTCTTGACTGTCCAGTCCGTGGTGAGCGGCAGGCTAACCCACAGCCGGGTCGGAAATATTTAAAATGTGAAACAGTCATTTTTTCTGGGGTGGGGGGGGGGGGGGGCCTCTGTGGTGTGTGGCACGAGGGCCTCTGAAATTAGGTCACGGCGATCGGGGGGCCAGACGGTTATTGGAAGCCCGGTTTCGGGCCACTTGAAAGGGGCCGTGGGCCGTCGTCTTCCCCCCCCCCTTCCACCCCTCCCCCCCCCGGGATAAATGGCGGTGGCTCAGCAGCGCAGAATAGTAACGCTAATGTGGAAAAACGGGAGGTTTTGGGTGGGGGGGGGGGGGGATGGGGGTGGGTTTGATTTCCACCGCTCTCTGGCGCTCCTCTTATGTAGGTTGGACGAGGGGCTCGGGGGGGAGGCGGTCGGGGGGGCGGCGGTGGTGGGGGGGCAGGTGGAAATTCATACTGATCACTTACCACTCGGAGATAACCGTCCAAACGCTACACTCTGTGTATTTTTTCAGCTAACGCGGGATTTCCTCTGCGCACTAATGCCTTGTCGTATTGGATTGGCGCTGTGAGGGGGGGAGAGAGAGAGAGAGAGAGAGAGAGAGAGAGAGAGAGAGAGAGAGAGAGAGAGAGAGAGAGAGAGAGAGAGAGAGAGAGAGAGAGAGAGAGAGAGAGAGAGAGAGAGAGAGAGAGAGAGAGAGAGAGAGAGAGAGAGAGAGAGAGAGAGAGAGAGAGAGAGAGAGAGAGAGAGTTGACGGTGTCATCAACGGTCTGTGACTGACAGACCGTCGAGGAATAGCGTCCTCGTCTGTCACTTGTCGTGCGGTGACGCCTCATCTTTAGGAATCTAGAGCGTAGAGGACTGGCTGGACCTCTTTCTCCAGGGTTTCAGTCGGAAAGAGGGGAAGAGGGGAAGAGGAGACAAGTCGTTCTGAGGGGCCACAGGCGCTCGCCAAAGACTCAGTCTGGGGCTTAAGAGACTTCTAATGGGGGGGGGGAGAGGGGGAGATGAGAGGGACGCGAAGGGGGAGGGACCTCTGTTTGTTGTGTGTTTTTCCTCGCGAGGGGCCAAGATGGAGGGGCAGCTGATTGGAGCCGTCGGACTAAGTTAACTTGAGCTCCGTTGTGTTTGGACAAATCTGGCTCTGAAGCTGAGACACACACACACACACACACGCACACATGCACGCATCCACACACACACACACACACACACACACACACACACACACACACACACACACACACACACACACACACCACACACACACACACACACACACACACACACACACACACACACACACACACACACACACACACACACACACACACACACACACACGCGCACGCCTCGACACACACACACACATGCGCGCGCGTTTTTGGTCATGCAAATTCCAAAGGTCGCGTTTGATGGCGAGACAAAGACGTTTTACTTTAGAAGAATTATTTTCGAAGACAATACAAGGGCTTATGTTTTTGTGTGTTGGTCTACCACCCACCCCCCCCTCCCCTCCCCCCCCCTCCCCCGACTAGGTGGCTAAGCGTGATGCGAGCCAATTAAATGGCCTCTTGCCCTTTCATTAGCTCTGAAAGGTAAATGAAAGAGAGAGAGAGAGAGAGAGAGGAGGGTTAAAATAGGGAAAGTGAGCCCGTCGCTCGGTCCTTTTAAGGGAAGGATGTCGGCTCTATCTGACCGCCTCTGTAGCCTGGGCGTGACAACACAGAGCTGAGAGCCAGACATCCTAAGCATGATTCATCCCAGCCACCACCACCGCCACCACCACCGCTACTGCCGCTGTTCCCGCCGCCGCCAGGCTGCTAACGGACACGACGGCCATGTTGTTGTTGTCGTGTTGTGCTGCTGTTTTGTTTTGGTGTTTTACGCACGGCTCCCATGATGGCAGGGCTGGGGAGAGTGCGGAATAATGAGCAGGGCCGCTCCCTGGACCTGGTCATTTAGGAACGGATGGTCTGCCCCGAGATGCACGCACGCACGCAAACACACACACGCATGCACACACACACACGCATGCACACAGAGCGAGTCACAGTGCACTGGCTGGCTCTAGTCAGGGAAACCAAAGCACTCAGCGCTGTTCCGTATAAAACACCCAAATTGTTTTCCATTTTTAGAGTAGCGTCTGAAACAATAGCCAGATATTGTGTTCCCACGAGAGAGAGAGAGAGAGAGAGAGAGAGAGAGAGAGAGAGAGAGAGAGAGCAAGGCTTAACTAGAGAGCGGAGGTGTGATATATTGTGCCGTGTTAAAACGCTCCGACTTACCCAACATGGAGATCAATCATGTCGTGAGCACCGGGCAAAGTCAATAAGAACAACATGGGTAATTATGAAGTTTTGCAAGAAAAACATTAAAAACCGTCCAATGCCCCCCGCCCCCCCCCTCCTCCTCCTCCTTGTTCTCTTTAAACAGCTCTGCTTCCTCTCCTCACAGGAGATAGTGGAGAGCAAGCCTGCTGGGTTTTGTAGTTCTTTGCGTGTCTTATCTATTCCGCTCACGCACATGGGACATGATAAGGCATCCGTCGGCATCATTAGGCCTTGTTTAGCTGCTCCGGGTCAACGGAATGGGAGGTGCCGTTACCGTGGCGATGCATCACTCCCTCCCGGGTAATTGTGGTCCTCTCCTTCTCCCCGTTGCCATGAGGTCAATTTATGGCCTTCGCTAATGTGTTGGGTCTGTTGTTATATATCTCTCTCTCTCTCTCTCTCTCTCCTCTCTCTCCTCTCTCTCTCTCTCTCTCTCTCTCTCTCTCTCCTCTCTCTCTCTCTCTCTCTCTCTCTCTCTCTCTCTCTCCCTCTCCCTCTCCCTCTCCCTCTTCCCCCCCCCTCACCCTAGCTCTGATTTTACCTCTCTCTATCTCTCTCTCTTTCTTCCTATCTCTATCTCTCTCTCTCTCTCCCTCTATCTTTCTCCCCCTCTCTCTCTCGCCCTCTCTGTTTTCCGCCCACAACAGTTTCCATGTTTACCATGTGTGGTGGGGCCGTGTCACAACATTCTTTAAGCGAAGGTCCAATTTTCAAGACATCAGCTCCTCCCGTTGGAACGCCACGGCCCCTGTGTGGCGGTCCTCTGGCGGTCCGACGTCATCGCCACAACCCCCAGACAGAAACCCTGTACCACAAGAGAGAGGGAGAGAGAAGGAGGGAGAGATGAGGCGGTTCTTCAGGGCTATTTCATTCTTCATGCTATTTGCCTCCTTCAGGGCTGATGTCCCGGGATGGCAGATTAGCAGCAGTGTGGACAACAAGTAGTGTTGCGCAGATAAAACCGGTGTGTGTGTTTGTGTGTGTGTGTGTGTGTGTGTGTGTGTGTGTGTGTGTGTGTGTGTGTGTGTGTGTGTGTGTGTGTGTGTGTGTGTGTGTGTGTGTGTGTGTGTGTGTGTGTGTGTGTGTGTGTGTGTGTGCGTGCGTCTCTTTTCACACAGGGTAGTGTTTAATTGTTGCTCTTTAGAGTCGTGTGTCGTGGACATGAATTTGAAGGGCGTTTCAATTCATGTCCACAGCTCAAAGTCGACAGCTTGGACAACCCGTATTCTACTCTAGAGAGAGAGAGAGAGAGGGACAGAGAGGGACAGAGAGAGACGGGAGGGAGGGAGGGAGGGAGGGAGAGGGACGGAGAGGGAGGGAGGAAGGGAGGGAGAGAGAGAGAGGGAGGGAGGGAGGGAGGGAGGGAGGGAGGGAGAGAGAAAGACTAATAACTGGGAGAGGCAGTCTGAAGCAGACTTGGCAAGGCGGGGCCAGACAAGTGCCAAGACATCGCCAAAAATCATTTGCAGGCTCTCCTCCGCCGCTGTGAATACTGCAGGACGGTTCAACCGTATCCATCCTGCATACATACGCACATACGTATCTATATCAAACGTATCCATCCCGCATATACATACACACACATATCTATATAAGACGGACGACGCAGAAGGCCAAGCCTACGAGAGTCTACGTACATATGTTCTGTATTACTGTATGTATTTTAGGTGCCAGAACACCACACACATCCGTTCACACACACACACCGTGTTGAGGTTTTGGTCCAGCTTCAAGTCGGGAGAGATAAGATCGCTACTAAGCAGGCGTAGTGGTGCTGGAGGCTGTAGTCACTCAGCGAGACTGGGTCAGCATCACTCAGCGAGGCTGGGTCAGCATCACTCATCGAGGCTGGGTCAGCATCACTCATCGAGGCTGGGTCAGCATCACGCAACTCATCGGTCCTCCGTCGAAACAAAAGCAAAATCTGCGCCAACCTGAAGTGGTGACACATCCGGGCCGGAGTGTGTCACCACTTCAGGTTGTTCTGATTGGTTGGCAGGTCAGCTTCCGATTCCGACTGCACTCGCTCGATGAGCGTGCACTAACCAATCGGAAGCACCGGCCCGGTTTAGCTCAACGGTCGCCGAGGGTCAGCGGTTAGCGGATTAGCGCTTTCCCCCCCCCCCCTCCCTCTCTCTCCCCCCCACTCTCCCAAGTTTCCCTCCAGGTGCAATGCGGTGCAAGTTAGCGCTTAGCTCATTTCCCTAACCCCCCCAATTAGTGTGTGTGTGTGTGTGTGTGTGTGTGTGTGTGTGTGTGTGTGTGTGTGTGTGTGTGTGTGTGTGTGTGTGTGTGTGTGTGTCTGTCTGTCCGTTTATCTTTCTCCGTCTGTGTGTACATGTGTTTATTTGTCTGTCGGTCTAACTCACTTCAGCCCTCGGTTTGTGTAACAGCAGCGGAGCCCCTCTCTGTTTGTTGTTGTGTTGCTAACAACAACGCCAGATGGTAATGATGACACTGGACTGCTCTTCTTCTTCTTCTTCTTCTTCTTCTTCCTCTTCTTTTTCTTCTTCTTCTTCTTCCTCTTCTTTTTCTTCTTCTTCCTTCACTGCTCGCTGGGAAGCAGGTGCCCCACCCTCCTTACCCCTTCCTCCTCCTCCTCCTCCTCCACCATCACCACCACCCTCCTCTCCCTCCTCTCCCTCCTCTCCCTCCTCTCCCTCCTCTCCCTCCTCTCCCTCCTCTCCCTCCTCTCCCTCCTCTCCCTCCTCTCCCTCCTCCCCCTCCTCCTCCTCTCCCTCCTCTCCCTCCTCTCCCTCCTCTCCCTCCTCTCCCTCCTCCCACCCTGGGCTCCTTCCCCTTTTTCTGTTAGTTTGGTTGTTTTTTTACTTTGTTTTTCACCTTCTCCCCCGACTTGGGGAAAGCGGTGCTCTATCTCCTGCTCCTGCACCTTTCTTCTTCTCCTGCACCTTTCTTCTTCTCCTTCTCCTTCTCCTTCTCCTTCTCCTGCACCTTTCTTCTTCTCCTTCTCCTGCACCTTTCGTCTTCTCCTGCTCCTTCTCCTTCTCCTTCTCCTGCATCTTTCTTCTTCTCCTGCTCCTTCTCCTGCACCTTTATTCTTCTCCTGCTCCTTCTCCTTCTCCTTCTCCTGCACCTTTCTTCTTCTCCTGCACCTTTCGTCTTCTCCTGCTCCTGCTCCTTCTCCTGCATCTTTCTTCTTCTCCTTCTCCTGCACCTTTCTTCTTCTCCTGCACCTTTATTCTTCTCCTGCTCCTTCTCCTTCTCCTGCATCTTTCTTCTGCTCCTTCTCCTGCTTCTGCTCCTTCACTTTCTCCTGCTCCCTGTCCTCTCCCTTCATTACCCTGCGGTGATGTTAAGTGACTATTTTTGGACCCTGAGTCACGGCCGCTGCCAGAGCCCATCAGAGGACTTCTTCTTCTTCTTCTTCTTCTTCCCTTCCCCTCGGCGGCCCGAGGAGCTCCGCTGTCAGAGCCCAGAGCTCCTCGGGCCGCGGCTTTCAGTAGCGCCGTCGTAAAAAACACTAAATGTAGTACGTAAAAAAAAATAACTACAAAAAAAGCGGGAGAAAATAATAAGAAGAAGAAGAAGAAGAAGAAGCAGAAGGAGGAGAAAAAAAAAACCCCGCTATGATTTATTGAGGCTCCGTAGTGTCTTTGGCAAAGACCTTGTTTTAAAAAATCTGACTTTTAGATGTTTTAGGCACCGGGCTCTGGAAATAGTTTTTTTTAAGTAGTGGTTCACTTCCAGAGGCTGTAGGGAGGAGATGGTGAGGTGGGGGGTGGGGTGGTGGGGGGGGGGAGGTTTGGTCAGGGGGAGAGGGAATGGGAGATGAGTCTCGTCAAAAACAGAACCGGAGATCGGACACGACGCCTTGAGGAAGCTTATTAGGAGCGTCCGTCCCGTGCCTTTGGGCGGGCGGGGCTCCGTGACCTCACGCTACGACCGCTTTCCACAGCATCTGGAACGTTGTTGTGGCTCCCTTCACACAACAGGGCATACATACAGATAGCTAAACATCTGGCTGAGCAGGGGGCTGTGTTTTCTCTCTCTTATCTTCTCTGAGACAATGTGTGGCCACCACCACCACCACCACCACCACCACCACCACCAGCAGCAGCAGCAGCAGCAGCAGCATCGGCGACTGAACTAACGGACTGCGCGGTGACGACACTGCACAGTCCGCAGCACAGCTGCGATCGCCCAGAGCTGTTGTTGACAGAGCGTTGTAAACACCAAGCTTACAGCTCAATCTGTCTTCTGCAGGATCACACATGGGGGGGGGGGGGGGGGGGAGGGGGAATCCCCCTCCACCTCCCCTCCTCCCCCGCGACGCTACGAAAAACAAAAAGTTAATTGGCCTGCAATCACGGTGCAGCAATTATGCGAAATTGACCAATCTGGGCTTCAGGACTGGTATTAATCAATGAGCTCTAGCATGATGAAGATGCGTGGGGAGAGACTGAATTGTTTCTGCAGGCTCTGCATCTCAGGTCCTCCTCCTCCTCTAGTCGGACAACAGCGTGAAGGACGGATGAGCGATACCTTGAAATGTCACGCCATTAAACCAGCCGTACAGACAGAAGGAGTAAAACATATTTATAATTTGATGAAGGAAAGGGGCGGGGGGGGGGGGGGGGGGGGGGGAAGCCACTGTAATATCCTAAGAGCTTTCAGGAACAGATCCAGAAGTGTTGCACATATTCCGGGCTCTTTTCCTTCTGAGACTTGTGTGTGTTTTGACTAACCGTCCAGCGTTCGGGGACAGAGAGCACTTGAACCAGGAGTGTATTACGGCGTGAGTGAAGATGAGCAAAGGGATAACAAGAGGGAAGGAGGGGACACAAAGGAAAAACAGTCTCACCGCCAAAGCTGGAGATAATGGCTGTCGGAAAAAATCACAACCCCACCAAAGACAGGGCGTGAAGGGGGGGTTACGGCCGGACGAGGGATTGCGATGGAATGGTTTGGCAGCGGGAAAACCTCCCCTAACTGCGGTCTTGTCCTCCTTGGTTATCGTATGGTCATCTCACTGGCCTGTGCGTGCAAACACAGCTCCTCAACGTCTCGGGTGTTCCTGTCAAAGAGTGACTCAATAGAATCATCGGAGGTGAGGAGAAGGCGAGGGAGAGATAGAGAGAGAGAGGAGAGAGGGAAGGAGAGAGAGTGAGAGAGAGAGAGAGAGAGAGAGAGAGCGAGAGAGAGAGCGAGAGAGAGAGAGAGAGAGGTGGTGACAGGAGGTCGAAGGTTGAGAATATGCCTCAATCCAAGGAATTTCCGCGGTATACAAATGGACCGGGAAACGGACATGTTATAACGGGGGCTGTATGTAAAAACCAGCCCACCACACGGGTCACCTTACATGGTAGCCTAGCGTATCACCTGGGGTCCATTAGGCCCATACAGATCTACAGCCCTGCGGGACCCTGGAGACTGGGGGGGGGGGGGGGGGGGGGGAGATCAGGTGAGAGAGAGGCGTTACACTCATCATCACAGTCTTTACCGGTGTTGTTATAAAGAGCCAGAGCCAGCGGTTTGCACTAAGAGAAGCACGTTTAAAGAGGGAATTATTCATTTGGTTTTTTTTATCAGCGCAGAGGACCCGACACCCCCTGGCGGGCAGGATCTTGGTAAAAGAGGGTTTTTGTCGGTGTGTCCGTCTGTTGAAGGTGCTCTACCTCTCTCCACTCTGAGCTGTCAGTCTGCTGCACATGTCCACAGGGGGGACAGGGGAGTGTACGTTTGAGGGGAAACCGCCTCTGGTCCATAAGTGTAACCGGTGTTTGGTTCTGTTTTATTTTATTTTTTTACCAAAACAGACATTTCTGTACAAATCTCTTTTGAGCGTAGACTTTGCTTTTGTGTAGTTTTTTTTTCAGGCCGTGTCTCTCCGGGGTTTAAAAAGAGCCTTCTGGTAATCTCAGAGTATTAGCCTTTGCTTTCGCTCGAAGGTTGCGTGACTAGAAAGTACCCCACATTCTGATCCCTTCTGATGACCCGCCTGTGCAGCCAAACTTTTGTCATCGTTTTGACTGTTCGAAACTCACCTAAAGATGGAGCTGAGATAGAAGATGAATATAATGTGTTTAAGACGCACACACAAACACACACACACACACACAAACGCGCACACACACGCGATAACTCTATCTCTTTCACCCTTTTGTGCTCCCGAAGCGTAAACAGGC
This sequence comes from Muraenolepis orangiensis, assembly GCA_027704905.1. Lineage (NCBI taxonomy): Eukaryota > Metazoa > Chordata > Actinopteri > Gadiformes > Muraenolepididae > Muraenolepis > Muraenolepis orangiensis. The sequence continues at coordinate 14,210,411 of CM051020.1, forward strand.
TGGCTGGGCTGAAACAGAAAGTTGCATTTCATTGCTTAATGACTTCGCTATTCTCTCCCTAATGTTTTACATATGAGAGAGAGAGATTGCTCCCATTCGACCAGTCATCGATCGCTCTCACTCTCTCTCTGAGTCTCTCTTTGAGTCTCTCTCTCTCTCTCTCTGTCTCCCCCCACACAGTCACTTCCTTTACGCTCGCTTGTGTGCAATCTCCTCGCCTCAGACATCACAATTAGGTTGGACCGTGGCCCATTAGTTTGTGAACTAAATATGAGCGTATGGAGCGGGTGAGTCATGAGCGCCGGCTCCCCTTCCACTCGATCCTATTAGTCACCTTGTTTCTCCGGAGCTCCCCGCTAAACAATCCTGGAATAATCGCCAAGATGGAAAGCAGAGTCGCACACACGCAGGCACGCACGCAGACACACACGCACGCAGGCACGCACACACACACACGCACGCAAGCACACACGTTTGTTTGTTGTTCCGACGCAGACCTCACGGTACACAAACAAACGCACCTACTGTATAAGGGACACACGCACATACACGCCCCAAAACACACACACACACACACACACACACACACACACACAACTACTAATATGCACCTAAATGCTAAATAACAATACAACGAGAGGGCACTCAGTACCCCCTTGACACAAGGTGGGCGTGTGCCCAACATCAGATGTGTGTATAAAATATAGCATATAGCAGTATTCTGAGGAGAGACAGGGATGCTGCCCTGAAAGCAGTACATCATCTTTTCAATGAACACACAGTGCGCGCACGCACACACACACACACACACACACACACACACACACACACACACACACACACACACACACACACACACACACACACACACACACACACACACACACACACACACACACACACACACACACACACACACACACACACACACACACAGACCCATAAGTACCAAAGCTCTTTTTAGGTTCAACTTTAGGACGTCAATCAGTTCGCGTTTTGCCCCCAAATTTGAAAATTAACCTTCTCTCTTTGTTTCTTCTGTTT
>CM051020.1:14216454-14261454 GCA_027704905.1 Muraenolepis orangiensis
TTGATGTTCTGTTTTCTTTCCGAGAGAGACTGGATGTTTATCCAATGACCAAATACATATCTTGTTGAATTGTCCGAATTGTTCTAATGTAAAGTTTCATTTTTTTGAATTTTTTTATTTTTTAAACATTGTTATCCTCTCAAAACAATGAATAAACATTTGAATGAAATACACTCTCTCTTCTTTTGTCTGCTAGCATATACGTATATATTTGGTCATTTGATATCATACATAAATATATACATATATAAGGTATATATACATACATATATTATATATATATATATATATATATATATAGTATGTATGTATATATACAGTATATATATACATATATATACATATATATATATACTGTATATACAGATATATATACATATATATACAATATGTATATATATATACGTATATATATATATATATATATCTATCAAAGAGCTGACTCTGTAACCAGACCCCCGATGATTCCTAACTTTGATTAACCGCAAAAGTTCTACTTTCATACTCGCATAGGTTTCATTTAGGTTAATCTCATGGCTACGCTTCTCTCTGTGGACTCTGACCATTGACTACTCTGAGAACCTACAGCAAAGTGAAATCTAGACAGTTCAACTGTCTCTCTCCTGACCTCTCTCTCTCTCTCTCTCTCTCTCTCTCTCTCTCTCTCTCTCTCTCTCTCTCTCTCTCTCTCTCCTCTCTCTCTCTCTCTCCTCTCTCGCTCTCCGCTCTCTCTCTCTGAGAACCTACAGCAAAGTGAAATCTAGACAGTTCAACTGTCTCTCTCCTGACCTCTCTCTCTCCTCTCTCTCTCTCTCTCTCTCTCTCTCTCTCTCTCTCTCTCTCTCTCTCTCTCTCTCTCTCTCTCTCTCTCTCTCTCTCTCTCTCTCTCTCTCCTCTCTCTCTCTCTCTCTCTCTCTCTCTCTCTCTCTCTCTCTCTCTCTCTCTCTCTCTCTGAGAACCTACAGCAAAGTGAAATCTAGACAGTTCAACTTTTTGTTCCCCAGCTTTGCACTCTGTAAAGAAGAAGAAGAAGAAGAAGAAGAAGAAGAAGTGCGTGTCCATGTGTCCATGTGTCGCCATGCCGCCGCGGTGTAACGGGTGTAACGGGTGTAACCGTGGGCCATCCGCTGACAGAGAGACGCTAACGCAGGGGTTCTGTTTATTTACAGTACCGAGGGCCGGGCGGGTTTTTTTTTTTTTTCCGAAAAAACAGCCAAACAAGCTAATCACTGCAAGCCCTGAGAGCGGGCCCCAATGTATACACATCAGCTGGGCAGGCCTGTAACAAAACACACTTTAGGGGTTTGGGGGGGGGGGGGCCCGTTGTTTGGAGGGGGGGGGGGGGGGGGGGGGGGGGGCGGTGTGTTTGCTATCTCTTGTGTGTATTTGTGCTACCTTTGAATTGGACTTATAGGAATGTGTCTTTGTTTGACCAGAATTTTTTTTTCCCCAATGGAAATCTTTCTTTTTCCTCTCGCTGAAAACATCTGAGAGGGGAGTAGGGTTAGATACACTGGTGTGTGTGGTGTGTGTGTGTGGTGTGGGGTGTGGTGTGTGTGGGTGGTGTGTGTGTGGTGTGTGTGTGGGTGTGTGGTGTGTGTGGTGTGTGGATTTAGGAACAATAAAAAGAGGAAAGATTAGACATATCCTGCATATCCTCCATCCATCCCTGTCCTATATGCACTGACCTGGGCACAGACACTCAATACCTGTAGGATGAACAGTTCTTGGACTGTGAGTCCGGACGCGTGACGCTGTCTGCACACAATGGATCCGTTGTGCAGGAGAGAGAGAGAGAGAGAGAGAGAGAGGAGAGAGAGAGAGAGAGAGAGAGAGAGAGAGAGAGAGAGAGAGAGAGAGAGAGAGAGAGAGAGAGAGAGAGACAGAGAGAGAGAGAGAGAGAGAGAGAGAGAGAGAGAGAGAGTGTGTCTGCTGGTCTGACGCTCCCCGGGTTTCTCTGTGCAAAAAAAAAAAAAAAAGGAAAGAAGTGGATTTACAATTCACACTCTCTGGACGGGCCCTTGTCTTCCAGGGACCCTGCCTCGTCGGCCCCCGGCCCACAGCCCTCTTTATTAATGGCTCTACCATGCCCTGGCCCCTGCGTTCTTAAACGCTGCCACGGGGGCCCCCAGGGGCCCCTCTCACGCCAAAAGAAGACAGACAAAATAAAAAATAAAAAGCTAGAGTATTATTGAAAGAAAGATTGAAGTGAGAAGAAGTGTGGACAGGCAAGGAAGCTTCCATTGCAACAGTGCAAGAGGCTGCCCGGCAACAGACGGGCCCTCGGAACAACTGTGGTTGTGCGCGTCAGTGTGGGTCAATATCAAGTCAGGTCCAATCAACATGCAGATCCGCCTGGGGTTGGCCTGGACGCCCAGGTACATGATGACCACCGGTTGGCTGGTGTTGTTGGCCGCTTCTGAACGCCGAAAACGAGACCTCAGTGACCGCAGCTCACACTGAGATCTCTCTGATACTCATACCCCCGAAATAATCCTATCAGGTGGTTTGACCCCACAACTCTCTCTCTGCTCTCTCGCTCGTCCGTTGCGGAGCTGGCGGTGCCTCCACCTTTGCTGAGCCACATTTTCCATTGAGAAACTTAAGTGATATTCCATGCTGTCGGGCTTCTTCTAGCTTCATTCTTTTTTTCTTTTTTTTTTCTCTTCTTCTTCTTCTTCTTCTCCTCCGCCTTTTTTGACTCTCTCTCTCTCTCTCTCTCTCTCTCTCTCTCTCTCTCTCTCTCTCTCTCTCTCTCTTCTCTCTCTCTCTCTCTCTCTCTCTCTCTCTCTCTCTCTCTCTCTCTCTCTCTCTCTCTCTCTCTCTCTCTCTCTCTCTCTCTCTCTCTCTCTCTCTCTCTCTCTCTCTCTGCTGAAAGCTGTGAGCGAACTGCACGGTTATCTCGATGAGGGAGACGGAGGGCGAGGAGATTCTCGTTTGGCACGGCCCCCAACCTCCTGACAGAGTCCAGACTTCAACCGGGGCTATTTAGTCGGCCAGGAACTCTTACTTTAACGTCAGCGGCCGGAGCCGCACGGCATGAAATCCAAGAAACGCAGACGCACTGAAAATCATTTCCCATTTGATGAGGAAATATGACTCTCGGGGCATGCTGAAGTAATTAGTTACCTTGCTGTGAGGGATGCTCCGACCGGGCCGCTTCATTAGAACCAGGACTTGGGCCATATTGGAAGAATGAAAATAACAGGGAAAAAAAAAAAAGAAAAACCACCAACCTGAAACCTAATTGTTAGATTCCTGAAACAATTGACTGATTAGTACTCAGGGCAGCCTCTCACAGCGTTTACCTGCGGGGCTGTTTTCCATCAGCCGTAACCACTCGCGGGTGTTTTCTGAGGAGGGAGGTGGCTGACTCTGCCACGGAGCACCTGTTAATCACACCGGGGGTCAAGGAACCCAAAGCCCCGGGGCAAATTAACCCTCCGTGCAAAATGAACACATTTGGCCCGGCGGTCACGTTCAAGCAGAGGACGATCGTGCCGTATAGACATTTTAAGAAGACCAAGATCGCGGAGCCCTTGGCCCACACCGCAGGAAGGAAAAAAAATATCAGCAGGCCACACATCATAACCACAGTCCCCGGTTCTTATTAGAGTCCCTGTTTTAACCGGATCGTTATGTAACGCGTCACAGGAGTTGTTCTCTGCCTCGTGTGTAATGGCCAAACCTTCTCTTGAGTTATCGGACTTTCGGGGAGCGTGTCGGGAGATAGCTGGGGGGGGGGGGGAAACGTGTCCAACACATTTTCCGTCCAAATGAGGTTTTAATTTAGCCCTTATCGGGCTGGACACCGATGTATACCGCCGCAGCCCAGACATTGTATGTCTTTCCTTTCCTTTCTAAGATTCTGACCTACACATGAGAGAAGCATGCTGGAGTCGTTAGCTGTGTTGCAAAAATGACGATATATAGTTAATTGACTCTTTTGTCTTTTTTCACGCACGAGTCTGAGCACGTATTCCGGGGCTATCCGGGGGCAGTTGAGTAGGAGTTCAACGGCTTCATTTTTACCTGATAAAAACCTGAGCTCTGGTGGTTGGAGTTTCCCTGTGTGCTTCACAGGAAAATGTTTCCTCTGCAGCAGGCAGATGATGAAGGTGACGATAATGCCGATTACACTGGGTGTTATTGCACATGGACACATTCTCCCTTGATTCTTGTTTCACACAAGGGGAACGTTGGGTGTAATCTTTGAACAGCTGGAAAGTCTGGCCTGTGCCAACATGTCACACAAAGAGAAGAAGGTGAATTTGTCACACACACTGCACCACCGTGGAGGCAAATTGCTCGATAGCGGCGGCAAGCGGATACAATCCCGAAGATTCTGAAACACTCGACACGCAGTTTGACCGGGGGCTGCTAGAGTAAACTCATCTCAGATGATTCGTGGGGAGAATCGATTTCCATGTCACGAAACCAGAGGGGCTGGCTGGGCGGGGGTGAAAATACTCAGGAAAAAAACTGAAATCTGTGCTTAGATACCTGGTTCCATCGACCACATTCGCTAGGTCGACATGCTGTGTGCCTCTGCAACAGTGAGGGAGAACTCACAATATGCAGTCTGTTCCATTTGAATTATAATGTAAGTACGATATACGAAGTAGTGATAGCCTCTCATAATACCCTCTCGGTGGGTTGTTGGGTAGTGCTTCTGGGGGCTCATGTCCCACACCTTCACATCCCTACACCCACACCTCAGTCCAAACAGTGTCTCTTGCAGTGTCTCTACTGGGTCCCAGTCTATATTCAGCTCTTTCAGCTCATACCGCTGGCTCTCACCCTAACCCTAACCCCAACCCCAACCCTACACTGGACAAAAGAGTTTGTAAAAACTACAAGACTAATCTCCAATAGGCGTGTGTCCCAGTGCCACTTAAGGTCACTCCAAAGGGGGAACAGGGACACAGTCGTATAGTTACCAGAATGAGGGGAAAGTTTGAGACAAGCCTCTCATTTGAAACGGCCTTCAATTCTATCTATACTAGCGCGAATCAACGTGGCAGGGGGTGTGCAAGTGGCTAAAATTGCCAAATTCAAAAATAACAGTCATGGGAGATCCACAAGCCTTGATTCCATAATTGTTGTTTTTCAGATTCTGCGGCGTCCCTCACAGAACCACGGTGCCCTCTTCCCAAACTGATAGAACACTTCATTCTATGTTGGGTCCGTGATGCCCTTAATCAAGCACTTAAACGTTGGCCTCAGCCAGAGAGGCATGGCTTTGCAAAGTGCTATGTGACGCTGGAAGGTTTGCACTTCCCACGTCTTGCACGACACATTTTCCCCATCTTCGACCGAAACATCTAGAAGACTCCCTCTATCACCTTAACAATGGTGAGACCTTACATCCAGGGTCCCCTTGTCTGCCCTATTAAACAACAGTTGTCACAGAGTCAATCACAAACCCATATTATGCCAATCAGGCCTGGATTAACCCTGGATTAACCCTGGATTAACCCAGGCCCCAGCGCAACCCTGCCTTGTTTTTTTACTTTTCACACTCAACACTTGAAGTCACAGCTTGGGAAACACTATAGAAAGGAGAGTGTTTGTCTAGTGGACTGTTTGCTTCAGCAGAGGACAAAGGGACAGGCACAGTGTTGTGAGAATTCCATTCAGGAATATCAAGGTAACGTGCCCTTTGCTACGTAATTATGTTATTTTGGAACAATGTCCTGTGAATCCAATATAACCTCCGACCACATCAAAGAGGGCGTGTCTGCAGAGAGAGCTGTTGGTTTGAGTCCCTCTGAGAGCAGTCACCGGGAAAAACCTAATGTCATTTTGGAAACTTAACAATGTCGTGTCCATTGTAAAATGTCAAACATAACCTCCGACCACACTGACCACGGCGGGCAAGATCAACGACATGTCTCGTCAAACTACTTAAGTGAGTTGACGTCAGCTAACCCAACCACAAGGGGTTAGTTGAGGGGAAGTAAGTTAACAGTTAACATCAACTAACTTAGACTCGACAAAACACACAACATATCTTCAACAGGACTCTGTTTCCCTCTCACATCTTCCACAGGCATTATTCTTCGGGAGGAGGCAATTGGCCTGCTATCCAATCACAGGCATTAATCAAGGTTTTCTCTGTCCAATCATGGAGTAACAGCAAAGGCACTGTTTAAGGCGTCAACGCAACAACATATACAGTACTTGGTTTATCAAAACTTAGATATTACGATTTGTGTCCCCTTTTGAGGCAAAACGTTTCAATATCCCAATGGGCTTAAAGAAGAAGATATGATGAAATTATAGCTCTTAGCCACAGCATGTATGTAACTATATATATTTATTCATATACTTAAAAAATGCATTTAAGTATCCTATCATGCGTTTCGGGGGAAGGGGAAGGAGATGGACGAGGAGGAGGAGGAGGAGGGAGGGGGAGGAGGGGGCCAAAATACGACGGCATTGAGGACCTCTACGTAATATTTCATCATGGAAAAGCTAAATAAATTCCACACACTACAGACAAGTGAAACCACCGCGTCAACGCAACACATGTCCCACATGGCAACCGGTGGAGAGTGGGTTTGGCAAGAGGAGGGATATGGTGGGATATGGTTAAGGGTGATGGAGGAGGAGGAGGAGGAGGAGGAGGAGGAGGAGGAGGAGAGGGTGCATCTCTTGGACCGCTGTGTGGAAGAATCCAAACCAACGACTTGCTCTGGTGTGTCAACAGGCAACCAAACACTCCGGCGAGTCCATACTGTAAACAGCTTGTGTGGAAGAGCTCTAACAGTGGTGGTAAAGTATACATATTCACAGATGCGTGCATGCACACACGCATGCACAAGCGCACACACGCATACTTCCCCGCCATTAAAAAGATGGATACTATACACAAAGAGCAGTGATGTCTGCAAACGTTGAGAGAAAGAAAGAGAGAGAAATTGAGCGAAGGAGACAGGGATGAGACACTAAAACAGAGTGAAAGTGACAGAGGGCGGGAAGAAGAAACAGCGAGAGTGATTGAGAGAGAGCGAGAGACAGATATACAGAATGAGAGAGAGAGAGAGAGAGCAATAGAGAAACGGAGAGAGAAAGAGAAAGAGAGAGCGATAGAGAAACCGAGTGAGATAAGAAAGATAGAGAGAGAGAATGTAGACCTGGCAGCATGGCACCCTACTGCAGCACCAACACAACAAAGCTAATTCCTCCAGATGTTAGTTGTGGAACTTCTACTCTCTCTCTCTCTCTCTCTCTCTCTCCCTATCCCTCTCTCTCCCTCTCTGATAAATATATACGCATGTTCCAACGCCAAAAATACAAAATAGCTCCATCGTGGAGAGGCCTGGTTTGACACGAGCTCACCAGGGGAGATCCACATGTTGACGGAGTGGGTTTACGACGGCGCTAAGCAGCCGCAGGTGGGGTAAGTGGTGTTATGGTGTTATTGTGTTACGTTGCGTTGTTGTGAACGTGCGTCCAAATGTGTCGTCCGTGGCAGACGCAACATTTCTTCACGCGTGAGCGTCGAGAGGGTCCACCCCGATGCGTGTTCAGATCAGCGGAGATCTTTTGCAGATGGTGGCGTCTTCGTTATGTGTTTTTAAATTGGTAATTACCACACTCCAAACATATATCTGGACCTCTGGGTTCGATTCAGCCTGATGACACGGGGGGGGGGGGGTTCTGTCCAGATCAGATTGGAACCCTGGGAGACGTAATCACTCCTTCCATGCGAATCGTCGTAATCGTGTTATAAGTGTGGCTGTTATGTTGGTTGTTTTTTTTAACGGAGCCAACGCAGTATATTAAACATTACATTTGTCAAGTCAGTAAGTCGACGGATTGATGCCTAACATTAGGGGAACTTGTATATTCATAATAACCGTATTCATGTAGCCTCTTAAGATGCTATTAGGAGGTTATCTAGGTGTATTGCGGTCATCTGGTGGATGATTTGACGTCGGCAATAAAGTAAATATCACTTTATTGGTTGGCTGGATTGATGGCCTTTTGATGTGATCCAGATTCCCTCTTCCTCCGACTGTCTTCACCTCTGCTCCAGAAAACATCAAAAAAATAATAATAATAAAAAATAATAATAATAATAATAAATAGTACTTTTTGGTTATTTTGAACAACAAAAAAAAGAGGAAAGAAAAAATAAGCATGACAGAAGCTCTGGTCCATCAAACAGCACACCTTTACCTGCAATATTGCAAAGATCACATGATTTGCATATTTATGATTGTATGATATTATGATTGATCATAAGTGATGCTTAAACAGTTGTGGTAAAGGTGTGACGCTTGTTGAATGGGCGTCTCTAAAACAAAACACCACATGCCAATAATGTGAATATCACCAATTAGACTCAATCAACCCCTCCAGTGTACAAAACCAATACTTTAAAACAACCATCCAACCAACTTTAACGATCACCACCATCATAATTGTATTGCTCAGCACTGTGATGTCATCACCATGAGGACTTCTGATTGGTCCGACAGAGACACTGTATGAACGCATCACAGGACCCCACATCCAACAAACCCAGACCCAACAAACTGTCAATACAAACCGTATCACAACTACCTACCTCTCTATACTTTACATATTTATTAATAAGATACCTGGTTACTGTACCTGCTATATATATTTAAATATCAACTGTTGATAGAGCTGCATATCCCTGCTCCTGTATATACATTTATATATGCCATACATTTACATTTATATATATTTATCCTGCTTTCAATAACTGTATACCCCTGATCACTACCTGTTAAATACTCACTTACCTGTATATATATATATATATATATATATATATATATATACCTATTATTATGCTCATATCCCACTTAATACCTAGTAGACTGTCTTTTAACCTGTAAATAATATCACCATGCACTTTATTGCAACATTTGCACTCTGGTTAGATGCTAAATTATTTTCTCTGTACTGTACTTGTGCTGTGCAATGACAACACATTAGAATCTAATCTAATCCCCACCATCACCGCGTGGGACCTTATTTTGGGGACATACTTGCTCCAGCGTTAACCCACCGGACGATAAGCTGCTGGTAGAAAGACAACCTGGTCAGAAATAGAGACACAAAGCAACTACATTTGCGCATTAATATAAACAAATGAAATAATAACTAGAGGGAACCTCAGTAGAGGGCATACCTCCGCCACACCAGACAGTCCCCTGGATCCGCATTTGGTCAAATTGCATACATAACCTTTTGAGTTACCTTGCTAACAGACAAACTGAAAATAACTCTATATGATAATATAGACCCGTTGCCGCTCTTCAGTCTCCACCAGAGACGCTGAATCACTTATTGCTGTGGGCATGGTGTCACACCAGCAGCGCCACAAGACCTGTCGTCTGCCGCCGCCATCCGGACCAGTGGAAATGTTTGACAGCGGCAAGGTTGCCCGTGGCTGAGATGGGCCAAGCAACAATATCCAGTGCCATGTGGGAGCTGCCCGCGGGGGCCCCTAGGGAGTGAGGAGCCAAGGATGGGGGCCCTCGGGGGGTAAACCGAGCCGCTCTACACACACACACACACACACACACTGCCGCTGTGGTTACCGTATCTCCCCCACCGCCCCGGGACGGCAGGGCTAAAGGGGGGGGGGGGGGGGGGGGAAGGGGGCGCTAGCTTTTATCACCAGGCCTCTCGGGCCGCTGCCACGTTTGAAGAGGCCGGTGTAAAGTTAGAAAGTGCGAGGAGGGTTTTCAAGAGCCCGGTGCCACTCTGCATTAAGCAACAGCCGGGGGCCCAGCAGAGCTCCCGTCCTCCCGTCCTCCACCCCCCACCCCCACCCCGCTTTACACACACACACACACCCCCTGGCTCGAGGTGGCGGAGTGTAGACAAAACAGGGGAGCCCTCAGAGCCACTGCACCCCACCGCCTCCAGCGGTGTGACGCCATCATTACCGCTACACACAAGCCAGAGGAATGCGGCCGCGTGGAAAACCAAACAACAAACTCTTCGTCTGGTTCCCAAGTTTCAGGCCCCCGGGGGCAGGGGTTAAACATCGCCAGAAAACGCTCGAAAAAAATAACACATGGGAGAAGCACCGACGTGCTACCGCAGAGCGAGAGAGAGAGAGAGAGAGTCGGAACGCTTGGGAACATTATAGGTTGTATCAGTGAGATTTTCCTTCCTTTTGGACCGCAGGGCAACAAGACAGTCGGGAGGAGAAGCCGAAGTAGCTGTTGATGGACACCAGACACTCCAACGCTATTACTTAAATAGATGCGGCTATCTCGATTTGAAACCAAGTCTGTTCCATATCCTTGTTCTGCAACCAACGTGTGTGGAAATTACCTAGCCATGAATTTTGATGATATGTACCACTTTTAACACTTCTGTTGAAATGTACTGAAACCATAGCGTTTAACGCTAGTTCATAAAATGTACACTCGCACTCACAGAAATGTGAGGCGTTACGTTACAATAACACGTCTATTACTCACCCTAAATACATTCTAAATACATGAATACATCGATTTATAAGCCATTCATTATACAAATGTTGAGAAGAAAAGGTGGTTTAAATGAGCATTAAGGTAGATCTATTTTAAAATCATGCCTCTATGTTTACATATAGATTACATTCACAAAAAAACACCCTTGTAGATCCTGCAATGCATTTCTCTTTCTGTTTGACCAAGTCTGTCAAAAGACCATCAAGTGGATTCCCCGGCGGACATTGGACCACATTTACAGGGACGACAATCTTGGCTCAGGAACCTAACCACTTTCCTGGCTGCTAAAACACTGTGCCGTTCTGAGCAAGCAGAGATCAAAAGGCGTCGCCTCCTAAAATAATTAGCCCCGACAGTAGTGGTTAACAGCCCTTCGACGGCCATGCACACGGATGACTCGAGCGAGTGAAACTCAACCATGCTTGTTGACACCCCTTTGTTATCCCTTGTAATCTGACCGAAGAAAAGCGTCCCGGGGACCAGAGAGGACGGTAAGGATACAGACGGTCGGGATCCACCAAAGTCCACACCTGTTTTAAGTGCTCTGGTGTTTGTGTGACTCCCGGCTACAGTTTCCAACGGTGAGAGCTTCGCTGGGATCGGACTGTGGTGGGAGTGGCACCGGCCTCGAATGTGTGTTTTTCCAAACTCACTTTGTCTGCCTGTTGGTTTGCAGGATATCTGGGCTTCCCATGGTGCCGGAGTAATAACCAGGGCTTCAGAGAGAGGGGGGGGGGGGGGCAAGAGAGGGAAGGGGGAGAGAGAGAGAGAGCGAGAGCGGGAGAGAGAGAGAGAGAGAGGGACGAGGAGAGAGACAGGGAGAGGGGAGAGAGAGAGAGAAAGGGATGTGGAGAGGGACAGAGGGACGGGGAGAGAGAGAGGGAGGGGAAGAGAGAGAGAGGGAGGGGAAGAGAGCGAGAGGGACGAGGAGAAAGACAGGGAGAGGGGAGAGAGAGAGGGATAGGGAGAGGGGGAGAGAGGGGGAGAAAAAGAGACATGGAGGAGGGAGAGAGGGAGGGGGAGGGAGACAGAGAGAGAGCGGGGAGAGCGAGAGTGGGAGAGAGCCAGAGAGGTAGGGGAGCGAAGGAGCAGGAGAGTCGTCTGTAATAAAGTTAGGCCTCGAGTCGTAAAAAGACGTGCAAACACCTGAGTGGTAAAACTAAAATAAAATAAAAATAAAAGTGTACAAGAAGCACGTCTCCCAGCCCCTGCAGATGTCCTTTTGACCACGTAGCTGAGGACATCTCTGGGCCCCTCCCATCACCGGGGAGCCTTTAACGCTGTGGGACATTTTTAAGGTTTACAACAGATCCGCAGGTTCAGACCCCAAAAAGACAGATCAGCCTGGCCAAGGAAAAATAAGCACCGCAATTAAAACACAGAGGGACAGATTATTTATACAAAATTATGAATTTGTTTCTATACATGCCAATCATTTGACCCGAAGGGGGGGGGGGGGATGGTTGGGGGGGGTTTAAAAATATAGATTATTTTGTTTTTCTTCAAAGCTCTTTTCCAGGAAGGCGTCGGAGGAGGCCTGTGGAAAGCTTAAACCCGGGGGGGGCCGTGTTGACACAGAGTGATCCGTTTATTGTAGGAGCCGGTGGCCCTGTTTGCTACCATGTTGCAGCGGCGCCCGCATGCCCAGTGAACGACACACCGACCATCGGATCCACCCGGGAGGTGGCGGTGGCCAGAACCCTGCCACACGGGAGCGGGGGGGGGGGGGATCATGGGTGGATGGGGGTGGTGCTAGTGGGGGTGGTGCTGGTGGGGGTGGTGCTAGTGGGGGTGGTGCTGGTGGAATGATGAATAAGCCACTCATCCTTACATTTTCTTTCCATAGGGTGGTGGTGCTGGTGGTGCTGGGGATGGGGGTGGTGGGGGTGGGGGGGGGTGCCCCTGCTGTCCCCGTATTGGGCCCGATGTGCTTATTGCCACGGTAACCTGAGGCCAGGATGAAAAGCATCCCCCACGGCGAGCAGGGTTCCTCACGCAGGGCGTGGAGACCCGAGGCCCCCACCGCCTCCCTCAGAGGGGGCCTTTACACGAGGGGGGGGGGGTTCCAGAATAACACGTGTGACTTACTACACAATCATTTAAGGTATAAATTAGATTGACAGGGTTTCAAATATGAGGAAACTCAATTACAGCCAGATTACACGTTGAGGTGACTTACAAGGATCGGCGGGCCAGAGGTTCACACTAAACAAGGGTGGAGGTTTCCTTCCTTCCTTCCTTCCTTCCTCCCTCCCTCCCAATCACAACCCCCCCACCCCCCCCCCCCCCCCCCCTCCTTGAGTCGGACAGTTATTAAATCAGGACGGGGTCTCGGCTTGAATGATCGACAGGGATGGGAGGTCGCATTGCCTCCGCAACTGTACCTCGACGTCTCGAGATGACGAGTGTCCATACGAGTTTATAATTGTGACATTCCGCATTGCACATTTCTGTCGGCCTCACAACATAAACACCCACCACAAGACTTCAGAGATCAGAGCAGTCAGAAGAGAGCTGTTCGGGTCCACGTTGGGCCCACAGAAGCTCAGCGCCGGAGCTCCACCACGGGGACAAGCGCAGGTCACAGAACCAAACGCGAGATCGGTACTGAAACGGGACGCCGGGCCTTTTTCCCCCTTCGGAGGCGGCCAACTTGTTAAGTGCAAGCGGGTGCAACAATGTAAACACAGGGCCTCGGCGTAATCAAAGTGCTTCAACCTGTGCTGACAGAGCCATCAGTTCTGGGCTAGACGGGCCCTTACCTCATAGTCCTCCGGTGCTGCGAGGGTAACCTAAGAGAGCCGTTGCTCAGCTTCAGCTGGAAGGGAAGGGAAGGAGCAGGCATCAGAGGCATTCCTTCGACCTCACTTCTGGAGGTAAACAGAGAGCAGTCAGAACCGGTGCCCCCCTGCCCTCATCAGCTTTTTAAGCCCACCTCAAGGAGCCCTGACTTTCCCCTTCATAATAAGAAAGACCACGAGGCCTTGAACCTAAACTCTGTCCAAACACTGATGCCAGATGCAGCCAGCTGTACCGCTCGGCCTAAACCCGAGCCTGTTAACACACCACACCAGGCTAACTATACGCTACCAAACCACACATGAATCAGATCACACTCAGAATGCATTCATTGCCTTCAGTATGCCTGCACAATCACAACTAAAATTGTGTAGCAACAGTGCACTCTTTCATAGGTAACAGTAGTTGAAAATATAAATGATTTAAAAACAAAAATAAACTGATTTAAATTGCCAAATATAGTACAGTATATATAGTGGAAAAGCATAGTATATAGTGTTAAATTGTAGGAAATGCATATAGCGGGAGGGAATGGGGAGTAAGCATTCTCTGTACTTAAAAAAATCAATATATAGACATATTGCAGTGACCAAATGTGCAAGAAATATATGCATACAAAGGGGCAGTGGGATGTAAGCATAAGTCACTAAGTATTGTGGTATTGATGCAATCCAGTGGATAGTTAGTCGCACAGAACAGTCAGCGTCTGCAGCAGCTGCAGCAAGACCTTTCCCAAGTCACTCCAAGTCACATTTAGCCGATAGCGACGGGCAGGGAGAGAGGGACAAACGGGGTGACGTCCGGGAGGAACCCGACACCCCGTGAATCGATGCCCTAGGTCTCGTAACGTCTTTTACACACACATACACGTGCACACGCACACACACGAAAGCACTGGCCGCTCGTCAGAGCCCTTAACCCAAAAACCATACGCCCTGCCTCAGCTAATAAAGACTCGGCAGAGAGACACAGCCCTTCATTGGAACCAGAGCTGCTGCTGCTGGTTTGACCGGCTGGAATACACCGGAACAACCGGTACAGACCAGACACAAGTCAATCAGGTGGATATGAGGGGAGGGGGAGAACCTCTACGGCCCCCGAGGAGGCAGGATAGCTCAGTATGTTGGGACTGTTGGCTTGGGAACCTGGAAGGTCGCCGGTTCAAGTCCCCGAAACACCTGGACACTGAGGAGGTGCCCTTGAGCAAGGCACCAAACCCCCTACACTGCTCCCTGGGCGCTGGATACATACAGTTGCAAGAAAAAGTATGTGAACCCTTTGGAATTACCTGTATTTCTGCATAAATTGGTCATAAAATGTGTTCTAGCTCAGTGGATAAGGACTTGGCTTGGGAGCCGCAAGGTCGCTGGTTCAAGACCCGGAAACACCAGGTTACTGCTTAAGTGCCCTTGAGCAAAGCACCCCCAAAGCAAAGCAGATGTCTGGTGTGAATCGCTCTCTTGAGGTCATGCCATAGCATCTCAATCGGGTTGAGGTCAGGACTCTGACTGGGCCACTTCAGAAGGCGTATTTTCTTCTATTGAAGCCATGCTGTTGTTGATTTACTTCTGTGCTTTGGGTTATTGTCCTGTTGCATCACCCATCTTCTGTTGAGCGTCGATTGGTGGACAGATGGCCTTAAGTTCTCCTGCAAAATGTCTTGGTAAACTTGGGAATTCATTTTTCCGTCGATGATAGCAATCTGCCCAGGCCCTGAGGCAGCAAAGCAGCCCCAAACCACGATGCCCCCTCCACCATACTTCACAGTTGGGATGAGGTTTTGATGTTGGTGTGGTGTGGTGTGCTTTTTTTTTCTCCACACTGTGTTGTGTGTTCCTTCCAAACAACTCAACTTTGGTTTCATCTGTCCACAGGATATTTTGCCAGTAGTGCTGTGGAACATCCAGGTGCTCTTTTGCAAACTTCAAACAAGCAGCAATGTTTTTTTTGGACAGCAGTGGCTTCCTCCGTGGTGTCCTCCCATGATCTCCATTCTTGTTCAGTGTTTTACGTATTGTAGATTCGTCAACAGAGATGTTAGCATGTGCCAGAGAGTTTTGTAAGTCTTTAGCGGACCCTCTAGGATTCTTCTTCACCTCATTGAGTATTCTGTGCTGTGCTCTTGCAGTCATCTTTACAGGACGGCCACTCCTAGGGAGAGTAGCAACAGTGCTGAACTTTATCCATTTCCACCGTGGACTGATGAACATCAAGGCTTTTAGAGATACTTTTGTAACCCTTTCCAGCTTTATGCATGTCAACAATTCTTAATCTTAGGTCTTCTGAGAGCTCTTTTGTGCGAGGCATGGTTCTTGAGAATAGCAAACTCAAAACTGGTGTGTTTTTTATAGGGCAGAGCAGCTTTAACCAACACCTCCAATCTCATCTCATTGATTGGACTCCAGGTTGGCTGACTCCTGACTCCAATTAGCTCTTGGAGAAGTCATTAGCATAGGGGTTCACATACTTGTTCCACCTGCACTGTGAATGTTTACATGGTGTGTTCAATAAAAACATAATTGTTTGTGTGGTATTAGTTTAAGCAGACTGTGTTTGTCTATTGTTGTGACTTAGATGAAGATCAGAACACATTTTATGACCAATTTATGCAGAAATCCAGGTAATTCCAAAGGAAAAATTGTTCTTCTTGCAACTGTATATAATAGCTGCCCACTGCTCCTAATACTAGGATGGGTTCAATGCAGAGAAACACATTTCACTGCGTGTGTGTACATGTATGTGACCAATAAAGAGAATTACATTTAGATTTAGAGAGCAGGGCAGTGGAGGGGAGGGTGTGTGTGTGTGTGTGTGGGGGGGGGGGGGGGGTACTGAGGCATATTGTAAATCACTCCCAGTGTGTCCCCGCCAGCTCCAACACGTCACCGCAGTTTACTAGGAATCACACGCCAGTCACGGGTGATTGAAGACCGGGGAAAACCAACACGGGACTCATACATTCCAACCTGTTTGAGATTAACAAATTGTCTTTATAAAAAAGAAAGAAAAACAGGCACACAGGCAGTGTGAGCTGTCGCATTCGGACAACTCATCAATTCCCCCCCGCCTGGCTCGGCCCGGGCCCGGCCCCTCCTGGCCCGGAACTGTCGAAACTCTCGATCCTTTGTCAACTATGTTCAAAAGAACATGAGATATTTCAGACCCGGGCGGCTGCCGACGTGTTTCAGTGGTGTGGACCGGAGGAAGCGGCGGTAGCACGCCGCTGGAACACGTTGAAGGCATCGGCGCGGCCGCGGTGCCTCCGTCGTCGTTTGACCGAGACATTTTTCCAGATGACTGCCTGGACTGTGGCAGGAGACGAGGAATAACGTCACGGAGGACCAGAGACCTGGCCGAGTGCCCTGCCAGCCCCCGGGACCCCTCTCATAATCACACGGGCGTTATGTACATCCCGAGCCTGAAGTGCTGGGAGGGAGGGGGGAGAGGGAAAGGGGGAGAGGGACAGAGGGACGGGGAGAGAGAGAGGGGGACAGGGGGGGAGAGAGCGAGAGAGAGAGAGCGAGAGGGAAAGGGGGAGAGGGACAGGGAGGGGAAGAGAGAGAGAGAGGGAAGTGGAGAGAGCGAGCAAGGCGGTAAGAGAGGGAGAGCCAGAGAAAGAGGGGGAGAGAGAGAGAGAAAGAGAGAGAGAGAGAGAGAGAGAGAGAGAGAGAGAGAGAGAGAGAGAGAGAGAGAGAGAGAGAGAGAGTTATGGTCTGCGGTGGCTTTCCCCCCAGGGAGAGCTGCCAAGGGCCGATGATTTAGACAAGTCACAGGTCTGGGGCCCGGGAGGATTCCTCGGACACTGTTTAAACACGCCAGCGCTTCTGAGGAGGCCAGAAATGCGAGAGCCACCGGGTGCCGAACCCCTCACCTAGCAGCAACATTTCCAACACGGTATCCACGGCAACGGAGTGATGGGTCATCTCCGGTAACCACGTGGGCCAAGAGGGGTTTCTCAAAAGCCATCAGATTTCATTCTAAGCGTCGGCGTGGCTGGGATTTGAGGCAGCCATCGCCACGGGGGGGAATATGAATGAACCGAAGGAGAGGAATCGTTTGGAAAAAGCACTTTTTTTTTTATTGAGTTTTAATACATTTTACGGTGTAATATTTATACCCACAGCTTTACAAATTGTACAGGACTCGTTTCAGAGAAAAGTCACTCGATGAACACTCGATCGTTTTTTACAAAGTCTGCATATGTTTTTACACGTGAATTATAAACAAGAAATCAAGAGATGTCTCTAGAGAAAGTGTAATATGCTGTAGTTGTACTTTGGACCAGGCGTCGACGTGAGAATTCAAACATGTGACACGACATGTTAAAGTATAATAAACCCCTTAGTGTTAAAAAGTTACCAGCCTCTGCAATTGACTGAATCAACATTGGACACACACACACACAGCGAAAGAAAAGAAAAGAAGAAAAAGAGAAATTACTATTTCCATGCGAGTTTAGAAAAAGAAGAAGAACGTTTTTTCAGGAGACGCGCGAAGGCATCCGTGCCACCGTCCACCTCCCCGTCCGGCGCTCGGGAACCATCGCTCAGAACCCTGCAGACACAGCCGTGGGTCACAGCCACGCTCCATTTGGATCTGCCTTCCGCGAGGCCCGTCGCCACGACGGGCCCCGCTGCTAAACCCATTAGTGGGCCTTCTTTGATGGGTTTTAGTTCTCTTCTCTCCCCCCCCCCCCATCCCCCCTTATTTCAAATGGAAACACCCCTGTGACTCACTATCCCGCTTTATATTGGGACACTTTTTTCCCCCCCTTTTGTCCCGAGCAGTCCAGTCTCTGGCGGAGAAGAAAAGATGCCGATATGAAAAAGGCCATCGGGGAGAGTGAGAGTGAGAGAGTGAGAGTGAGAGTGAGAGACCAATATATTGTTTAGCGAGGTGATGGGCGAGAGCCAGCAGGCAGAACCAGCATGGTCCCCCACACAATTGTTGTTGAAAAAAGTGTTGCCATTTATGGGCCGGCTCTTATTCTTCAACTTGACCCGAAAGCTCAACAGTGCTTCAGTCCCTTAGGGTCAAGAGCGGACCCTCCCCCAGATGGTGTGTTATGAGGCCATAGAAATGTGCGATTCAATTGTAAACAGAGGTCCTTCCAGAAAAGCGCCAAGGACTCGTGAGGAAAAGCATCGGGAGGCTTTGCGTTGTCATGCACGCCATCAGGAGAAAAGCACACTAAAGCATCCTAACCCGGGGGGAAGAGAGGGGGGGGGGGGGGGGGGACGGGACAATACCGGCATGCGGGGGACATGGACATGGACGGAAGGCTTTTGGACAGAAACTTTCAATCGCATTAAAAGCCAACTTAAATGAACAATGCAGTGAGATTGGCTCGAATCTTAAATGGAATACCATTTTCATAGGATCATAGCTTTTTAAAAACACACAAACACACACAAAAACACAGAAATCTGGTCCTTGGACGGCCAAACAAAAACCAAAAGAAAGAAAAGCTTCCTGATTAATAGGGGCACATGCACCAAGAAGTGGATTTGTAGCCTTGGTATCGGACAGCGGGAAAGGGGAAGGAAAAAACACACCCAGAACACTGTATGGGTACGGCTGGTGGGCATCTAAGCGAGGCAGGACCCTTCTCCTGGGAGTCTGAGGGAAAGTGCTGCAGTCTGAGTCTTTAAATGACCACACACTGTCTCTAGTGTGCGTGTCTGTAGCGTGTCTGTACTGTAGCGTGTCTGTACTGTAGCGTGTCTGTCTGTAGCGTGTCTGTACTGTCTGTACTGTAGCGTGTCTGTCTGTAGCGTGTCTGTCTGTAGCGCGTCTGTCTGTAGCGCGTCTGTCTGTAGCGCGTCTGTCTGTAGCGTGTCTGTCTGTAGCGTGTCTGTCTGAAGCTTGTCTGTCTTTAGCATGTCTGTACTGAGGCGTGTCTGTACTGTAGCGTGTCTGTACTGTAGCGTGTCTGTACTGTAGCGTGTCTGTCTGTAGCGTGTCTGTACTGTAGCGTGTCTGTACTGTAGCGTGTCTGTCTGTAGCGCGTCTGTCTGAAGCTTGTCTGTCTTTAGCATGTCTGTACTGAGGCGTGTCTGTACTGTAGCGTGTCTGTACTGTAGCGTGTCTGTACTGTAGCGTGTCTGTCTGTAAGCGTGTGGTCTACACCAGGGAACAGTAGCCTCCACAGCTGCCTCCCCCGGCGTCCTCGTCGGTCAGGTGGACCCGCCCATGGCTCTCGCTCTGCCACAGCCCGGGGGTCTGGATGATCTTCTCCACCAGCTCCTCAAAGGCACACTGCACGCCGTCCCTGGTCTTGGCACTGGCCTCTGGGGGGGGGGGGGAGGAGGAAGAGGAGGGGAAGCAGGGGTCAATGACTACTGTGTTACAAAAAAGAAAAGAAAAAAGAGAATCCAAAAACATTGTGTGTTGTTGGGAGATAAAAGGAGGAAAGAAGAGAGGAATAAAGGAAAGAGAGAGGGGAGGAAGGAGGATAGAGAGGGGGGGGAAGAGGAGGATAGAGAGAGGGGAGGAAAAGAAGGATAGAGAGGGGGGGGGGGGGAGAAGGATGGAGAGGTGGAAGGAAAAGGAGGATAGAGGGGGGAGAAGAGGAAGATAGAGAGGATAGAGGAAGAGGAGGAGGAAGAGTAGGATAGAGAGGGGGGGGGGAGGAAGAGGAGAGAGAAGGGGAGGATGGAGATGGGGGGAGGAAGAGGAGGATGGAGAGGGGGGGAGGAAGAGGAGGATAGAGAGGATGGAGGAAGAGAAATATAAACCAGGAAGAGAAACAAGAGAGAAAAAAAAAAATACAACACGGAAAGAAAGAGAACCGGAGCGAGAGAGAGCGAGAGCGACATAGAGACAGAGAGAGAAAGACAGAGAGAGAGAGAGAGAGAGACACAACAAGAGCTAGCGTCTGTGCTACGGTGTGGTCACGCTCCCCCAGCCAGCAGTGGAAAACAGACTGTCAAACCCCTGACACACCGATCACAGGCCTCAGGAGGAGGAGGAGGAGGAGGAGGAGGAGGAGGAGGAGGAGGAGGAGGAGGAGGAGGAGGAGGAGGAGCAGCCGGCGGGCGGAGGGCGGAGGGACGTTGGCAACGCACGTTCGATCCCGGAGAAGTCCAGGAACAATATGACTCAACACCACAAACCTGAGCCTGACCACATCCATCACGCCGAAGAACAGCCTCAGCACCGTCGTCATCCTCATCATCATAAATGTGATGTCACTTTAAAAATCCTCCCCCCCCCCCCCCCCCCCTCCCCCTCCTCCCCGACAGATGAGGAAGATGGACTTCGGGGCAGATGAAAATAAAGAACATTCTGTGACGGTAACACAATCCTTACAGGGCTTACAAGTAAAGAAAATTAGTTTTTTTTTCTTGGCCAAATGCTCCACATAGAAAACACAGATCAGACTTCACTTCAAAACGGGATTTTATAAATGTGTTTGTGTCCCGCATCAAAGTACGATCGTTATTTCAGAGAAAAGCCCACCCCCCTCCCCACCCCAACAGCACTCACCCCCTCACCAACAGCACTCACCCTCTCACCAGCACCCACCCTCTTACCAGCACTCACCCTCTCACCAACAGCACTCACCCTCTCACCAGCACCTACCCTCTGACAGCACCCTCCCTCTGACAGCACCCACCCTCTCACCGGTACCCACCCTCTCACCAGCACTCTCCCTCTCACCCTCCCTCTGACAGCACCCACCCTCTCACCAGCACCCTCCCTCTGACAGCACCCACCCTCTCACCCTCTCACCAGCACCCTCCCTCTGACAGCACCCACCCTCTCACCCTCTCACCCTCTCACCCTCTCACCAGCACCCACCCTCTCACCGGCACCCGACCCTCTCACCGGCACTCACCCTCTCACCCACACTCACCCTCTCACCAGCACCCACCCTCTCACCAGCACCCACCCTCTCACCAGCACTCACCCTCTCACCCTCTCACCAGCACCCTCCCTCTGACAGCACCCACCCTCTCACCAGCACCCCCCCCCCCCCCCCGCACACACACACACTCCCATACAAGAGCCTGCCGTGCGTGGGGGTCTCCTCTGAGCGAGGGAAATCAGACTTCTTACCTATAAAAAGCATGGAATGTTTTCTTGCAAACTTCAGCCCCTCGTTCCGGTCCAGCTCGTGGTTTTCCTAAATCCAAAAAAAAGGGGACGACGGTTAGGAGTCTAGGAGGCGAGGGGAGGATAAAACA
The DNA here is from genome assembly GCA_027704905.1 of Muraenolepis orangiensis. Lineage (NCBI taxonomy): Eukaryota > Metazoa > Chordata > Actinopteri > Gadiformes > Muraenolepididae > Muraenolepis > Muraenolepis orangiensis. The sequence continues at coordinate 14,237,933 of CM051020.1, forward strand.
CTCCAGGCAGCAAACGCACTTGTTACCTTTAGTTATCGTACACTTTTAACAAGAAGGCACCAGGAAATAGGATCACAGGTGAAGGCACTTAAAATATTTGGTTTAATGACGTTTAATCATTGTTTAATTAACAATGATTTGATCGATAATTACAGAAAAATAAATCACACCCGCTAAAAACGAATAAAAACTAGAGGGCCTTCAGTAGAGTGCACACCTCCGCCACACCAATCCAGATTGGTGCCAACATATAATCCACTGTTCCTTGGCCCATAAGTAATCTTACCACCAAGATGTGTCCAATCCCGTGCATAACTAACTATCTTGCCAACAGTCAAACAAACGGACAGTCAAACAAACAAACAGGGGGTGACAAAACAACCACCTCCGCCTCTTCAATGGCGGACCGGGACGTGTCATCCTGGTTGAACTTCATGTTCAGCCACCCAGACAACTTTACTTATGCACTGAACTTAAGACTCTTCCCCCGAGGGGTTGCCATTGTTACTGCCCCCACCACACGCACTTGTGTCAGTGTTTGTACCTTCACAATCAATCTGTCAAACCTTGACAGAGTGTGTGTGTGTGTTCATGTGTGTGTGTGTTCATGTGTGTGTGTGTGTGTGTGTGTGTGTGCATGACCGAGTCATTGCTGTATCGGTAGGCAGTGCACAACACGGTCCAAATAGGCCACGGCCAAACAAACACAGACACTCAGACACCAGGAAAAACCTCCCTCGACCACCACCTTATCTCCAGGTTTGACAGAACAAGGAGCACACACACACACACACACACACACACACACACACACACACACACACACACACACACACACACACACACACACACACACACACACACACACACACACACACACACACACACACACACACACACACACACACACACACACACACACACACACACACACACACGGCAGAGCAGAGCGAACACCACCCACCTTATCTATCTTGTTGCCCACCAGCATCTTGACGAGGTCGTTCCTCGTGCAGTACGTCTCCAGCTCGCTCAGCCAGTTGTCCAGCTTGGTGAACGTGTCCCGCCGAGTAACGTCATACACTGGGGGGACACACACACACGCGCACACACACACACACATTATCTCCCGGTAAAACAGGGCAAGGCCGGTAGCGATGGGAGGCGTGCTGTTGTTGTCAGTGAGGGTCGTAAACAAAAAAAACAAAAGTACTTATTGACGTTTTTGATGCAGTCACCGGTTTTCAGTTTTTTGGAATTTTCAAGGCTGTCAAAATTGTAAAAGTAATGATACCATTAGTAGTGTTCAAAAAAATAACGCTTTAAAAATATAATTTATTAATAAAACAAATAGTTCCAACTCTCAAGTTAAGTCACATAACAGACATTAATATTACGATTTTTATGGGGAACGTTTGAAGGGAAACGTCGACCGCGTGCCCATACTCCTACTCCCGTAGATTTCCTCCAACAGAAGGAGAGAGCTCGCTATAAACGTCTCTCACACACACACACACAGTATCAAATGACCAAAATACCCCAGACGTCTGAAATCTTTACGTTATTATTTTAAAACTCCACCGTACGAACTAGCGGGATGCTCCCTGGGTGCTAGGGTCCCTAGCAGCCGTATCTGGAGGGCCCAGTACCACTGTGTTATTACCAGGAGGTCAGGGGAGGAGGTCTGCTGTAGCTGTTTCCGCTTCCACTCTTCTGCCCACGTGCACATACATATGCATGTCCATTTAACACGGGGACTCCAGGAGAAACCGGGTATAATATATATATATATAAATATGAGAGAGAGAGAGAGAGAGAGAGAGAGAGAGAGAGAGAGAGAGAGAGAGAGAGAGGAGAGAGAGAGAGAGAGAGAGAGAGAGAGAGAGGAGAGAGAGAGAGAGAGAGAGAGAGAGAGAGAGAGAGAGGAGAGAGAGAGAGAGAGAGAGAGAGACCGACCACAGGATGAAAAGCCATCATCCTCTTTATAATTGGGAGTGTGGGGGGCGGAATTGTTCAATTGAGATTGCAGTGACCGCACACATGTGCACGCACACATGTGCACGCACACACACACACACACACAGGATGGCGTACCCAGGATGACCCCCTGGGCTCCCCGGTAGTAGCTCGGCGTCAGGGTCCGGAAACGCTCCTGACCCGCCGTGTCCTGTGGAACACAAGGAGCTCAACTCAGTCCTGCAGGACACAACACACACACACACACTCAACACACACACACATACATACATTCAACACACATACACACACACACAGTGCGTGGGGAGGAGAAGGAAAAAAAAATAAACAAAAAATCAGCATGAAAAGAAAAGAGAACAGAATGACACAAGTGTGTGTGTGTGTGTGTGTGTGTGTGTGTGTGTGTGTGTGTGTGTGTGTGTGTGTGTGTGTGTGTGTGTGTGTGTGTGTGTGTGTGTGTGTGTGTGTGTGTGTGTGTGTGTGTGTGTGTGTGTGTGTGTGTGTGTGTGTGTGTGTGTGTGGTGTGTGTGTGTGTGTGTGTGTGTGTGTGTGTGTGTGTGTGTGTGTGTGTGTGTGTGTGTGAGAGCGGAACGACGCTACTTGAGCGCCATCTACTGGGGGTTTGAGTGAACAGCAGGAAGAACAACGAGAGGACCCCGGGAGGACATTGAGTGACAAACACACACACACACACACACACACACACACACACTCAAAACTCACCCATATCGCCAACTTGGCCTTGTTACCGTCTACACTGATGGTCTTCACCTTGAAGTCGACACCTTGGACAGGACACAAGAACCCAATGGAGAGAGAGTGAGACAACGGGGGACAGGACAGGACAGGTCAGTCAGATGCGTCACCACGGTTACCTTATCATACCCCCATCCCCCCCACTGCCGACAAGTGACACTCCCGCGAGGCTCGCGAGAGACGCCAACAATATCCTCGTCACGACGACGGAACCGTAACCAGCTGTGATGGATCGTCCACACACACACACACGCGCACGCGCACACGCACACGCACACGCACACGCACACGCACACGCACACACGCACACGCACACGCACACGCACACGCACGACTGCCCAGAGCCCGGGGCTCCGGCCCCTGTCTTGTATTGAGATCATGGTTTATTATTTTGACTCTAGCGTGCGCCAGACACGACCGGACGGGCGGTGTGGTTGCGATATGCTAATCGGCCTCTCTGAACGAATATCTCAAAGATATAAATAACGAAAGATATGGTGACAGAAGACGAGGGGAGGGAGGGGAGGGGCGGGGATAGGAGGGGGGGGGGGGGGAGAGTTTGTTCACCCCCCGAGACGCATGGATGTTTTACCCAAGAACACCAGCGGCGGAGACGTTCTCTTGATGTGTAAAGCGTTATTGAGTTTGGACAACACACCGACGGGCCCCAAGCTGCAACCACCGCTGACAGATTTAGCAGAGAGACGTACGCCCGGTCGACAAGACTGTTTCTGACATCTGGTAAGAAAATAAATATTACTACACGGAGGAGGAGACAGACCCGCCTTCACTTGAGGACCAAAACATTATATTGAAAAAGAAAGAGGGAGGGAGGGAGGGTGGGTTCACACACACACACACACACACGTCTAAAGTCTTATTTACAGCATACACAACCGTTCACTGGACCCAGACACTCTCTCTCTCGCTCTCTCTCTCTCGGCCAGGCCAGCTGTGTTTATTACACGACAACAAGGCAGAGTGCGTCCAGCCCAAACACGCAGAAACAGCAGCAGCAGCAGCAGCATCTGTTCGAAATGTCACACACACACACACACACACACACACACAGTGATCCGGGGCACAACTCCCATCCGAACGTGGACGGGTTTCAGACCAAAAACTGGGAACAGGCTCAGTACGGAGTACACAAGCAGCCCTCCCACAACATCCATCCACCCTGCATGGAACATGTGGGCCCCGGTTCAACGAGAAGCCACACGGAACAATGTGTGTGTGTGTGTGTGTGTGTGTGTGTGTGTGTGTGTGTGTGTGTGTGTGTGTGTGTGTGTGTGTGTGTGTGTGTGTGTGTGTGTGTGTGTGTGTGTGTGTGTGTGTGTGTGTGTGTGTGTGTGTGTGTGTGTGTGTGTGTGTGTGTGTGTGTGTGTGTGTGTGTGTGTGTGTGTGTGTGTGTGTGTGTGTGTGTGTGGTGTTGCCTGTACACGGGTTCACGCTACCTCCTTCCCTGGTCCCCTGGTTTGGTTTTGAGGTGAAATTACAGCGATCATCATGTGAGGGAGCGTTGCTAATTCACTAAAATGCCTTTGGAGGGCTAAATGAGAACTGGTGCTACAAAGGGAGACGTATATCCTTACTATCCAAGAGGGAAGTGGGTGTAAAATGAGCGGATTACATTTTTTTTTATAACTACACTAACTCAGTAATCAGTAATCAGCTCGAAGGCCATTGGTTTTGTATTCGGAAATTATAAAGAAAAAAAGCGCACCCTCATCGGATCTCTGGCTGTGATTGTGATCTGGCTCTGATGTTCACTAGTGATATGCTTTTTGCTACAGCCAATTTCTGAAGGGGATTCCACTCAAGACAAAACGAGGGCTAAGACGTGTCTGAAGACACTGGTTGGGTAGAGAGTTGGGTAGAGTCCACCCTGGTGGTGGACACACTGTAGGACCACAGTAGTCATTGTCACTTACTGGCCAACCGGGAGAAGACTGATTTACATGGCAACCTGAGCATTGCTGCAGCTCCCAGCAAGTCATGAGAACAAAAGCTTGAGGAATACAAGAATAGAAATTCGAGGGAAGGACCACCCCTGGCTTCCAGTATCCCGTCGATAAAACCATAAATAGACCATAAATCATATTTAATTGACATTGAGCCTGCATAGCTTGCACGTTGCCACTGCAGCTCACACAGAGTTTACAAAAACAAAATGCACTGGTAGGGAGGTCACCGTTTCAACAGATCAGATTAATGGTTAGTTTATCATCTCTTGTCACATTTGGAGCCACCAAAAGGGCAGCTGGTTTGTAGACATCGTGGTGATGTCACGGTGACATCGATGCACAACCGCAGGTCAAGGAGGCGATCTCCCTTGACCCAGATGACCCGTATCAGACAATCCCTTTTCTGTATTGTAGACCCCAACTTTAAAATCACTCACACACACAGGATCTGAAGTGAGTCTACAATACAGCAAAGGGAGTGTAGTACACAAGAGGAACTTGGTAGGAAAGGAGAGGGAGAGAGAGCGTGGGGCTAGTGACAAGGACCCAGCGGGGAGGCTGTTTTGTGATTGGCCGACGAGATGAAAGGGTGTTGTTGACTTGGTACAGTGGCGGACAGCTGGCATGACGCCACAGGAGAACTCTGTGAACCCTATTTGGTTGCTATTCTCATCTTTGAGCGAATTAAACACCCCAATGTGTGGCCTTGGCGGCTTAAACTCATGGCATAAAGTTAAGATCGTCTCAGCATGCTGCCCTTGGGTGGCTCAGTTGGTGCAGCGGAGTGCTGTAGCAGAAATAGTTTGTAATCCTTAGGTCGCTGGTTCAAAACCCAGCTCCAAGGAGTACTAGTTGAATGCAGTTATTTGTAAGTTGTTATTTGGCCAAACGCGCCTGCAAAACGACTGTAACGTACAAGTCACTGAAATATAAACAGAGGTCCCAGCGGTTTGAGCTTGAGTCCGCCGTCTATCGCCATGGCGATACATCTTCTAGGGTTAGAACATTGGTACGGTGACGAGGTCATTTCAACATGGCAGAGCTGCTCTTTTTAAATGTCTTTCTGTAAAAACAGAAGGTCAGCCGTCTGACCCACCGGCACTGTGTGAGTTCACATGTTCACAGACGATACTTTGACAAACGCCATATACATTTTTGTATGGCAATACATTTCTAATTTGCACTACTGAAGGGCTAACACAATATGTGTGCGTTTATTCTGTATTTAAAGTTTTTACATGGACAATTTGACAATTTTGTTTAGCTTTTATTTATTTTTATAATTTATATTGAGGAATGCTAGAGAATTTTTTCGATGACGATTCATCTGTGTATTTCTTTGTTTCTCAATGACTAAAAGCACAAAGACACACTTTACCGCATATACTCACCAATTGTTGCCGTCTGATCCGGATCAAATGTGTCATCTGTGAACCTTAACAGGAGACTGTGAAGAGAGAGAACAGAAAAAAAGAAGGATTCATATGAGAGAGAGATGGTGTACGGTTGCTAAACGGCTCTTATCTTTCTCGGGGATTGTGGTATTTTTTTTTGTGTCTGTGTGTCTCTGATCTCAGGTTTCCGCTGGACTCAACCCGGGCCCACCTGGACATAGCGGAGATAACTTGTCTTGTATGTCACCGACTCCCTCATTCAGATTAACTCTTTCTGGTTCCCATTTCTCACACACACACACACACACACACACACACACACACACACACACACACACACACACACACACACACACACACACACACACACACACACACACACACACACACACACACACACACACACACACACACACACACACACACACACACACACACACACACACACACACACACACACACACACACACACTCTAAGGGTGACTAATGGAGTGCAAAGGCCCTAATCAAGAGTCAAGAATCAGCAGAGCGCCGATGACGTGGACAGGCCCTCTCATTTCCCCCCCCGGACATGAGCGAGCGGCGGTAAGGTTCACAGTCGTGATCAGAGTCCGGTGTTCTGTGAGAGGGGGGGGGGGCATGTCACCACACTCTGGAGGTCCATTAGAACCTGTGTGCATATGCCGCCAGGTACACCTCATCAAGCACAAGATGCAAAAAAGAAAAAAGGCCTCGGCAGATAGAAAAGTATATTAGAATAAATAAATAAAGACATGAAACGACATGAAGGCTAGCACAGCTGCACCGACGAGCACACCGCCATGAAAGGGTGACACCGGCATCTGAATCATCATTAAAGCAATGAGCTAACACACATATAAAACTGCAGTAACTTCAGCTCTAAAGCTACATGGAAATAATGGTGCATTAAATAATTAATGTGGCAGCAAAGGGGTATATTTTTGTTAAATGTTTCTACTTTTTGCTACATTAAAAAACTCTCAATGTTCCTAACAATGAAGATCGAATGATGAATCCAATGTTGTCGTCACATTATGGATACTATTTTAGCCTATTCATAATCATATTTTAGGATTACTGTCGTTTTAAATCAGGTGTTTATTCTCTCAAGGCAGTTTAAAATATTACAAACTGCTGCCTGTGCGTGCAGTGAGCTGGCCAGTCAGGGCTCTGCTCATTACCGTAGTTTGAAATGTGATGGTTCAAGGCTTAGGGCTGGCCAGAGGAAGGCTCTCTCTCTCTCTCTCATGCAGTCTAGACCACAGCCATGGGATGCTAGGGTGACCCGCACACACACAGGGTTAGGTTCTGTATTGGCAGTGGCACATCGCGCGCACACACACACACACCAAAGAGGACCGACTTGGATGCAATCTAGAGTCTCACATCATCGGATCACATTAGACGGGTTAGTGGTCGGCCTTTCCCCCAAAGTTGGCACACACACACACACACACACAGGGGAAAGCGCACCACCCAACATGCGAGGAGACCTAGAAACACAGGTATCACACACACACACACACACACACACACACACACACACACACACACACACACACACACACACACACACACACACACACACACACACACACACACACACACACACACACACACACACACACACACACACACACACACACACACACACACACACACACACACACACCCCGTGGTGGCTGATATAACCAGGCAGACTTAATACAATAGGATTGTATTAGCGGAAGCTAAGAACACGATACAGGATCATCCAGATTGATTTGAAGATTTAAGATTCTACATTCTTTAGTTCTGCCATGTGCAAAAAGTACAATGGAATGCTAACTCCCCATTCACTCCCGCAACATGAATTTCAACAATATTATACTATACAATACTATAAAAAAAACCAGTGTATGCAATATCATATACACCATACTATATACTATAAACAACAACTATCCTACAACAACACTATTCAAAATAACAGAACAATCAAGTGTCTAATGGATGATATATATATATATACATACTGTACATATGGTTTGGATGGTGCAAAAAAGCTATTTGACTTCATTTGACTGCAAGGGGAAGTAGAAGGTCGGGGATGGAGGCAGCACATCCATCTGCCACGACAGTACTATGTAGTTAATGTGACTATACAAAGATCAGATGGTGTATTCTGAGGGACGGTGGATGTGTCGGGTGTGTGTGTGTGTGTGTGTGCGTGTGTGTGAGAGTCGGCAATGATGTAAGACTAGCACCAGAGCTACAGTATGTAACGACCCAATTGGCGACCCAATTCATACAACGGTTAAATATTTGATCCGGAGGTAACATAATCAATAATAATAATACAATACAGACACGTTTAACTCGATTTGATCCTAGTTGTTGTTGGAGTTTTAACTGCTAAGATATTACCTTGACTTCCCGACGCCGCTCTCTCCAATGATCAATATCTTCAGCGTTGTTAGGACGCCCTCCTCCATAATGGCTCTTATTATTGTGGATATATATCGATATATAATATATATATAGATATAGATAACAACGTTATCTGTGAAGACAGAGCCCGAAACCACAGATATTTTGACAGCTTTTTTTCCCCCACCGAGTCCACCTACACGTACACATCCGGTACACAGTGACGCCACTTCCGGGGGAATTGCTGCAGCAAAAATAATAAATAAATATATATAAATATATAAAATATATAAATAGTGCGGTGGGAATTCTCTAATACAAGTCCAGTGGTCTAATTAAAAATTAAAAAAAAGTTTAAGAATAAAGTCATCGAAAACGAAAATAAAGTCTTACTATCGTATGTATTTAAATCAATACGTCAACAATCAATATGTTGAGCGCTCAAGGCTCACTTCAAGAGCGTCCCCCTCCCCTCTTATGTAAAGACGTCAAAGTCCAGACAATCTTAATCCAACAGAAATTTTACGATAAAATAATCATTCAGCATCCAAGTACAACATGTGTTACGTGAAACTACAAAACTAGTGGTGTGTCGTTTGCGAACGAACGAGTCTTAACGAACGAGTCTTTTCAGTGAACGAGACACTCGTTCGCACACCTTTTGACATGTGGTCTCGCCCATGTGTCAATTTAGCATAGTATGTAAACAACCATGCTGGGAGGCAAGGTCTTCCACACTCCCTCCTTTTTAACGCACCCCACCCTTGCCCACGTTGCTGTCTCGTGTGCTTTAGCCTGTTGCTGAATCTCCTGCAAGGAGAGCTCGCTACATGGTGATGCATCTGTTTGTAATGACTGTTTGTAACGGCTAACGCGTTACCTCTGGACACGCTGTCCGTGTTACCTGTGTCTGCGTCGCATTTGATAACCGCTATCTGGTGAGGCAGCAAGATGGCATCTAATAGTTCTGATATAAGATTGTGGTGCATTATGTGCTTGCATGACGATGTTAGGAACCCTCGCAGTTTCCAGAGTCGTGCACCACTCCAAGCACATACCTGCTGTCTGTGTAGATGTTAACACTCCTGCCTTCTGCATGCTTGCACGCCTGTGTGAGCGCAACCAACTCCGCTGCCTGTGCAGCGTAGTTGGCCGGCAAACTACCACTATCGACCGTTGTGTGTGCTGTCACTACAGCAAACCCATCCATCCGTCCATCCATCCATCCGTTTTGGGATCGGGTGTTCCTTAAGGTCAATCCTAGGGGAACAAACAGCAGACACAATGGCACAGCAATCATACGGTTCTCCATCTCCTGCAATCGGAAGCAAGGTAGCTGGGTTAAGGAGATTGCATTGTTTAACAGTGATGTTTGGGGTATCCAGCAGGGTGTTGTTGTACCGCAGCCACCTGGCTGCTGATAGTCTGGATGTCTTCTGTTCCAATAACAAAGCTGCAACTGCATGTGGGACTAGCAAGGTCAGTGGTGAGTAGCCTACAAAATCTCTCGAAGCCACAACAACGTTCTCTGCTGCGGCTACCGCCTTCTGGCACCTTGGTAGCTCTGCTGCCACTGGATCCAACCTGCTGGGAAAATAGGCTGTCGGCCTAAGTCGTCCCCCATGCTCCTGTGTCAACACTGACGTCATAAAGTTCCCTTTAATGTCTGCCATCTGAATGAATGGTTTGTTCAGGTCTGGTAGCCCTAAAGTTGGGGCTGATGAAAGTGTTAATTTCATCTCTGTGAACGCAGTCTCTGCTTCTGGTGTCCACGTGATCCTGCTGTGGGAGGTCAGGTCAAGTAAGCATTTCTTTCACTGTGATGGGCTTAGGTATCTGCTGAATAGCAGTCACACGTGTTGATGTGAGTGTTTTCTCCCCCGGGGTCAGCGAGTGACCCAGGAAGGTTACCTTTTCTTTGCACCACTGGAGTTTCTTTCTGCTGACCTTGTGTCCTTTGTCATGCAGTTGGCGTAAGAGGGCTACCGTTTCTGCTTTGCATGCCTGCTCAGAGGGTGAACATAACAGCAGGTCACCAACATACTGTAGAAATCTTCCAAGTCTGCCTGAAGGGCAGCATTGTAAATGGTTGTGGACTCACAGTACCCTTGGGGAAGTCTGGTCCAGGTGAAGGTCTTTCCTTCAAAGGTAAAAGCAAACCAGAACTGGCTGTCTGGGTGTACTGGTACAGAAAATAATGCATTAGACAGATCGATCACAGAAAAACAGTTTGTATTGTCTGGTATTTGAGAAAGTATGGTGTAAGGATTAGGTACTACTGGCGCCCGTGGATGCACTGTTGCATTTACTGCCCTCAAATCCTGCACAAATGTCATGTTTCCCCCACACAAATGCACAATGTGTCTGTTTGAAAACCCTTTTCCCGTGTACTTCTGTCATGTACATATCTCTCTCCCGGTGGCCGTCCATCCCTCAGCCTCTCTGCACTCAGCCACCCAGGGGCCCAAATCCCTCCACTGGTCCCCTCGTCCTTTGGAGAGGTGGGGGAATGATCCTGGGACGTCAAAGGGAAAAAGATCATTGCAACACATCGGCTACTCCAACCTGTTGTTAGGGTGAGAATTAATTGTTTTTATGGGATCAATGGATGGTCTGGGTCGGATAAAGTCCACTTCTGCTACACAATGTGGTCCTGACCAATATATGTCTTTGATCTTTAACCTCTCTGCCTGACCAAACCACTTTTCCTCATATTGCTCATCTTGCCCTTCCGATATGTGTGTGGTGCAGTGTAGTTTTTGTGGATGCAGGTGTTGGGCCCCTTGGATCGCTCTGTCCCTTGCCATGTCTACTAACTGCTGATGAACTGCCCCTACCGCTGTAGGGATCAAACCATAGAAGTAAACATACTTAGGGATGTCAGGGTTACATTTAACCATTGCATGCGTTATGGGTTCAGGTTTTGACACCACCACTCCATCCGGAGTGGATTCTATTCGCAACCCCAAACGACACATAAGGTCTCTTCCCAACAGATTTAATGGCACACATGTTGAATAAAGAAATTAATGTTTGAGCAAGGTGCCATTTGCGTCAACACAGCTCAGTGGGGCTGTGAATGGCTAATTTACCACCACACCTGATGCGGTTACAGCCCGCACCGTTCGCTTGGTTATTTTGACATTAGGAAGTTGCTTCTCCCGTATGACTGAGTGTGTGGCGCCTGAATCCACAAGAAACTCTGTCTCTACCCCTTCTATTGTCAATGTTATCACAGGAAGAGAACCCCATGGTGTTAGATCCAAATATGCAAATGTCACTGGGGGGTAATATTTGTGTTCCAAATGTGCGATTGCTTGTGAAATGTGTGAGTGTGTGTCTGGTGCGGTACTTTCCTTGTGCTGTCTCCTACTCTCGCCCGGGCATGGATACACCATCATCACCGGATCCACCACCTCTCCTCCTCCGCCCCCATTGAGATTGTCCTTTCTGTGGTCAGGCTCAGGGCACTCTCTAGCCCAGTGTCCGAGTTTACCACAGTTGAAACACGGTCTCCTGTCCTCCCTTCCGGGCGTTGGGGTTGAATGATCGTGGGCGGGTGCCTCCCCGCTCCTTCTGTCTCTGCTTCTCCTGCGACCTTGGGCAGCCCTCCGGTACATGGATAGGGCGGCGTTGTGCAGGTGGAGGTCTCGCATCTCCTCTGCTCTCTTCTTCTCCTCTCTCTCTCTCTCTCTCTCTCTCTCTCTCTCTCTCTCTCTCTCTCTCTCTCTCTCTCTCTCTCTCTCTCTCTCTCCTCTCGCTCTGTTTTCGTAATGAGCTGCATTTCGAAAGTTCAGCAAGACCTGCGTCCTCATATCCGATTAACAAATCTTTTATCTTATCGGTGGTCCATTTGTGCAAGCCTTGCAGGAAGTACAACTTCATGTGGGTCTCCCAGAGGCCCGGTTCATTGTTTTCAGGCCTCACCATGCCGCTGTTCTCGTTAAAGGCTTGGGTCAACCGGGTTAGGAATGTGTAACAGCCCTCTCCTTCTTCCTGTTTGACAGTACCTAGCTTACTAAGGTTCGTATTTACCGGATAGGCCCTCTCGAGTGCGACCCCAAGGGCATCCATCTGCTGACAGTATGGCTGGTTGCTGACGGCCCCGTAGATGGGGTGGGTCAGTCGGAGCTGTGCGTGCTCATGTGGTAGGGCCTGCTCGATTCTCCCAATGTCTGCAACTAGATGGAGCGTAAGCAGACGTCGGAGCTCATCTATGGTAGGCCTCATCTCCCGTACCAGGGGTAGGAGTCGTTGAATGCTCGTCCACCTCCTTCCCATGGCTTGCTGAGCGGCTCCACCATAGCTTTAATTTATTTTTGGGACCAGGCCGGTCCTCGTCGTGGCCCCGACCCTTAGCTGTAGTTGTAGATGTGTGGGTGTCGGACGTCATCGAGGTTGGGGTAGAGCAGAGCTGTGGGGCTGTCGTTGTGCTTTGCTTCTCGTGGTGCTGAAACGGGTGCCGGAGAGGGTGCTAGAACCGGTGCCGGAACGGGTGCCAGAACTGGTTCTGGAGCGGGTGCTAGAACTGGTTCTGGAACGGGTGCTGGAACTTGCTGAGGGTAGAGGGGTGGTGCGGTGTCCAATTCTGCGTCTATTTTAGCAAAACTAGACACAGACAGGTCAGGTCCCTCCCTCTGCGCTAACTGCACTACCCGCCTGTTTGCTTCATATTTCCACAGAGAAAGCATTTCCCAATCCCCTTCTTTTTAAAATATTTTTTATTCATAGCGATTGCAGTAGCTTTTTGCTTTTTTATAATGTGCTCCTCTAATTAAGCTTAAGCTTAAGCACACACAGCTTGGGCGCTCCAGGAATTCCTCGGGATGGTGACTTTTTATCACCGGTTCATCCGCCGGGCAGCCCACACAATGCACCCGCTGTACAAGGCTCTGATGGGCCAGACCGTCGACTGGACGCCCGAAAGAGAGACCGCCTTCGATGCCACCAAAGCCGCCCTGAGCCAAGCCGCCATGTTGGCTCACCCGTCACACAAGGCCCCCATCGCTATCAACACCGACGCACCTGACTACACCGTCGGCGCAGTGGGTCAAATAGGTCAACGGCGCCTGGCAGCGACTTGCCTTTTTCAGTCGCAAGTTAACCCCCAGAGAGCACAGTAGTACAGTGTGTTCAACAGAGAACTCCTTGGCCTCTGGTTGGCAATACGCCACTTCCGGTTCCTGCTGGAAGGCCGTGAGTTTATGGCATTCGTGGACCACAAGCCACTCACATTCTGCATGTCCAAAGTGGCCGAGCCGTGGTCCGCCCGCCAGCAGCGCCAGCTCTCGTACATTTCCAAGTACACCACGGACATCCAACACATCGCTGGTAAGGCCAACGTGGTTGCGGACTGCCTCTCCAGAGCAGTCATCGGAGCTGTTCAACTGGCCTAGATTACCTCCGCATGAGCAGGGACCAGGCCTCTGACCACGAGGTCCAGACCCTCAAGATTTCGGACACAGGATTACGCCTGGAGGAGGTTGCGGTCGGTGACTCGGGCGCAAAGTTGTTGTGCGACTTCTCCACGGGCCAGCCTCGACCGCTAGTCCCTGCGAACTGGTGCCGGCCCGTTTTTGAGGCGATACACAACCGTTCTCATCCCGGCAGGAACCCATCTGTGAAGTTGGTTTCTCAGAAGTTTGTGTGGCAGGGACTTAAGAAGGACATGAAAACTCATGCCTGGCCTGTCAACGGGCTAAAATACACCGCCATACAAGAGCCCCTTTCAAACCCCCCTTACGACGAGTGTGTCATACAACACAGGGACAAGAGCCTGGTGGTGGATGTTGGTGGTAGACATGAGACTGTCTCCGTTGACAGGATTAAGCCAGCGCATGTGGACGTTTCCAGGCCAATGGAGTTGGCTCAGCCCTGCACGTCAAGGCCGACCTCCCATGTCACATGTCTCCTGTCGAGGTACCCTTGACCTCGTTGACACCCTTGCCCTCCGACCTTGTGGACAGCGCGATCCCGCCTGTTGCTCCACTGACTGCCCCGCCTCCTGCACCGCCCACCTCGGCTACGGTTGTCCTTCCTCGCCGCGGTCGGGTCATCATCCCTCCCCGACACAGGGATTTTGACTATGGGTGAATTCTGGGGGGGCTTGTGTGGTGGAATGACAGTCAGCGTGTCCTCGGGGAGAGCGACGATCCCACTTCTGACACCAAGTTTGTGGTGGGAATTCTCTAATACACGTCCAGTGGTCAAATTTAAAAAAAAATAGTTTAAGAATAAAGTCATCCAAAACTAAATAAAGTCTTACTATCTATAGTAGTCCAATGAACGCACTTAAAGAGCATTCCCCCTTTTCAGCAGTTTCTACACAAACGGGTGACACGTAACTCAATGGATCTGTGACAGTTCTATGACATGCGCCCTAGCTCATCTCTGTCCTTGTATGTAAATCAGATAGTTAGGAATGGCCAGGGTCATCAGAGGGCAAGCTGGCACTGAGGATGTCTAGGTTGGTAGCAGTAAAATACAACCTTGAGAGGATGTTCAACAATCCTTATCGCCGGCCTGACCCAGGCTTATGTTCTTTCTCGTTGGATGTAAGTAACACAAAGAGGTGGGCATAGACAACAACAATAATTGAGGTTTTACTACAACGGAGGTTTTTTTCCATTACAGTGTGTGTGTGTGTGTGTGTGTGTGTGTGTGTGTGTGTGTGTGTGTGTGTGTGTGTGTGTGTGTGCGCGCATTCATACACAATTTAGAGTGGGCATGTGTTACGGACGCCAGCAGGTGGCGCTGTGCAGTGGTAAACCTCACGTCTCCCCGACGCCTAAAAGACATTCCAGCGTGTTTTAACCCTCATGTTAGAACGTCGCCTCTCATGCCGGAGGTCATCGGTTCGAGCCCAGGGCGGGACACTGACTGTAACATGGGCATGCATAGGCTAGGCTATACACACATGAACAGTGGAACACATACATCAACATTTGTCTATCCCTTTAGGAAGGAAGACTATTTGATATCGTATCACGATTTACCTGTTGAATTGTTGTTGTATTTTGTTACACATTTGTAATGAGGAACGGCGATCGTTGACCAAGCTTGTCATGGATTATCAGGTTCAAGTACCCCCCCCCCCATCCACAGCAGTTTACCAATTAAATCACTGTATTTACCCTCACCGTTCAAACCCTATTCAGGATTGTCAGTGCCTGTGCTAGAAATATAATTCAATATTTATAAGTTCACTTAAATCATCTTTGATTCTCTAATCCTCGGTTCTCGTCTCCTTTCCTTTCTGGATGGTCTTCTTTGCACTCCATTCTGTGTCATCGCCTGCTTGTGAATAATTGAACACTTTATAATTTATTTAAAAAAAAATCTGTGAAACACATTAATCTATTAATTGAAGACATTCACATTTTAGATGTTGTTTATTTAATAAATAAATTCCTACTTCATACTGTGACAGCAATGAAATACATATTCTTAAAATCATAGGCACTTCAAAATCAGCATCGAATAGGCATGTGTGTGTATGTGCGTGTGCGCATGTGTGTGTGTGTGTGTGGGTTTGTGTGTGTGTGTGTGTGTGTGGGTTTGTATGTGTGTGCATGTGTGTGTGTGTGTGTGGGTTTGTGTGTGTGTGTGTGTGTGTGTACACTTGTTGAACCTTCAGGTGTTTCTGTGTTTAACCGACACATGTACGTTTACGGTTTGCAAGAAGCTGACAAAGCAATATATTTGGCTTTTTGGATATTATAAAAAAATAAAATAAAACAGAAAAGGACCTGAGAGTGAACAATTAAAACAGCTAAAGTAAAAATAATTCTTCAGTAAAGATGGATATTTAACACTGCTACACATACACCTTCGAAAACAAGTGGTATACAACCCGTTTTTTAATACTATGGTACTATTTCGAATACTTATTTTTGTGTATACACACAACAAATATACATACAAATGTAATACAAATGTATACACATAGCTAATGCCAATATCACGTTACCTTCCTTTTGACAATTCTAATCTATGTGTTTAGCCTCTAAATATCGACAGTTCTCATGAAGAAGAGTTATGCAGTTATGTTTTTAAAACACTGCCTCATTGTTGTCATTTGGGCAAACGCTCTACAACCTGGCGACAGTTTACAGCAAAAGTTCCAAAGTTCCTTCATCGGGTCTCCTTTTTAAGGGGTCTCCTTCACTCGAAACGTTAACACGGTTTAACACGTTCTACAGTACACCGACACACACGCGGCAAGACGAGATGTGACTAACTCAGGTCCTCTCTGAAAAACACGGAAACACAAAATACATCAGTGCACGGACAGAACAAGGAAGAGAGAGAGAGAGAGAGAGAGAGAGAGAGAGAGAGAGAGAGGAGAGAGAGAGAGAGAGGAGAGAGAGAGAGAGCGAGAGAGAGAGCGAGAGAGAGAGAGTGACGACATGAACAGATGCTGGAGGAAAAGAGTGAGATAGAACGTGTGTGTGTGTGTGTGTGTGTGTGTGTGTGTGTGTGTGTGTGTGTGTGTGTGTGCGTGCGTGCGTGTGTGACATGGAGACCAGGAAACACAGTGCCATAATGTGGGTGAAGCTAAGAGGTTCAACCATCCATATATTTACCAAAACCATCCATGTGCAGTCCAGACACGGATCACCAGAGAAAAACAAGCAAAACGTCGTGAATCCTTCACCCATTCAGACACACAGTTGGTGCTGCAAATAAGCTAATTTGCTAAGTATATACATATACACTGTACATCTAAAAACACAACAAATGCATCGTGAATTAAAAGTGTTAAAAGTGAAAATTGCACTTGCGGCGGTGGCAATGTGTGACTTTGTCTGGATGAAGCAACAAAAAGGGAAAAAAAAAAAAACCCCACCACAAAACAAATCTCAAATCAAAGTACAAATGACAAATAGCAGTCAACCACACACTATGAAATCCGTACACCGTAGCTATCGGATGATTTGCGGTCAATTGTTCGTTGAAAAGTCCGTGAGTGAGGCCTTCATTTTCCTTCATATTTGGGGTTGACCACCGTGGTGACTGCACTCTTGTAGATGGGATTCTCCCCCTGAAAGGAACGAATATACATATATACAAATCAAATAAGTGTCTATAAGACCCACAGTACATCACGGACGAGTAGCGGGCGTGTCCATTAGAGAAAAAAAAAACCCCACAGCAACATTTGAATTACGTAAGGAAACACACACACTGTGTCAGTGGTGGGAGAAGGGGTCTCTCGAAGTGCGATAAAGGACAGTCAAGGTGTCATTCACTCATCGGAGACAGCACTCAATGCGCTGTCAAACATGCCATTTAGGACCCAAAAATACACACCAAATAAAGAGTGAGTGCACATGGGATTCCACTCGATGCCGAATACTCACCAGTCGACTTCCACCACAGAGGTTTGTACTTTTCATTTCATCCACAATATAGAAACTCTTTTTCATTTTTCACAGCACACCCATGCGGGGATTTTCAAACGAATGTGCAGTCTTGTCTTTTCGATAAAGTTTGAACAGAACGCGTGTACTTTCCTCCATCAGACAACAGGATAACCCTGACGACGGACGGTTAAAACGACAAACAAACAAACAAACAAACAAACAAGCAAAAATGTCCATGCAGGAAAACTCAAAGGAAGTTACAAACTTAAAGGGCAGCAGCTTTACGGCCATAGTTTGGGTTCTGGAACTTATTGATAGGACTCTTGTATATGGGGTTCTCTTGCTACAGGTGCACCACAAGGACAGAAGCAGGGAAAGGTTTAAGAGAGGAAAGAAAACAACAACACATGTATATATACAGCACAAAGAACAGAATGAACATAAATCCGCAAAAATAAAAATAAAATAGGCACGAGAGAGAGAGATGGAAAATAAGACAGATTTGGAAATTCAGGAAATTTAAGGAAAAAGGTTTATATTTAAGAATTTATATTAAGATGCTTATTACACTGATTCGATTAAATTAATGCCAGTCACCACATTTGAACAGACAAGACTTCAGTGAAACACTTCTGTTTTAAGACTTCTGTTTTAAAGTCTGATCCTCTGAAGGTGACCATGTTAAGCCTTCTGATGATGCTTTATTCAGGATGAATTATCCAATTGGACTTAATTTGGATCATAAAACCATAACCCCATGGCTTATGCTTAGGCTTCATCTACAACTGCAGATACAACTTTATTTTGTATTGGACTGCAAACACGAAATAAAATGTATAAAGCTCTGTGTTTATGTGTCTTTCTGTGTAATGTACATGATCACATGTTGGTTTCTTCAAAAATTCGAATTCTTCCGAATTTTTGAACGATCTTTTAAATTGCGGCATTGCATAAACCTACCACTAGATGGGGCCAAAATGCCACAGACTACTATGGTTCGGTCAGCTCGCTAAGCTTCACGTGTTGATTTTGGAGCCAGCAAACAGGAAAGGGCGGAACTGAAGCCACTCCCAGGGAAAAACGGTGCTTCACGCTAAGAACTGCCTAACACTACCAAAAATAAAGTGATTTGTTTTCCTTTTCTTCAGCACTACTTGGAGAATATGACTTATGAATAAGACTTTTTGTATTTATGTAGCTGTAGTGGCAGTGCAGAGGAAAAGAAAATCAATGAATAGCAATGTTGACAATGTCTGGAAATCTCATCAGGTTCCTCACGGCTCCCCTGGCTTTGTTCCCTGGGAGAGAGAATCTGTTTGCTTAGAATGTTCTCCCAAAAATGTCGAGGCCTGTCGACACTCTTTTATGATGGAAAAACTAAAATATTTAGAATCCCCCCCCCCAAAAAAAGGGATACTGACTTGAACAAAAGTCGAACCTTCAACCACGAGCTGCTGCTGCTGCTTTGATGGAATCCGATCAAATCCTAGCTCCTCTACAGTTAAATTGTCATTTGTTCCACAGTTTGACGCCATTTCGGTCCAAAGAGGAGGTCTACATTTTGGGGCTTTGTTCATGCTTTAACTCGAGGGACCAAGTGTGCGTCTTGGTTTACGGTCTTGATATACGAGGAGAGGTCTAGTAAATCATTTTCACCTGAAGAAAAATGCATCCTTCCTTTCCTCCCAATCGGTCTGAAAGAATAACCCTGACTCTCACACACACACACACACACACACACACACACGCTCACACTCACTCGCTCACACTCACTCGCTCACATCACACGCACACGCACACGCGCGCGCACGCACACACACACACACACACACACACACACACACACACACACACACACACACACACACACACACACACACACACACACACACACACACACACACACACACACACACACACACACACACACACACACCGAGAGTTGTTTTTAAACTCCCCACCAGACACTCACCGTGTCCCACTTGGCGTTCATCTTCTCCTTCTCAAACTTGGCGAACTCCCGGCGGTCGTGGATGACCATCAGGAGCTTCCAGATCAGCAGCAGGGCTAAGCCAATCAGCACGATGCCCACGACCACGCCCAGCACGATGGGGATGATGTCGGGGCCGGTGGGGCACTCTGTGTCGCAAGACAACAACAACAACCACAACAACAAGAGTTAGCGGCGTCACCGTGGCTGCAAAGTATACCATTTCTGCTCCGAGCTCCTAAACACACACACACACACACACACACACACACACACACACACACACACACACACACACACACACACACACACACACACACACACACACACACACACACACACACACACACACACACACACACACACACCGAACACACACACACACACACCGATACACACACACACACACTGATCCACACACACACCGCCTTGGACTTTCTCTCGGGTTACGTTTTGTACACAACAAAGGACCTTTTTTCTCTATGGTCTATTTTCGCACCACCGCAAGAAGCACAACAAAGAGCCCACTCTGCTCATTCCCCTCCCCTCAGCTCAGCTTGAACCTCCCTCTGACGGGGACCGGGCTGCCAGACCATAAGACTGTCACCAAATCATATATCATACTTACCTACTGGACGCATTACAGTCACTGCACTGCACTGTATTCATGATGCTGCTGCACTACTGGCACTTTGAAATGCTTTTTGCACACTTGTTGTGTATACTGTGTCATCCATCAGACACTTTATTGTTGTTTTCATTGTGTATAGTATTGTTAAAGTAAAGTGTTGTTTATAGTATATAGTATAGTATATAGTCGGTAGTATATAGTGTTGTTTATAGTATATAGTATAGTATATAGTCGGTAGTATATAGTGTTGTTTATAGTATATAGCATAGTATATAGTCGGTAGTATATAGTGTTGTTTATAGTATAAAGTATAGTATATAGTGTTGTTTATAGTATATAGCATAGTATATAGTCGGTAGTATATAGTGTTGTTTATAGTATAAAGTATAGTATATAGTCGGTAGTATATAGTGTTGTTTATAGTATATAGTATAGTATATGTTATGTAGTGTTGTATAGTATAGTATTGCATAGTTGCAGTATAGTTGTAGAAATCTTGAATCAGACTCCTGTGCATCTGCCCTCCTCAGCTCTGTCCCCCCCCCGCCCCATCCGCCCCCCCTTGGACCACCTCCACCCACCGAGCTTCTCCACCACGTGCACCTCCTTGGTGTTGTTGTTGACGGCGTAGGTGTAGTAGAACCAGCAGTCGTTGGCGTCGCGCTCCTTGCAGTGCATGATGGGGTAGGCGGCGTCGTGGGGCTGAGGCAGCCCGTCGCGCTCCTTCACCTTCACCAGAGTGAACTCGCTGCACTCCTGCTCGCACCGCTCCACCTTGTCCCCCGTGCCGAACGTCCGGCACTGAACACAGTCCCTGGAGGGGGAGCGGGGGAGGGGTCCCAGGTGGGTTAGTGTTTGGAGGGTGGCCATATAGGGAGAGCACAGCATGGTATGGGGCAGTACAGTGACATGAACAGACATAGAGACAGATGGATATATATTGGATAGATAGATATTGGATATATGCATACATGTATGGGACAGACAGACAGACAGATATATATGGGAGAGACAGACATATATGGGCTAGATAGATATATATGGGATAGGCAGACATATGGGATATATATACAGTATATATATATATATATATACACAGTATATATACAGTATATATATATATATATATATATATATATATATATATATGGGACGGACGGACAGACAGACAGACAGACAGACAAAGAACAGACAGACTACATACTTGTGCTTGATGCACACCCCCGGGCAGGTGGGGCAGGTCTCGCAGGTGAGCCCCTGGTACTTGGGGTCGGTGCAACTGCAGGCCCCACATTCGCAGAGCCCCTGGTCGTTGCAAAGCAGCTGGTTGCTGGCCATGCAGGTGCTGGTGTCCTGGGAGCAGTCGCAGGCGTTGCCAGACCACATAGGGTCACAGGTGCACATGCGGCACTCGCACCGCCCGTGGCCTGGGGGAAATCAAATAATAATGATTAGTAATGAATTAATAACAAAGTGACTGCGACAAATGACATTTGAATCCCAGCAGAATCAACATTTGAATCCCATGACACATCCCGGCGCCAGGCGTCAGACCAGACCTCCTAGAACCAAACAAGGGATGAGAGAATGGATCAAGACAATCTTCACAACTCATAGTTAACTCAGGTTAACACATGCACAAAAACACATACATACACACGTGTGTTTGCGTCCACACACACACAGGCCTGCGTCCACACACACACACACAGGCCTGCGTCCACACACACACACACACACAGGCCTGCGTCCACACACACACACACAGGCCTGCGTCCACACACACACACACAGGCCTGCGTCCACACACACACACACACACACACACACACACACAGGCCTGCGTACACACACACACACACACACACACACACACACACACACACACACACACACACACACACACACACACACACACACACACACACACACACACACACACACACACACACACACACACACACACACACACACACACACAGGCCTGCGTCCACACACACACACACACACACACACACACACGTTTGCATCCACACAGGTACACACAGGTGTACACACACACACACACACACACACACACACACACACACACACACACACATGCTCACACACACATGTTTGCATCCACACACACATGTTTGCATCCACACACACATGTTTGCATCCACACAGGTACACACACACACACACACACAGGTACACACACAGGTACACACAGACACACCCACACACCCCTCACCTCCACACAGCAGGTTCCCGGAGCGGTCACAGTTGAAGTTGTCACACTCGCAGTAGGGTCCGCTGTAGCGCTCGTCAGCGTTCTCCCTCTTCTTACACTCACACGTCCCGCACACACAGTCCCCGTTGTTGCTGCAGATGTCGGTGCCGTTTTCGCGGCGACAGGTGCGGTCCATGTCCTCCGTGGCCACCTCGTTGCTGCTGCACTCGCACTGCCGGCCCACGCGGCCCGGGTTACACCTGGAGGAGGGGGGGGGGGGGGTTCCACAGGGTCAGCGGAGGTCAAGGTGCGTTCACCGCAACAACAACCAGGTGTCCATTATATTACATTACATTACAGTCATTTAGCAGATGCTTCTGTCCAAAGCCACTTACAATAAGGTCAATCAACAGGTAGACAAGGTAGAACTACTAGTCACCAGAAGGTGTACGTGCATTTCCTTCCTAACAAGCCTCCGAGAGCCGAACCAGCGCTCAGGTAAAAGTACAGGACCCCTGGATCCGGATTTGGGAGGGAGGAAGAGGAGGGAGGGAGGAAGAGGAGGGAAAGAGGAAGAGGAGGGGGGAGGGGGGGAGGAAGAGGAGGGAAGGAGGAAGAGGAGGGGGGAGACAGGGAGAGAGGAACGATGGTTGGATGTGTGAAACAGGTCCGTCCACCGGGAGAATAACAGAGAACTAGAGGGCCGTCAGTAGAGCTCCTCAGAACTCCGCCACACCAAAAGGTCCCCTCTATCCAGAGTCGGAATCCGGAACTGTGCTAAAATTGAATCAACT
>CM051020.1:14263954-14298954 GCA_027704905.1 Muraenolepis orangiensis
AGGGTTGAGAGAGGGGCAGCCACACACACGGTAATGATTTGGGTTCGTAAAAGAAGCTTCCATTAACCAGCAGCAGATGTGTGAGCGTCCACAGGAGGTGTGGACGTCAAATTGCTGGGTTTCCAATGCGCTCATTCGCCTACGTGGCTCACATCGACCAACGAGGGCTGGGGGGGGGGGGGGGGGTTAGGGTTAGGTGTGGGATAAGCGATTTAAAAAAGTTTCAAACCAGACAAACGAGGAAAAATAAAACCGCTGCTTACTTTATACACGGGCTGGAATTCCTCGGTGACGGCGAAGATGGTCTGGATATTGTTGTCGCTCAGCTTCTGAACCAGATGAGCAATGGATGGATAGTCCTTTGGAAAATAAAAATAAAATTCCAGATTCACAAATCAGCGTTGAACTGCAAACTGACATCACAGCCGACGTCAAACTCCAGACGAACACACAGCGTTCCCTTTTTCCCACACTGAACCAACTCAAAAGGTTCTGTACAGAGTTGGACAAAAAACGTGGTGGTTAGATTACTTATGGGCTAAGGAACAGGTGTTATAATTTAGTGCTAATCCGGATCTGGATCCGGATCCAGGTATTCTTTAGCGTTGGGGGAGAGAGGGCAAAATAAATCACATATTGTGGAATTGTTCACAAAGTTACCAACATATTTACATAAAACTTGGTGAGGATTTGGGTGAAAAGCCGAAGAACATTTAGGGAAATATCAGGATCCGAAACCGGACCCCCGTAGATCTGGACCGAATCCGGATCCAGGATTCTTTTCTATTTTGCTGAAAAATCAGTTGTTGCTTTAGAAGGATTTGTTTAGCCTCAGAAATAATAAGGCAAAAGGGGACTTTTTGGTGTGGTGGAGGTATGCGCTCTCCTGAGGGCCCTCTAGTTGGTTCTAGTTGGTTCTAGTAGGTTCTATTGGTTCCCCTGCAGTACTCACGTAGTAGTGGCTCATGGTGTACATGTTGTTCTCCAGGTGACACTTGCCGTCGTTGGGAAGCACGATGCCTCCCAGCTTGCCGTCGCCGGCGAAGTGGAATCCGGCATCGGTGGAGAACACCAGCAGACGTGTCACGTCGCTCCTCCACCCGATCTGGTCCTGATGGGGGGGGGGGGGGGGTGCTACAAATAAGAGCTTTTTTCTCCGCCATGGGCCGATTTGTTTCCCGCTTGGTTCAATCTCAGGGGCCGTTGGGGGGGGGGGGGGGGGGGGGGGGGGGGGGTTTGAGGTGATGAAGACGTTTGACGATGATGTGAAACAAAGTGAAACTTTGTTTTTAAAAATTTATATTTATAAAAATCCAAAGCTTCAGTTCTATACTCCAAAACCACAGATGGGCATGGTTTAAAACATAGCCTAGAAGATGGAAAGAGCGATCCAACCACCTCATAATAACAGCGTATGTGTGCATATGTTCCTTCTTACCATCAACACCTCTTTCACTGCCTGTTAAACAACAGAATCACCACCAGGATCGCCATGGAAACTGGATTGTTTACCGATTGTTTACTGCAAGCCATTGCCAAAAAAACTGCCGGTCGGAAACGTAACGGAACCCCTGAAGCTTTAACCATTTTTAAGCATTTAAGCATCCAACCCTTTCTATTCCTCCCACCTTTTGCTTCTCTTCCTCCACCTTCTCCCTCTCCTCCTCCTCTCTTCCTCCACCTTCTCCCTCTCTTCCTCCACCTTTTCCCTCTCTTCCTGCACATTTTCCCTCTCATTCTCTACCATTTCCCTCTCTTCCTCCACCTTCTCCCTCTCCTCCTCCTCTCTTCCTCCACCTTCTCCCTCTCTTCCTCCACCTTTTCCCTCTCTTCCTCCACCTTTTCCCTCTCTTTTGCTTCACCTTTTCTCTCTCTCTTCCTCCTACACCTTTTCCCTCTCTTCCTCCACCGTTTCCCTCTCTTCCTCCACCTTTTCTCCCGGGCCGCCTCGGGCTACCGGCTTCCGTCACGTACCCCGCACACCGCCACTTGCATGATGGCGTCGAAGCCGCCCTCGGGGGAGTCCAGGTTGCCCGAGATCTGCTGCTTCCCCACCAGGGTGTTGAACCGCTTGCCGTCGCTGGTGAGCTTCAGCACGTTCTTGTAGCTGAAGGGGCTGGTGCAGTTGAGGCCTCCCGTGCAGGGGTTGAGGAGCTTGGCCGGCGTGGTGCTGATGTAGGGCATCACCGTCTTCTCCACGAAGGAACCAAAGCCTTCGGGTCGCAGGGACAAAGAGCAAACCACCACGACGACGACGTCGTTAGCATTAGACGTTTTGGTCCAAAGCGACTTTCAATTTCAAAGGTCATTCAACAGGTAGACAAGAGAACTACTAGTCACCGTAGTAAGATAATATATACAAACATACACACATATATATATATAAAACATTACATTACAATAAGGTCATTCAACAGGTAGACAAGAGAACTACTAGTCATCAGAAGTCAAAAGTGCAATTTCCTTTCCTAACAACAAGTCTCAAAGAACAGAACCAGTGCTCAGGTAAAAGTACAATAGATTTAAAACAATGAGATCAAGTGAAGCCAAAAGAGACAAGAATAGAAGAATAGAATATATTTGCACACGACGTCCACATATTTACAAATGAATTGACCCTCACCTATCCTGAAGTCGGAGGTGATCTTGGTCATCTCCAGCATCAGGCTGGTGCCCAGGTTCTTCACGTTCTCCAGGTCATCCTTCATGGAGTAGGACAGATCCATCAGGTAGTACAGGTCGATGGGGTAGTCCTCCGCACGCTTGAACGTCAGGTCGAAGGACTGGGGCTCACCTGCACACGCACACACACACACACAGTTACAGCCATTGTCTTTTCCAGTCCATATATATATGACGGACAAATCACTATCTATTTAGGGCTCTATTTGCTGCTGCTCTATTTTTATGTTTGCGTACCTCAGCGTTATGCTATTCTCTACTTCAACAAATGTACACCTTGTAAGTCGCTTTGGATAAAAGCGTCTGCCAAATGCCCTAAATGTAAATGTAAAATGTATTTATAACTTTATTCTAGGCTCAAAGACAATTCACTAATCACAAAACTATGACGGAGAGTTCATTTTTTAACTCTGCAGAGTTAATTAAAAAAAAAAAAATGTAACGGCAAGATTAGGGCACACAAACAATATGTTGTTCATTATCACCAACTGTGTGGTCTAAATATATTAAGCTCTTTGGACGTGAGTCTGAATAAGGACTGAAGGGGGAGAGAGAGAGAGAGAGAGAGAGAGAGAGAGAGAGAGAGAGAGAGAGAGAGAGAGAGAGAGAGAGAGAGAGAGAGAGAGAGAGAGAGAGAGAGAGAGAGAGAGAGAGAGAGAGAGAGAGAGAGAGAGAGCTTTTCTATTATAGGGAGATCATGGCTCTGCCATGTGCTTTATAGGTATGGATATTGGAAGTTATGTACGGAATTGGACAAAACTTTGTGGTTAGATGACTTATGGGCCGAGGAACAGGATCAATGTTGGTGCAGATCCGGATCGGAATTCCCGATCCAGGGGGCTTTTTGGCGTGGCGGAGGTATGCCCTCTACTGAGGCCCTTCTAGCGATAACAATGATTCTCCGTAGTGTGGTCTAGGGTCTCTCACCGGCCCTGAGGGTGAGGCTGAGCTTCTGGGGCTGGATCTGGGTGATGTTCTCGGCCTGCTTCAGCTTGTCTGCTCCCTTGACGCGGTTGGTCACCTTCTTGTTCTCTAGCACGTGCTGGCCGCCACGCGGGTTCTCGATGTCGGTGGCGTTGCAGCCGCGGGCCAACAGGGACTGCAGCTCGTCACAGCGGCTGGACACCGCCTCGCCCTGCTGCAGGAACTCCTGAGGGTGCGGAAAAGGAACAAAAACGGTGTTGTTATCGTAACATTTATCACCTCCGTCGGTCCTGATTTCCCCCCTGTTCGTCTGTCTTTCTGTCTGGGCCTGAAGGTTAGGCTTAATGAATTATTGGATGACTTATGGGCCAAAACACCGGATCCAGGGGACCTTTTGGTGTGGTGGAGGTATGCACTCTACTGAGGGCCCTCTAGTCTCCCATTTTATCATTGTACTTTAACGTTTTTGGTGTAAATGACTATATATGTCACTTATGGCAAACATTGCCTGCCTAACCATCCCTGGAAGGAGGGATCGTCCCACTCTGGGACATGTGGTGTAGAATGTGCTTGTGGATGAAGGCCTATTCTATTCTACTGGGCAACTGAGAGCTGGATTTAGCGCTGACTGCTAGGAATCGACTTACTTGGTGTCTGCACCATCCACACTTGGCTCCGGCCTGGATGCATTCCCCGCAGTACTTAGCATTGGCATTGATGCACTCATTCCCCTCTGAAAAGAGAAGAGAAGAGAAAAAGAGAAAGAGAGACAGAAAGAGAGTGAGAGAGAGAGAGAGAGAGAGAGAGAGAGAGAGAGAGAGAGAGAGAGAGAGAGAGAGAGAGAGAGAGAGAGAGAGAGAGAGAGAGAGAGAGAGAGAGAGAGAGAGAGAGAGAGAGAGAGGGAGACAGAGGGCAAAGTCACACCAAAGCGTTGCTACAGCGCTGTCTATCCATGCAGAACAAGAAGCATTGGATGCCACCGTTCACCCCACCCTCCCTGTGTGTGTGTGCGTGTGCGTGTGTTTGTGTCCGCTTGAGAATTAGCCTCCCTAATGTTTAAGCTCTATGTGGAGCTCTATTTCTGGCTGACAACATGATCAATCCGTCAATACAGTGGCTCTCTGGAGACAGGCAGTGCTACTCACCATCCTGAATTGTGCGTTTACTATGCCAGGCCAGCTCTGCTCCAATTGAATTACATTACGTGTGTGTGTGTGTGTGTGTGTGTGTGTGTGTGTGTGTGTGTGTGTGTGTGTGTGTGTGTGTGTGTGTGTGTGTGTGTGTGTGTGTGTGTGTGTGTGTGTGTGTGTGTGAGGCGAGCGTGAAACCAGGTTAGGAGGCCCATCTCCTCCTTACCTTTCTGAGCAACGCTACCACTGCTGTAACAAAACACTCCCAGCAGGGCGGCTATCAGAAGCAGCTTCAGCTCCATCTGGAAAACAAAGCGAAGCAAGGTTATATATATATATATATATATATATATATATATATATATAACATTATAGTAATTTAGCAGAGGGTTTTGTCCAACATGACGTACAATAAGGTCATTCAACAGGTAGGCAAGAGAACTACTAGTCACCAGAAGTACATTTCACACATTTGTCGCCGGTTCAAGTCCCCGAAACACAAAGGCCACTGCCGAGGTGCCTTTGAGCAAGGCACCAGACCCCTACACTGCTCCCTGGACGCTGTATATAACAGCTGCCCCCTGCTCCTAATACTAGGATGGGTTAAATGCAGAGAAACTCATTTCACTGTGTGTGTACATGTGACCAATAAAGAGGATTCAATCCTCAAGATTAGATTAAGATTTGGATATATATCCTGAAATGATATTTAGATATATTAAGCAATTTTGAAAATCATAACAGTCAACAATGGTGGGTGAGTGCCGTCCTCATTTCCTGGATGAAATGATGGTTATGGGCGGTGCTAAGTTGCTAACAGGACACGGCTCTGGAGATGTAATCTCAGGTCATAAACCAGGAGGGCGCTGTCCTATTCTGGGGTCTGCCATAATGGTGGTTCCTCGGGGAGGGGGGGAGGGGGGGAGGGGGGGAGAGGTGAGAGCTATAAGCTGATGAAATCACACTTTCCCGTACGTTGCCGCTGTCATAGGCATGACAAATACGTACAATCGTTTTGAGAAATTTACTATTGATTACCTTCGCTATCGAAGAGGTGGCCAAGGTTGTCTGTTTGCTAAGCTAACTTGTAAAGTATGTACGGAGTTGGACAAAACTTGGTTGGATTATTTATGGGCCGAGGAACAGTGGATTCCATTTTGGAACAGATCCGGATCCGAATGCGGATCCAAAGGACTTTTTGGTGTGGCAGAAGGTATGCGTTCACTGAGGGCCCTCATCAGTCACTCAGCTTCTAGCTTCTAGTTAGCTTCTAGCATAGCGGCCTGCACTACTTTCTCCTTGACCCAACCCCCTACCCTCAACCCAGCCAGGCCTTGAGACTGTGACTAGCCTGTGGGACTCCCTGGAGACACCACCTTCCCCATCCTCCACCCTATTTTGAAGCTCATGACTTACTAATGAGTAATGACAGGGTACTCAAATGGCTAGCAAAATGTCCATTAGAAGAGAGGGGGGACAGGGGGGGGGGGGACAGGACCTGGATAGGAAGAGCCGCTTGGAACAAAGAAGACGAGGAGTGAGAAAAAGGCCCAAGCCTGACTTGTGTTCTTGTGTAAAGAAAAGCTTCCTGGTCGATACGCTCATGGATGTACTGGGGATACACGTAGCGGTGGGAGGTGTTTGTCATAACCGCCGTGAAGCCATCTCTCGGTCTCTGACCGCCACCGTATCCCCAATCCGGGATAGGAATACGGACCACCATTTCGTATCCCGATATTTCCCTTAAGGTTTATAAATCGTAATTGGCATTCCACCTTAACACTCACGAAAATTGTATGCAATTATGTACTTGTTGCAAATGGCAAATCAAATTCTTGAATCTTGAATCTTGCAAATTTGTTAGTGACTTTGTGAAAAAGCTTCCAATGCTAAAGAACCAATGTTCCTTGGTACCATCCTTGTTCCATTAGTAATCGAACCACCAAGTTTTGTCCAATTCCGTACGTAACATTTGGAATAATCTTGATAAAAGACAAACAGACAGACAGACGTGAAAACATATCATCATGTCTATCTTCCATGGCAGAGGAAATGTATCAATAACATATAACATATAATAATAACAGCTAAGCTAATCAATAACGGTACTCAATGCTAGTCAATATTATGATTTGTTTGATGAATATCATGGACATGACGTGCAATCAATTCGTTTTTGGCCTTGCTGCAATCCCACTATATTTAACGATCAACAGTCATTAAATAATGGCTAGTCCCAGAAGCTACGTTAATTTTATCATATCATTAGCTGTCCCTGGCTAGCCCCTGAAGCTACATTCAGCAGACATTCCTCTGCAAAGTGACGGAAGGAAGCAGGCTGATGGTCTGCATGCATGATGTTAAATGAAGCATTCCTGAGTGTGCATGTGGGCGTGTGCCTGTGTGTGGTGGGTGTGTGTATGTGTGCGCATGCATGTGTGTGCCTGTGTGCCTGTGTGTGTGTGCGCGCGCATGTGTGTGCCTGTGTGCCTGTGTGCGTGTGCATGTGTGCATCTCCGTTTGTACAGACAGCCTGTCTCTGCAACCCCCAGATTAGATCGGCAGCTTTGAGGCCTCAGCATTACTGCTCTGTGTGTGTGTGTGAGAGAGAGAGAGAGAGAGAGAGAGAGAGAGAGAGAGAGAGAGAGAGAGAGAGAGAGAGAGAGAGAGAGAGAGAGAGAGAGAGAGAGAGAGAGAGAGAGAGAGAGAGAGAGAGAGAGAGAGAGAGAATTATATTTCTATTTCACTAAAGGAAGTAAACAAAACTGAGAGATACACACACACACACACACACACACACACACACACACACACACACACACACACACACACAGTTACCATGTGGATGTATTACAGCTGAGCTGTTAATGTTGGACATGAAGCAACACACTCCTCAACACTATTTATAAAGAAGCGGCCATAGTTGAGTGATAAAACTATCTGAGCCCGATGCTAAACATAGAGCTCTATTGTTAGCTGCAGCGCACGTTGAGTGCACCGCGGTGGCGGGCCATGGTGAGGTCGCTGAGGTCCATGCTAACATTCCCACCCATTTCAACCTGCCGTGAACCGGGCCCCCCGTGAGCGCCACGTCGACCGCTTCACCCAAACAAGGGAAAAGGAAAACATCCAATGGTTCCCAGAGCCGGATTCTCATTGAGATGCAGAGCAGCACGTCTGTAAAAGTGGCAGAACTGTGTCAAAATGGAGGAGGGGGAACAAGCACAGACTCTCCCTTTGAAAAGAGCTTTTAGTGCTTCCTCCAAAACAGAATTTAGCTGGGACGGTAGCACCCGGGTCAGTAGCTAGCGGGGACAGTAGCACCCGGGTCAGTAGCTAGCAAGGACAGTAGCACCCGGGTTAGTAGCTAGCGGGGACAGTAGCACCCGGGTCAGCTAGCTCGCGGGTACAGAAGCACCCGGGTCAGAAGCTAGCTAGGACAGTAGCACCCGGGTCAGCTAGCTTGCGAGGAGAGTAGCACCCGGGTCAGCTAGCTAGCGGGGACAGTAGCACCTGGGTCAGTAGCTAGCAAGGACAGTAGCACCTGGGTCAGTAGCTAGCGGGGACAGTAGCACCCGGGTCAGTAGCTAGCGAGGACAGTAGCACCTGGGTCAGTAGCTAGCGGTTTTGACTGTTTAGATTCCACTCTGGGAGTCTAAATATGGAGTCTAAATATGTTTGGACACCATAATTGGGGAAAAAAACGAACAACGCCAAGAAAGATTAAGATAACACATTTCATCGTCTGGTTTGTTGTGTTTGAACAGTGTCCACGTCCCAGAAGAAGAGCAGACGCTAACCACGTGAAGGTTTGGTCCAAGACGTTACTGTACGGATCACGGATGAGGACCAGGGGAGGAGAGAGAGCTGGGAATGTCGGCTCACAACTCAGCGAGCGTGAAATAACCAAGACACATCTGAGATGAGTCCCACTAGGTTTGATTAATCTGAACCAAAGACATAAAGACATCCGTTCTATTCTATTATTTTTGTTGTTGCTGTACTCTGGTCCCATGTTGTGTACAGTATGTTATGGTAAAGTGATATTTATATAATATAGTAGAGTATATAGTAGGTAGTATATAGTGCTGTTTATAATATATAGTAGAGTATATAGAAGGTAGTATGTAATGTTGTTTGTAGTAAATAGTATAGTATATAGAAGGTAGTATATAGTGTTGTTAATAGTATAAAGTTTAGTACATAGTAGATAGTATATAGTGTTGTTTATAGTATACAGTGTAGTATATAGAAGGTAGTATATAGTGTTGTTTATAGTAAATAGTATAGTATATAGAAGGTAGTATATAGTGTTGTTAATAGTATAAAGTTTAGTACATAGTAGATAGTATATAGTGTTGTTTGTAGTAAATAGTATAGTATATAGAAGGTAGTATATAGGGTTGTTTATAGTATAGAGTATTGTACATAGAAGGTAGTATATAGTGTTGTTTATAGTATATAGTAGGCAGTATAGTGTTGTTTATAGTATAGTTGTGTATAGTATTGCATAGTTTAGTATAGCATGGTATAGTGTTGTTGAAATGCATACTGCGGGAGTGAATGGGAAGTAAGCATTCCATTGTACTTATGTACTCAATGAGCTGATGGCATTGTACTTGTACGTAACACACAGAGAATAAAAACATCTCCAAAAGCATGCTTGAAATCTATCCACAGCACCGACGGTTAAAAACAATCCTGTCCAAAAAATTTAAATCATTAAAAGCTTCTAGTCACATTTTCCATGTCATCTATCTCTGTCAGAGGTTACCTGACACAACTCCAGTGTGTGTCGCTAAAGAACCACACAGTATTAAGTCAATAAGTCTCATAATTCATTTCTTGGCATGAGTGGGAATCAAACCCCTGCCTCTAAACGTTCACCTCACGCGGACCGCATTCTCTGTTGAGTGGACGAACTGTCAGTCACACCCTCAGGCGTCACTGTGAAGGGCAGAAGGCCAGTGTGCGTTCCCGGGCCCCTGTGGGTGCTGGCTCACCCTCTGGGTGCTGGGAAGGAAGGTGACACATTGGCTGACACGCTGGTGGTGCATGACTGGAACGAGAGGGCCCTCAGTAGAGGGCATACGTCCGCCACACCAAAAGGTCCCCTGGGTACGGATTCAGATTCGGATCTACGCGACTGGACCTAGGGCCCGTTAGCTACACGACTGTACGGCTTGATACAAACGTTAGCCATGAGAGCCATCACACAGGGATACAGATTCCTGAAACAATATTGTTGCAGGTGTTTCCTGTTATGTTTAGAAGAGAACAACCTAAATTGTTATCCCAAAAGCCCACATAGTGTGTGTGTGTGTGTGTGTGTGTGTGTGTGTGTGTGTGTGTGTGTGTGTGTGTGTGTGTGTGTGTGTGTGTGTGTGTGTGTGTGCGTGCGTGTGTGCGTGTGTGTGTGTGTGTGTGTGTGTGTGTGGGGGTGTGTGTGGGGGTGTTGGGAATGTTTGATGAACCACAAATAGTGAGTCTGCACAATGTGTTCTTCCTGCTGCATCGCAGACCTCTTAGTAGACATGAGTGGCCAGACTTTCCATTGGCATCTGCTCACCAGTCAGTGTTAAAATGAATACTATCAGAGAGAGAGAGACAGAGACAGAGAGAGAGAGAGAGAGAGAGAGAGAGAGGAACTGATGGAATCAGGGTTGCCTTAGCCTTAGCGTTAACAGAGCTAGCGCTAATAGCATCACTCTGGCCCCTTTCCGCTCCACTCAGGTTTAGCGTTCTTCTGACTGAGCCCGTGAAAAGGAAAATGAGTGGAAAAGAAGCAAAAACAGGAAAGGGCGGTCCATGTAGGTTCCTCACTCAGAGAGGCAGATTGTTTTCTTGAGCGTGGAGGGAAGGAACCAAACCACTTTCCTTCACTTTGGCCGAAGTAGTCATATTCTCTCTCTCTCTCTCTCTCTCTCTCTCTCTCTCTCTCTCTCTCTCTCTCTCTCTCTCTCTCTCTCTCTCTCTCTCTCTCTCTCTCTCTCTCTCTCTCTCTCTCTCTCTCTCTCTCTCTCTCTCTCTCTCTCTCTCTCTCTCTCTCTCTCTCTCTCTCTCTCTCTCTCTCTCTCTCTCTCTCAACTTCTCATACTATGGCATGGGAGTGTGTTTCTGTAGTGTTGCTACTCCCAACTCTTTTCCCGGGAACACAGACAGCACCATCCCTTGTTTTGGCTTCCCTCCCTTCTGGGAGACGGGGTGACCTTTACATTCCGCGGGCTGATAGATTGCGTCTCGTACCCGACCTGCCGGTCCAAGGAGCGGTACTGAAACAGAGGACCCGTCTGTCTGTTTCTATCAACTCTTATCGTCTCTATCACCCTAACCCCTCCAAGACCAAACGCTATGAATTAAGAAACCCTTTGAGGGCAGCAGAGAGGGGCAGAAGGACTTATCTCTGTGGCGATAAGTCAGGCCTCGTCCTGGGAAAAGTGGTGCTAATGAGGCCTCTGTTATCTGGAGGCTTTGGGGCGGCTGACTCAGAGGTCGACCCGTGTCTTGTCTCATGGTAATCTCTTTTCCAAAAGTAAGGAACCTGGTGTTTCTGTTGGGGTGGTCTCCAGAACGGGAGGTGTCCCAGTGAATGTGTTCGGGGTTGACTTTGTGATTGTGAACGGTTGTGACCTGCTTCATATTTACCCGTTAATATGTAAATATGCAGTATACTTTAATAATAATACAGTACATTCAATTTCATATAGCGCTTTACTGGACACCCAAGGTGCTTTACAGACAGGTTTACAGGTAAAATTGCACATACAGTAAAATAATAGTTTAATAGTGACAGAGTAAAATAAGACAGATAAAATAGATAAAATAAAATTAATAATTGATTCTTATAATTTAAAATATAGAGTCATGGGATAGAGGGGAGGATGTTTAGCAGGGAAAAGCCAGTTTGAAGAGGTGGGTCTTGAGAGCCTGTTTGAAAGATGGTAGGGTGGTTGCCTGATGGATGTGTTTAGAGTGTTTAAACCCTACTCAAGTGAGTATTATTTTACAGAGAA
The DNA here is from genome assembly GCA_027704905.1 of Muraenolepis orangiensis. Taxonomy (NCBI): domain Eukaryota; kingdom Metazoa; phylum Chordata; class Actinopteri; order Gadiformes; family Muraenolepididae; genus Muraenolepis; species Muraenolepis orangiensis. The sequence continues at coordinate 14,275,704 of CM051020.1, forward strand.
ACTAGTACTTCTGGTCTCTAAAGAACCAAATACTACGACTGCTACCAGAGCCACATTCAAGCCAGTTGGCTCTTCCAGTATCCAAGCGGTCTTATTGTTTTCGAGAGGTGGAATTCAGCTTTGGAAGGAGTTTTCCAGACAGGAAATCAATAACACTTAGCCTCTGCAGTTCCTTCCCCTTAAAAATGCTTTGGATTCGTGGCTGCTGAACCTTCCTCTGAACAAACTCTAAGGAGACAATGGCAGTCAGAGGCCGGTCAGAGCGCTGCCTCAACACCCGCCCTTCGTGGGGCTCCAAGTCTGGGGGGAAAATAGCCACCCTCAGAGGCACACTAGAGGCTATTTGTGACTCAGCCTTCACACCTGGCCACCAGCAATCTCTTTACAGGCTAAAAACAAACAGTCCCTCAGGCAGCACCACTGAACCAGAACACTACCAAACACCAACACCGACTGTTCTGTGTCACTACAACACTGCATTGAACACTGTCAAACACTGACACCGACTGTTCTGAGGAAATACTGTATTAAACACTGTCAAACACCGACACTGACGGTTCTGTGTCACTGTGTATAGCTCAGGAGGGTTAGGGTTACCCTAACTCTCACAACCGGAAGGTTGCTGGTTCGATCCCCGGCTCCTCCTCCTAGCAAAAACTGTCGGTGTCCTTGAGCAAGACCCCCTAACCCTAACTGCTCCTGACATGCATGGCTGACTCCGCCGTCGGTGGTTGAATGTGTGTGTGAATGTGAGGCATGACTTGTAAAGCACTTTGGATAAAAGCGCTATATAAAAGCAGTCTATTACCATTGCCATTACAATACTGCATTGAACACTGTCAAACACTGACACTGACTGTTCTGTGTCACTACAATACGGTATTGAACACTGTCAAACACTGACACTGACTTTCTGTGGAACTACAACACTGTATTGAACACTGACTGATCTGTGAAACTCCAATACTGTAGTGAACACTGTCAAACACTGACTGTTCTGTGTTACCATTACATGTTTACGTCCCACCGCCCCTTGTATGGGGGGGATACTGTAGGCTTAGGTCTCGCCATTGTCTCCCTGTCGGCACGCTGGGCTGAGTCAGGCCTTTTCCTCTGGTGGAACACAGGAAGCTCAACCCCATCACACAGGAAGTCCATAGCGTGCTTCATGGCAACTGACCAAATCCAACCCCCCACCCCTTAAACCCTGAGGCTTGAAGATGAGATTTCACCGGCTAAATGGAGAAAACAGAGCGGGAGTGAGAGTGAGAGAGTGAGAGAGTGAGAGAGAGAGGAACAGTGGGAGTGGAAGATAGAGAGTGTAATATACAGCCAGACAGCCAGACAGGCACACATGAAGACCAGACAATGACGTGACAGTTGGGTGTGCTGCCAACACTGCAGCCCAGTGCTGTCTCTGAGAATCAGCTGTGTCCCATGCAGAGACCTAAACAGGTCATCTGGTCATTTAGACGTTCACAAATAATAAAAAGAAGGAAAAATAAACAACGACATCTTTCTTGGCTGCTGTTTCAACTCTTCTAGTTGAAACAGTGAGCAGATGGCTAAGCGGGAGAAAGTGTTTAGACAGGGTTTTGTCACATAATTAAATATTTACAACGCTCAGAACAGAGACTCAAACCGGCCCGGGAAAAGGCCCTGGACTTTGGATCAAGTCCCAGAGAAGCGCTTCTCTCTCACTACTAGAGATTAGAGGGGTTTTTGGTTATTATATATATATGTATAACATTTATAACATTTCCCCTGAAAACCGTGAGAAAGCCTTAAATCCCTGTTGGCCTCTCATTCTCTCTATTTCAGACAGCATAGTGTCCAAGTATGGCTTCTCAAATTCTGCCCAGTCGTGTTCACATCCTCTCCGTCGGTGCTTCTTGCTGGCCGCTGAGAGCAGGAGAAAGGCTGTTTCTAAATGACAGTCAGATGTCTCTCGTTAACTCACAGGCCGTTTCCACCAGAAGGGGGTCTAGTCGTTTTTAACCAGCTACTGTGAGCTGACTGAGACACGATGTGGACTTTAAAAAAAAAAAAGCTCCACGCAAGCTTCCCCTTCCTGCTCCCCGGGAATCAAACCTAATGTTTGGGAACACCCCTTCGGGAACGCCCCCCTTCCCCCCCCATGTTTCCATAGCGACGCAATGAGGCCTTGCTGGGTCACTGGTCACCGAACCACATGGACAAATACACACCGAAATGAGACGATGAAAGAACTGAACCGCTGGGAACGGCTGTAAATCATATTTTATGATTTTTTTTGTTTTCTGCCACTGGGTTATCATTCAACTCATACTTCTACTAATGAGGCTCGACACATAGAAACACATCCCACCATCACTTAAAGAAGCCTCTGTGTAACCGTAAGCTGATCTTTTTTCAGACACACTTTGGATACGTAAATGTTAGTGGCCACGGTTGCAGGACGGATGCGTGAATATTTTTGAACTCACGACAGAAGAGTGGCTCCTTTGTGTGTGTGAACTCTTGTGTTGGGCCAATTAGGTACGCACCAGTACGTTATTGGCTTAGCATTCATAAAAGACACAACACAGAGATGTGTGTGTCAATGAGCAGAACAAGCAATACTCTTAAATTGGTTCGTTTCGGACCGAAAAACATGAAACGGACGTGACACGCATCTGATCTCCACCTGTTAGCTACACCGAATGACATTTTTGATTTCCACTTTTTGGATTAAAATAAATAAATAGCAACGGTTGGGTGGAAGAACGACGAATGTTTCCCAGCTGAACTTATTGGAGCCGCTGGGAGAGAGGAGCAACAAAGCGGTGCAGGGCGTTCACCACAAGCACCGGCCATGTAATCAGAGGTAGTTTGGAAAACAACTCCACGTGTCAAATGTTACTGCCAAAGGGCACAGCTCTGGACAGAAACGTGTTGTATGCGTTAAACACGGAACGCTTCTAACCCCAGACCCCTTTTGTACATCCGGGTTTGTAGTCTTTATTTACTTCACCTTTAAACCCCGCTCTAAGAGGCCTTAAGAAAACCTTGCAAACGATACAAAACAATAACAATAATAATAATAATAATAATGAACGCAAAATCTGGCAACCTGCAGAACAGGCTTCCATCCATGGCCGTTACTCCCCGCACGCACACGCGCACGCGCACACGCACACGCACACACACACACACACACACGCACGCACACGCACACGCCCCTGTGACCACCTCATTCCTGACCGGGCTTGCTTCAGTGTCTTTTTATAGAAGCCCAAGCTCCTCTTACCCCCACCCAGCCCCACCCCCCCACCCCACCCTCCACCCCGAGCGTCCACAAGAAAAACCCACAATGCCGCCTTCTGGGCTGGAGGTGGGAAGGAGGAGGAGGAGGAGGAGGAGGAGGAGGAGGAGGAGGAGGAGGAGGAGGAGGAGGAGGAGGAGGAGGACATCTCCACCCAGCAGCACCACAACATGTCTGGGGCATGACACCATGAGAACCGCCAGTCTGATGGTTCCCGTTCAAAACTCTTACTGACAATAACTCTCTGGAATTCTCCACGACGGCATGCACACAGAAACTGGCTCCGGCGGTACGGAGCGGTGAATGAACAATGACCATGGCTACATGTTCTTCTGTAGGAGACCCTGATCAAAGCCAACTGACACAAAAGCTTCTGTTCTGGTGGGTGAATATAGTCCATAATACGGTCTATATATGTATTCAGTAGAGTAGTAGTGAGATTTGAACTTTGACATACTACTAATGCGTTGTGTTTACTTTTTATGATACAAACAATAACACTTTTACTTGCCCGCCAACAGTGGCTTTAGCACATCCTAATAATATCACAAACAAGGGATGAAGCTAAAGATTGGATTTGATTGCCATTGCCAACAACCACCAACATATGCAGAGGTCTAATTAAAGCCAAATGCTAAATAAATGAATAAAATCTGCTTTCAACAACACCAATAGTTAGAGCTCAACACCAGGCAGCAAAACATGCAGACTTTGCAGAGATTCTGGAATGGGAATTTGTTAAGAAAACAGATTAGTTAATAGGTTTTCTTTAGCCGACGGCCCGGTGTGATAAAATTAGCCTAGTTAGCTTAACGGATCATCATTTCTAAACTTCACTTTCACAAGTGGGTCTGAGTGTCCACGGGTGGGTGTGACATTGCACACCCACTTCACAAACACACACACGTGTGTGTGTGTGTGTGTGTGTGTGTGTGTGTGTGTGTGTGTGTGTGTGTGTGTGTGTGTGTGTGTGTGTGTGTGTGTGTGTGTGTGTGTGTGTGTGAAGGTGTGGTCGTAAATCTGGCGGGAGTAAGGGCTGCTGTAGCAGCTGTTAGCTAGGCTAGTGGTCACACACTCACATCCATCAGCTGGTGGTGCCCCCTCCCATCCCTGCTACTGTCTCTGTCCCAGACCCCTGCACACACACACACCACACACACACCACTCACACACCACACACACACACACACACACACACACACAACCATTATCATAAGTCATATCCTTATTGTCCTTCAGACCACCCCGCAAACCACCTTGTAGTCGTTTGTCCTTCTCCCACCCCACCAAACCCCACCCCCACCACCAATCTAGACCCACACACACACACACACACACACACACACACACACACACACACACACACACACACACACACACACACACACACACACACACACACACACACACACACACACACACACACACACACACACACACACACACAGCTCCCCGCCGGATGCAACAAGGAGACTCCATTTAGTTAATTAAAGTGTCTCCACCAAGGGGCCAACGTGGTCAGCTGTATTTACAAGGACTCTCTCTCTCTCTCTCTCTCTCTCTCTCTCTCTCTCTCTCTCTCTCTCTCTCTCTCTCTCTCTCTCTCTCTCTCTCTCCTCTCTCTCTCTCTCTCTCTCTCTCTCTCTCTCTCTCTCTCTCTCTCTCTCTCTCTCTCTCTCTCTCTCTCTCTCTCTCTCTCTCTCTCTCTCTCTCAACTTGATAGATCATTTCAGTTTGATCCAATCAGTGGCAGGCAGGAGAGAGGAAGGAAGGAAGGGAGAGAGCAGCCATCTACCCTCCCTGACAGTTTCCTGGGAGTACAGAGTGACATTGTGTTGACATACAACAACCACGGAGCACTTCCCAAACGCTAAATATAAAACTCTATGAAAAAAAAAAGATGAAAAAAAATATGAAATATTGCTGTTTACTGTTTATCGTCGGGCGGACGCTAGGCCTGCCGAGGACAATCAGCGCTGTTTACATTGCACGTCCCGCTCAAAGACGCAGTAGTGATGTATGCAGGCAGCCAATATTTATATTAAAGAACATTTATGTTGACCCATTCACTCAAAACCGTTGGAAATAACCTTGATGCCATCATATGCCATATGAGTGCGCGCACACACACACACACACACACACACACACACACACACACACACACACACACACACACACACACACACACACACACACACACACACACACACACACACACACACACACACACACACACACACACACACACACACACACACACACACCCCTCTCTTCGGTCGAGATTTTTTCAAAGAGCAGTATATGAACACACACAAAAGCGCTTTCAGATCACACAGACACGGTCTCATCATGTGAGGTCACTTTGAAGACGACTTTTGACGCTTGTTACGCTTGTTAATTATCATCATATGACCGTAATTTAACAGCGCGTGTTTCTTCTGATCGTCAATGAACATGCATGTCAAGTTGAGATAAAAATAAAAATAATAATATTAATAATAATACTGATAATAATAGTAATAATGATAATAATAGAGAAAGATAGAACAGAGCATACTGTTGCATGTAAAAGTGGCCTATTTGTGTCCTGAAATGAACATAACAAAAATAATTCAAACATTTGAATTGACTGGTCCAATAATGAGCATATATTACCTTTGTGGGGTTGTGTCACTATCTGCCCCTCAACATGGAGAGGATCCCCGTCGAGAGTCGCTCTCTAACACACACCCCCCCCCCCCCCCACCCCCCCAACCTCCAACCCCGGGATGGTCCGCTATCAGCACAGCAACAACCCTACAACCAAGTCCTACTGTCGCCTCCAAAAACTCATTCTCCGGTCTATTGGAATGGTTATTCCTCCTCCACGGTAATAGGATCGTGTAAAAGCTCCGTTTTCACCCCAGCCCAAGTTGATTCGGGGAAGAAGCGCAGCGGAGGAAGGAGCCCAGTCCGGACCGTCAGAACAGAGCCCGCCTGGCCACGCCCATTTAAAGAATGAACCTGCTACGTCACGAGCATGTGGCCACGCCCACTGACATAATGCTCTAATAATAAGGGCGCATGCGTTTCTATAAGGTCCCAAATGACCATATGGGTTCCCCCTTCTCGGAAATAGCGCTCACATCACGTGACATGATATTAGCATCTTAATTATCATTATTTATACATTTTATAAAAAAATTACATATTTTATTAATTTGTATTATGTATTATTATTATTATTATTATTATTATTTCTATATATATATTGTACTTTTACCTGAGCACTGGTTCTGTTCTTTGAGGCTTGTTGTTAGGAAGGAAATGCACTCCTGGTGACTAGTAGTTCTCTTGTCTACCTTATGGTGAAAAGTGAGTTTTAAAGAAAAGTTCTTTAAAATACTCTTGATCTGACCCTTCTAGAACAATTAAACCTATTTCAATGGGTTGACATGTTTTTAAAATCCAGCGCTTCAATTTAATCAAAGTCAAATCAAGTGTGTCACTTCACACAAGTATAAGCAATGAGTGAAAATCTTATGTGCAATACTCGACGACAGACAGCAGTTATAAAACAACTGAATAGGATAAAAAGTAAAAAAAGTACAAAACAGTATAAGTTAAGTACAAACCTGTATAAGTTAAAATCCATGACCAACGTTCGGCATTGTGTCAACTATTTTCTTAATTTAAAAAAATTATGCGGCCAAATCTGAAAACGGCTCATATTGATCATCATTGATCCGCACAACCGTGGGTTCCACAGTCATATATCTTCTATGCAAGTCATATATCTTCTATGGAAGATATATGACTTGCAGGGAGACGCGGGTTTCCTGTCGCGTCTCCCGGGAGCCACGTGGTTGGTAAGGCTCTGGGAAAGGTCTAGGAGTCACTTCTTGAACTGGTTGAGTCCATGAATGGTAGTGACATGGACAGCTAGTTCGGAGTCACTACCAAGCCTGAGCGATGAGGATGAAGCAACATGACCATAAGGAATCGTAACTAAATAAACCTCATGACGAATTAATGAGGAGACTAAAAGAGGAGTATCTAACGAGGAGTAGACCATCCAAAGGCCTACAGATTGTCACAAGGGGGTAGTTTGGTGGGACCCAGAACGCAGACCAAGACACAGTGAGGAGATAACGTGAAGCTTTATTTAAAGAACACAACACAAGAGTGATCGGGGAAAGGCCAGGGGTCTGGATACCGGGAAGTAGAGTAGCGGAGTACCGACAGGTAGTAGACCGGCGAGTAGTCCGGGACGGGAGAGGGGTCTGGATACCGGGAGGTCGGAGTAGCGACAGGTATTAGACCGGCGAGTGACATGGGACAGGTGAGTGATCTGGATACCGGGACATCGGCGTAACGATTCCGTCCAGAATGTCCAGAATGTACAAAGTAAAAAGTAGAAGTAGTATGTACAAAGTACGACCTAGCCCCGAAGTAACAGGACGCCAGGGTATATATACCCCCAGGTGAGGTGATTACCCAAATCAGCCTCGTCAATTGCCGACAGGTGTGTGTGCGTGCGCCGCCAAAGCCCGCGGCTTGGCCACGCCCCCTGTCAACCTCCGTAACCGTGAGACAGATGTGTCGAATATGAAGATATTGAATACCGATGTGATTTTAGAAACATCCTCCATCCATCATCTTCTAACAGCAGTGATTGGCGCCGAGGGAGATCTCGGGGTTGTATAATTGCTAGATTGAAGGGTGTGCAATGGGAGGGATACATCTTTTTTTGATAGTTGAGTCATTCTGATACCAACATCATGTGTTTAAAAGGGAGGCATTGGATGAAATCTGGCGCCATCTTGTGGGCGTTACCGGTTACTGCATGGTAGATAAATGTATAATTGATTATCAGACGGTGAAAAATAAAATCACATTGTGTAATGTCTCACAAAGCTACTTACATAGTTGCATAAAACTGATTGTTTAAGTGGAATGCCAATAATGATTTAAAAGCCTTTAGGGAAATCTTCAAAGGGGACTTTGAAGATTTGATTGTTGCTTTTGTATAAGATGAAAAAGAAAAGTACTTAAAATATAGCTTATACTTATTTATATCTATACTACCTTGTTGAACTGAATACAATATTGTATGTATGTCCTTAACATTCTTCATGTATGTAACGTGACACGGAGTGCTTCAATTAGTCCTGCAGTCCGAACTCGCAATATTGGAGAGTTCGTCACAAGTTTCATCTCAAAGACAAAATGTGTGTCGTTAAATGCACCGTACCTTTAAGCAGTCCTTGAGCAAGCGTGAATGCATACGGATGGCATGATCTAATAATTCGAATTACACTGGTAAATTGTGCCGCAATCAACAATAGTGCTTCAAATAAAGTACTTTAAAAGAGATACACGGCTTCGTTGAATGACATCATGGCTATTGGGGTTGTAGGTTGAACATAACATTCCGTATAATAAAGATGGTTGGCCACCTGCAGACAATGGGGCTTCTGGGAAAGTGGTTTAATTTATTCTATGTTCATTTAAGCTATTGAACTTGTATGCACTTTAAACAAGAGCGCTCGTACCCTGTGTGGCAGGCAGCCAACTGCCCCTAGCATACGACAGGGTTTCAGAAAATAATTTTCCCCATTGGATTAAAAAAGTATATCATAATTAGTATTACCAGTAAGAGAGACATGCAAGCACCCACACACTCACAGAGACAGACACCAATAATAAATTAAAGCACACCACACAGAAACATCTCCATCACCGTATATGTATTGTCGTTATCATGTGGGCTGGCCGCTATGGCCCCCTGGTCTCAAGGCCAGGTGGAGTTGGACCAACACCTCAGTCCGGGGTCATGGACTTGGTCCCACAAGACGTACAGCTGCTGGGGCATAAAGCGGTGCACCATCAGAACGTCCTTGTAGTAGCACGGGTCATGAGCGTCCACTTTGGACGAAGGTATGCGCAGCCCACCGGGATTCACGCCCATGTGGCCGGAGGGTCTGAGCCCCGCCTGGGCCAGGCACATGCCCATGTAGGCGTCATCGATGGGATGCAAGGGGACGGACCGGGACATGTTGCGCAGCACTCTGGCGGTGTGGCCGGACAGCAGGTAGCCTCCGCCGCTGCAGTACGCTGGGTAGGAGTCCGACTCCTGCACCTGAACGGGAACAAAGTACTTGTTTAGCTCGCGGACGGGCCCCGTCCCCTCCATCAGGCTGCCCACGAAGAGGTGCTTGTCCCCGCCAGGCTCTCCGTGGACGTCATGGAGGTACTCCACCATGTTGTCCGTGTGGGCGAAGATGTCGTCGTCGCCATTGAGCAGGAAGCGCACGCGGGGACAGCGGTCGTCCAGCCACTCCAGGAAGAGCACCTGTTTCAGGGTCAGGTTAATGAAGGACTCCTGGAAGTCCCACTGGAGGACGTCGCCGTGCTGCCGGTGCTCCACCTCCAGAAGCTTGTTCATCCGACGCTTCTCCAAGCCGGTGCCCGTCGTGCCCGAGATGAACACCCTGCGGATCCAGAGGCCCTTGTGCTGCCGCTCCTTGGCCCAGGTCTCCCGCAGGACCACCCTGCGGTCGAAGTTCTCCGGCTGGGACTTGATGACCAGCAGGAGGAAAACGCCAGAGGACCCTGCCTCTCCGCCACACTTGTCGGGGAGGTCTAGCAGCATGGGGAAGTACTTGCAGTGCCGGTAGTACATAAAGTTCTGGAGGCGCTCGGGGAGGTCCGAGAAGCCGGTGACGTTGACCACGGATGTGTTCTGGTAGCATGGGGGCCCGAGGCGGGGAGGGCGTCTGGAGACAGCGGACTGCCTCTTACGACCAAGGATGGCGTCGGGGAGGAGCTGAACATCCTTGGAGGGTGGAGGTGGTGCATGCTGTCTGGTCCAGATTAGGAGCAGCACCAGGCACAGGGCAACCGTGAGAAGGAATTCTATCCTCCTCTTCATCATCCTTAATACTCTGCAATGGTAAAAACAAGTGGATAACTGTTAGAATATGACTAATAAGCAGGCTTAAATAATCAACTCACTTTACAGTAGAGAGCAGAGTAAGACACAAAAACATTACAAACACAAGGTGACACATAGAATGCTTTAATAGGATGCAGAAAATGACGAATAAGGATTTCAAAATGAGAAAAAAAAAATGTAAATTTATATTTTAATATGTTTCTAAACAGAGAAATAATAAAAAAATCCATTTATTTTATTATTATGAATAGTACAATTTATCCTACAAATAATATCATGGATTTTCTAATTATTAACCATATAAATATTAGCAGTTTATAGATACTTAAATACTTTGACCCCCACAATCACGTACGTAATCAATATCAATAGTTTATAGGGATCTAGAGAAATATTCTGCAAATCTAGATAAATATTAATTAATAATTGATAATAATTGATCCAGGCATGTCGTCGGTTCCTCTGTTCACCACATATGTAACCCAACCTATGTATTACTTTTCTTAAAAGTACTCAAATAAAATATCTGGTCGTGTTGCAGACAACTTTGATGGTTAAGATTTACAGCGGAATGAGATTTCCAGGCTTTGGACCAGGCGAGACTTGCATAAAAACAATCAAATAAAAGGTTGTGACACACACACACACACACACACACACACACACACACACACACACACACACACACACACACACACACACACACACACACACACACACACACACACACACACACACACACACACACACACACACACACACACACACACACACACACACACACACACACACACACACACACACACACACACACACACACACACACACACACACACACACTTATTTAACCAAATAGTAGTAGAAACCAACCAACATGTAGCAAATAGCAAAAATAACCTACATGGCTTCCCTGGGCTCCAGCATCAGCAGGACACAGGCGGATGTTCTGTAGGAACCACTTTATAGGGTTTATAGGGTTGTATTGAACGTATTTGCAGGCAGAGCAGGTGGTGAATGCTGACGTGTCCACACCTCCTGAGTCTGTGTGTGTGTGGTGATGGTTGGTTTAACCTGTGAGCCCTGATTACTCTGATGCACCGCAGGTGTGCAGCCCCCTACCTGAACCTACCTGAACAGGGTTACCATGCCTTCAAATACAGAGAAACAACAACCCCAAAGCCCACTGTACCCACACCTCCCCAAATGCAAGTATTCCTACCAGATGGATCTAAATAAAAATGTTAAAAAAAGTCATTGTACAGTTTACTGTTACATAAGGTGGTTTATTGCAGGGGTTATTGCAGGGTTGATTGTAGCAAAGATTATTTGCAGACAGAGCAGGTGGTGACCGCTGACATGTCAGTGTGTGTGTGTGGTGGTGTTTATCCTGCGGGCCTTGATTGCCCTCTAAAGTTGCTTCTTTGCTTTGGCAAGCTGGAGTGTGACAGCATATGATGCTTTCAGACTTGATTCTTGGACACTTGGGAGAATTGAACGTGGGCTGGGTAAAAAAGCACGGGTGTCTTTGTACTTTCCCTTTCCAGTCCGCTAGGATCGCTGCTCTGCCGGCCCCGGTGTACTTGTCATACTTGTCCTTGTGTGATGTGTTGTAGTGGCGGCTTAAGTTGCTTACTCTCATTACAGAACATGCTGCAAACATACTTAACATTGTGGTTTACCCCTGAATTCAGCGAAAAGATATTCTGTCTCCCACTTTTCTTGAAACAAGATTTCCATCAGACACCTTCCTCTTGCACATGACATTCCTCTTCCTCTTCCTCATGCTCATTGTTGACAGCTAACTTACATCCACAGAGGGCTGTGCTCATCTTTCGCGGTATTTGGCGCGTTCGATGCCGAATGAAATCATGTACGCAGCTTGCGACGTGACGAGGAGTCTAGTGGACGGTATCAGTACTACAAGTAAAACACATTACATTTGTTTATATATTTTTTTAAGTAATTACGTTGTTTCAAAATTGATCTGAGGGCTGTAGTTTTGTCTCAAAGACAAAATGTGTCATTAAATGCACCGTAGCTTTAAGCAGTCCTTGAGCGTGAATGAATACGGATGGCACAATCTAATAATTCGACCAATTACACTGGTAAATTGTGCCACAATCATACATCATACATAACATTCAGAATAATAAAGATGGTTGGCCACCTGCAGGCAGACGCTGGGGCTTCTGGGAAAGGGCAGGGGATTTTTGGGGTATTTAAAGTGGTTTAAATTAAGCTATTGAACTTGTATGCACTTTAAACAAGAGCGCTCGTACCCTGTGTGGCAGGCAGCCAACTGCCCCTAGCATACGACAGGGTTTCAGAAAATAATTTTCCCCATTGGATTAAAAAAGTATATCATAATTAGTATTACCAGTAAGAGAGACATGCAAGCACCCACACACTCACAGAGACAGACACCAATAATAAATTAAAGCACACCACACAGAAACATCTCCATCACCGTATATGTATTGTCGTTATCATGTGGGCTGGCCGCTATGGCCCCCTGGTCTCAAGGCCAGGTGGAGTTGGACCAACACCTCAGTCCGGGGTCATGGACTTGGTCCCACAAGACGTACAGCTGCTGGGGCATAAAGCGGTGCACCATCAGAACGTCCTTGTAGTAGCACGGGTCATGAGCGTCCACTTTGGACGAAGGTATGCGCAGCCCACCGGGATTCACGCCCATGTGGCCGGAGGGTCTGAGCCCCGCCTGGGCCAGGCACATGCCCATGTAGGCGTCATCGATGGGATGCAAGGGGACGGACCGGGACATGTTGCGCAGCACTCTGGCGGTGTGGCCGGACAGCAGGTAGCCTCCGCCGCTGCAGTACGCTGGGTAGGAGTCCGACTCCTGCACCTGAACGGGAACAAAGTACTTGTTTAGCTCGCGGACGGGCCCCGTCCCCTCCATCAGGCTGCCCACGAAGAGGTGCTTGTCCCCGCCAGGCTCTCCGTGGACGTCATGGAGGTACTCCACCATGTTGTCCGTGTGGGCGAAGATGTCGTCGTCGCCATTGAGCAGGAAGCGCACGCGGGGACAACGGTCGTCCAGCCACTCCAGGAAGAGCACCTGTTTCAGGGTCAGGTTAATGAAGGACTCCTGGAAGTCCCACTGGAGGACGTCGCCGTGCTGCCGGTGCTCCACCTCCAGAAGCTTGTTCATCCGACGCTTCTCCAAGCCGGTGCCCGTCGTGCCCGAGATGAACACCCTGCGGATCCAGAGGCCCTTGTGCTGCCGCTCCTTGGCCCAGGTCTCCCGCAGGACCACCCTGCGGTCGAAGTTCTCCGGCTGGGACTTGATGACCAGCAGGAGGAAAACGCCAGAGGACCCTGCCTCTCCGCCACACTTGTCGGGGAGGTCTAGCAGCATGGGGAAGTACTTGCAGTGCCGGTAGTACATAAAGTTCTGGAGGCGCTCGGGGAGGTCCGAGAAGCCGGTGACGTTGACCACGGATGTGTTCTGGTAGCATGGGGGCCCGAGGCGGGGAGGGCGTCTGGAGACAGCGGACTGCCTCTTACGACCAAGGATGGCGTCGGGGAGGAGCTGAACATCCTTGGAGGGTGGAGGTGGTGCATGCTGTCTGGTCCAGATTAGGAGCAGCACCAGGCACAGGGCAACCGTGAGAAGGAATTCTATCCTCCTCTTCATCATCCTTAATACTCTGCAATGGTAAAAACAAGTGGATAACTGTTAGAATATGACTAATAAGCAGGCTTAAATAATCAACTCACTTTACAGTAGAGAGCAGAGTAAGACACAAAAACATTACAAACACAAGGTGACACATAGAATGCTTTAATAGGATGCAGAAAATGACGAATAAGGATTTCAAAATGAGAAAAAAAAAATGTAAATTTATATTTTAATATGTTTCTAAACAGAGAAATAATAAAAAAAATCCATTTATTTTATTATTATGAATAGTACAATTTATCCTACAAATAATATCATGGATTTTCTAATTATTAACCATATAAATATTAGCAGTTTATAGATACTTAAATACTTTGACCCCCACAATCACGTACGTAATCAATATCAATAGTTTATAGGGATCTAGAGAAATATTCTGCAAATCTAGATAAATATTAATTAATAATTGATAATAATTGATCCAGGCATGTCGTCGGTTCCTCTGTTCACCACATATGTAACCCAACCTATGTATTACTTTTCTTAAAAGTACTCAAATAAAATATCTGGTCGTGTTGCAGACAACTTTGATGGTTAAGATTTACAGCGGAATGAGATTTCCAGGCTTTGGACCAGGCGAGACTTGCATAAAAACAATCAAATAAAAGGTTGTGACACACACACACACACACACACACACACACACACACACACACACACACACACACACACACACACACACACACACACACACACACACACACACCTTATTTTAACCAAATAGTAGTAGAAACCAACCAACATGTAGCAAATAGCAAAAATAACCTACATGGCTTCCCTGGGCTCCAGCATCAGCAGGACACAGGCGGATGTTCTGTAGGAACCGCTTTATAGGGTTTATAGCAGGGATATTCAACTGGCGGCCCGCGGGCCAAATCCGGCCCGCGGGGAGCTTTCTCGTGGCCCCTGGAACACAATCCATATTGTGTAAATGTAAAAAAAAAAAAAAAAAATATTAATTTTTTTTTTTTAAATCATTTAAATAAATGTCAATATATGTTCGCTATTTTGTTATCCGAATTAAATGTGTCCAAATTATTTCTCCCTCAATAGTTCTTAAAAGGCAATCTTGCATTGGACTGATCAGCGTGTAATTATCGTGACATCGTGTCAATCTCGTTACTCTCATTACTGATCCAAAATGAGCTGATGATGATTTTGTATTTATTTTACCATCACACGCCAATCCTAGACCTTTATGTTTAATATGTCAAATAACTGTTTCAGTCTGCAAGGTTGCTAATGTGAGGCGCCACTATGAGACCAAGCATGCTGCTAACTTCAATGCTGCTTACCCGCCTGGTAGCACAGCTAGACGTGGTAAAATAGAAATACTTAAATCTTCTTACACTGCATCAACCACTATTCTTACAACTGCTTATACAGCCCAGGAAAAGGCCACTGCTGCTTCTCTACGAGTGATCGCTTTAGCCAAAAAGAGAAAGACATTCACTGACGCTGAAGTTGTGTAGGAGGAGTGTACTCTGACACATTGGGAAGTCGAAGAGTAGAGGTACTGTTTGAGGACTGTTTTTCAGCATTAATTGCCGATCTCAAATCTACAGAGTACATCGCTGTCGATGAATCGACTGATGCAACAGATACGGCACAGCTCTCGCTGTTTGTGAGGTACTTCGATGGTGACGTTTTTAAAGAGGAGTTGTTATGCCTTTTACCACTGATAACCAGCACTACAGGTGAAGTGATTTTCGCTGCAGTTTGGAGTTTTTTTGAAGAGAAGGGTTTGGATCTAGGTAAGATCAACCTTCTCGTTACCGATGGCTGCCCGTCCATGATTGGGAAAGAAAGGGGCTTTGCATCTCGCTTATGTGCAGAGCATCCCACAGTGAACACACTGCATTGCATCATACATCAATCAGTTCTGTGTGCGAAATTGTCAGGGGAGTTGAAAGAAGCAATGGAGACTGTCATAAAAATTGTGAATCATATTCGCTCGACGTCAGGTCTGCAGCACCGACTACTACTACTACTACTACAATAATAATAATAACAATAACAATAATCATTATTATTATTGCATGGTTGGTTGTACAATAACAATGGCATTTGTTCATTTTCGTTGTCACAGTCTTGTGGCCCTCGCCTTCAAGACATTTTACAATTGTGGCCCCCTTCCTAATCTAGTTGAATACCCCTGGTTTATAGGGTTGTATTGAACGTATTTGCAGGCAGAGCAGGTGGTGAATGCTGACGTGTCCACACCTCCTGAGTCTGTGTGTGTGTGTGTGTGTGGGATGGTTGGTTTAACCTGTGAGCCCTGATTACTCTGATGCACCGCAGGTGTGCAGCCCCCTACCTGAACCTACCTGAACAGGGTTACCATGCCTTCAAATACAGAGAAACAACAACCCCAAAGCCCACTGTACCCACACCTCCCCAAATGCAAGTATTCCTACGAGATGGATCTAAATAAAATACAATGTTAAAAAAAGTCATTGTACAGTTTACTGTTACATAAGGTGGTTTATTGCAGGGGTTATTGCAGGGTTGATTGTAGCAAAGATTATTTGCAGACAGAGCAGGTGGTGACCGCTGACATGTCAGTGTGTGTGTGTGTGGTGGTGTTTATCCTGCGGGCCTTGATTGCCCTCTAAAGTTGCTTCTTTGCTTTGGCAAGCTGGAGTGTGACAGCATATGATGCTTTCAGACTTGATTCTTGGACACTTGGGAGAATTGAACGTGGGCTGGGTAAAAAAGCACGGGTGTCTTTGTACTTTCCCTTTCCAGTCCGCTAGGATCGCTGCTCTGCCGGCCCCGGTGTACTTGTCATACTTGTCCTTGTGTGATGTGTTGTAGTGGCGGCTTAAGTTGCTTACTCTCATTACAGAACATGCTGCAAACATACTTAACATTGTGGTTTACCCCTGAATTCAGCGAAAAGATATTCTGTCTCCCACTTTTCTTGAAACAAGATTTCCATCAGACACCTTCCTCTTGCACATGACATTCCTCTTCCTCTTCCTCATGCTCATTGTTGACAGCTAACTTACATCCACAGAGGGCTGTGCTCATCTTTCGCGGTATTTGGCGCGTTCGCTGCCGAATGAAATCATGTACGCAGCTTGCGACGTGACGAGGAGTCTAGTGGACGGTATCAGTACTACAAGTAAAACACATTACATTTGTTTATATATTTTTTTAAGTAATTACGTTGTTTCAAAATTGATCTGAGGGCTGTAGTTTTGTCTCAAAGACAAAATGTGTCATTAAATGCACCGTAGCTTTAAGCAGTCCTTGAGCGTGAATGAATACGGATGGCACAATCTAATAATTCGACCAATTACACTGGTAAATTGTGCCACAATCATACATCATACATAACATTCAGAATAATAAAGATGGTTGGCCACCTGCAGGCAGACGCTGGGGCTTCTGGGAAAGGGCAGGGGATTTTTGGGGTATTTAAAGTGGTTTAAATTAAGCTATTGAACTTGTATGCACTTTAAACAAGAGCGCTCGTACCCTGTGTGGCAGGCAGCCAACTGCCCCTAGCATACGACAGGGTTTCAGAAAATAATTTTCCCCATTGGATTAAAAAAGTATATCATAATTAGTATTACCAGTAAGAGAGACATGCAAGCACCCACACACTCACAGAGACAGACACCAATAATAAATTAAAGCACACCACACAGAAACATCTCCATCACCGTATATGTATTGTCGTTATCATGTGGGCTGGCCGCTATGGCCCCCTGGTCTCAAGGCCAGGTGGAGTTGGACCAACACCTCAGTCCGGGGTCATGGACTTGGTCCCACAAGACGTACAGCTGCTGGGGCATAAAGCGGTGCACCATCAGAACGTCCTTGTAGTAGCACGGGTCATGAGCGTCCACTTTGGACGAAGGTATGCGCAGCCCACCGGGATTCACGCCCATGTGGCCGGAGGGTCTGAGCCCCGCCTGGGCCAGGCACATGCCCATGTAGGCGTCATCGATGGGATGCAAGGGGACGGACCGGGACATGTTGCGCAGCACTCTGGCGGTGTGGCCGGACAGCAGGTAGCCTCCGCCGCTGCAGTACGCTGGGTAGGAGTCCGACTCCTGCACCTGAACGGGAACAAAGTACTTGTTTAGCTCGCGGACGGGCCCCGTCCCCTCCATCAGGCTGCCCACGAAGAGGTGCTTGTCCCCGCCAGGCTCTCCGTGGACGTCATGGAGGTACTCCACCATGTTGTCCGTGTGGGCGAAGATGTCGTCGTCGCCATTGAGCAGGAAGCGCACGCGGGGACAACGGTCGTCCAGCCACTCCAGGAAGAGCACCTGTTTCAGGGTCAGGTTAATGAAGGACTCCTGGAAGTCCCACTGGAGGACGTCGCCGTGCTGCCGGTGCTCCACCTCCAGAAGCTTGTTCATCCGACGCTTCTCCAAGCCGGTGCCCGTCGTGCCCGAGATGAACACCCTGCGGATCCAGAGGCCCTTGTGCTGCCGCTCCTTGGCCCAGGTCTCCCGCAGGACCACCCTGCGGTCGAAGTTCTCCGGCTGGGACTTGATGACCAGCAGGAGGAAAACGCCAGAGGACCCTGCCTCTCCGCCACACTTGTCGGGGAGGTCTAGCAGCATGGGGAAGTACTTGCAGTGCCGGTAGTACATAAAGTTCTGGAGGCGCTCGGGGAGGTCCGAGAAGCCGGTGACGTTGACCACGGATGTGTTCTGGTAGCATGGGGGCCCGAGGCGGGGAGGGCGTCTGGAGACAGCGGACTGCCTCTTACGACCAAGGATGGCGTCGGGGAGGAGCTGAACATCCTTGGAGGGTGGAGGTGGTGCATGCTGTCTGGTCCAGATTAGGAGCAGCACCAGGCACAGGGCAACCGTGAGAAGGAATTCTATCCTCCTCTTCATCATCCTTAATACTCTGCAATGGTAAAAACAAGTGGATAACTGTTAGAATATGACTAATAAGCAGGCTTAAATAATCAACTCACTTTACAGTAGAGAGCAGAGTAAGACACAAAAACATTACAAACACAAGGTGACACATAGAATGCTTTAATAGGATGCAGAAAATGACGAATAAGGATTTCAAAATGAGAAAAAAAAAATGTAAATTTATATTTTAATATGTTTCTAAACAGAGAAATAATAAAAAAATCCATTTATTTTATTATTATGAATAGTACAATTTATCCTACAAATAATATCATGGATTTTCTAATTATTAACCATATAAATATTAGCAGTTTATAGATACTTAAATACTTTGACCCCCACAATCACGTACGTAATCAATATCAATAGTTTATAGGGATCTAGAGAAATATTCTGCAAATCTAGATAAATATTAATTAATAATTGATAATAATTGATCCAGGCATGTCGTCGGTTCCTCTGTTCACCACATATGTAACCCAACCTATGTATTACTTTTCTTAAAAGTACTCAAATAAAATATCTGGTCGTGTTGCAGACAACTTTGATGGTTAAGATTTACAGCGGAATGAGATTTCCAGGCTTTGGACCAGGCGAGACTTGCATAAAAACAATCAAATAAAAGGTTGTGACACACACACACACACACACACACACACACACACACACACACACACACACACACACACACACACACACACACACACACACACACACACACACACACACACACACACACACACACACACACACACACACACACACACACACACACACACACACACACACACACACACACACACACACACACACACACACACACACACACACACACACACACACACACCTTATTTTAACCAAATAGTAGTAGAAACCAACCAACATGTAGCAAATAGCAAAAATAACCTACATGGCTTCCCTGGGCTCCAGCATCAGCAGGACACAGGCGGATGTTCTGTAGGAACCGCTTTATAGGGTTTATAGGGTTGTATTGAACGTATTTGCAGGCAGAGCAGGTGGTGAATGCTGACGTGTCCACACCTCCTGAGTCTGTGTGTGTGTGTGTGTGTGTGTGGCGATGGTTGGTTTAACCTGTGAGCCCTGATTACTCTGATGCACCGCAGGTGTGCAGCCCCCTACCTGAACCTACCTGAACAGGGTTACCATGCCTTCAAATACAGAGAAACAACAACCCCAAAGCCCACTGTACCCACACCTCCCCAAATGCAAGTATTCCTACGAGATGGATCTAAATAAAAATACCAATGTTAAAAAAAGTCATTGTACAGTTTACTGTTACATAAGGTGGTTTATTGCAGGGGTTATTGCAGGGTTGATTGTAGCAAAGATTATTTGCAGACAGAGCAGGTGGTGACCGCTGACATGTCAGTGTGTGTGTGTGTGGTGGTGTTTATCCTGCGGGCCTTGATTGCCCTCTAAAGTTGCTTCTTTGCTTTGGCAAGCTGGAGTGTGACAGCATATGATGCTTTCAGACTTGATTCTTGGACACTTGGGAGAATTGAACGTGGGCTGGGTAAAAAAGCACGGGTGTCTTTGTACTTTCCCTTTCCAGTCCGCTAGGATCGCTGCTCTGCCGGCCCCGGTGTACTTGTCATACTTGTCCTTGTGTGATGTGTTGTAGTGGCGGCTTAAGTTGCTTACTCTCATTACAGAACATGCTGCAAACATACTTAACATTGTGGTTTACCCCTGAATTCAGCGAAAAGATATTCTGTCTCCCACTTTTCTTGAAACAAGATTTCCATCAGACACCTTCCTCTTGCACATGACATTCCTCTTCCTCTTCCTCATGCTCATTGTTGACAGCTAACTTACATCCACAGAGGGCTGTGCTCATCTTTCGCGGTATTTGGCGCGTTCGCTGCCGAATGAAATCATGTACGCAGCTTGCGACGTGACGAGGAGTCTAGTGGACGGTATCAGTACTACAAGTAAAACACATTACATTTGTTTATATATTTTTTTAAGTAATTACGTTGTTTCAAATTGATCTGAGGGCTGTAGTTTTGTCTCAAAGACAAAATGTGTCATTAAATGCACCGTAGCTTTAAGCAGTCCTTGAGGCAGCGTGAATGAATACGGATGGCACAATCTAATAATTCGACCAATTACACTGGTAAATTGTGCCACAATCATACATCATACATAACATTCAGAATAATAAAGATGGTTGGCCACCTGCAGGCAGACGCTGGGGCTTCTGGGAAAGGGCAGGGGATTTTTGGGGTATTTAAAGTGGTTTAAATTAAGCTATTGAACTTGTATGCACTTTAAACAAGAGCGCTTGTACCCTGTGTGGCAGGCAGCCAACTGCCCCTAGCATACGACAGGGTTTCAGAAAATAATTTTCCCCATTGGATTAAAAAAGTATATCATAATTAGTATTACCAGTACGAGAGACATGCAAGCACCCACACACTCACAGAGAGACAGAGAGACACACACACCAAGAATAAATTAATGCACACCACACAGAATCATCTCCATAACCGTATATGTATTGTCATTATCGTGTGGGCTGGCCGCCATGGCCCGTCTCAAGACCAGGTGGAGTTGGGCCAACACCTCAGTCCGGGGTCGTAGACTTGGTCCCACAAGACGTACGTCAATCTAGATAAATATTAATTTGTGGCAAGAGGGTGTCATGGGAGACTTTATATTTGCTTGGAAAAGCCCCCAAATGAAGATATTTTAACAAATCAAAATTACATTATTGTGGCAGGGGGAGTAAGCGTTCTATTGGACTTGTTGCAAATGGCAAATCAAAATCTTGAATCTTGAATCTAAAGCAAGTCGTGTTGCGTTTTCTAAATCTTCAGAAATCACCATCTTTAAGTACAGTTGGACCTAGGAGACTTGAGGACTAGAAGACTAGGATACCTGGGACCTAGGATACCTGGGAGCTAGAAGACTTAGGACCTAGGATACCTGGGACCTAGGATACCTGGGACCTAGGACACCTGAGACCTGGAACCTGGGGGTTAAGGAGACCTAGGACCTAGGAGACCTGGGACCTAGAACCTAGGGGTCCAGGAGACTTGGGACCTAGGATAACTGGGACCTAGGAGACCTGGGACCTGGGGGTCGAAGAGACTTGGGACCTAGGAGACCTGGGACCTAGCAGACCTGGGACCTGGGGGTCAAGGAGACCTGGGATCTAGCAGACCTGGGACCTAGGAGACCTGGGACCTAGCAGACCTGGGACCTGGGGGGTCGAGGAGACTTGGGACCTAGGAGTCCTGCGACCTAGCAGACCTGGGACCTAGGAGACCTAGGACCTTGGGGTCGAGGAGACTTGGGACCTAGGATACCTGGGACCTAGCAGACCTGGGACCTAGGAGACCTGGGACCTGGAGGTAGAGGAGAACAGGGACCTAGGAGACCTGGTTTGCTGACGACACGACAGTGATGGGCCTGATCGCCGGCGATGACGAGACAGCCTACAGGGAGGAGGTCGGATTGCTGGAGCAGTGGTGCCAGGAGAACAGCCTCGCCCTCAACGTCAAGAAGACCAAGGAGCTGATCGTGGACTACAGGAAGCAGAGAGTAGAGCACAGCCCTATCTCCATCGACGGCGTTGCAGTAGAGAGGGTTAGAAGCTTCAAGTTCCTCGGCGTGCACATCTCCGAGGACCTCACATGGTCCACGCACACCACACACGTGGTGAAAAGGGCCCAACAACGCCTGTATTTCCTCAGGCGTCTGAAGAAATTCAGCATGGGCCCCCGCATCCTGAGAACATTCTATAACGGCACCATCGAGAGTGTTCTTACAGGGTGTATCACCGCCTGGTACGGGAACTGCACCGCACTCGTGCCACACTACTACTCTTGCCAACCTGAAGGGGGGGGGGAATAATGGGGAGTGTGAGAAGGTTTCTCTCTGTACCACTACAGTGGACCGGTCCACCTCTCCAGTAGCCGGCCCTGAGGAGGGAGTAAACCCTGATGTGGTTTTGCAAGGGGGGTTGAAAAATCATTGGGAATGTTGGATGTGATTTTGGCAGATTTGGATGACTCAAAGCGTGTTGAGTTAATAGCTCTGATTAACCGTTATCCTGCTTTATTTTCAGATGTACCCTCACGCACACATCTAATTGAACATGATGTAGATGTGGGCGAGGCAGCGCCAATAAAGCAGCGATTCTATCGTGTCTCATCAGAGAAACGCAAGCATTTGGACAATGAGGTTCAGTATATGTTGGACAACCACATTGCCGAATCATGTTCGTCAAGTTGGGCGTCGCCTTGCCTGTTGGTCGGTAAACCCGACGGAACCTATAGACCGTGTACTGACTTTCGTAAAGTGAATAAAATTACCAAACCAGATGTGTTTCCTCTTCCCCGCATGGAAGACTGTGTAGATCAGGTGGGATCGGCTACTTACGGGAGTAAGTTTGACCTTTTAAAAGGTTA
>CM051020.1:14303954-14431454 GCA_027704905.1 Muraenolepis orangiensis
AACAGATTTTCTCTTTATAATAGGCCTATGTCTGTGCTGTTGCTATTAATGCACGGATCAGCATTTATTTAATTGTTTTTAATCATTATT
Source organism: Muraenolepis orangiensis (assembly GCA_027704905.1). Lineage (NCBI taxonomy): Eukaryota > Metazoa > Chordata > Actinopteri > Gadiformes > Muraenolepididae > Muraenolepis > Muraenolepis orangiensis. Next base: position 14,304,045 of record CM051020.1, read on the forward strand.
TGACTTCTTCACAGAGTTAACACTAAGATAAGTTTCCTCTATGAATTCCTCCAGCTCAGGAAACATATCAATCCTGCCCATTTCAACTTGCGCAGATCCACTTTCCTCTTGAATGCACAGATTTTATCATTCAGCGACATGATGCTTGTGTTTGTGTTCTGTTAAGTCTGTTCAGTCTGTCCATTGTCCTACACATAGCACCTGTTTATCCCCATTGTCCTACACATAGCACCTGTTTATCCCCATGCATTGTCCTACACATAGCTCCTGTTTATCCCCATTGTCCTACACATAGCTCCTGTTTATCCCCATGCATTGTCCTACACATAGCACCTGTTTATCCCCATTGTCCTACACATAGCACCTGTTTATCCCCATGCATTGTCCTACACATAGCTCCTGTTTATCCCCATTGTCCTACACATAGCTCCTGTTTATCCCCATTGTCCTACACATAGCACCTGTTTATCCCATTGTCCTACACATAGCACCTGTTTATCCCCATGCATTGTCCTACACATAGCTCCTGTTTATCCCCATGCATTGTCCTACACAAAGCACCTGTTTATCCCCATGCATTGTCCTACACATAGCACCTGTTTATCCCCATGCATTGTCCTACACATAGCTCCTGTTTATCCCCATTCATTGTCCTACACATAGCACCTGTTTATCCCCATGCATTGTCCTACACATAGCACCTGTTTATCCCCATGCATTGTCCTACACATAGCTCCTGTTTATCCCCATGCATTGTCCTACACATAGCACCTGTTTATCCCCATTGTCCTACACATAGCTCCTGTTTATCCCCATGCATTGTCCTACACATACCTCCTGTTTATTCCCATTGTCCTACACATAGCACCTGTTTATCCCCATGCATTGTCCTACACATACCTCCTGTTTATCCCCATTGTCCTACACATAGCACCTGTTTATCCCCATTGTCCTACACATAGCTCCTGTTTATCCCCATGCATTGTCCTACACATACCTCCTGTTTATCCCCATTGTCCTACACATAGCACCTGTTTATCCCCATTGTCCTACACATAGTGCCTGTTTATCCCCATTGTCCTACACATAGCTCCTGTTTATCCCCATTGTCCTACACATAGTGCCTGTTTATCCCCATTGTCCTACACATAGCTCCTGTTTATCCCCATTGTCCTACACATAGCTCCTGTTTATCCCCATGCATTGTCCTACACATAGCTCCTGTTTATCCCCATGCATTGTCCTACACATAGCGATAGCAGCAGGTTTAATTAGGTTTCCCCCATTGTGTGTGTTTTTTTTGCATGTGCAATTAAATATGCCACCTCATATGATGCCTTTTGGGCTTTGGTAGGGATTGTTGTTTGGTTTGTTGTGACTTTCGTGGCAAGAGAGGGGTGCTTCGTTTTCAAATGTCTGAGCATTTTAACTGCCTTTATGCTCTCATGTACAAGCACCTCAGTGCACACTACACATTGGGGATGTTGTGCTTCATTGATAACTATGCATGATAATTCGTACTGGATGTATTCCTCTCAATACCTCCGACACTTGGAGGAAGGCTGGTCTGACTGCATATGGACCCCCTTGTCTCCTCCTCCTCCTCCTCCTCCTCTTCCCACACAAGAAGTCAATGGCCTTTTTGATGGCAGCTCTCCGCTGGCCTATCTGCCTTGTCTCTAGTTGGTATTAACCAATGTTTAATTTAGAAAAATAATAATCTTAGGCTTAAAGCTTAGTGTATTGATAAGAGCTGTTCAGAAGAAATCTACTGGTGCACAGTTGATATTTTACGTCTGTGATATTTACTGTGGCGCTGTAAAGTGACCTTTCAGCTGCAGTCGTGAATCTGTCAGAATCTGAATTCCTTTATTTGTCCCCCTTACATGTAAACATCCCTTGTTTCCATTTGCCAAACATATTATCTAACCAGCTCCATACGCCAGAGTCATCGTATCCAGCATTTTCTGCTAGTTCGTTGCTTAAGGCTGTTAGCCAGCAAGGGCCTTGGTGACGGAGCCATCTTGTGCTGTGTTGTTGGGAATGAATGTGCAACAGGAGGCTCCAAACATTTTGCACACCCCTCCTTTCTCTGCCAGTATCATATCAAGGGCCATGCGATTCTGCCATGCCATGAAACTAGTGGCGCTCAGCTGGTCGTTCAGCCCTTCGACGGCATCGCGGGTATAGTTGATGAAACGCTGCTCCAATCTACATTTTTGTTAATTGTGACCCCCCAGAAAAAGGGACTCAAATCCTGCGGAGACTTGGTTTCTGGCTTTGAAGTTATTGGGCACTCCCCTTGGTATACCTATGCCAGGGATGGGCAACTTGGATGGTGGTGGGGGCCACATAATTGATGTACTGGCCAACAGGGGGCCGCTGATTCACTTGGAACATACACACACACACCCACGCACAGGGAACAGGGATCAGGGATCAGGGATCAGGGAACATCATAAGCCTACAAAACAAATATCAGTTCACAGAAAAAAGTGGCATGTTTGTATTGAACAGGTTATTTCACAGTGGAATACAACTATTTAAAACAATTTGAAAGCAAGGAAAATGTGTGTGCATTAAGATTAAACATTAAGATGACATAAACATGAAGTCATAAACACTAACCCAGACATTAGTTGTCTAACTTGAACCTTAGACATTTGTAGCCTGTCTCTGCTAACGCACAATAAGGGGAAACGATGCCAGTCCATCCAAGCTGCATCAGATGAAATAATGTTTTGTCTGACAGTCTGTTTCTCTCTTTTGTTTTGATGTGCTTCATCGTGGAGAAGTTGCTCTCACATACAAGATACAAGATATTTTTATTGGCCAATTGCAACAGGTATATTGGAATGCTTACTCCCCATTCCCTCCCGCAGTACACATCTCCAAAACAATACAATAAAAATAATATATACAGTATAAATAAACAAAAAAAAGAAATTGATATGTACATGTGTTGATATGTATGTGTTCCCGAACATGCTGGCCTGTTTAAGCGCAAAATCTCTCAAGAGAGGGAAGCGGGTCTCGGGCAACAGTCTCCAAAACGACACTCCCCTCTCATTCCGTATCATTTGGAAAAATACGTTGCCTTGTAGCTTGCGCAGTTCCATTTGTAGTTTGGGTGGCTGGTCATTCACAGCCGCTGAGATGGAGTCGGTGAAAAGCTGGATTGTGCCTCGCATGTTGTGGAAATCCTGAAAGCGATTGTTGAATTGATCCAGCAACATTTCAAAGGCTTCTCTGTAGCGGTGGATCGTCGTCTCACATTTGGGGATGTCTTTGCGCAGCTCTCCACATGCGGGGAAGTGTGTCAAATTTGGGGGATCTGACGCAAGGTTATCTTTGAACAGGCCGGGTTTCCTCTAAAAACTATTCACGTGACTAAAGAGGTCGGACACGGTCTGATCTTTGACTTGCAACCAGACATTTAAGTAATTGAGATGTCCAGTTATGTCAGTCAGAAAGGCCATGTCACAGAGAAATTGTGGATCCCTCATTGTGTCACAGTATGTGTGATGATCCATCCCAGCTCTTCCAGCTCATAGTCCTGGATCTCCGCTGGTTTCCTGGATCCGCGATGTCACGACTCCGTTCCGAAATGCCACTCCGTGTTTTCCCTGTCAGCCGTCTCATGCTGAACTCACCTGTTGTCAATCACACCTCATTACCAAGCTGTATTCAAGCCATGTCTGTTGTGTTACTCATTGCTGGATTATCACCCTGATTTTCGGAAAGCATAACGTACGTTTCAAGTTAAGTTCATTGTTGTTCTGCCTATTGATCCGCCGTGTTTTGATCCTCGCCTGGATAACAATCTTGTTTTTGCCTTGCGTTTTTGTACCTCTGCCTCAACCCTCGACTACCTGTTACCGACCTCTGCTTGCCTTGACCACATGCTGGATTTGCCCTGTCTGTACCTCTGCCTTTGATCGCGCTATCGGCGTGCGTGCCGACATTAAAGCACCTGTTCCATCTGGCGTCTGTTCCCTCTGCTTTTGGGTCCCACCTACACCCGGCCATGACAGTATGCACTTGTATCTGCAGTAAGGCTGTCCGCAGTAAAACACAGGAATCTCGAGGCGCAGTGCGTAAACCCTCTCCAGGCATTTACCGTGGCTCATCCAACTGATGTCTGTGGAAGCTGTAGATCACCATAGGCAGCATCCACATCCATGACATGCACAAAGTTCAGATGCGACACTCAGCTCTACCTCTCCACCAAATCCATCTCTGCAGCCACCCACTCCACCCTCACCACCTGCCTCACTGCCGTCAAAACCTGGATGCAAAATAACTTACTCAAACTCAACTGCGACAAATCTGAAATCATCATCATCGGTCCAAACTCCCTCACCCACTCCACCCAGGATTTCTCCCTGAACATTGATGGTTCTGTTGTCACCCCCTCCACCCGCGTCCGCAACCTTGGCATCATTCTTGACCCCACCCTCTCATTCCTCCCCCATGTAAACCAGACCATCAAAACAGCCTTCTTCCACCTTAGGAACATTGCCCGTCTTCGACCCTCCCTGTCACTCTCCGCAGCTGAAACACTGGTCCATGCTTTCATCTCATCCCGGCTCGATTACTGCAACAGCATCCTATATGGTTTACCTAACAACATCCTCAATAAACTACAATATGTCCAAAACTCTGATGCCCGCTTGCTCACCTCCACCCGCCGCTCTGACCACATCACCCCTGTCCTCCGTGACCTCCACTGGCTCCCGATCAAACACAGGATACACTTCAAAATACTTCTCATCACCTTCAAAGCGCTCAATAACCTGGCCCCCCCCTACCTCTCTGACCTCCTCCACCGCCACACCCCTAACCGTCGCCTCAGGTCTGCTGATGCTAACCTATTAAAACCCATCAGGACTAAGCTCCGGACCTGGGGTGACAGAGCATTTTCTGCAGCGGCCCCCTCCCTCTGGAACGCCCTCCCTATCCACATCCGCAATGCTAACACCCTTCTGTCCTTTAAAACAGCCCTCAAAACCCACCTCTTCACTCTTGCTTTCAACCCATAATTTGTTCTCTGCTTTGTTTTGTTTCTTGTTTTGTTTTGTTGTGTTTGTTGTGTTTTGTATTAGTCTTTATGTTTTCTATTTCCTGTAAAGCGTCTTTGAGCACCTGGAAAAGCGCTATATAAGTCTGATATATTATTATTATTATTACACATAGCTCCTGTTTATCCCCATTGTCCTACACATAGCTCCTGTTTATCCCCATTGTCCTACACAAAGCTCCTGTTTATCCCCATTGTCCTACACATAGCGCCTGTTTATCCCCATGCATTGTCCTACACAAAGCTCCTGTTTATCCCCATGCATTGTCCTACACATAGCACCTGTTTATCCCATTGTCCTACACATAGCTCCTGTTTATCCCCATGCATTGTCCTACACATAGCGATAGCAGCAGGTTTAATTAGGTTTCCCCCATTGTGTGTGTTTTTTTTGCATGTGCAATTAAATATGCCACCTCATATGATGTCTTTTGGGCTTTGGTAGGGATTGTTGTTTGGTTTGTTGTGACTTTCGTGGCAAGAGAGGGGTGCTTCGTTTTCAAATGTCTGAGCATTTTAACTGCCTTTATGCTCTCATGTACAAGCACCTCAGTGCACACTACACATTGGGGATGTTGTGCTTCATTGATAACTATGCATGATAATTCGTACTGGATGTATTCCTCTCAATACTTGCGACACTTGGAGGAAGGCTGGTCTGACTGCATATGGACCCCCTTGTCTCCTCCTCCTCCTCCTCCTCCTCTTCCCACACAAGAAGTCGATGGCCTTTTTGATGGCAGTTCTCCGATGGCCTATCTGCCTTGTCTCTAGTTGGTATTAACCAAGGTTTAATTTAGAAAAATAATAATCTTAGGCTTAAAGCCTAGTGTATTGATAAGAGCTGTTCAGAAGAAATCTACTGGTGCACAGTTAATTTTACGCCTGTGATATTTACTGTGGCGCTGTAAAGTGACCTTTCAGCTGCAAATGATACTGTCGTGAATCTGTCAGAATATGAATTCCTTTATTTGTCCCCCTTACATATTAAACGGACTAACATAAAACAAATATATATATATATATATGGACACGTTATTATTATTAATAATAATAATAATAATAATAATAATACAAATAATTATTTAAAAAAATCTTCAAGACGATTCTGAAATAATCTCGCGACCCCCCCCTCGGGGTCCCGCAACCCCCACTTTGGGAACCCCTGCTCTAAGGCACGGGATACAGCAAAACCCGCAAAGAATCTGCATTGTAGTTAATATTGCTATGCTGATTATTATGGACACCATAACTTGTTTCCATTTGCCAAACATATTATCTAACCAGCTCCATACGCCAGAGTCATCGTATCCAGCATTTTCTGCTAGTTCGTTGCTTAAGGCTGTTAGCCAGCAAGGGCCTTGGTGACGGAGCCATCTTGTGCTGTGTTGTTGGGAATGAATGTGCAACAGGAGGCTCCAAACATTTTGCACACCCCTCCTTTCTCTGCCAGTATCATATCAAGGGCCATGCGATTCTGCCATGCCATGAAACTAGTGGCGCTCAGCTGGTCGTTCAGCCCTTTGACGGCATCGTGGGTATAGTTGATGAAACGCTGCTCCAATCTACATTTTTGTTAATTGTGACCCCCCAGAAAAAGGGACTCAAATCCTGCGGAGACTTGGTTTCTGGCTTTGAAGTTATTGGGCACTCCCCTTGGTATACCTATGCCAGGGATGGGCAACTTGGATGGTGGTGGGGGCCACATAATTGATGTACTGGCCAACAGGGGGCCGCTGATTCACTTGGAACATACACACACACACCCACGCACAGGGAACAGGGATCAGGGATCAGGGATCAGGGAACATCATAAGCCTACAAAACAAATATCAGTTCACAGAAAAAAGTGGCATGTTTGTATTGAACAGGTTATTTCACAGTGGAATACAACTCTTTAAAACAATTTGAAAGCAAGGAAAATGTGTGTGCATTAAGATTAAACATTAAGATGACATAAACATGAAGTCATAAACACTAACCCACTAACCCCCTTAGACATTAGTTGTCTAACTTGAACCTTAGACATTTGTAGCCTGTCTCTGCTAACGCACAATAAGGGGAAACGATGCCAGTCCATCCAAGCTGCATCAGATGAAACAATGTTTTGTCTGACAGTCTGTTTCTCTCTTTTGTTTTGATGTGCTTCATCGTGGAGAAGTTGCTCTCACATACAAGATACAAGATATTTTTATTGGCCAATTGCAACAGGTATATTGGAATGCTTACTCCCTATTCCCTCCCGCAGTACACATCTCCAAAACAATACAATAAAAATAATATATACAGTATAAATAAACAAAAAAAAGAAATTGATATGTACATGTGTTGATATGTATGTGTTCCCGAACATGCTGGCCTGTTTAAGCGCAAAATCTCTCAAGAGAGGGAAGCGGGTCTCGGGCAACAGTCCCCTCTCATTCCGTATCATTTGGAAAAATACGTTGCCTTGTAGCTTGCGCAGTTCCATTTGTAGTTTGGGTGGCTGGTCATTCACAGCCGCTGAGATGGAGTCGGTGAAAAGCTGGATTCTGCCTCGCATGTTGTGGAAATCCTGAAAGCGATTGTTGAATTGATCCAGCAACATTTCAAAGGCTTCTCTGTAGCGGTGGATCGTCGTCTCACATTCGGGGATGTCTTTGCGCAGCTCTCCACATGCGGGGAAGTGAGTCAAATTTGTGGGATCTGACGCAAGGTTATCTTTGAACAGGCCGAGTTTCCTCTAAAAACTATTCACGTGACTAAAGAGGTCGGACACGGTCTGATCTTTGACTTGCAACCAGACATTCAAGTAATTGAGATGTCCAGTTATGTCAGTGAGAAAGGCCATGTCACAGAGAAATTGTGGATCCCACAATGTGTCACAGTATGTGTCACGATCCAACCCAGCTCTTCCCGCTCATAGTCCTGGATCTCCGCTGGTTTCCTGGATCCGCGATGTCACGACTCCGTTCCGAAATGCCACTCCGTGTTTTCCCTGTCAGCCGTCTCATGCTGAACTCACCTGTTGTCAATCACACCTCATTACCAAGCTGTATTCAAGCCATGTCTGTTGTGTTACTCATTGCTGGATTATCACCCTGATTTTCGGAAAGCATAACGTACGTTTCATGTTAAGTTCATTGTTGTTCTGCCTATTGATCCACCGTGTTTTGATCCTCGCCTGGATAACAATCTTGTTTTTGCCTTGCGTTTTTGTACCTCTGCCTCAACCCTCGACTACCTGTTACCGACCTCTGCTTGCCTTGACCACGTGCTGGATTTGCCCTGTCTGTACCTCTGCCTTTGATCGCGCTATCGGCGTGCGTGCCGACATTAAAGCACCTGTTCCATCTGGCGTCTGTTCCCTCTGCTTTTGGGTCCCACCTACACCCGGCCATGACAGTATGCACTTGTATCCGCAGTAAGGCTGTCCGCAGTAAAACACAGGAATCTCGAGGCGCAGTGCGTAAAACCTCTCCAGGCATTTACCGTGGCTCATCCAACTGATGTCTGTGAAAGCTGTAGATCACCATAGGCAGCATCCACATCCATGACATGCACAAAGTTCAGATGCTTTGCACAGAGGGCCTCCTGGTGTATGATGTGTATGAAGTATCGGGAAATCCACACCACTTTGACGGAGGAGTCGAGCAAAGCCAGTGCGCCTTCCTTGCATTGATGGAGCCCCATCAGTAACAACGGCAGATAGCTTGTCAAATCCACCGTATTTGATGACAACACCCTTCACTGCATCGAAAATGTCAGATCCCTTTGTTGTGCCGTACAGTGGTACCAGTTTTAATAGTTCCTTGTGTACATAAACTTACACAACAGGTGACTCCGATCACTACAAGAAGGCTGAGTACAGAGATGAGGAAGTCCAGCTGACACGATGGTGTGAGGACAACAGCCTCGCACTGAATGTCAGCAAGACTAAGGAGCTCATCGTGGACTTCAGGAGCCACCGGGGCACCCACTCCACCATCAGCCTGGACGGAAGTCGTCAGCTGCTTCTGTTTCCTTGGGCTACAGATTTCCGATGACCTGGCGTGGACCCGTAACACGGAGGTCATGCTGAGGAAGGCACACCAGCGCCTCTATGCTCTGCGGTGCCTCAGAAAAAGCGGAATAGGCCAGAGGTGGGTAGTGAAGTTTTACCTTGGCACCGTAGAGAGCGTCCTGACGGGTGGCGTCACTGTGTGGTACGGCAACACCACTGCACGGGACAAGAAAGCCATCAAGAGGGTCGTGAGGACGGCAGAGAAGATCATCGGGTGTGCACTTCCATGCATTGAGGAGATCTTTAGGATCAGATGTCGGAAGAAGGCCATGTCCATCATAAAAGGACTACAACCACCCTGGGCACCATCTCTCCCCCCTACCCTCTGGTCGCCGGTTGCGCAGCATCCGTACAAGTACTACCAGGTTTAAGGATAGTTTTTATCCACAGGCAGTGCGCCTACTGCACTGCTAGGAGTACTGCCACTTTCACTTTCACTTCACATTGTCATTAACATTACACACTTTGCTGGAGTTTCTGGACTCAGCACAGTTACTGCACTGTACTGCACTACTGGCACTTTAATGCTTTTAAAGATTCTTGTAAAAAAAATTAAAAACATGTACATTCAACACATCTCATTTAAGTCACTTTGCTGCTCTTTTGTTTATTTTTATTGTATATATTATTCATATTTTTATGGTGTTGTTTTAAAGGAGATGTATACTGCGGGAGGGAATGGGGAGTAAGCATTCCTATGTACTTTAAGGCTTTGCTTGCTTTGGCAAGCTGAAATGAGACAGCATATGATGCTTTCAGACTTGATTCTTGGACACTTGTGGCCTGGGTAAAAAAGCACTGTTGTCTTTGAACTTTCCCTTTCAGGTCCGCTAGGATCGCTGTTCTGCTGGCCCCGGTGTACTTGCCATACTTGTCCTTGTGTGAGGTGTACTTTCATTACAAAAACAGTCTGCAAACATACTAAACATTGTGGTTTACCCCTGAATTCAGTGAAAAGATATTCTGTCTCCCACTTTTCTTGAAAAACACAATTTTCATCAGGCACCTTCCTCTTGCTCATGTTGACCGCTAACTTACATCCACAGAGGGCTGTGCTCATCTTTCGTGGTATTTGGCGCGTTCGCTGCCCAACAAAATCATGTGTGCAGCTCGCGACGTAACTAGGAGTCTAGTGGACTGTATCAGTACTACAAGTAAAACATTTTTACACATTTTTTATATTTTTTTATATATCTTTTTAATTAATTACGCCGTTTCTAAATTGATCTGACGGCCGCACAAAGAGGAGGTGGGGGCCGCCATTTGCCCTGGTTTAAGTGGAATGCCAATTACGATTTAAGATCCTTTAGGGAAATGGGGCAAAGGGGACTTAAGATTTTTTATTGTTGCTTTTTTATAAGATGAAAAAGAAAAGTACTTAAAATATAGCTTATACTTTATTTATATGTACACTACCTTGTTGAACTGAATACAATACGGTATATTTCCTTAACATTCTTCATGTATGTAACGGTGACAAGGAGTGTTTAAATGAGGACCAATGAGCAGTCCGAACTCGCAATATTGGAGAGAGACGTTTGTCACAAGTTTGGTCTCAAAGACTAAATGTGTCGTTAAATGCACCGTAGCTTTAAGCAATCCTTGAGCCAGCGTGAATGCATACGGACTGCAAGATCAAATCGACCATTTCCACAGGTCAATTGTGTCACAATCCACAATAGTGCTTCAAAGAAAGTACTTTAAAAGGCGTTCGGGTTGTAGGTTGAACATAACATTCAGAATAATAAAGATGGGTGGCCACCTGCAGAGGCTGGGGCTTCTGGGAAAGGGCAGGTGATTTAAAGTGCTTTAATTTAAGCTATTGAACTTGTATGCACTTTAAACAAGATCGCTTGTACCCCGTGTGGCATACGACAGGGTTTCAGAAAATAATTTTCCCCATTGGATTAACAAAGTATATCATAATTAGTAGTACCAATACGAGAGACATGCAAGCACCCACACACTCACAGAGACAGAGACAGAGAGACACATACACCAAGAATAAATGAACGCACACCACACAGAATCATCTCCATCACCGTTTTGTCGTTATCGCGTGGGCTGGCCGCCAAGGCCCGTCTCAAGGCCAGGTGGAGTTGGACCAACACCTCAGTCCGGGGTCATGGACTTGGTCCCACAACACGTACAGCTGCTGGGGCATAAAGCGGTGCACCATCAGAACATCCTTGTAGTAGCACGGGTCATGAGGGTCCACTTTGGACGAAGGTATGCGCAGCCCACCGGGATTCACGCCCATGTGGCCGGAGGGTCTGAGCCCCGCCTGGGCCAGGCACATGCCCATGTAGGCGTCATCGATGGGATGCAAGGGGACGGACCGGGACATGTTGCGCAGCACTCTGGCGGTGTGGCCGGACAGCAGGTAGCCTCCGCCGCTGCAGTACGCTGGGTAGGAGTCCGACTCCTGCACCTGAACGGGAACAAAGTACTTGTTTAGCTCGCGGCTGGGCCCCGTCCCCTCCACCAGGTTGCCCACGAAGAGGTGCTTGTCCCCGCCAGGCTCTCCGTGGACGTCCTGGAGGTACTCCACCATGTTGTCCGTGTGGGCGAAGATGTCGTCGTCGCCATTGAGCAGGAAGCGCACGCGGGGACAACGGTCGTCCAGCCACTCCAGGAAGAGCACCTGTTTCAGGGTCAGGTTAATGAAGGACTCCTGGAAGTCCCACTGGAGGACGTCGCCGTGCTGCCGGTGCTCCACCTCCAGAAGCTTGTTCATCCGACGCTTCTCCAAGCCGGCGCCCGTCGTGCCCGAGATGAACACCCTGCGGATCCAGAGGCCCTTGTGCTGCCGCTCCTTGGCCCAGGTCTCCCGCAGGACCACCCTGCGGTCGAAGTTCTCCGGCGGGGACTTGATGACCAGCAGGAGGAAAACGCCCGAGGACTCGGCCTCTCCGCCACACTTGTCGGGGAGGTCTAGCAGCATGGGGAAGTACTTGCAGTGCCGGTAGTACATAAAGTTCTGGAGGCGCTCGGGGAGGTCCGAGAAGCCGGTGACGTTGACCACGGATGTGTTCCGGAAGCATGGGGGCCCGAGGTAGGGAGGGCGTCTGGAGACAGCGTACTGCCTCTCACGACCAAGGATGGCGTCGGGGAGGAGCTGTCTGGTCCAGAGCAGGAACAGCACCAGGCACAGGGCAACCGTGAGAAGGAATTCTATCCTCCTTGTCATCATCATCCTTATTACTCTGCAATGGTAAAAACAAGTGGATAACTGTTAGAATATAACTATATGACTAATAAGCAGGCTTAAATAATCAACTCACTTTACAGTAGAGAGCAGAGTAAGACACAAAAACATTACAAACACAAGATGATACACAGAATACTTTAATAGGATGCAGAAAGTGACGAATAAGGATTTCAAGGATTTATTTTAATATGTTTCAAAACATGTGACCGAGAATGAAATGCCTTTATTTTAATTATGAATGGTACAATTTCTCCTACAAATACATTTTCTAAATATTTGCCATATTAATATTAGCAGTTTATAAATACTTTGACCCCCACAATCACATACGTAATCAATAATTTTTAGGGATCTAGATACATATTCTGCGAATCTAGATAAATATTCATTGGTGGCAAGAGGGTGTCATGGGAGACTTTATATTTCCTTGGGAAAGCCGCCAAATGAAGATATTTTAACAAACAACTTTCATTATTGTCAAAGTCAAAAAGTGTTGCGTTTTCTAAATCTTCAGAAGACAGAAACCACCATCTTTAAATACAGTTGGACCTAGGAGACTTGAGGCCTAGGAGACGAGGAGACCTGGGACCAAGGAGACCTGGGACCTAGGATACCTGGGACCTAGGTGACCTGAGACCTGGAACCTGGGAGTCGAGGAGACCAGGGACCTAGGAGACATGGGACCTAGGAGACCTGGGACTCGAGGACACTTGGGACCTAGAAGACCTGGGACCTAGGGGTCCAGGAGACATGGGACCTAGGAGACCTGGGACCTAGGAGACCTGGGACCTGGGGGTAGACTTTGGACCTAGGAGACTTGGGACCTAGGAGTCCTGGGACTCGAGGAGACTTAGGACCTAGAAGACCTGGGACCTAGGGGTCCAGGAGACTTGGGACCTAGGAGACCTGGGACCTAGGAGACCTGGGACTTGGGGGTAGACTTTGGACCTAGGAGACTTGGCTCAAGTCTCAGGCTGGTGGGATCTTCCCATACCCAAAAATAAAGTCTCTGACACCAATGTACACACACAATGTAGTCGAACATGAAACCATGCCTGTCAGAGGAAAGCAGTTGATCTGGTTTCTAATGGATCACCAGGTAGGTCTAAAATACGTAGTATTTGGAAGCAAGTCCATAGGTTAAGAAATAATATATTAAGTCAACCATAATAAACACCAAAAAGGGAAGCATATAAACCCTAAATGGTTTGTTAAATACACAGCAAGTTTAACTACCAGGTCACATGGGCAGGTAAGTGCATTAACACTGAATTTGTTCAAAAACCATAGACCCACTGCAAGCCCACCGTTTCTCCCTCAAGTTCTTTCACACCAGCAACATGTGGTGTCCATGGATCACATGTTGACCAACATGATATTGTGAAGTCCCATTGGGGGACTATATACCCTCCCACAGCAGTCTGTTCCAGACGACTTATAATACTAACTAATACTTACTAACTAATAACTTATAATCTTCGTTTTTATTAAATGTTTCATGTTTTCAGCTTTAAAATAAATAAATACATAATATAAATAACACACTATGGCCCTTTAATTAAGAGTTGTCTTTCACGCCCGTCACTCCCTTTACTCTTAAGTGTGAGCAAGTTTTTTCATGTTTTTTCATACTGCCGGTTATCGCATGAAAACGGTGATATATTTAACACATTTTATATTCAAAGTTAATCCAATTTACATTCTTCAAAAATGTATATGGATTTCATTTTAAGAAGAAAATATATACTTTTTTCAGACATACCCATGTTTTAAGGAGAAAGGATGATGTTTAACAAGGAACGATGTTGCCTTGACACTTACATTCATTGCAATGTTTCCATCAAAGCCCTCGTTCGATGCACTCTAGATTTCAGAGAGTGCATATTCCATAATCATGATAGTAACCCAAAATAGCGACACCAACTATACATGAGAGTATTCCTTGCTTACCTCGAGAAAGGACCACCAGGCATGTCATCGGTTCCTCTGTACACCACATATGTAGCCCAACCTATGTATTACTTTTCTTAGTACCTTGTTGAAGTACTCAAATAAAATAAATGACAACTGCACAGGTCAGACGCACCTGCCAATTGGTGTCATTTTTGAACAAGGAAGTAACAAGGTGTGGTACTGGTAACAACCTTGTTGCCAGTTCTCCTACTAACTGTCATTGTCACGAACAGTAGGACTCAAATGCACGACCCAGGAGACAGAGGTAAAGTACGAGAAAATACTTTATTCCATAAAAAAATGTCCTCAGTATGAGGATCAAAAACTAATTATCACAATTTCGCAACTAAGGTGGTCAGAAAATAAACTGAAAATAACTTGAGGAAAAATGGGGAACAAATCGTACTGGAACATAAACTCGGGAGCATGAATCAGGCTTGAAACAAGAGAGATAAACGGTGGTACGCGGGCTACTGACATCACGACAGAACAAGACGAACTGGCACCAGACAAAGGGGGAAACTGGAGAATATAAACATGAGGTAAGGAACAGGTGGAACCAATCAGGGGCGGGGCTGACACTGACGAGGGCAGGGACACACACCTGGGACAGGGAGTCAAGGGACCTGGAATGAGACACAGATGGTGAGGACCAAAATAAAACAGGAAGAGAGGAGACAAGACAAATATGACTTAATAAAACATGACCAGACTAACATTTCTGACGAGACACAGTCATCGTGGTACAGAGTTCAGAGAGATGACAGCTGTCAGTTCATCATCTGGTATATTTCAATTCACATTCATATTCATATTCATATTTCAATTTCACGTTCGACTCTGTAGGCTCCGACCACCGGGTGGTCTCTGTGAGACTGCGTCTGAGCCTGAGGGTCCCTAAGAACTCCCCGAGGCCCCGGCCCGACTGGGAGGCCTTTGCAGGAAGCCCCGACCTCCAAGCCAGCTACACAGCGGAGGTGAGAGGCCGCTTGCTACAGCTGGCTGAGGAGCCTCGGCAGTACGGGCAGTTTCTAGCTGCTAACGAGGAAGCTACCAGGAGATGGGTGCCAACAAAGGGGAGACTCAAAGCCTCCCCTACATCCAGGCACCCTGAGGTTGTGAGGGTGCGGGCACGGATGGTGGAAGCGCGTAGAAGCTTTGAGAGGGAGAGGACCGAGGAGAATCGGGAGGTGTTGAACGAGGCCAAGCAACTACTGTTCAACACCTACGACAGGATCAAAGGGGAGGAGCTGATGGAGAAGGTGAGGAAGGTGGAGGCAGTGCATGGCGAACGGCAGTATAAGGAGTCATGGAGGGTCATAAATGAGATGAGTGGGCGTAAGAGGCCAAGGGAGGGTCAGTTGACGTTTTTTTTGTTGTTGCATTAAAGCCGTTTTGTCCCCTCTCATAGTCCATATAACCTAGGCGGTTCCCTCTCTGCGCTGTTCTCTCTCTGCTCAAACGCTCAGCCCGCCCCCTCTCTATGTGCACGCAGGCGCTCACACAACTTTCCATCAACATGGAGACGGACATAGTGCCGGTCGGTAATGTGGAAGGGCTAGTTTCAAAGACTGTTCTATGATTTGGAGATATTTGGGATTTCAGATGAGGAGCAAAGTGACGCCGTCTGTAAAAGCTGCTGCAGCCTCCAAGCCCTCTCTGCCCTGCACTCTGAAACCAGCCTCGTAACAAGCTTCATTTAGCAGGGTTGGGCCTCATGAAAGGAAACGTTCCATGTGGCACAATATAACAAAGGCGATTTTGTGTAGGAGCAGAGGTATGCCTATGTATTTAATATAGGCTATTTATTTTATGGATTTGGATTATTTCAATGTACCTTTTCATTTACGTGTTAATATGTAGTGTGCAGCTGTATATTTTCTAAAAGGGAATGCCTGTTATTCTTGTGAATATGAGTTGTCTTCAAATAAAAGTACAATACATGTAGCAAATTTGCCGAATTTGTATAAAATACCGATATATCGTATATCGCGATGCAGCCTAAAAATACCGGGATATGATTTTTGGTCCATATCGCCCAGCCCTAGTGAGGACCAGTGCTTTTAATCATACTTACCCAACATTAGCCTATTCCGCCCACTTTTCGAGACGTATATGCTCTCCTTGTCAAAGTGCAAACTGCAGACATACACGCTACCCCTGAGTTTGTCTTTCGGGAAATTGTGTAAACTGAGGTACGGCTGTCTTTGTTTAGACGTTGAGCAGCCCGGTACACTACAATAACAGAGAGGAGAGGAGGCAGCCATAGTTTGTCACAAATCTGGGGTAACTACCGGAAGTAGGAGTGCAGTGCTCGGCGATCTTTAACGTTCTGGAAGCAGGAAGTGTGACATAGGCCTATTAAGACTGCTGAGATACAATACATTTCAATACAATATTCCATGGAACAGGGAGCCCGAGATCTCCACCCGACAGACCGGATAACCAGTTAGCTGCCTGACCATATATATATACATATGAATGTGTATATGTGTATATATATAAATGTCTACATATATATATGTATATATATATATATATACACATCATATATATATATATATATGTATATATATACACATCATATATATATATATATATATATATATATATATATATATATATATATATATATACACACATAGTGTGTATATGTGTTTATATATAAATGTGTATATATATATATATATACCCATTTATATATGTATATATATATACATATATAAATACATATAGAAATGGGTATATGTATGTATATATATATAAAATAGGCATATATAAAATATAAACATATATAAAAGGGTATATATATATATACATATATTAATGTGTATATATATCTATATATATATATATATATATATATATATATATATATATCTATATATATATAGATATACACACACATATATTAATGTGTGTGTATATATATATATATATATTAATGTGTATATACTTCATGCTGACCTGCCCAGGAAGTCGTCTTTATCCGGGTCTTCGTCGAACAGCTCTTTCTCCAGGTGCTGCCCTGAGACCTCGTACACCAGCGCCTGAGGGTCACATGACCCATGACATCATCAGCCAGGGTCACATGACTCATGACATTATTAGCCAGGGTCAAATGACCTATGACATCATCACCCAGGATCAAGGTGTAGTACAAGGCGCTCTCGAACTATACATTTAAACGTGTACTACACTGAAATTACAAAGTTAAAGCGGGACTATACATGCCTGTGCTCTTTGAGTGTTAAAACATCACCTCAAACACCTGGTTCCACTTGGGGTGCAGGTTTCCCTTGATGGTGCGGCTCTGGAACAGCTGGGTTCCGATCTGAAGAATCCCGTACGGGTCCGACTTGGCCTTGATCAGACCCCCCAGGAACTGGTCCTTCCCCTCCAGGTCCTGGGCCTCCAGGAAGTGGATTCGGAGGATCCCCTACGGAGATACAGCACCAACCATCAGTGCTTAAGCTAGCCTGTAAGATAGCTAGTCAGTAGTAGTATAGTAGTACTAGTAGTAGTGGTATCGTAGAAGTACTAGTAGTAGTAAAGTATATTAGTAGTACTACTCGGTTCTAGTAGTACTACTCGGTTCTAGTAGTAGTATAGTAGTAGTATAGTATAGCGGTAGTATAGTAGTAGTATAGTAGTATAGAACTAGTAGTACTAGAAGTAGTATTCAAGATTCAAGATTAAAGAATTTTATTTGCCATTTGCAACAATGTTGCAAATGGCCAATTGTACAATAGAAATAATTACTCCCCATTCCCTCCCGCAGTATGAAATTCTAGAACAATACTATAAAAGTAGTATAGTATAGTAGTAGTGTAGTATAGTAGTACTAGTAGATTAGATTAGATTAGATTCCAATGTATAAATTAAGTACAGAAAAAAATATTTAGCATCTAACCAGAGTGCAAATGTTGCAGTAAAGTGCATGGTAATAAATAATATATAAACTAGTAGTAGTAGTATAGTAGTAGTTGTAGTACTAGTAGTAGTTCTACCTTGGGCATGGGGTAGCGTAGCTGGCTCAGCTCCATGTCGCCCACTAGAGGGATGGTGATTCGGTTGGGGAGGACCAGGTAACTGAAGATGAGGTCCTGGATCACACTCTCTGAGAAACCACTAGAGGAGGAGAGAGGAGAGGAGGAGAGGAGAGGAGAGGAGAGGAGAGGAGAGGAGAGGGGAGGAGAGGAGAGGAGAGGAGAGGAGAGGAGAGGAGAGGAGAGGAGAGGAGAGGAGAGGAGAGAGGAAGGGGGAGGGGAAAGAGGGGAAAGAGAGGAGGGGGGAGGGGAGAGAGAGGAGAGAAGGAGGGGGGAGAGGGAAGAGAGAGGAAAGAGAGAGAGGGAGGGGGAGGAGAGAGGGAGGGGACATAGGTTCATATGGGAACATCCCTCCAGGGGAACTCAGTGTGCAGAACAACACATTCTAATAATAAAATGAAACATAAAACAATATGAGAATAACGACAAACAGATGAAAGAGGAGCAGAGGAGGTGCAGAGTGCATAAGACTTTTTTTCTTTTACTTTTATAGCAAAACACCATTTATATCAATCACACTTTGATCTGAGAGAGAGAGAGAGAGAGAGAGAGAGAGAGAGAGAGAGAGAGAGAGAGAGAGAGAGAGAGAGAGAGAGAGAGAGAGAGAGAGAGAGAGAGAGACAGACAGAGTATGTATGAGGAAGTATTCATCTAAAGGTCTGTCCTTGGTTATTCATCATCACCATCATCACCACCATCATAATTATCATCATCACCACCATCCTCACTATCACCATCCTCCTGTTTTCATGTTGGACCAGCAGACAGACACCATCTCTATTGCCATTGTCAAAGGGATGTCTGGGTTAGCATGCTAGCAAGGGTAAACACGCTAGCAGGGGTTAGCATGATAGCGGGGTTAATGTTATCTAGATTATTACATTGTAGGGTGAAGGATTAGACAGACAGACAGACAGACACACAGACACAGACACACACACAAACAAACACAGGTGTGGCTGAGCTCACCTGAGGCCAGGTATGTCCAGAATGTTGGTGAGGCCTGTCCAGGTAATGTCCAACAGCTAGGAGGAGCAGGAGAAGGGGAAGAGGAGGAGGAGCAGGAGGAGGGGAGGAGGAGGAAAACGAGAGGAGGAGGAGCAGGGGAAGGAGAGGAGGAGGAGAGGAGGAGGAGAAGGAGGGGATGGGGAGAAGGAGAGGATGAGGATAAAGAGAGGAGGAGGAGAAAAACGAGAGGAGGAGCAGCAGGAGAAGGAGAGGAGGAGGAGGAGAAAGAGAGGGAGGAGCAGGAGAAGGAGGGGCAGGAGAAGGAGAGGAGGGGAGAAGCAGGAGAAGAAGAGGAGGAGGAGGAGAGGAGAAAAGGAGGAGGAGGGGTGGATGAGGAGCAGGAGAATGAGAGGAGGAGGAGGAAGAAGATTAGGAGAGGAGTAATTGGTATGAAACACTACCACACAACAGGTAATCAAACACCACAACACAAACCCTGACCCGATTGTCTATTGTTCACAAGACCTGGAGCGGACTCACTAACACACGGGTCGACACCAAAGCGCTGAAACCATCCATGGGAGAGGAGGAGCTAATACAGAGTACTGTAGTGAATCTACTGCAGTAGAGTACTGTAGTACTGTGAATCTACTGCAGTAGAGTACTGTAGTACTGTGAATCTACTGCAGTAGAGTACTGTAGTACTGTGTAGCAGAGCTGGAATCTAATCAGTATATTACTATTGATTGCTGGAACTGGTCTGATTTTACTGCTGGGAGAAATCCTGCTTAATGAGCTGTTCCTAAAATATAAATATATACTGTCAATATGTTACAATACTGCAATAACTTAGAGTGCATGTTCTGAAATGTGTACTCTGGAGAGAGAGAGAGAGAGAGAGAGAGAGAGAGAGAGAGAGAGAGAGAGAGAACACAGTAGGACTGATCAGAGGTTATACTAGAACACAGTAGGACTGATCAGAAGTTTGACTAGAACACAGTAGGACTGATCAGAAGTTCGACTAGAACACAGTAGGACTGATCAGAGGTTCTACTAGAACACAGTAGGACTGATCAGAGGTTCTACTAGAACACAGTAGGACTGATCAGAAGTTCTACTAGAACACGGTAGGACTGATCAGAAGTTCTACTAGAACACAGTACTGATCAGAAGTTGTACTAGAACACAGTAGGACTGATCAGAGGTTCTACTAGAACACAGTAGGACTGATCAGAAGTTCTACTAGAACACAGTAGGACTGATCAGAGGTTCTACTAGAACACAGTAGGACTGATCAGAGGTTCTACTAGAACACAGTAGGACTGATCAGAGGTTCTACTAGAACACAGTAGGACTGATCAGAGGTTCTACTAGAACACAGTAGGACTGATCAGAGGTTCTACTTCTCCCAGTGCAATTAAGAAATAATTGACTTGCAGAACCATGTTTAAATCCAAACCTGGAGGATTGAATCCTCTTTATTGGTCACATGTAAACAGTGAAATGAGTTCCTCTGCATTGAACCCATCCTAGTTTGAGGAGCATTCTATACAGGGAGCAGTGAGGGGTCTGGTGCCTTGCTCAAGAGCACCTCGGCAGTGCCCAGGGACTTGAACCGGCCACCTTTCGGTTCCCAAGCCGAGTCCCAACGGACTGAGCTACTGCCGCCCCATGTAGGTCTGGTCAGATAAGTAAGGGCAGGTCATGTGATCAGTGGGTCGTGTGACCAGGGGGTCATGTGACTCACCGGTCTCTTGAGGAAGAATAATAATAATAATAATATATCGGACTTATATAGCGCTTTTCCAGGTGCTCAAAGACGCTTTACAGGAAATAGAAAACATAAAGAAGAGAGTGAGAGCTCCGACCAGCGGCATGTCTCCTAGCAACGGCTCCATCAGCACCCGGAGGACGCCATGAAGCTAAGGACACACACACACACACACACACACACACACACACACACACACACACACACACACACACACACACACACACACACACACACACACACACACACACACACACACACACACACACACACACACACACACACACACACACACACACACACACACACACACACACACGAGAGTCTCCCGCTTCTCAGAACCTATTTACCACCTATTTAACCCGTTGAAACTTCGCCTGGTCCTTCTGGTCATCCTGTCCAGTATTCTTCCGCCAGTATCTCATCCGCTACACCAGGGGTCGGCAAGTAAGTTTGGCCTTGGGCCAATTGTTTTCTGAGCCACTAGATGGCGGGCCAGAATATAATCAAAGACTAATTTAAGTAATTGATTGTCAAACATGTGATACGTTTTAATGCTTTGACTTTTCTTTGGAAAAATTCTAATACATTTCCGTTTTGTTGAAAATCAATGACACGTCGCTAGTCAACCAACATAGCTTGTTTTGTGAGGGGGGGCGGGGGTAGCTGCGCGATCAGCCGCGAACTTTGACGTTGATTGGTCCTGCGTATCACCTAGAAAAAAAAACAATGGGCCGATCTACCTGTTTTATGGGCCGGGCCGATCAGACAAAACAAGTTGTGTCGGCCCAAAAGGTCCGTCGGCCCACGGTATGCTAGATGGCCAGTTCAGCCCTGGTGGTGAATGCAGGTGCAGTCACATCTAAGTAAACATTTCACCAGGCAGGGCGGGCAGGTCCGGCAACGGGAATCAGTCCGGGTAAATGCTGGAGAGTCTGTGTCTTCAGGACAGTGCGGGCGTAGGCCTAAATAGGCAGGTTGATTACAATGCGCTGCAGGTGTGGGGAAGACGTGAATGAGGGTTGATGCTGCCCTCAAGTGGAGGCATGGTGAATAGCCATTGTGACAGCGTCAGTGCACCCCGCTGCCTGATTGTGCCTGTGTGTCATTCTGTGTGTCAGGCTGCTTGCACATTGACTACTGGTTATGTTTCATATCCCATATCAGCATTCTTTACACACACACACACACACACACACACACACACACACACACACACACACACACACACACACACACACACACACACACACACACACACACACACACACACACAGTAGGTAAGGTACATATTTGGCCAAAGAAGAACGTTACATTTATAGCGGCTCAGAGAGAGCGCTCTGCACCCTCCGTGTGTTCTTAATGTGACACAATTCCACCAACCATTCCAACCATCACAATTCAATTCATTTTATATATATATATATATATATATAATCTTCCATTTTTCCAGTCAGGGCAAAAAAAAAGTAAAAAATAAACGGACTGATGAGGTGCACTTGACATTCTCTACTTGACTTTCTTAGCTAGCATATTACCCACAATACAATGCCATTGGTCTGTAATTCGTGGAGAAGAGCAATAGCAGAACGAGCCCGTGTGCTCACACACGCCCCCTTCAGGGAGGCAGCGGTACTGGCTGCCTCCCTTCCTGCTTTTTCACTGCGGCATTATGTTAGATCAGCAGGACCTGATCAGGATGTTGAATATGTTGATGTGAAATACATGACCTAGACTATGGAATGTGAGGACATATATTAAAAGTGTGTACAGCCATTGGTGACATACTGAGAGATCAATTGGATGCGCTCAACCCAGTTTGAGGGACTGCACAATCCGAGAGGAGGCTCAGCTCGTCGCTGCCTCCCTTCGTGTCTTTCCCCCGGATTTGAATAGGAAAATACACAAATTCAGCGATATTGACTATAAAAATGATTGGAATGATTGGAATCATACAAAAATTACATTTCTATCACAGATCAGTGGACAACTATTTATTTAATTGTTTTTAATCATTATTTGACTTCTTCACAGAGTTAACACTAGATAAGTTTCCTCTACGAATTCCTCCAGCTCAGGAAACATATCAATCCTGCCCATTTCAACTTGCGCAGATCCACTTTCCTCTTGAATGCGCAGATTTTATCATTCAGCGACATGATGCTTGTGTTTGTGTTCTGTTAAGTCTGTTCAGTCTGTCAAATATGCAAGACAAATACGCCAGCCTTGTTAACCAGTCAGGGTCAGTCAGGTGGTCAGCGAGCTGGGACCCATGGGCTCCATCAGAAATAAGCGCACCTCGTCCCACAGTTCATACAGGCAGCTGAGAACATTTCCCCGTGAAAGCCACCTGACTTCTGTAGCAGGCCCTGATGCGCCAATCCCAGTTTGTTGCAGAGACTGGCGAACAGCCTGGTATTGAGTGGACGTGATTTTATGTAGTTGACAATTGTTATCGCCGTCTCAAGAACACTTTTAAGCTCTGGGTCGAGCGTTTTACTCGCAAGAGCTTCTCTGTGGATAACACAGTGCGTAAAGTTAAGGTGGGACGCCACTTGTAAGACTCTTGCTTTTAGTCCTTTCTTTTTCCCCAGCATTGCTCCAGCACCATCTGTACACTCACCGATGCACTCATCCCAAGACAGTCCCTCTTCTTTTAGTTTGTTGTCAAGTTTGGTGAAAATGTCCTTGTCTGTGCACTTCACCTCCAGCGGGGTGCAAATCAGCATTTGATACATCTGACGATTCGTCTAACTGCAAAACATATTTCCCTTTCTTCACGCTGTCAATCAGCTGATACTTTATGGCCATGTCCGTGATGCGCCGGGATATGGTCCCGTCAGACAGCGGCACTGCTTCCAGCTCCCGCGCCTGTTTATCCCCATGCATTGTCCTACACATAGCGCCTGTTTATCCCCATGTCCTACACATAGCGCCTGTTTATCCCCATTGTCCTACACATAGCACCTGTTTATCCCCATTGTCCTACACACAGCTCCTGTTTATCCCCATGCATTGTCCTACACATAGCTCCTGTTTATCCCCATGCATTGTCCTACACATAGCTCCTGTTTATCCCCATGCATTGTCCTACACATAGCTCCTGTTTATCCCCATTGTCCTACACATAGCACCTGTTTATCCCCATGCATTGTCCTACACATAGCTCCTGTTTATCCCCATGCATTGTCCTACACATAGCACCTGTTTATCCCCATTGTCCTACACATAGCACCGTTTATCCCCATTGTCCTACACATAGCACCTGTTTATCCCCATTGTCCTACACATAGTGCCTGTTTATCCCCATTGTCCTACACATAGTGCCTGTTTATCCCCATTGTCCTACACATAGCTCCTGTTTATCCCCATGCATTGTCCTACACATAGCTCCTGTTTATCCCCATGCATTGTCCTACACATAGCGCCTGTTTATCCCCATGCATTGTCCTACACATAGCACCTGTTTATCCCCATTGTCCTACACAAAGCTCCTGTTTATCCCCATTGTCCTACACATAGCGCGTGTTTATCCCCATGCATTGTCCTACACATTGCACCTGTTTATCCCATTGTCCTACACATAGCACCTGTTTATCCCATTGTCCTACACATAGCTCCTGTTTATCCCCATGCATTGTCCTACACATAGCGCCTGTTTATCCCCATGCATTGTCCTACACATAGCACCTGTTTATCCCCATTGTCCTACACAAAGCTCCTGTTTATCCCCATTGTCCTACACATAGCGCGTGTTTATCCCCATGCATTGTCCTACACATTGCACCTGTTTATCCCATTGTCCTACACATAGCACCTGTTTATCCCATTGTCCTACACATAGCTCCTGTTTATCCCCATGCATTGTCCTACACATAGCGCCTGTTTATCCCCATGCATTGTCCTACACATAGCACCTGTTTATCCCCATTGTCCTACACAAAGCTCCTGTTTATCCCCATTGTCCTACACATAGCGCCTGTTTATCCCCATGCATTGTCCTACACATAGCGATAGCAGCAGGTTTAATTAGGTTTCCCCCATTGTGTGTGTTTTTTTTGCATGTGCAATTAAATATGCCACCTCATATGATGCCTTTTGGGCTTTGGTAGGGATTGTTGTTTGGTTTGTTGTGACTTTCGTGGCAAGAGAGGGGTGCTTCGTTTTCAAATGTCTGAGCATTTTAACTGCCTTTATGCTCTCATGTACAAGCACCTCAGTGCACACTACACATTGGGGATGTTGTGCTTCATTGATAACTATGCATGAGAATCCGTACTGGATGTATTCCTCTCAATACCTGCGACACTTGGAGGAAGGCTGGTCTGACTGCATATGGACCCCCTTGTCTCCTCCTCCTCCTCCTCCTCCTCTTCCCACACAAGAAGTCGATGGCCTTTTTGATGGCAGTTCTCCGCTGGCCTATCTGCCTTGTCTCTAGTTGGTATTAACCAACGTTTAATTTAGAAAAATAATAATCTTAGGCTTAAAGCCTAGTGTATTGATAAGAGCTGTTCAGAAGAAATCTACTGGTGCACAGTTGATATTTTACGTCTGTGATATTTACTGTGGCGCTGTAAAGTGACCTTTCAGCTGCAAATGATACTGTCGTGAATCTGTCAGAATCTGAATTCCTTTATTTGTCCCCCTTACATGTAAACATCCCTTGTTTCCATTTGCCAAACATATTATCTAACCAGCTCCATACGCCAGAGTCATCGTATCCAGCATTTTCTGCTAGTTCGTTGCTTAAGGCTGTTAGCCAGCAAGGGCCTTGGTGACGGAGCCATCTTGTGCTGTGTTGTTGGGAATGAATGTGCAACAGGAGGCTCCAAACATTTTGCACACCCCTCCTTTCTCTGCCAGTATCATATCAAGGGCCATGCGATTCTGCCATGCCATGAAACTAGTGGCGCTCAGCTGGTCGTTCAGCCCTTCGACGGCATCGCGGGTATAGTTGATGAAACGCTGCTCCAATCTACATTTTTGTTAATTGTGACCCCCCAGAAAAAGGGACTCAAATCCTGCGGAGACTTGGTTTCTGGCTTTGAAGTTATTGGGCACTCCCCTTGGTATACCTATGCCAGGGATGGGCAACTTGGATGGTGGTGGGGGCCACATAATTGATGTACTGGCCAACAGGGGGCCGCTGATTCACTTGGAACATACACACACACACCCACGCACAGGGAACAGGGATCAGGGATCAGGGATCAGGGAACATCATAAGCCTACAAAACAAATATCAGTTCACAGAAAAAAGTGGCATGTTTGTATTGAACAGGTTATTTCACAGTGGAATACAACTATTTAAAACAATTTGAAAGCAAGGAAAATGTGTGTGCATTAAGATTAAACATTAAGATGACATAAACATGAAGTCATAAACACTAACCCAGACATTAGTTGTCTAACTTGAACCTTAGACATTTGTAGCCTGTCTCTGCTAACGCACAATAAGGGGAAACGATGCCAGTCCATCCAAGCTGCATCAGATGAAACAATGTTTTGTCTGACAGTCTGTTTCTCTCTTTTGTTTTGATGTGCTTCATCGTGGAGAAGTTGCTCTCACATACAAGATACAACATATTTTTATTGGCCAATTGCAACAGGTATATTGGAATGCTTACTCCCCATTCCCTCCCGCAGTACACATCTCCAATAAACAATTATATATACAGTATAAATAAATAAAAAAATATATAAAATTGATATGTACATGTGTTGATATGTATATGTTCCCGAACATGCTGGCCTGTTTAAGCGCAAAATCTCTCAAGAGAGGGAAGCGGGTCTCGGGCAACAGTCTCCAAAACGACACTCCCCTCTCATTCCGTATCATTTGGAAAAATACGTTGCCTTGTAGCTTGCGCAGTTCCATTTGTAGTTTGGGTGGCTGGTCATTCACAGCCGCTGAGATGGAGTCGGTGAAAAGCTGGATTGTGCCTCGCATGTTGTGGAAATCCTGAAAGCGATTGTCGAATTGATCCAGCAACATTTCAAAGGCTTCTCTGTAGCGGTGGATCGTCGTCTCACATTCGGGGATGTCTTTGCGCAGCTCTCCACATGCGGGGAAGTGAGTCAAATTTGTGGGATCTGACGCAAGGTTATCTTTGAACAGGCCGAGTTTCCTCTAAAAACTATTCACGTGACTAAAGAGGTCGGACACGGTCTGATCTTTGACTTGCAACCAGACATTCAAGTAATTGAGATGTCCAGTTATGTCAGTCAGAAAGGCCATGTCACAGAGAAATTGTGGATCCCTCAATGTGTCACAGTATGTGTGACGATCCATCCCAGCTCTTCCCGCTCATAGTCCTGGATCTCCGCTGGTTTCCTGGATCCGCGATGTCACGACTCCGTTCCGAAATGCCACTCCGTGTTTTCCCTGTCAGCCGTCTCATGCTGAACTCACCTGTTGTCAATCACACCTCATTACCAAGCTGTATTCAAGCCATGTCTGTTGTGTTACTCATTGCTGGATTATCACCCTGATTTTCGGAAAGCATAACGTACGTTTCATGTTAAGTTCATTGTTGTTCTGCCTATTGATCCACCGTGTTTTGATCCTCGCCTGGATAACAATCTTGTTTTTGCCTTGCGTTTTTGTACCTCTGCCTCAACCCTCGACTACCTGTTACCGACCTCTGCTTGCCTTGACCACGTGCTGGATTTGCCCTGTCTGTACCTCTGCCTTTGATCGCGCTATCGGCGTGCGTGCCGACATTAAAGCACCTGTTCCATCTGGCGTCTGTTCCCTCTGCTTTTGGGTCCCACCTACACCCGGCCATGACAGTATGCACTTGTATCCGCAGTAAGGCTGTCCGCAGTAAAACACAGGAATCTCGAGGCGCAGTGCGTAAACCCTCTCCAGGCATTTACCGTGGCTCATCCAACTGATGTCTGTGGAAGCTGTAGATCACCATAGGCAGCATCCACATCCATGACATGCACGAAGTTCAGATGCTTTGCACAGAGGGCCTCCTGGTGTATGATGCAGTGCAGTATCAGGAAATCCACACCACTTTGACGGAGGAGTCCAGCGATGCCAGTGCGCCTTCCTTGCATTGATGGAGCCCCATCAGTAACAACGGCAGATAGCTTGTCAAATCCACCATATTTGCTGACAACACCCTTCACTGCATCGAAAATGTCCGATCCCTTTGTTGTGCCATGCAGTGGTACCAGTTTTAATAGTTCCTTGTATTCATAAACTTACACAACAGGTGACTCCGATCACTACAAGAAGGCTGAGTACAGAGATGAGGAAGTCCAGCTGACACGATGGTGTGAGGACAACAGCCTCGCACTGAATGTCAGCAAGACTAAAGAGCTCATCGTGGACTTCAGGACTCACCGGGGCACCCACTCCACCATCAGCCTGGACGGGACACCGGTGGAAGTCGTCAGCTGCTTCTGTTTCCTTGGGCTACAGATTTCCGATGACCTGGCTTGGACCCATAACACGGAGGTCATGCTGAGGAAGGCACACCAGCGCCTCTATGCTCTGCGGTGCCTCAGAAAAAGCGGAATAGGCCAGAGGTGGGTAGTGATCTTTTACCTTGGCACCGTAGAGAGCGTCCTGACGAGTGGCGTGTGGTACGGCAACACCACTGCACGGGACAAGAAAGCCATCCAGAGGGTCGTGAGGACGGCAGAGAAGATCATCGGGTATGCACTTCCATGCATTGAGGAGATCTTTAGGATCAGATGTCAGAAGAAGGCCATGTCCATCATAAAAGGACTACAACAACCCTGGGCACCATCTCTCCCCCCTACCCTCTGGTCGCCGGTTGCGCAGCATCCGTACAAGTACTACCAGGTTTAAGGATAGTTTTTATCCACAGGCAGTGCGCCTACTTCACTGCTAGGAGTGCTGCCACTTTCACTTTCACTTTCACTTCACATTGTCATTAACATTACACTTACATACTTTGCTGGAGTTTCTGGACTCAGCACAGTTACTGCACTGTACTGCACTGTATTCATGATGCTGCTGCACTACTGGCACTTTAATGCTTTTAAAGATTTTTGTAAAAAAAAAAAAAAAATGTACATTCAACACATCTCATTTAAGTCACTTTGCTGCTCTTTTGTTTATTTTTATTGTATATATTATTCATATTTTTATGGTGTTGTTTTAAAGGAGATGTATACTGCGGGAGGGAATGGGGAGTAAGCATTCCTATGTACTTGTTACAAATGGCCAATAACAATATCTTGTATCTTGTATCTTGTATCAAATGACGCATTTATTGATCTTGCGTACACCAGTAGCTGGCCAACAAGGAAAAGTATGAAGAGTCTGCCATGACTTGTTTCAGCTTTCCCTCCACATTTGAATGTCAAAAATCCTGCAAGTCACTGTGCGTCGGGAGAGGGACACCATTTCTAAATCTTTAGCCATTTTTATCTTTAGCAATCTCCAAAGGCTTTGCTTGCTTTGGCAAGCTGAAATGAGACAGCATATGATGCTTTCAGACTTGATTCTTGGACACTTGTGGCCTGGGTAAAAAAGCACTGTTGTCTTTGAACTTTCCCTTTCAGATCCGCTAGGATCGCTGTTCTGCTGGCCCCGGTGTACTTGCCATACTTGTCCTTGTGTGAGGTGTACTTTCATTACAAAAACGGTCTGCAAACATACTAAACATTGTGGTTTACCCCTGAATTCAGTGAAAAGATATTCTGTCTCCCACTTTTCTTGAAAAACACAATTTTCATCAGGCACCTTCCTCTTGCTCATGTTGACCGCTAACTTACATCCACAGAGGGCTGTGCTCATCTTTCGTGGTATTTGGCGCGTTCGCTGCCCAACAAAATCATGTGTGCAGCTCGCGACGTAACTAGGAGTCTAGTGGACTGTATCAGTACTACAAGTAAAACATTTTTACACATTTTTTTATATATCTTTTGAATTAATTACGCCGTTTCTAAATTGATCTGACGGCCGCACAAAGAGGAGGTGGGGGCCGCCATTTGCCCTGGTTTAAGTGGAATGCCAATTACGATTTAAGATCCTTTAGGGAAATGGGGCAAAGGGGACTTAAGAATATATAGCTATAGAAAATATAGCTTATACTTTATTTATATGTACACTACCTTGTTGAACTGAATACAATACGGTATATTTCCTTAACATTCTTCATGTATGTAACGGTGACAAGGAGTGTTTAAATGAGGACCAATGAGCAGTCCGAACTCGCAATATTGGAGAGAGACGTTTGTCACAGGTTTGGTCTCATAGACTAAATGTGTCGTTAAATGCACCGTAGCTTTAAGCAATCCTTGAGCCAGCGTGAATGCATACGGACTGCAAGATCAAATCGACCATTTCCACAGGTCAATTGTGTCACAATCCACAATAGTGCTTCAAAGAAAGTACTTTAAAAGGCGTTCGGGTTGTAGGTTGAACATAACATTCAGAATAATAAAGATGGGTGGCCACCTGCAGAGGCTGGGGCTTCTGGGAAAGGGCAGGTGATTTAAAGTGCTTTAATTTAAGCTATTGAACTTGTATGCACTTTAAACAAGATCGCTTGTACCCCGTGTGGCATACGACAGGGTTTCAGAAAATAATTTTCCCCATTGGATTAACAAAGTATATCATAATTAGTAGTACCAATACGAGAGACATGCAAGCACCCACACACTCACAGAGACAGAGACAGAGAGACACACACACCAAGAATAAATGAACGCACACCACACAGAATCATCTCCATCACCGTTTTGTCGTTATCGCGTGGGCTGGCCGCCAAGGCCCGTCTCAAGGCCAGGTGGAGTTGGACCAACACCTCAGTCCGGGGTCATGGACTTGGTCCCACAACACGTACAGCTGCTGGGGCATAAAGCGGTGCACCATCAGAACGTCCTTGTAGTAGCACGGGTCATGAGGGTCCACTTTGGAAGAAGGTATGCGCAGCCCACTGGGATTCACGCCCATGTGGCCGGAGGGTCTGAGCCCCGCCTGGGCCAGGCACATGCCCATGTAGGCGTCATCGATGGGATGCAAGGGGACGGACCGGGACATGTTGTGCAGCACTCTAGCGGTGTGGCCGGACAGCAGGTAGCCTCCGCCGCTGCAGTACGCTGGGTAGGAGTCCGACTCCTGCACCTGAACGGGAACAAAGTACTTGTTTAGCTCGCGGACGGGCCCCGTCCCCTCCATCAGGCTGCCCACGAAGAGGTGCTTGTCCCCGCCAGGCTCTCCGTGGACGTCCTGGAGGTACTCCACCATGTTGTCCGTGTGGGCGAAGATGTCGTCGTCGCCATTGAGCAGGAAGCGCACGCGGGGACAACGGTCGTCCAGCCACTCCAGGAAGAGCACCTGTTTCAGGGTCAGGTTAATGAAGGACTCCTGGAAGTCCCACTGGAGGACGTCGCCGTGCTGCCGGTGCTCCACCTCCAGAAGCTTGTTCATCCGACGCTTCTCCAAGTCGGCGCCCGTCGTGCCCGAGATGAACACCCTGCGGATCCAGAGGCCCTTGTGCTGCCGCTCCTTGGCCCAGGTCTCCCGCAGGATCACCCTGCGGTCGAAGTTCTCCGGCGGGGACTTGATGACCAGCAGGAGGAAAACGCCCGAGGACTCGGCCTCTCCGCCACACTTGTCGGGGAGGTCTAGCAGCATGGGGAAGTACTTGCAGTGCCGGTAGTACATAAAGTTATGGAGGCGCTCGGGGAGGTCCGAGAAGCCGGTGACGTTGGCCACGGATGTGTTCCGGAAGCATGGGGGCCCGAGGTAGGGAGGGCGTCTGGAGACAGCGTACTGCCTCTCACGACCAAGGATGGCGTCGGGGAGGAGCTGTCTGGTCAAGAGCAGGAACAGCACCAGGCACAGGGCAACCGTGAGAAGGAATTCTATCCTCCTTGTCATCATCATCCTTATTACTCTGCAATGGTAAAAACAAGTAGATAACTGTTAGAATATGACTATATGACTAATAAGCAGGCTTAAATAATCAACTCACTTTACAGTAGAGAGCAGAGTAAGACACAAAAACATTACAAACACAAGATGATACACAGAATACTTTAATAGGATGCAGAAAGTGACGAATAAGGATTTCAAGGATTTATTTTAATATGTTTCAAAACATGTGACCGAGAATGAAATGCCTTTATTTTAATTATGAATGGTACAATTTCTCCTACAAATAAATTTTCTAAATATTTGCCATATTAATATTAGCAGTTTATAAATACTTTGACCCGCACAATCACATACGTAATCAATAATTTTTAGGGATCTAGATACATATTCTGCGAATCTAGATAAATATTCATTGGTGGCAAGAGGGTGTCATGGGAGACTTTATATTTCCTTGGGAAAGCCGCCAAATGAAGATATTTTAACAAACAACTTTCATTATTGTCAAAGTCAAAAAGTGTTGCGTTTTCTAAATCTTCAGAAGACAGAAACCACCATCTTTAAATACAGTTGGACCTAGGAGACTTGAGGCCTAGGAGACGAGGAGACCTGGGACCAAGGAGACCTGGGACCTAGGATATCTGGGACCTAGGTGACCTGAGACCTGGAACCTGGGAGTCGAGGAGACCAGGGACCTAGGAGACATGGGACCTAGGAGACCTGGGACTCGAGGACACTTGGGACCTAGAAGACCTGGGACCTAGGGGTCCAGGAGACATGGGACCTAGGAGACCTGGGACCTAGGAGACCTGGGACCTGGGGGTAGACTTTGGACCTAGGAGACTTGGGACCTAGGAGTCCTGGGACTCGAGGAGACTTAGGACCTAGAAGACCTGGGACCTAGGGGTCCAGGAGACTTGGGACCTAGGAGACCTGGGACCTAGGAGACCTGGGACCTGGGGGTAGACTTTGGACCTAGGAGACTTGGCTCAAGTCTCAGGCTGGTGGGATCTTCCCATCCCCAAAAATAAAGTCTCTGACACCAATGTACACACACAATGTAGTCGAACATGAAGCCATGCCTGTCAGAGGAAAGCAGTTGATCTGGTTTCTAATGGATCACCAGGTAGGTCTAAAATACGTAGTATTTGGAAGCAAGTCCATAGGTTAAGAAATCATACATTAAGTCAACCATAATAAACACCACATGGAAAGGGAAGCATATAAACCCTAAATGGTTTGTTAAATACACAGCAAGTTTAACTACCAGGTCACATGGGCAGGTAAGTGCATTAACACTGAATTTGTTCAAAAACCATAGACCCACTGCAAGCCCACCGTTTCTCCCTCAAGTTCTTTCACACCAGCAACATGTGGTGTCCATGGATCACATGTTGACCAACATGATATTGTGAAGTCCCATTGGGGGACTATATACCCTCCCACAGCAGTCTGTTCCAGACGACTTATAATACTAACTAATACTTACTAACTAATAACTTATCTTCGTTTTTATTAAATGTTTCATGTTTTCAGCTTTAAAATAAATAAATACATAATATAAATAACATACTATGGCCCTTTAATTAAGAGTTGTCTTTCACGCCCGTCACTCCCTTTACTCTTAAGTGTGAGCAAGTGTTTTCATGTTTTTTCATACTGCCGGTTACCGCATGAAAACGGTGATATATTTAACACATTTTATATTCAAAGTTAATCCAATTTACATTCTTCAAAAATGTATATGGATTTCATTTTAAGAAGAAAATATATACTTTTATTTTTTTATTTTTTTTATATGTTTTAAGGAGAAAGGATGTTTAACAAGGAACGATGTTGCCTTGACACTTACATTCATTGCAATGTTTCCATCGAAGCCCTCGTTCGATGCACTCTAGATTTCAGAGAGTGCATATTCCATAATCATGATAGTAACCCAAAATAGCGACACCAACTATACATGAGAGTATTCCTTGCTTACCTCGAGAAAGGACCACCAGGCATGTCATCGGCTCCTCTGTACACCACATATGTAGCCCAACCTATGTATTCGTTTTCTTAGTACCTTGTTGAAGTACTCAAATTAAATAAATAACTGCACAGGTCAGACGCACCTGCCAATTGGTGTCATTTTGGAACAAGGAAGGAAGCCACTCCTTAGGATTAAGCCGTAACAGATGCCAAATATTTTCGCTGTATGCAAAATTATTTTCACTGCACTGTACTTTTTTTTGTACACTGACAATAAATGTGAATCTAATCTGCAACAAACGACTTCACCCATGGACTTTGGTCAGGTTCCAGATGACCCCCCCCCCCCCCTACCTACATTAGGTTTAGAAATCATCACACACGCCTTCACTGAACCTGAAGACTGTAAAAATGTCTATTTCTGAGGAATTGGGGAGAAGGCATTCCATGTTGGTGCATATGGCAAATAAAAACATCTTGAATCATTTCTTGCTAGGAATATCATCAATAATATCATCTGAAAAGGCCCAAACCATCTTAAAATATTGCATTTTCCCACAGAGAATAAAACATTAGATTAACTTAATCTACATTTGAAATAAAATACATTTTAAAATGTTTCATGTTTTCAGCTTTAAAATAAATAACAAATAACTATATAAATAACACACTATGTTTAATTAAGAGTGTTGGCTTTCACACCTGTCACTCCCTTTACTCTTAAGTGTGAAAAAGTGTTTTCACACTGGCGGTTACCAAATGAAAACATTGAAACTCATGTCTGCTTATTACGTTACCATTGACTACTGTAAAGTGCTCGTTGTCTTGTCAATGAAACATAATATGAAACGGTAGCCAAAGTAACACAAAAAGTAACAAAAAAAGTTGTATTATAATTACCATGGTTGAAGGTGAAGGGATAACATAAAAATAATGACAAACAAATCACAGGACTGTACAGATAGGATCAGCCACCCACACAAGGGAGAACATAACACATATTCACACGGGGATGACGAGAACAGGAAAAACCTGGGCTGATTACAAATGGATACATCTGGGAAGGAAACGACAAAGAACTATGCGACCAAGATAGGGGACTACAACCAGACTATCACCCATCACACTGGGGAACACCTGATCAGGATACAACACACCCACACGTAACACTATACAATGTTATGATATATTTAACACATTTTATATTCAAAGTTAATCCAATCTACATCCTTCAAAAATGTACATGGGTTTCATTTTAAGAAGAAAATATATACTTTTTAAGACATACTCGTGTTTTACAAGATATTGGCCATTTGTAACAAGTACATTGGAATGCTTACTCCCCATTCCCTCCCGCAGTATACATCACCAAAACAACACCATGACAAATAAAAATATATACAATACAATAAACCAAAAAAGACCAGCAAAGTGACTGTTAAATTATATTTACATGTGTTGAAAGTGTTTTTTAAATATGTTTACAAAAATCTTTAAAAGCATTTTAAAGTGCCAGTAGTGCAGCAGCATCATGAATACATACAGTGCAGTTAAGGAGAAAGTATAATGTTCAACAAGGAGCGATGTTTCCTTGACACATTTATTACCGATGTTTCCATCGAAGCCCTCGTCCAAAGCACTCTAGATTTCAGAGAGTGCATATTCCATATTCATGATAGCAAAATGTAAAATAGCGACACCAACTATATACCATGGGCGTATTCCTGGCTTACCTCGAGATAGGACCACCGGGCATGTCGTTGATTCCTCTGTTGACACCACATATGTAGCCCAACCTTTGCAGTACTTTTCTTAAAGTACTCAAATAAAAAAAATGAAAAAAAAATAAATGCACAAGTTAGACACACCTTTCAATTGGTGTCACTATTGAACAATGTCAGGAGTGGCCTCCTTCATAGGTTGGATGTGAGCCATAACACATGCCAAATTATTTTCGCTGTATGCAAAAGGATTTTCACTGCACTGTACTTTGGGGTACACTGTACGTTTATCACAATACATTTGAATCTAATCTGCAACAAACGACTTCATCCGTGGACTTTGGTCAGGTTTGATTGGGATTGATTAGGTTTAGTAATCATCACAACACACGCCTTCACTGAACAAAGACTGTAACTATGGCTATTTTGGAGTAATTGTGGAGAAGGCATTCCATTGTACTTGGTGCATAGGGTAAAAAAAAACATATTGAACCATTTATTGCTAGGAATGTCATCAATAATACATCCTAAAATCCTGAGACTGAAGCAGAAATACATGTGACACAAGACTTCAACCATGGACTCTGGTCGTGTTGCAGACGACTTTGATGGTGAAGATTCACTGTGCAATGATATTTCCGAAAGACTCGCATAAAAACAATCAAATAAAGGTGGTGGCAGGATGCCCTCATGCTACACAGCGCTGTAGGATTAGGATTTGATATAGAGTTATGATTGCAATATTTCTCAAATACCTACAATTAAAACAAACTACCAAACCTTCTCCTATATATATATATATATATATATATATATATATAGGAGAAGGTTACCCACCGTAAACCGTGACAATACCAATGTAAAAAAAAAAGTCTTTGTACAGTGCACTTCCTGGTAACCGGTCTGAAAATGGTCAGGAGTGACTTCCTTCATAGGTAGGCTGTAAGCCATAACACATGCCAAATTATTTAGTTCCCGCCTGGTTTCCTGGAATATAAGGTTTCCTGGTAT
The DNA here is from genome assembly GCA_027704905.1 of Muraenolepis orangiensis. Classification (NCBI taxonomy): domain Eukaryota; kingdom Metazoa; phylum Chordata; class Actinopteri; order Gadiformes; family Muraenolepididae; genus Muraenolepis; species Muraenolepis orangiensis. Next base: position 14,340,669 of record CM051020.1, read on the forward strand.
ACAAGGAACTAAAATATTATATCTAAGACACTCAATATTTCATGGAAAAAAAAGAAAAAACTAAGAGCTGTTAAAGGGCCCAGACTCAGGGTTAAACTTCACCCGGCCGGGGTCAGAAAAATATATATTAGATTTTTCATGGAATCATTCAATATTTATATAGCAAAATAGCATCGATATTTATATAGCCAAAAATAGCATATAGGCATACATTGTACATTGTAGTACTCAAAAAAAGAAAAAACTAAGAGCTGTTAAAGGGCCCAGACTCAGGGTAAAACTTTTTCAGGGTCAGAAAAACCTGTGCCCACCTTTGGGGTGGTCATTCAACTAGGTCCCATTTCTGCTACACATAGCAGTCATAACGTATGACCGTCGTGGTGTGATACTGGAGACCGCCGTTCTCTCTTCAACCCCCCCCACCCCACACGTGGTCTACATGCCTCATTCTATCTTTAAAGGCAAGCCGAGATCTTGAACCCCCTTTTCATACATCCTATCATCCTAATACTTTGTCAGTCACATGTATTACTCATACAATCTCGTCATTTATCTCATGGTCCCACATGGTCCACCCACAGTGTTACTGTTTAACTGGTTATTGTGTTAACTGGTGAGCTATTAGCTATTTTCCATTGGGTTGACTGTTGCAATCAAACACACCAATTTTTTTAAATTTATTTCATCATATGTTGCAGTTGACAGACATTGGCTACAGACAATCTGCCCGTTCAAACACTGTCTCAAAACAGTTTAACTTTATTGAACAAAAAAAGTGGAGCATCACATTTGACTTTTAACTAGGCTTGACGAAGCTACTGCCATGCACATCTGCAAAAGGAGGTAATCAAAGTAAATGCCTAAGCAGATCTAACCAGTTAGCACAATAACCAGTTAAACTGGAACATCGGCATAAAAACAAATATAAAGTGCATAAAAATACAACTCACAACTAACGTGAAGCTTTATTAAAGTAATAAAGCTTCACGGTCACTCACCGTAACCGTGACAATACCAATGTAAAAAAAAAAGTCTTTGTACAGTGCACTGTTGACATAATCATAATACACACTATAGAATAAACACATAAGGTGGTTTATTGCAGACTTGTAAAGCTCTTTATTATTTATTTTTATTTGGATTATTATTATTATTATTATAGGCGACTGTCTTTCTCCCATGGCGCCTGCCTTCGCGAAACAGGTTTCTTCTTCTTTTCCAGTAAGCAGCAATGAAGAAGAAACCTGTTCATCCTCGGTCCTGGTTCCTCAGGGTGTGATTGTCGATACTGCTGCCATTGCGCAAACACATCCTTTCATGTTCTTTCTTTTCTCGACAATAACATCCGACCCACCCATGCTGTCTTGACTTGACATTGTGCAGTTCTCAAAAATGTTCCACTTCGCCTGATCAAGTCAAGTCAAGTTTATTGTCACTTCACAGTTTAAAAAGTGATGTGAAAATCTTGTGTGCAATACCCGACGACAGACAGCAGTTATAAAATAAGATAAAAATAGATAGAAATAGAATAAAAATAGAATAAAGTAAAAAATTAAATTAAAAATTAAAATGCAATTTATAAAATGCAAAATATCAGCACAGAAAAGAGCAATATGTATATATAAATCAATGTAATAAAATATACATTGGTATATGCTATACGCCCTTGTTCAGCAGCCTGATGGCCTGACTGTGGAAGCAATCTCTTTGGCAAGCCTCATTTCAGCATATGATGCTTTCAGACTTGATTCTTGGACACTTGTGGCCTGGGTAAAAAAGCACTGTTGTCTTTGAACTTTCCCTTTCAGGTCCGCTAGGATCGCTGTTCTGCTGGCCCCGGTGTACTTGCCATACTTGTCCTTGTGTGAGGTGTACTTTCATTACAAAAACGGTCTGCAAACCAGTGGCGGCTCGTCCATAGGGGCGCAGGGGCGCCGCCCCACCTGGTTGAGAGACGAAAAAAAAAAAAATTAATAAACTAAACATGTTTAAAATGAATAATAATTACTCATTTTATGTATGTTTGTGTTTAAAATGCACAATAACGTTAATATAGCAAATATAAATTGTTGGTGACAGGTATAGGCAGACTGACAGGTCACGTGGTGTTGGGGCTACGTCAGTCAGGATCAGTGGTAAAAGTCAGCTGTTCACGCGCGGGTTTTTCTGGAATGAAATGTTTGAGATGAGAGGGGGTGGACGGGGGAAGTCCAACTTTGCTGACCGCACAATCTATTAACATTTAACGCACTTTAGCACCGATCACTTTAGGACTATGCTACTATGGAACGTTTTTAACTTATCTCTAATAAAACCAACAAAACGCAGTACCCATTTTTAAGTGATTATTTGAACAAGCAGCGCGTCTGGCAAAAACAGATTTTCCCGATCTAGCCTCTCGGTGACTAAATAAGTGGTTCGATAGTCGCCATACATTTGTCAGCAAAACTGTGACACAACCACATGGATTGGAGCCACGAAAGGACCCGACATGTCACAAATGGACGCGTGGAGCAACAAAGGAATGCATGATATGCAAACAATGTAAGGAGGACGCGCACAAACAAACAGACAAGGACGGACTGAAAGGATAGGCGGTAACGTACCCGACCCGTTCCGTGACTGCTGTGATACATGATTGATTGGAACACTTTGATCTAGTCCCGCCGCTGAGTGGAAACTGTCTGTCATTGTGAATTGTGATATCACGCTGTGTTCGCGGCCCGCCGGGCCAAGCTGTGTGTGTGACAAACTAACGTGCTCTGCTCTGTCTCTATGCTATCGCCGATAGCTGTGACTGTGTTATGTGGCTGCTTTGCTTTGGATTCTCTCATTGTGATAATTTACTTGTGCGTTCAAGATGAGTGGAACAAGTGTTGGTTCAGATGTTGGGAAACAGGACATGGGAAAGAGGAAAGTAATTCTAACTGAAAAGGCTCTTGCAAATAAAATTGAGTCCATACAAAAGGAACGAAAAAGGAAAGTGGATGAAATAAAGACTGTGATAAGCTCTATGAAAGAGCTCATGAAAGATGCAAAACATGTTTCAGCTGTTAAAGGGAAACTTGATGGCTTGATGAAATTGTCTCACACCTCTAATGAACTACATGCTTCCTTAATGCCTCTCATTCCTCATGATGAACAAGAAAAACAAACCGGTTGGTTCTCAAAAATCATTAAACGTAAAGATGATTTTATTGAGGATGTTAATGCATGGTTTTCTGTAACCAGACTCAGAGGATCCCCAAGCAGGCCTCTGCTGGTGGCTAATAGGTCAAATGAAAGCCCTCTGCTACATGAGGCTGCAGAAGAGGAAAATGGAGGTGTGGAAAATGTGGAAGTGACTGGGCCTCAGTCACATAATGTTCAGGATGATATTCAGCCAGATGACAGCATATCAAACTATAGCAGCCAGAATCATGGTTCTCAGAAATTGGATGGAATGGAAGCCTACTTTGAAAGTGGCCTCAACTTTAATGCAGAGACCTTTGTACGGCAAAATGTTGGAGATGCTGGAAGAGGACAACCTGCAGAGTTTGGAGGCACAAGGCCGAAACAAAGGCAATGTGATGGAAACAAACATCTCCAGAAGACCTCAGCCCCCACACAGGCTCAGAGCACAGTCCCAAAGGCTACAGGAGCCCCACTGTCTCTGCATAGACACACACAATCTGCTTCCGGAAACATCAGCAGTGAACAGGACACCATGATGTCTATAATGCAAAAACAAAATGACATAACTTCGATGTTGGTGCATCAGCAATGCATTGCTTCACTACCTAAAAGAGACATCCAACTGTTTGACGGTGACCCTCTGCACTATCATGCCTTTATGCAGTCATTTGAGCAGACCATAGAACTGAGGACTGACGATGCTGTTGACCTCCTGCATTACCTGGAGCAATACACCAGGGGTCAGCCTAAACAGCTAGTCAGAAGTTGTCAACACATGACTGATGGCATTGGATATGCTACAGCAAAGGCTTTACTCCAGGAACACTTTGGAAATGAGCACGTCATAGCATCCGCTTATATGGACAAGATCTTTGCATGGCCAGCAATAAAGTCGGAGGATGGAAAAGCTTTACAAGCATACAGCTTATTCTTGCGAGGATGTCACAATGCCATGAAAGATGTATACAACCTATCTGACTTGAACACGTCTGCAAACATGGTCTCTGTGATCAAGAAGCTGCCTTACAAGTTGAGAGACAAGTGGCGAGCGAAGGCATGTGACATTCAGGAAAAGCATCGGAAAAGAGCTATGTTTGCTGATATTGTGACCTTTATTGAGCGTGAAGTTAGGATCACTACAGACCCTGTATTCGGAGACATACAAGATGCTCCAGTCATAGGGGCCTTCAAAGAAAGTGGTAGAGCTAAACCTGTGCCTCGTCCTAAGGCTAGAGGAAGCAGCTTTGCCACAACTTTCACTACTGTGGAAAGAGATGCTCATTGGGAGAACAGGGTTAAAGGTGGACCCGAGAAGACCTGCCTTTTCTGCAAAAAGGGTAGACACACACTGGAGTCGTGTTTTCTATTGGAGAAGAAAGCTCACAGTGAGAAGATGGAGTTCCTGAAGAAAAATGGAGTTTGCTTCGGCTGCTTGTGCACTGGGCACATCAGCAAGGAGTGCAGGAAACGTCTGTCTTGCAAGACATGTGGCTCACGACACCCCAGCTTGCTCCATATCCACTCTAAGGAGAATGGAGATCCAGAGAAAGGCAGGAGCAACTCTGACAGAGCAGTGGACAGTGCTCTAGTCGAAGTCCAAACCGGTGGTCTTACTGGGGCCGGTGAGCAAGATTGCAAGCTTGCTATCGTGCCAGTCAAGGTTAAGTCCAGTAAAGGTCAAAGGTCAGTCGAAACCTACGCCTTTCTGGACCCAGGGAGTTCAGCGTCCTTCTGCACAATGGGTCTGATGGATAAGCTGGGACTCTCTGGGAGAAGAACAAGGATTCTTTTACGTACCATGGGCCAAGAGAAGGTGGTTGACAGTTGCATTGCAACGGACTTGGAGGTCGCTGGATTGGACAGTGACTGGTACTGTGAAATGCCGAAGATCTTCACACAACATCAAATGCCTGTTAACAGAGGTAACATCCCACGACAGCAAGATCTGGAAAGATGGCCACATCTGAAGCCTGTCTATCTGCCACAGATAGATGCAGACGTGGAGATGTTAATTGGCTTGAATGTTCCCAGAGCATTGGAACCACTGGAAGTCATCCGAAGTGTGGATGGAGGGCCATATGCGGTCAAAACAATGCTTGGATGGACTGTAAATGGACCCCTTGGAGGAGAGGGCAGTGACGATCCTGTGACTCAGTCTGCAGTTAGCATCAACAGGATCTCTGCTGTCACTCTTGACGAGCTTTGGAACCAACAATTCAAGACTGACTTCCCTGAAAACAGCCAGGATGAACTGCAAGGGCTGTCAAGGGAAGACTCTAAGTTCCTGGAAATGGCTAATGAGACTGTGGAACTGGTTGATGGCCATTATGTTGTTGGATTGCCGCTGAAGGACAAATCAATCACCATGCCCAACAATCGCAAAGTTGCAGAGCAACGTACTCTCAACCTCAAGGGGAGGTTTGGCAGGGATGCGGCATTCCAAAAAGACTATACTACATTTATGGACAACCTGATATCCAGTGGATATGCAGAGAGAGTGCCAGCTACAAGTCAGGAACGATGCGACGGCAAGGTTTGGTATATCCCTCATCACGGTGTATACCATCCCAAGAAAGGGAAGATCCGTATCGTCTTTGACTGCGCAGCATCATTTCAAGGCGCATCACTAAATGCACATCTCTTGCAAGGACCTGACCTGACAAGCGCACTGGTGGGAGTCTTGACCAGGTTTAGGATGGAGCCCATTGTTCTGATGTCTGACATTGAGGCCATGTTCCATCAGGTTCGAGTGCCAGAGACAGATGCAGACCTACTTCGATTTCTCTGGTGGCCCAATGGGGACTTCAGTCAACAGATGGTGGAATACCGGATGGTGGTCCATTTGTTTGGCGCGACGTCATCACCAAGCTGTGCTAATTTCGCTCTCCGAAAGTGTGCTGAAGATAACAAACAGCTCTTTAACCAGAAAGTGTTTGACACCATCATGCACAGTTTCTATGTCGACGACTGCCTGGCTTCAATAGCCTCAGAGGATGAAGCCATAACCCTTTACCAGGATTTGGTAAAGCTCTGTGCCAAGGGAGGCTTTCATTTGACGAAGTGGCTGAGTAATAGTCGTCGTGTGCTGGCAGCAATACCGGAGGAGGAAAGAGCGAAGGACGTTAAAGACCTGGATCTGGACCACGAAATCCTACCAGTTGAGAGGGCACTGGGAGTGCGTTGGTGTGTCCAGTCTGACACCTTTAAGTTCAGTATAAGCTTTCAGGACAGACCGCTGACACGCAGAGGAATCCTTTCTACTGTCAGCTCTTTCTACAACCCTCTTGGAATCTTGTCCCCTGTGGTTTTCACAGCCAAGAGGATCATTCAAGACCTATGCCGGCAGGGGCTAGGATGGGACGATGTCATACCAACATCTGTAGCCCAGGAGTGGGTCAACTGGCTCAAGGAGTTACACCTGTTGGAGGGCTTCAGCGTTAAACGATGTTTAAAACCGCCCAACTTTGGAGAAGCAACCAGCGCCCAGTTGCATCACTTTGCTGACGCAAGTGAGGAGGGATACGGTACCGTCACCTACCTGCTGTTGCACAATGACTGTTCTCAGATCCACGTTGCCTTCATAATGGGAAAATCCAGGGTGACACCTTTAAAGCCTGTGACGATCCCACGTATGGAGTTGATTGCGGCTGTGGTGGCAGCTCGCATGGACACGCTATGGAGGAAGGAGCTGAGACTGCAGCTGCAAGACAGCGTTTTCTGGTCAGACAGTACATCGGTGCTGAAATACATCAAGAACCAAACATCAAGGTTTCGCATCTTCGTAGCGAACAGAGTCACAGAGATCCTCAAAATGTCTGAAGCATCACAGTGGAGATATGTGAGTACCGCACACAACCCTGCAGATCTTGCCTCCAGAGGCATGAGAGCGGAGCTGTTCCTCAAGAATGAGACATGGATATCTGGACCTTCATTTCTCATGCAGGAAGAGGAGACTTGGCCTGTTAACCCAGACAACTTGGGAGAACTTCCACCTGGGGACCCAGAGGTCAAGGTGTCGGCTGCCGTTGTCTCTGTGGAACAAGAGGAGGATGCTGTGCTGAGACTGATCAACCGCAGCTCATCTTGGAAACGTCTCACGAGAGTGATGGCATGGATCTTGAGACTCAGAACCTTACTTTGGAACAACAGGAAGAGGAGAGAAGTCACTGCATGTGATTCTCAGCCAGCATTGAACCTAACCAAACACAAAGATGTTCTTGACAAGGAGATTTGCCTCTCATTGGAGGAGATCAAAGGAGCTGAACTGGAGATAATCAAGATCTGTCAAAGAAGAAAGTTCTCTGAAGAGTTATCTTGCCTCCAAAAGGGAGAGTGTGTGAAAGGGAACAGTCACATTTACAGACTCAGTCCGATACTGGAAGAAGGTGTGTTGAGAGTCGGAGGCCGACTTAGTAAGGCTGCCATGCCCGAAGAGTCTAAACATCCAGCCATAATAGCAAAGGATCTCCACATCTCAGACCTCATCTTACGCCAGATACATCGAGAGGTGGGCCATGGCGGTAGGAACCATATGCTGTCAAGGCTGCGTCAGCAGTACTGGATTCCTGCTGCAGGCGTTGCCATAAGGCAGATCATTTCCAGATGTGTCATCTGTCGTCGGCTGCACGGAGCTGCAGGTCAGCAACAAATGGCAGACTTGCCTAGTGACAGAGTTTCGACTGGAGAACCTCCGTTCACTTATGTCGGAGTTGACTATTTTGGACCATTTGACATCAAGCGTGGCCGGAGTCTTGTGAAAAGATATGGAGTTATCTTCACATGTTTGACAATAAGAGCTGTACACATAGAAGTTGCCTCATCTTTGGACACAGATTCGTTCATCAATGCTTTAAGGCGCTTCATCGCAAGAAGAGGACAAATCAAAGAGCTGCGTTCTGATAATGGCACTAATTTCATTGGTGCAGAGCGTGAGCTGAGAAGAGCTGTTGAAGGATGGAATCTGGAGAAGATCAATGATGTGCTCTCATTGAAAGGAATCAAGTGGACGTTTAACCCTCCCACTGGATCACATCACGGCGGAGCATGGGAGAGGTTAATACGTTCCATCAGGAAGATTCTCAATTCCACTTTGAGGACCCAAAGTCTGGATGAGGAGGGACTCAATACAGTACTCTGTGAGGTGGAGTCAATTCTCAACAGTAGACCTCTCACGAAGGAATCCACAGATCCGAATGACTTGGAGGCTTTAACACCTAATCATCTTCTGCTGCTTAAAGTCAAGCCCAGCTTACCACCTGGTCTGTTTCTCAAGGAGGACAACTATGCACGCCGGAGATGGAAGCAGGTGCAATACATTTCGGACCTGTTCTGGAAAAGGTGGATTAAAGAGTATCTGCCACAACTACAGGAACGACAGAAATGGACAAAGATCAAGAGGAACTTTGTCCCCGGTGACATAGTGATCATAATGGACGATTCTGCACCTCGCAATTCCTGGATCATTGGGAGGATTACAGAGACAATGCCAGACAGGAACGGACTGGTGCGACAGGTCCGGATCAAGACCCGCACCAGCCTTCTCTGCAGACCCGTGACAAAGATCTGCCTTCTTCATGAGTCGACGGAGTCGTGAAGGCTTCCCTTCTTTTCCATGGATTTGGATTATATTGACTTTTGCCTGACATGACCTTTTTTCGTGACTTTGGATTGACTTTACTTTGGGGCGGGTTCGGTTCAAGAAGGATGAAGACCTGCAATGGCCATATGAACTATGAACTCTCTCCTTGCGCACAAAAAATCGCAAAAAAAAGACAAAATGTGAAAAATAGAAAAAAAAAAAATAATTGTAATTGTATTGTTTTTCTATTATGAATTTATGCGTTGGTAATTATTACTACTGTGTAATAACATGTAATAATTAGGGGCCGGAATGTTGGTGACAGGTATAGGCAGACTGACAGGTCACGTGGTGTTGGGGCTACGTCAGTCAGGATCAGTGGTAAAAGTCAGCTGTTCACGCGCGGGTTTTTCTGGAATAAAATGTTTGAGATGAGAGGGGGTGGACGGGGGAAGTCCAACTTTGCTGACCGCACAATCTATTAACATTTAACGCACTTTAGCACCGATCACTTTAGGACTATGCTACTATGGAACGTTTTTAACTTATCTCTAATAAAACCAACAAAACGCAGTACCCATTTTTAAGTGATTATTTGAACAAGCAGCGCGTCTGGCAAAAACAGATTTTCCCGATCTAGCCTCTCGGTGACTAAATAAGTGGTTCGATAGTCGCCATACATAAATCATTGTTTTGTGCGTGCTGTTCTCCCCCCTTGTTTGTCATTGACGTCACTCTCATAGAAATCTGGTACCTATGCGCCATTCAATTGTAGCCTAGTTGAACCTTATTTGTAAAGCCTGTACTGCTCTGCTCTCAGTTCGCGTCTTGCTGTCTGAGGAGAGGTACGTTTTTGTTGTCCCGGTTATAGTTTTACATTTATTTTTATTGTGGACGATGTAAACGTAAAGTAAAGGGGATAAGAAATGTTGGTCTTGCTGTATAAACATGCAGCTTGTGTCATTTGTATGTAAACGGTGTGGATTGGGGTTTTGTAAGTTTATCGTGGACACGTGCACATTATTTGTCACAACAAAATACAGAATACTTTATGATGAAATGCTTGTTTCTGTATGAGCCCCTGAGATTGTGCTACATACAGTAAAAATAAAGTAAGTAAAAAAAGAAATTAAGCAGTAAGTAAAGGAATGTTCAGTCAATATACATATATACAATACAGAGTAGAATGAGTAACAGTGAGGTTTATATTTATATTATGTATCGTTTTTTATTTTTATTTCTTTAATTCGCCCTCTCGGTCGTTTACATGGAGAAATGGAAAATCCGGTATTGCACAGCAGATATGATTTAAAAAAAATTATTTACCCCTGCGCCCCTCCTACTTCGGATGTCACCGGCCGCCACTGCTGCAAACATACTAAACATTGTGGTTTACCCCTGAATTCAGTGAAAAGATATTCTGTCTCCCACTTTTCTTGAAAAACACAATTTTCATCAGGCACCTTCCTCTTGCTCATGTTGACAGCTAACTTACATCCACAGAGGGCTGTGCTCATCTTTCGTGGTATTTGGCGCGTTCGCTGCCCAACAAAATCATGTGTGCAGCTCGCGACGTAACTAGGAGTCTAGTGGACTGTATCAGTACTACAAGTAAAACATTTTTGACGTTTGTCACAAGTTTGGTCTCAAAGACTAAATGTGTCGTTAAATGCACCGTAGCTTTAAGCAATCCTCGAGCCAGCGTGAATGCATACGGACTGCAAGATCAAATCGACCATTTCCACAGGTCAATTGTGTCACAATCCACAATAGTGCTTCAAAGAAAGTACTTTAAAAGGCGTTCGGGTTGTAGGTTGAACATAACATTCAGAATAATAAAGATGGGTGGCCACCTGCAGAGGCTGGGGCTTCTGGGAAAGGGCAGGTGATTTAAAGTGCTTTAATTTAAGCTATTGAACTTGTATGCACTTTTAACAAGATCGCTTGCGGCAGTCTAGCTCAGGAGGTAGAGCGGTCGCCTCACAACCAGAAGGTTGCTGGTTCGATCCCCGGCTCCTCCGAGCAAAAACTGTCGAGGTGTCCTTGAGGAAGACCCTAACCCTAACTGCTCCCCAGGCGCTGTATGAATAGCTGCCCACTGCTCCTAATACTAGGATGGGTTAAATGCAGAGTTTCACTGTATGTCTTCATGTATGTGACCAATAAAGAGGATTCAATCCTCACGATTTGTTGTTTGTTGTTTGTTGTACCCCGTGTGGCGACAGGGTTTCAGAAAATAATTTTCCCCATTGGATTAACAAAGTATATCATAATTAGTAGTACCAATACGAGAGACATGCAAGCACCCACACACTCACAGAGACAGAGACAGAGAGACACACACACCAAGAATAAATGAACGCACACCACACAGAATCATCTCCATCACCGTTTTGTCGTTATCGCGTGGGCTGGCCGCCAAGGCCCGTCTCAAGGCGAGTTGGACCAACACCTCAGTCCGGGGTCATGGACTTGGTCCCACAACACGTACAGCTGCTGGGGCATAAAGCGGTGCACCATCAGAACGTCCTTGTAGTAGCACGGGTCATGAGCGTCCACTTTGGACGAAGGTATGCGCAGCCCACCGGGATTCACGCCCATGTGGCCGGAGGGTCTGAGCCCCGCCTGGGCCAGGCACATGCCCATGTAGGCGTCATCGATGGGATGCAAGGGGACGGACCGGGACATGTTGCGCAGCACTCTAGCGGTGTGGCCGGACAGCAGGTAGCCTCCGCCGCTGCAGTACGCTGGGTAGGAGTCCGACTCCTGCACCTGAACGGGAACAAAGTACTTGTTTAGCTCGCGGATGGGCCCCGTCCCCTCCATCAGGCTGCCCACGAAGAGGTGCTTGTCCCCGCCAGGCTCTCCGTGGACGTCCTGGAGGTACTCCACCATGTTGTCCGTGTGGGCGAAGATGTCGTCGTCGCCATTGAGCAGGAAGCGCACGCGGGGACAGCGGTCGTCCAGCCACTCCAGGAAGAGCACCTGTTTCAGGGTCAGGTTAATGAAGGACTCCTGGAAGTCCCACTGGAGGACGTCGCCGTGCTGCCGGTGCTCCACCTCCAGGAGCTTGTTCATCCGACGCTTCTCCAAGCCGGCGCCCGTCGTGCCCGAGATGAACACCCTGCGGATCCAGAGGCCCTTGTGCTGCCGCTCCTTGGCCCAGGTCTCCCGCAGGACCACCCTGCGGTCGAAGTTCTCCGGCTGGGACTTGATGACCAGCAGGAGGAAAACGCCCGAGGACTCGGCCTCTCCGCCACACTTGTCGGGGAGGTCTAGCAGCATGGGGAAGTACTTGCAGTGCCGGTAGTACATAAAGCTCTGGAGGCGCTCGGGGAGGTCCGAGAAGCCGGTGACGTTGACCACGGATGCGTTCTGGTAGCATGGGGGCCCGAGGCGGGGAGGGTGTCTGGAGACAGCGGACTGCCTCTCACGACCAAGGATGGCGTCGGGGAGGAGCTGAACATCCTTGGAGGGTGGAGGTGGTGCATGCTGTCTGGTCCAGAGCAGGAAAAGCACCAGGCACAGGTTAACCGTGAGAAGGAATTCTATCTTCCTCTTCATCATCCTCATCATCCTTATTACTCTGCAATGGTAAAAACAAGTGGATAACTGTTAGAATATGACTAATAAGCAGGCTTAAATAATCAACTCACTTTACAGTAGAGAGCAGAGTAAGACACAAAAACATTACAAACACAAGATGATACACAGAATGCTTTAATAGGATGCAGAAAGTGACGAATAAGGATTTCAAGGATTTATTTGAATATGTTTCAAAAGATGTCACCGAGAATGAAACGCCTTTATTTTAATTATGAATGTTACAATTTCTCCTACAAATAACGTCATGGATTTTCGAAATATTTGCCATGTTAATATTAGCAGTTTATAAATACTTTGACCCCCACAATCACATACGTAATCGATCACTTTTAGGGATCTAGATAAATATTCATTGGTGGCAAGAGGGTGTCATGGGAGACTTTATATTTCCTTGGGAAAGCCGCCAAATGAAGATATTTTAACAAACAACTTTCATTAGTGTGGCAGGGGGAGTAAGCGTTCTATTGGACTTAGCGTTCTATTGGACTTGTTGCAAATGGCAAATCAAAATCTTGAATCCAAAGCAAGTCAAAAAGTGTTGCGTTTTCTAAATCTTCAGAAGACCTCCGTCTTTAAATAGAGTTGGACCTAGGAGACTTGAGGCCTAGGAGACGAGGAGACCTGGGACCGAGGAGACCTGAGACCTAGGATACCTGGGACCTAGGTGACCTGAGACCTGGAACCTGGGGGTCGAGGAGACCAGGGACCTAGGAGACATGGGACCTAGGAGACCTGGGACTCGAGGACACTTGGGACCTAGAAGACCTGGGACCTAGGGGTCCAGGAGACTTGGGACCTAGGAGACCTGGGACCTAGGAGACCTGGGACCTGGGGGTAGACTTTGGACCTAGGAGACTTGGCTCAAGTCTCAGGCTGGTGGGATCTTCCCATCCCCAAAAATAAAGTCTCTGACACCAATGTACACACACAATGTAGTCGAACATGAAGCCATGCCTGTCAGAGGAAAGCAGTTGATCTGGTTTCTAATGGATCACCAGGTAGGTCTAAAATACGTAGTATTTGCTATACAATGTTATGATATATTTAACACATTTTAAATTCAAAGTTATTCCAATCTACATCCTTCAAAAATGTATATGGATTTCATTTTGAGAAGAAAATATATACTTTTTAAGACACTCATGTTTTACAAGATATTGGCCATTTGTAACAAGTACATTGGAATGCTTACTCCCCATTCCCTCCCGCAGTATACATCACCAAAACAACACCATGACAAATAAAAATATATACAATACAATAAACCAAAAAAGACCAGCAAAGTGACTGTTAAATTATATTTACATGTGTTGAAAGTGTTTTTTAAATATTTTTACAAAAATCTTTAAAAGCATTTTAAAGTGCCAGTAGTGCAGCAGCATCATGAATAAATACAGTGCAGTTAAGGAGAAAGTATAATGTTCAACAAGGAGCGATGTTTCCTTGACACATTTATTACCGATGTTTCCATCGAAGCCCTCGTCCAAAGCACTCTAGATTTCAGAGAGTGCATATTCCATTTTCATGATAGCAAAATGTAAAATAGCGACACCAACTATATACCATGGGCGTATTCCTGGCTTACCTCGAGATAGGACCACCGGGCATGTCGTTGATTCCTCTGTTGACACCACATATGTTGCCCAACCTTTGCAGTACTTTTCTTAAAGTACTCAAAAAAAAAAAAAAAATAAAATAAAAAAATGCACAAGTTAGACACACCTTTCAATTGGTGTCACTATTGAACAATGTCAGGAGTGGCCTCCTTCATAGGTTGGATGTGAGCCATAACACATGCCAAATTATTTTCGCTGTATGCAAAAGGATTTTCACTGCACTGTACTTTGGGGTACACTGTACGTTTATCACAATACATTTGAATCTAATCTGCAACAAACGACTTCATCCGTGGACTTTGGTCAGGTTTGATTGGGATTGATTAGGTTTAGTAATCATCACAACACACGCCTTCACTGAACAAAGACTGTAACTATGGCTATTTTGGAGTAATTGTGGAGAAGGCATTCCATTGTACTTGGTGCATAGGGCAAAAAAAAACATATTGAACCATTTATTGCTAGGAATGTCATCAATAATACATCCTAAAATCCTGAGACTGAAGCAGAAATACATGTGACACAAGACTTCAACCATGGACTCTGGTCGTGTTGCAGACGACTTTGATGGTGAAGATTCACTGTGCAATGATATTTCCAGGCTTTGGACCAGGAGAGACTCGCATAAAAACAATCAAATAAAGGTGGTGGCAGGATGCCCTCATGCTACACAGCGCTGTAGGATTAGGATTTGATATAGAGTTATGATTGCAATATTTCTCAAATACCTACAATTAAAACAAACTACCAAACCTTCTATATATATATATATATATATATATATATTGGGGCGGCGCCCGAGCGCCCCCTATGGACGAGCCGCCACTGATATATCTATATATATATCTATATATATATATATATATAAGAATATATCTATCTATATATATATCTATATATATATATATAGATATATATATAAGAATATATATATATATCTATATATATATTCTTATATATATATCTATATATCTATAGAGATATAGATATATATAGATATATATATATATAGATATATATAAGAATATATATATATATATCTAGATATATAGATATATATATATATATATATAAGAATATATATATATATAAGAATATATATATATCTATATATATATAAGAATATATATATATATATATATATATAAGAATATATATATAAGAATATAAGAATATATATATAAGAATATAAGAATATATATATTCTTACAATATTGATAAAAATAGAAAAAATACCTGTCACAAGGAGTAGTGTTGGTAGGACCCAGAACGCAGACCAACAACACAGTGAATGCGATAACGTGAAGCTTTATTAAAGTAAATACAATAGAGAGTGATCGGGGACAGGCCAGGGGTCTGGATACCAGGAAGTCGGAGTAGC
The DNA here is from genome assembly GCA_027704905.1 of Muraenolepis orangiensis. Lineage (NCBI taxonomy): Eukaryota > Metazoa > Chordata > Actinopteri > Gadiformes > Muraenolepididae > Muraenolepis > Muraenolepis orangiensis. Next base: position 14,356,024 of record CM051020.1, read on the forward strand.
GACAGGTACTAGACAGGCGAGTGGTCCGGGACGGGCGAGGAGTCTGGATACCAGGAGGTCTGAGTAGCGACACCATCCAGAGAGAATGAAGTAGCAAGTACGACCTAGCCCGGAAGTAACGGGACGCCAGGGTATATATACCCCCAGGTGAGGTGATTACCATAATCGGCAATTGCCGACAGGTGTGTGGGCACGCCAACAAAGCCCGCGCCTTGGCCACGCCCCCTGTCACTCACCGTAACCGTGACAATACCAATGTAAAAAAAAAAGTCTTTGTACAGTGCACTGTTGACATAATCATAATACACACTATAGAATAAACACATAAGGTGGTTTATTGCAGACTTGTAAAGCTCTTTATTATTTATTTTTATTTGGATTATTATTATTATTATTATAGGCGACTGTCTTTCTCCCATGTCGCCTGCCTTCGCGAAACAGGTTTCTTCTTCTTTTCCAGTAAGCAGCAATGAAGAAGAAACCTGTTCATCCTCGGTCCTGGTTCCTCAGGGTGTGATTGTCGATACTGCTGCCATTGCGCAAACACATCCTTTCATGTTCTTTCTTTTCTCGACAATAACATCCGACCCACCCATGCTGTCTTGACTTGACATTGTGCAGTTCTCAAAAATGTTCCACTTCGCCTGATCAAGTCAATTCGAGTTTATTGTCACTTCACAGTTTACACAAGTATAAAGCAGTGATGTGAAAATCTTGTGTGCAATACCCGACGACAGACAGCAGTTATAAAATAAGATAAAAATAGATAGAAATAGAATAAAAATAGAATAAAGTAAAAAATTAAATTAAAAATTAAAATGCAATTTATAAAATGCAAAATATCAGCACAGAAAAGAGCAATATGTATATATAAATCAATGTAATAAAATATACATTGGTATATGCTATACGCCCTTGTTCAGCAGCCTGATGGCCTGACTGTGGAAGCAATCTCTTTGGCAAGCCTCATTTCAACATATGATGCTTTCAGACTTGATTCTTGGACACTTGTGGCCTGGGTAAAAAAGCACTGTTGTCTTTGAACTTTCCCTTTCAGGTCCGCTAGGATCGCTGTTCTGCTGGCCCCGGTGTACTTGCCATACTTGTCCTTGTGTGAGGTGTACTTTCATTACAAAAACGGTCTGCAAACCAGTGGCGGCTCGTCCATAGGGGCGCAGGGGCGCCGCCCCACCTGGTTGAGAGACGAAAAAAAAAATTAAAAAAAAATTATAATAATTGTTTTTTTGATTTTTGATTTTTTTTTGCCCCTAAAAATAAACTAAACATGTTTAAAATGAATAATAATTACTCATTTTATGTATGTTTGTGTTTAAAATGCACAATAACGTTAATATAGCAAATATAAATCATTGTTTTGTGCGTGCTGTTCTCCCCCCTCGTTTGTCATTGACGTCACTCTCATAGAAATCTGGTACCTATGCGCCATTCAATTGTAGCCTAGTTGAACCTTATTTGTAAAGCCTGTACTGCTCTGCTCTCAGTTCGCGTCTTGCTGTCTGAGGAGAGGTACGTTTTTGTTGTCCCGGTTATAGTTTTACATTAATTTTTATTGTGGACGATGTAAACGTAAAGTAAAGGGGATAAGAAATGTTGTTCTTGCTGTATAAACATGCAGCTTGTGTCATTTGTATGTAAACGGTGTGGATTGGGGTTTTGTAAGTTTATCGTGGACACGTGCACATTATTTGTCACAACAAAATACAGAATACTTTATGATGAAATGCTTGTTTCTGTATGAGCCCCTGAGATTGTGCTACATACAGTAAAAATAAAGTAAGTAAAAAAAGAAATTAAGCAGTAAGTAAAGGAATGTTCAGTCAATATACATATATACAATACAGAGTAGAATGAGTAACAGTGAGGTTTATATTTATATTATGTATCGTTTTTTATTTTTATTTCTTTAATTCGCCCTCTCGGTCGTTTACATGGAGAAATGGCGCCACCGTCTGGGAAAATCCGGTATTGCACAGCAGATATGATTTTAAAAAAATTATTTACCCCTGCGCCCCTCCTACTTCGGATGTCACCGGCCGCCACTGCTGCAAACATACTAAACATTGTGGTTTACCCCTGAATTCAGTGAAAAGATATTCTGTCTCCCACTTTTCTTGAAAAACACAATTTTCATCAGGCACCTTCCTCTTGCTCATGTTGACAGCTAACTTACATCCACAGAGGGCTGTGCTCATCTTTCGTGGTATTTGGCGCGTTCGCTGCCCAACAAAATCATGTGTGCAGCTCGCGACGTAACTAGGAGTCTAGTGGACTGTATCAGTACTACAAGTAAAACATTTTTGACGTTTGTCACAAGTTTGGTCTCAAAGACTAAATGTGTCGTTAAATGCACCGTAGCTTTAAGCAATCCTCGAGCCAGCGTGAATGCATACGGACTGCAAGATCAAATCGACCATTTCCACAGGTCAATTGTGTCACAATCCACAATAGTGCTTCAAAGAAAGTACTTTAAAAGGCGTTCGGGTTGTAGGTTGAACATAACATTCAGAATAATAAAGATGGGTGGCCACCTGCAGAGGCTGGGGCTTCTGGGAAAGGGCAGGTGATTTAAAGTGCTTTAATTTAAGCTATTGAACTTGTATGCACTTTTAACAAGATCGCTTGCGGCAGTCTAGCTCAGGAGGTAGAGCGGTCGCCTCACAACCAGAAGGTTGCTGGTTCGATCCCCGGCTCCTCCTAGCAAAAACTGTCGAGGTGTCCTTGAGGAAGACCCTAACCCTAACTGCTCCCCAGGCGCTGTATGAATAGCTGCCCACTGCTCCTAATACTAGGATGGGTTAAATGCAGAGTTTCACTGTATGTCTTCATGTATGTGACCAATAAAGAGGATTCAATCCTCACGATTTGTTGTTTGTTGTACCCCGTGTGGCGACAGGGTTTCAGAAAATAATTTTCCCCATTGGATTAACAAAGTATATCATAATTAGTAGTACCAATACGAGAGACATGCAAGCACCCACACACTCACAGAGACAGAGAGACACACACACCAAGAATAAATGAACGCACACCACACAGAATCATCTCCATCACCGTTTTGTCGTTATCGCGTGGGCTGGCCGCCAAGGCCCGTCTCAAGGCCAGGTGGAGTTGGACCAACACCTCAGTCCGGGGTCATGGACTTGGTCCCACAACACGTACAGCTGCTGGGGCATAAAGCGGTGCACCATCAGAACGTCCTTGTAGTAGCACGGGTCATGAGCGTCCACTTTGGACGAAGGTATGCGCAGCCCACCGGGATTCACGCCCATGTGGCCGGAGGGTCTGAGCCCCGCCTGGGCCAGGCACATGCCCATGTAGGCGTCATCGATGGGATGCAAGGGGACGGACCGGGACATGTTGCGCAGCACTCTAGCGGTGTGGCCGGACAGCAGGTAGCCTCCGCCGCTGCAGTACGCTGGGTAGGAGTCCGACTCCTGCACCTGAACGGGAACAAAGTACTTGTTTAGCTCGCGGACGGGCCCCGTCCCCTCCATCAAGCTGCCCACGAAGAGGTGCTTGTCCCCGCCAGGCTCTCCGTGGACGTCCTGGAGGTACTCCACCATGTTGTCCGTGTGGGCGAAGATGTCGTCGTCGCCATTGAGCAGGAAGCGCACGCGGGGACAGCGGTCGTCCAGCCACTCCAGGAAGAGCACCTGTTTCAGGGTCAGGTTAATGAAGGACTCCTGGAAGTCCCACTGGAGGACGTCGCCGTGCTGCCGGTGCTCCACCTCCAGGAGCTTGTTCATCCGACGCTTCTCCAAGCCGGCGCCCGTCGTGCCCGAGATGAACACCCTGCGGATCCAGAGGCCCTTGTGCTGCCGCTCCTTGGCCCAGGTCTCCCGCAGGACCACCCTGCGGTCGAAGTTCTCCGGCTGGGACTTGATGACCAGCAGGAGGAAAACGCCCGAGGACTCGGCCTCTCCGCCACACTTGTCGGGGAGGTCTAGCAGCATGGGGAAGTACTTGCAGTGCCGGTAGTACATAAAGCTCTGGAGGCGCTCGGGGAGGTCCGAGAAGCCGGTGACGTTGACCACGGATGCGTTCTGGTAGCATGGGGGCCCGAGGCGGGGAGGGTGTCTGGAGACAGCGGACTGCCTCTCACGACCAAGGATGGCGTCGGGGAGGAGCTGAACATCCTTGGAGGGTGGAGGTGGTGCATGCTGTCTGGTCCAGAGCAGGAAAAGCACCAGGCACAGGTTAACCGTGAGAAGGAATTTTATCTTCCTCTTCATCATCCTCATCATCCTTATTACTCTGCAATGGTAAAAACAAGTGGATAACTGTTAGAATATGACTAATAAGCAGGCTTAAATAATCAACTCACTTTACAGTAGAGAGCAGAGTAAGACACAAAAACATTACAAACACAAGATGATACACAGAATGCTTTAATAGGATGCAGAAAGTGACGAATAAGGATTTCAAGGATTTATTTGAATATGTTTCAAAAGATGTCACCGAGAATGAAACGCCTTTATTTTAATTATGAATGTTACAATTTCTCCTACAAATAACGTCATGGATTTTCGAAATATTTGCCATGTTAATATTAGCGTGGGAGACTTTATATTTCCTTGGGAAAGCCGCCAAATGAAGATATTTTAACAAACAACATTCATTAGTGTGGCAGGGGGAGTAAGCGTTCTATTGGACTTAGCGTTCTATTGGACTTAGCGTTCTATTGGACTTGTTGCAAATGGCAAATCAAAATCTTGAATCCAAAGCAAGTCAAAAAGTGTTGCGTTTTCTAAATCTTCAGAAGACCTCCGTCTTTAAATAGAGTTGGACCTAGGAGACTTGAGGCCTAGGAGACGAGGAGACCTGGGACCGAGGAGACCTGAGACCTAGGATACCTGGGACCTAGGTGACCTGAGACCTGGAACCTGGGGGTCGAGGAGACCAGGGACCTAGGAGACATGGGACCTAGGAGACCTGGGACTCGAGGACACTTGGGACCTAGAAGACCTGGGACCTAGGGGTCCAGGAGACTTGGGACCTAGGAGACCTGGGACCTAGGAGACCTGGGACCTGGGGGTAGACTTTGGACCTAGGAGACTTGGCTCAAGTCTCAGGCTGGTGGGATCTTCCCATCCCCAAAAATAAAGTCTCTGACACCAATGTACACACACAATGTAGTCGAACATGAAGCCATGCCTGTCAGAGGAAAGCAGTTGATCTGGTTTCTAATGGATCACCAGGTAGGTCTAAAATATGTAGTATTTGGAAGCAAGTCCATAGGTTAAGAAATAATACATTAAGTCAACCATAACAAACACCACATGGAAAGGGAAGCATATAAACCCTAAATGGTTTGTTAAATACACAGCAAGTTTAACTACCAGGTCACATGGGCAGGTAAGTGCATTAACACTGAATTTGTTCAAAAACCATAGACCCACTGCAAGCCCACCGTTTCTCCCTCAAGTTCTTTCACACCAGCAACATGTGGTGTCCATGGATCACATGTTGACCAACATGATATTGTGAAGTCCCATTGGGGGACTATATACCCTCCCACAGCAGTCTGTTCCAGACGACTTATAATACTAACTAATACTTACTAACTAATAACTTATAATCTTCGTTTAAAATAAAATACATTTATTAAATGTTTCATGTTTTCAGCTTTAAAATAAATAAATACATAATATAAATAACACACTATGGCCCTTTGATTAAGAGTTGTCTTTCACGCCCGTCACTCCCTTTACTCTTAAGTGTGAGCAAGTGTTTTCATGTTTTTTCATACTGCCGGTTACCGCATGAAAACGGTGATATATTTAACACATTTTATATTCAAAGTTAATCCAATTTACATTCTTCAAAAATGTATATGGCTTTCATTTTAAGAAGAAAATATATACTTTTTTCAGACATACCCATGTTTTAAGGAGAAAGGATGATGTTTAACAAGGAACGATGTTGCCTTGACACTTACATTCATTGCAATGTTTCCATCGAAGCCTCAGAGTGCATATTCCATAATCATGATAGTAACCCAAAATAGCGACACCAACTATACATGAGAGTATTCCTTGCTTACCTCGAGAAAGGACCACCAGGCATGTCATCGGTTCCTCTGTACAACACATATGTAGCCCAACCTATGTATTAGTTTTCTTAGTACCTTGTTGAAGTACTCAAATTAAATAAATAACTGCACAGGTCAGACGCACCTGCCAATTGGTGTCATTTTTTAACAAGGAAGGAAGCCACTCCTTAGGATTAAGCCGTAACAGATGCCAAATATTTTCACTGTATGCAAAATTATTTTCACTGCACTGTACTTTGTTTTGTACACTGACAATAAATGTGAATCTAATCTGCAACAAACGACTTCACCCATGGACTTTGGTCAGGTTCCAGATGACCCCCCCCCCCTACCTACATTAGGTTTAGAAATCATCACACACGCCTTCACTGAACCTGAAGACTGTAAAAATGTCTATTTTTGAGGAATTGGGGAGAAGGCATTCATTCGATGTTGGTGCATATGGCAAATAAAAACATCTTGAATCATTTCTTGCTAGGAATATCATCAATAATATCAGAAAAGGCCCAAACCATCTTAAAATATTGCATTTTCCCACAGAGAATAAAACATTAGATTAACTTAATCTACATTTGAAATAAAATACATTTTAAAATGTTTCATGTTTTCAGCTTTAAAATAAATAACAAATAACTATATAAATAACACACTATGTTTAATTAAGAGTGTTGGCTTTCACGCCTGTCACTCCCTTTACTCTTAAGTGTGAAAAAGTGTTTTCATACTGGCGGTTACCAAATGAAAACATTGAAACTCATGTCTGCTATACAATGTTATGATATATTTAACACATTTTAAATTCAAAGTTATTCCAATCTACATCCTTCAAAAATGTATATGGATTTCATTTTGAGAAGAAAATATATACTTTTTAAGACATACTCATGTTTTACAAGATATTGGCCATTTGTAACAAGTACATTGGAATGCTTACTCCCCATTCCCTCCCGCAGTATACATCACCAAAACAACACCATGACAAATAAAAATATATACAATACAATAAACCAAAAAAGACCAGCAAAGTGACTGTTAAATTATATTTACATGTGTTGAAAGTGTTTTTTAAATATTTTTACAAAAATCTTTAAAAGCATTTTAAAGTGCCAGTAGTGCAGCAGCATCATGAATAAATACAGTGCAGTTAAGGAGAAAGTATAATGTTCAACAAGGAGCGATGTTTCCTTGACACATTTATTACCGATGTTTCCATCGAAGCCCTCGTCCAAAGCACTCTAGATTTCAGAGAGTGCATATTCCATTTTCATGATAGCAAAATGTAAAATAGCGACACCAACTATATACCATGGGCGTATTCCTGGCTTACCTCGAGATAGGACCACCGGGCATGTCGTTGATTCCTCTGTTGACACCACATATGTTGCCCAACCTTTGCAGTACTTTTCTTAAAGTACTCAAATAAAAAAAAAATAAAAAAAATGCACAAGTTAGACACACCTTTCAATTGGTGTGTCAATGTCAGGAGTGGCCTCCTTCATAGGTTGGATGTGAGCCATAACACATGCCAAATTATTTTCGCTGTATGCAAAAGGATTTTCACTGCACTGTACTTTGGGGTACACTGTACGTTTATCACAATACATTTGAATCTAATCTGCAACAAACGACTTCATCCGTGGACTTTGGTCAGGTTTGATTGGGATTGATTAGGTTTAGTAATCATCACAACACACGCCTTCACTGAACAAAGACTGTAACTATGGCTATTTTGGAGGAATTGTGGAGAAGGCATTCCATTGTACTTGGTGCATAGGGTAAAAAAAAACATATTGAACCATTTATTGCTAGGAATGTCATCAATAATACATCCTAAAATCCTGAGACTGAAGCAGAAATACATGTGACACAAGACTTCAACCATGGACTCTGGTCGTGTTGCAGACGACTTTGATGGTGAAGATTCACTGTGCAATGATATTTCCAGGCTTTGGACCAGGAGAGACTCGCATAAAAACAATCAAATAAAGGTGGTGGCAGGATGCCCTCATGCTACACAGCGCTGTAGGATTAGGATTTGATATAGAGTTATGATTGCAATATTTCTCAAATACCTACAATTAAAACAAACTACCAAACCTTCTATATATATATATATATATATATTGGGGCGGCGCCCGAGCGCCCCCTATGGACGAGCCGCCACTGATATATCTATATATATATCTATATATATATAAGAATATATATATATCTATATATATATAAGAATATATATATATATCTATATATATATAGATATATATATATATATATCTATATATCTATAGATATATAGATATATAGATATATATATATATAGATATATATAAGAATATATATATATCTATATATATATAAGAATATATATATATATATATAAGAATATATATATAAGAATATAAGAATATATATATTCTTACAATATTGATAAAAATAGAAAAAATACCTGTCACAAGGAGTAGTGTTGGTAGGACCCAGAACGCAGACCAACAACACAGTGAATGCGATAACGTGAAGCTTTATTAAAGTAAATACAATAGAGAGTGATCGGGGACAGGCCAGGGGTCTGGATACCAGGAAGTCGGAGTAGCGACAGGTACTAGACAGGCGAGTGGTCCGGGACGGGCGAGGAGTCGGGATACCAGGAGGTCTGAGTAGCGACACCATCCAGAGAGAATGAAGTAGCAAGTACGACCTAGCCCGGAAGTAACGGGACGCCAGGGTATATATACCCCCAGGTGAGGTGATTACCATAATCGGCAATTGCCGACAGGTGTGTGGGCACGCCAACAAAGCCCGCGCCTTGGCCACGCCCCCTGTCACTCACCGTAACCGTGACAATACCAATGTAAAAAAAAAAGTCTTTGTACAGTGCACTGTTGACATAATCATAATACACACTATAGAATAAACACATAAGGTGGTTTATTGCAGACTTGTAAAGCTCTTTATTATTTATTTTTATTTGGATTATTATTATTATTATTATAGGCGACTGTCTTTCTCCCATGGCGCCTGCCTTCGCGAAACAGGTTTCTTCTTCTTTTCCAGTAAGCAGCAATGAAGAAGAAACCTGTTCATCCTCGGTCCTGGTTCCTCAGGGTGTGATTGTCGATACTGCTGCCATTGCGCAAACACATCCTTTCATGTTCTTTCTTTTCTCGACAATAACATCCAACCCACCCATGCTGTCTTGACTTGACATTGTGCAGTTCTCAAAAATGTTCCACTTCGCCTGATCAAGTCAAGTCAAGTCAAGTTTATTGTCACTTCACAGTTTACACAAGTATAAAGCAGTGATGTGAAAATCTTGTGTGCAATACCCGATGACAGACAGCAGTTATAAAATAAGATAAAAATAGATAGAAATAGAATAAAAATAGAATAAAGTAAAAAATTAAATTAAAAATTAAAATGCAATTTATAAAATGCAAAATATCAGCACAGAAAAGAGCAATATGTATATATAAATCAATGTAATAAAATATACATTGGTATATGCTATACGCCCTTGTTCAGCAGCCTGATGGCCTGACTGTGGAAGCAATCTCTTTGGCAAGCCTCATTTCAGCATATGATGCTTTCAGACTTGATTCTTGGACACTTGTGGCCTGGGTAAAAAAGCACTGTTGTCTTTGAACTTTCCCTTTCAGGTCCGCTAGGATCGCTGTTCTGCTGGCCCCGGTGTACTTGCCATACTTGTCCTTGTGTGAGGTGTACTTTCATTACAAAAACGGTCTGCAAACCAGTGGCGGCTCGTCCATAGGGGCGCAGGGGCGCCGCCCCACCTGGTTGAGAGAGGAAAAAAAAAAATAATAATAAATTATAATAATTGTTTTTTTTACCTCTAAAAATAAACTAAACATGTTTAAAATGAATAATAATTACTAATTTTATATGCTATACATGTTATATGCTATATGCCCTTGTTCAGCAGCCTGATGGCCTGACTGTGGAAGCAATCTCTAAGCCTATTTGTACGGCACTTGATACTGCGGTATCGCCTGCCTGACGGTAACAGTGAGTACAGTTGGTGGCTGGGGTGGGCAATGTCTTTTATAATTCGTTTGGCCTTGGCCACGCACCGCTGATTGTAAATATCCAGGAGGGAGGGGAGCTCACCTCCAACGATATACTGGGCCGTCCGCACCACCCTTTGAAGCGCTCTGCGCTCGAGTGCGGTGCAGTTCCCGTACCAGGCGGTGATACACCCTGTAAGAACACATGTTCTCAGGATGCGGGGGCCCATGCTGAATTTCTTCAGACGCCTGAGGAAATACAGGCGTTGTTGGGCCCTTTTCACCACGTGTGTGGTGTGCGTGGACCATGTGAGGTCCTCGGAGATGTGCACGCCGAGGAACTTGAAGCTGCTGACCCTCTCTACTGCAACGCCGTCGATGGAGATAGGGCTGTGCTCTCCCCTCTGCCTCCTGAAGTCCACGATCAGCTCCTTGGTCTTCTGGTCTGATCGTTCTGGTTATTACAATTCATCACATAATCAGTTCATCATCTGGTATATTTTCAACTGTTGATACAAATGTTTGGTTTATTTTTATTTTCCCTCTTCAAATCCTCCTTTCCTCACTATCTACAGTGAGGACCCAATTCATTAGTTACTTCCTGGTTTCTATACAAGGAACTCAAATATTATATCTGAGACACTCAATATTTCATGGAATCATTCAATATTTATATAGCAAAATAGCATCGATATTTAGATAGCCAAAAATAGCATATAGGCATACATTGTACATCGTAGTAGTAAAGAAAAAACTAAGAGCTGTTAAAGGGCCCAGACTCAGGGTAAAACTTTTTCAGGGTCAGAAAAACCTGTGCCCACCTTTGGGGTGGTCATTCAACTAGGTCCCATTTCTGCTACACATAGCAGTCATAACGTATGACCGTCGTGGTGTGATACTGGAGACCGCCGTTCTCTCTTCAACCCCCCCCACCCCCCCCCCACACGTGGTCTACATGCCTCATTCTATCTTTAAAGGCAAGGCGAGATTTTTTTTTGCCCCTAAAAATAAACTAAACATGTTTAAAATGAATAATAATTACTCATTTTATGTATGTTTGTGTTTAAAATGCACAATAACGTTAATATAGCAAATATAAATCATTGTTTTGTGCGTGCTATTCTCCCCCCTCGTTTGTCATTGACGTCACTCTCATAGAAATCTGGTACCTATGCGCCATTCAATTGTAGCCTAGTTGAACCTTATTTGTAAAGCCTGTACTGCTCTGCTCTCAGTTCGCGTCTTGCTGTCTGAGGAGAGGTACGTTTTTGTTGTCCCGGTTATAGTTTTACATTTATTTTTATTGTGGACGATGTAAACGTAAAGTAAAGGGGATAAGAAATGTTGGTCTTGCTGTATAAACATGCAGCTTGTGTCATTTGTATGTAAACGGTGTGGATTGGGGTTTTGTAAGTTTATCGTGGACACGTGCACATTATTTGTCACAACAAAATACAGAATACTTTATGATGAAATGCTTGTTTCTGTATGAGCCCCTGAGATTGTGCTACATACAGTAAAAATAAAGTAAGTAAAAAAAGAAATTAAGCAGTAAGTAAAGGAATGTTCAGTCAATATACATATATACAATACAGAGTAGAATGAGTAACAGTGAGGTTTATATTTATATTATGTATCGTTTTTTATTTTTATTTCTTTAATTCGCCCTCTCGGTCGTTTACATGGAGAAATGGCGCCACCGTCTGGGAAAATCCGGTATTGCAGAGCAGATATGATTTTAAAAAAATGATTTACCCCTGCGCCCCTCCTACTTCGGATGTCACCGGCCGCCACTGCTGCAAACATACTAAACATTGTGGTTTACCCCTGAATTCAGTGAAAAGATATTCTGTCTCCCACTTTTCTTGAAAAACACAATTTTCATCAGGCACCTTCCTCTTGCTCATGTTGACAGCTAACTTACATCCACAGAGGGCTGTGCTCATCTTTCGTGGTATTTGGCGCGTTCGCTGCCCAACAAAATCATGTGTGCAGCTCGCGACGTAACTAGGAGGCTAGTGGAAGTTTGGTCTCAAAGACTAAATGTGTCGTTAAATGCACCGTAGCTTTAAGCAATCCTCGAGCCAGCGTGAATGCATACCGACTGCAAGATCAAATCGACCATTTCCACAGGTCAATTGTGTCACAATCCACAATAGTGCTTCAAAGAAAGTACTTTAAAAGGCGTTCGGGTTGTAGGTTGAACATAACATTCAGAATAATAAAGATGGGTGGCCACCTGCAGAGGCTGGGGCTTCTGGGAAAGGGCAAGTCAAGTCAAGTCAATTTTATTTGTATAGCCCTTAATCACAGTTATAGTCTCAAAGGGCTTCACATGCCACATGTTTACAACACCCCCCAAACCCTAGCCCCCCTAAGGGCAAGAAAAAACTCCCTTAATTACGTAGGAAGAAATCTTGAGAGGGAACACAGAGTAGAAGGGGATCCCTCCTTCCAGGGATGGTTCAGGAGTGCAATGGGTGCCATAAGTGACTTATAGTAATGTACAAAGTACAAAGATAATAATATACATATAATATACACAATATACAAATATTAAAATGAGAAGATGATTTGTGTGGTGCTGGCCGGTATCCTTCAGGTGGGGATCACAGCAGCACACTGAAAAACAGAAGCAGACTGCGGTCGGGTTAGATGGGGTAGGGTGGACATGGAACATGTAGAGAATCTCTAGTCTAGTACCTATCGGCAGCAGGGATAGGTTAGTGCTGACTAACGGGTCGATTTAGCTGTAATGAGAGCTGAGGGGCACTCCTAGGCACCAAACGACAATGTAAAAAGGTAGGTTTTAAGTTTAGATTTAAATATTTCAACAGAGTCTGCTTCCCTTATTACAGGTGGCAGACTGTTCCACAAATAGGGCGCACGGTAGGAGAACGCTCTATTCCCTGCTGATTTCTTTATGACTTTTGGGATTGATAGAAGGCCGGCTCCTGAAGACCGGAGGGGCCGAGAAGGACAATAGGGAACAATAAGGTCCTTCAGGTATGAGGGTGCTAATCCGTGTAGGATTTTATAAGTAAGTAGTAGCACCTTAAAATCTGACCTCGCATTAACTGGAAGCCAGTGGAGCGAGGACAGAATTGGAGTAATGTGGTCAAACTTTCTGGTCCTAGTCAAAAGTCTAGCAGCAGCGTTCTGCACAAGCTGGAGGCTTTTGGTAGCAGAGTTCGGTAACCCAGAAAACAGTGCATTACAGTAATCTAGTCTAGACGATATAAACGCGTGGATGAGTGTCTCTGCATCCGCGGCAGACAGCATTGGTCGTATTCTAGCAATGTTTCTAAGATGGAAAAATGCAGTTCTGGTTATATATTTTACATGTTGACTGAAAGATAGCGTCGGGTCGAACAGGACACCAAGATTCTTCACACAAGAGCTTTGGGCCACAATAGAGCCCTCAAACAGCAGTGCGACATCTTCAAATAGTGGTCGTTGTTGCTTCGGACCGATGATTATCATCTCTGTTTTTCCTGTGTTAAGCTGCAGGTAGTTTTGGGACATCCATCTTTTAATTGCACTCAGGCAGGATTCAACTTTATGGATCTGGGAGGAGTCGTTTGACTTGATAGGAATATAGATTTGGGTGTCGTCAGCGTAGCAGTGAAAACTTATTCCATAACTGCGAATAATATCACCAAGAGGGAGCATGTAGATTGCAAAGAGCAGAGGACCAAGGACCGACCCTTGGGGAAGACCAAAGCTTAGGTTACAGTGATTCGATTGTGAATCATCACAAAGAACAAATTGCTTTCTATTTGTGAGGTAAGATCTAAACCAGAGAAGAGCCGAACCTTTAATGCCAACATAGTGTTGGAGACGATCAAGGAGAATGCTGTGGTCGATTGTGTCGAAAGCAGCACTAAGGTCGAGCAGCACCAGCAAGGAGCTTGCGTTGCTGTCCATTGTAAGGAGAAGATCATTAACTACTCGGGTCACAGCAGTTTCAGTGGAGTAGAAGGTTCTAAACCCAGACTGGAAGGGTTCAAATAAATTGTTCACCATCAGATGATTGATGGTTTGATCAGCTACAATTCTTTCCAGTACTTTCGAAAGGAAAGGAAGGTTAGAGATGGGCCGATAGTTGCTAAGTACTTCTGGGTCTAGGCCGGGCTTCTTCAGTAGAGGTTTTATCACAGCAGTCTTGAAGGTAGATGGAACTGTTCCAGTAGACAGGGATAGGTTCATGATGTTGAGCATAGTAGGCCCAACGACCGGGAAAAGTTCTTTAAGAACCTTGGTGGGGAGAGGGTCCAGCATACAGGTAGTGGGTTTAGAGGCCTGTGTTAGTTTAGCAAGTTCATCCAAGGAGATTGTGCTGAACTGCAGGAGGGTTTCTTCAGGAGGGACACATAGTGCCCCTCTTACATGATGTTCAGGATGATGGGTGGGGAAGGCATCAATGTCTTTTCTAATAATCTCGATTTTGTGCTCAAAGAATTCCGAGAAGTTTCTAGCAGAGAGAGAGGAGCCAACTGTTTGAGGTTGTTTTTGCGTCAGGCTTCTTACTGTGTCAAACAGAAACTTAGGGTTGTTCTTGTTTAAGTTGATAACACTTGAAAAGTAGGCGTTCCTGGAAGTAGTTAATGCAGCTTTATAGCTGAGCAGGCTGTCATGCCATGCAAGATGAAAGACTTCAAGTTTTGTTGAACGCCATTTGCGTTCTAGTCTTCTGCAGCTTTGTTTGAGGGTGCGAGTCTCCTCATTGAACCAAGGCGCTGGCCGCTTTGTGGTTCGCTTTTTAACAATAAGAGGAGCAGCAGAGTCGATGGCTGCAGATAAGGCCGTGTTAAAGTCTTCAGTAAGACTACCCACAGAGCCACTAAAGTCAGAGAGAGGAGCGAGTGAGAAGGATAACTTAGCTGCCATGGATGCAGTAGTTGCAGGGGTGATGCGACGGCAGCTATAGGTAGCCTGGCCCTCATCGCGGGGGCAAGATACCATCACCTTGAAAGTAAGAAGGAAGTGGTCAGATAAAGCTGAGGTGTAAGGTGAGATGGCCAGGTCTGAGATATCAACACCACGTGACAAGACGAGATCCAGAGTGTTTCCACCACTGTGGGTAGGGTGCTGGACAAGCTGTTTAAAGCCAAGGGCATCGGTTATAGAAAGAAAAACCTTTGCAAGAGGATCAGCCGGGTTATTAACATGAATGTTAAAATCACCAACAAGTAAAACACTGTCAGAATATGTTACAAGGTCAGCCGCAAACTCAGAGAACTCATCCACGAAACGTGTGTATGGGCCTGGTGGGCGGTATACTATAGCTAAGAAGAAAGAATCTACTGCCCTTTCTGCTGTAGTAGGTACTGAGGAGCAGAAAGCAAGAACTTCAAAGGATGAAAAAGCATAGTTCTTTTTCTGCTTCATGGAGAGGTTCGAGCTTGAGATTAAAGCCACTCCACCACCTTTTTTGGATTCTCGGGATAGCTGTGTGCTAACATAGTTGGGTGGGGTAGCTTCGTTTAACGGTAGGTAAACATCTGGTTTTAACCATGTTTCACATAGGCCCAGGATGTCTATCCTATTTTCAACAACTAGATCATGGACCAAGAGCGCTTTAGTTGAAAGCGATCTGATATTTATGAATCCTATTCTAAGCTCTTCCAGAGTATTAAGGTTTGAGGGAGTTGGATTGCAACGCATCTCAGTGGAAGAGTTTACAGGAACATTTTTGCAGATTTGCCTTCGCCTGCGGGTTTTACACCTCAGGACAGTGCGGGGCAGCTCCACAGTACTGATAGGTGTAGGTGTTCTATAAACCTCCAGTTTGCAGTTGCTGCTGCTGTGACCAGTATAAAAACCTAGAGGCACCTCAGTGTCAGCATTACGTGCTACATCACCCAGGCTAACTAACCCACTCAGTATTCTAGACTCTGCAACGTGGGCTAGTATGTTGCTAGCAGGTTCGCTAATTGCCTGCGTCCCAGCATGCTGTAGGTGCATAAGTCACGCCTGGCTAAGACATCTATCTATGTTTTCTGACATAATTGAGGCGCCTAACCCAGTGGGGTGAAGGCCGTCTCTCATCAGCATGCCAGGGCGGTCCCACATGGAGGACCAGTTATCTACAAAACCTAAGCCCTGCTCTTCACTATATCGTGCCAGCCAACGATTCAGGAAAAATAGTCTACTATAATGCTCATCATTATTACTCCTGGTAGGTAGAGGGCCAGAGAGAATTAATCGATGCCGACACATCTTTCTGGCGAAGTCACACAGTATAGCTATGTTACTTTTAGTGACTTCTGATTGTCTCATCCTAGTATCGTTGGTGCCGACATGAATTACAATGTTGTCAAAACTAGTGTCGGTGTTGGGTGCGTCTAATCTAACACCGTGTGTGTTCTTACCGCATGCCAGCACCCTAAGATTAGCTTCGATGTCGGGAGCCCTGGCCCCTGGTAAGCACATCACGTCAGCTGGCATGTGTAGTTTAACTTTACGCGTAACAGAGTCGCCTATGACTAGCGTCTTCCCCCCCGAAAGAGACTTGCGAGGAGGGTTGCCTGCCTTCGCAAGGGGTGCTGCCGACAGGGAGCCCTGGACGGAGCTAATGCTAATGTTAGCGTTAACGTTATGAGACCGCCTGGCAGGTCTCTTCTCTACACTCTCTGGTGTAGAGAAGAGACCTGCCAGGCGGTCTCATAACGTGGGCAGGTGATTTAAAGTGCTTTAATTTAAGCTATTGAACTTGTATGCACTTTTAACAAGATCGCTTGCGGCAGTCTAGCTCAGGAGGTAGAGCGGTCGCCTCACAACCAGAAGGTTGCTGGTTCGATCCCCGGCTCCTCCGAGCAAAAACTGTCGAGGTGTCCTTGAGGAAGACCCTAACCCTAACTGCTCCCCAGGCGCTGTATGAATAGCTGCCCACTGCTCCTAATACTAGGATGGGTTAAATGCAGAGTTTCACTGTATGTCTTCATGTATGTGACCAATAAAGAGGATTCAATCCTCGCGATTTGTTGTTTGTTGTACCCCGTGTGGCGACAGGGTTTCAGAAAATAATTTTCCCCATTGGATTAACAAAGTATATCATAATTAGTAGTACCAATACGAGAGACATGCAAGCACCCACACACTCACAGAGACAGAGACAGAGAGACACACACACCAAGAATAAATGAACGCACACCACACAGAATCATCTCCATCACCGTTTTGTCGTTATCGCGTGGGCTGGCCGCCAAGGCCCGTCTCAAGGCCAGGTGGAGTTGGATCAACACATCAGTCCGGGGTCATGGACTTGGTACCACAACACGTACAGCTGCTGGGGCATAAAGCGGTGCACCATCAGAACGTCCTTGTAGTAGCACGGGTCATGAGCGTCCACTTTGGATGAAGGTATGCGCAGCCCACCGGGATTCACGCCCATGTGGCCGGAGGGTCTGAGCCCCGCCTGGGCCAGGCACATGCCCATGTAGGCATCATCGATGGGATGCCTAAGGGGACGGACCGGGACATGTTGCGCAGCACTCTGGCGGTGTGGCCGGACAGCAGGTAGCCCCCGCCGCTGCAGTACGCTGGGTAGGAGTCCGACTCCTGCACCTGAACGGGAACAAAGTACTTGTTTAGCTCGCGGACGGGCCCCGTCCCCTCCATCAGGCTGCCCACGAAGAGGTGCTTGTCCCCGCCAGGCTCTCCGTGGACGCCCTGGAGGTACTCCACCATGTTGTCCGTGTGGGCGAAGATGTCGTCGTCGCCATTGAGCAGGAAGCGCACGCGGGGACAACGGTCGTCCAGCCACTCCAGGAAGAGCACCTGTTTCAGGGTCAGGTTAATGAAGGACTCCTGGAAGTCCCACTGGAGGACGTCGCCGTGCTGCCGGTGCTCCACCTCCAGAAGCTTGTTCATCCGACGCTTCTCCAAGCCGGCGCCCGTCGTGCCCGAGATGAACACCCTGCGGATCCAGAGGCCCTTGTGCTGCCGCTCCTTGGCCCAGGTCTCCCGCAGGACCACCCTGCGGTCGAAGTTCTCCGGCTGGGACTTGATGACCAGCAGGAGGAAAACGCCCGAGGACTCGGCCTCTCCGCCACACTTGTCGGGGAGGTCTAGCAGCATGGGGAAGTACTTGCAGTGCCGGTAGTACATAAAGTTCTGGAGGCGCTCGGGGAGGTCCGAGAAGCCGGTGACGTTGACCACGGATGCGTTCTGGTAGCATGGGGGCCCGAGGCGGGGAGGGTGTCTGGAGACAGCGGACTGCCTCTCACGACCAAGGATGGCGTCGGGGAGGAGCTGAACATCCTTGGAGGGTGGAGGTGGTGCATGCTGTCTGGTCCAGAGCAGGAAAAGCACCAGGCACAGGTTAACCGTGAGAAGGAATTCTATCTTCCTCTTCATCATCCTCATCATCCTTATTACTCTGCAATGGTAAAAACAAGTGGATAACTGTTAGAATATGACTATATGACTAATAAGCAGGCTTAAATAATCAACTCACTTTACAGTAGAGAGCAGAGTAAGACACAAAAACATTACGAACACAAGATGATACACAGAATACTTTAATAGGATGCAGAAAGTGACGAATAAGGATTTCAAGGATTTATTTTAATATGTTTCAAAAGATGTCACCGAGAATGAAATGCCTTTATTTTAATTATGAATGTTACAATTTCTCCTACAAATAACGTCATGGATTTTCGAAATATTTGCCATGTTAATATTAGCAGTTTATAAATACTTTGACCCCCACAATCACATACGTAATCAATCACTTTTAGGGATCTAGATAAATATTCTGCGAATCTAGATAAATATTCATTGGTGGCAAGAGGGTGTCATGGGAGACTTTATATTTCCTTGGGAAAGCCGCCAAATGAAGATATTTTAACAAACAACTTTCATTATTGTGGCAGGGGGAGTAAGCATTATATTGTACTTGTTGCAAATGGCAAATCAAAATCTTGAATCCAAAGCAAGTCAAAAAGTGTTGCGTTTTCTAAATCTTCAGAAGACCTCCGTCTTTAAATAGAGTTGGACCTAGGAGACTTGAGGCCTAGGAGACGAGGAGACCTGGGACCGAGGAGACCTGAGACCTAGGATACCTGGGACCTAGGTGACCTGAGACCTGGAACCTGGGGGTCGAGGAGACCAGGGACCTAGGAGACATGGGACCTAGGAGACCTGGGACTCGAGAACACTTGGGACCTAGAAGACCTGGGACCTAGGGGTCCAGGAGACTTGGGACCTAGGAGACCTGGGACCTGGGGGTAGACTTTGGACCTAGGAGACTTGGGACCTAGGAGTCCTGGGGCTCGAGGAGACTTAGGACCTAGAAGACCTGGGACCTAGGGGTCCAGGAGACTTGGGACCTAGGAGACCTGGGACCTAGGAGACCTGGGACCTGGGGGTAGACTTTGGACCTAGGAGACTTGGCTCAAGTCTCAGGCTGGTGGGATCTTCCCATCCCCAAAAATAAAGTCTCTGACACCAATGTACACACACAATGTAGTCGAACATGAAGCCATGCCTGTCAGAGGAAAGCAGTTGATCTGGTTTCTAATGGATCACCAGGTAGGTCTAAAATACGTAGTATTTGGAAGCAAGTCCATAGGTTAAGAAATCATACATTAAGTCAACCATAATAAACACCACATGGAAAGGGAAGCATATAAACCCTAAATGGTTTGTTAAATACACAGCAAGTTTAACTACCAGGTCACATGGGCAGGTAAGTGCATTAACACTGAATTTGTTCAAAAACCATAGACCCACTGCAAGCCCACCGTTTCTCCCTCAAGTTCTTTCACACCAGCAACATGTGGTGTCCATGGATCACATGTTGACCAACATGATATTGTGAAGTCCCATTGGGGGACTATATACCCTCCCACAGCAGTCTGTTCCAGACGACTTATAATACTAACTAATACTTACTAACTAATAACTTATAATCTTCGTTTAAAATAAAATACATTTATTAAATGTTTCATGTTTTCAGCTTTAAAATAAATGAATACATAATATAAATAACACACTATGGTCCCCTTTAATTAAGAGTTGTCTTTCACGCCCGTCACTCCCTTTACTCTTAAGTGTAAGCAAGTGTTTTCAAGTTGTTTCATACTGGCGGTTACCGCATGAAAACGGTGATATATTAAACACATTTTATATTCAAAGTTAATCCAATTTACATTCTTCAAAAATGTATATGGATTTCATTTTAAGAAGAAAATATATACTTTTTTCAGACATACCCATGTTTTAAGGAGAAAGGATGATGTTTAACAAGGAACGATGTTGCCTTGACACTTACATTCATTGCAATGTTTCCATCGAAGCCTCAGAGAGTGCATATTCCATATTCATGATAGTAACCCAAAATAGCGACACCAACTATACATTTAACACAATAGTTCCTGCCAAGCTCGACACCAAGCTGAGAGGTCTAGGCGTACCCCCATCCATGTGCAGCTGGATACTGAACCTCCTGTCGGACCGCCGCCAGGTGGTGAGGATGGGCAGCACCACATCAGAGCCACTGACCCTCAACACGGGAGCCCCCCAGGGATGCGTGCTGAGCCCTCTCCTCTACTCCCTCTACACCCACGACTGCATGGCTATGCACAGCTCCAACGTCATCGTCAAGTTTGCTGACGACACGACAGTGATGGGCCTGATCGCCGGCGACGACGAGACAGCCTACAGGGAGGAGGTCGGATCGCTGGAGCAGTGGTGCCAGGAGAACAGCCTCGCCCTCAACGTCAAGAAGACCAAGGAGCTGATCGTGGACTTCAGGAGGCAGAGGGGAGAGCACAGCCCTATCTCCATCGACGGCGTTGCAGTAGAGAGGGTCAGCAGCTTCAAGTTCCTCGGCGTGCACATCTCCGAGGACCTCACATGGTCCACGCACACCACACACGTGGTGAAAAAGGCCCAACAACGCCTGTATTTTCTCAGGCGTCTGAAGAAATTCAGCATGGGCCCCCGCATCCTGAGAACATTCTACAACGGCACCATCGAGAGTGTTCTGACAGGGTGTATCACCGCCTGGTACGGGAACTGCACGGCACTCGAGCGCAGAGCGCTTCAAAGGGTGGTGCGGACGGCCCAGTATATCGTTGGAGGTGAGCTCCCCTCCCTCCTGGACATTTACAACCAGCGGTGCGTGGCCAAGGCCAAAAGAATTATAAAAGACATTGCCCACCCCAGCCACGAACTTTACTCACTATTACCGTCAGGCAGGCGATACCGCAGTATCAAGTGTCGTACAAATAGGCTTAGAGATAGCTTCCACAGTCAGGCCATCAGGCTGCTGAACAAGGGCGTATAACATATAACAATGTATATTTTATTACATTGATTTATATATATATATTGCTCTTTTCTGTGCTGATTTTTGCATTTTATAAATTGCATTTTTATTTTATTTTTTATATTCCTTATTCTATTTTTTATTCTATTTTTATCTATTTTTATCTATTTTTATTTTATCTTATTCTATAACTGCTGTCTGTCGTCGGGTATTGCACACAAGAATTTCACATCACTGCTTTATACTAAACTGTAAACTGTGAAGTGACAATAAACTTGACTTGACTTGACTTGACTTGACATGAGAGTATTCCTTGCTTACCTCGAGAAAGGACCACCAGGCATGTCATCGGTTCCTCTGTACAACACATATGTAGCCCAACCTATGTATTAGTTTTCTTAGTACCTTGTTGAAGTACTCAAATTAAATAAATAACTGCACAGGTCAGACGCACCTGCCAATTGGTGTCATTTTTTAACAAGGAAGGAAGCCACTCCTTAGGATTAAGCCGTAACAGATGCCAAATATTTTCGCTGTATGCAATATTATTTCAAAGTGTATTCAAAGTTATTCCAATCTACATCCTTCAAAAATGTATATGGATTTCATTTTGAGAAGAAAATATATACTTTTTAAGACATACTCATGTTTTACAAGATATTGGCCATTTGTAACAAGTACATTGGAATGCTTACTCCCCATTCCCTCCCGCAGTTTACATCACCAAAACAACACCATGACAAATAAAAATATATACAATACAATAAACCAAAAAAGACCAGCAAAGTGACTGTTAAATTATATTTACATGTGTTGAAAGTGTTTTTTAAATATTTTTACAAAAATCTTTAAAAGCATTTTAAAGTGCCAGTAGTGCAGCAGCATCATGAATACATACAGTGCAGTTAAGGAGAAAGTATAATGTTCAACAAGGAGCGATGTTTCCTTGACACATTTATTACCGATGTTTCCATCGAAGCCCTCGTCCAAAGCACTCTAGATTTCAGAGAGTGCATATTCCATATTCATGATAGCAAAATGTAAAATAGCGACACCAACTATATACCATGGGCGTATTCCTGGCTTACCTCGAGATAGGACCACCGGGCATGTCGTTGATTCCTCTGTTGACACCACATATGTTGCCCAACCTTTGCAGTACTTTTCTTAAAGTACTCAAATAAAAAAAATGTCACTATTGAACAATGTCAGGAGTGGCCTCCTTCATAGGTCGGATGTGAGCCATAACACTGTACTTTGGGGTACACTGTACGTTTTTCACAATACATTTGAATCTAATCTGCAACAAACGACTTCATCCGTGGACTTTGGTCAGGTTTGATTGGGATTGATTAGGTTTAGTAATCATCACAACACACGCCTTCACTGAACAAAGACTGTATTTTGGAGGAATTGTGGAGAAGGCATTCCATTGTACTTGGTGCATAGGGCAAAAAAAACCATATTGAACCATTTATTGCTAGGAATGTCATCAATAATACATCCTAAAATCCTGAGACTGAAGCAGAAATGTGACACAAGACTTCAACCATGGACTCTGGTCGTGTTGCAGACGACTTTGATGGTGAAGATTCACTGTGCAATGATATTTCCGAGAGACTCGCATAAAAACAATCAAATAAAGGTGGTGGCAGGATGCCCTCATGCTACACAGCGCTGTAGGATTAGGATTTGATATAGAGTTATGATTGCAATATTTCTCAAATACCTACAATTAAAACAAACTACCAAACCTTCTCCTATATATATATATATATATATATATATATATATATATATATATAGGAGAAGGTTACCCACCGTAACCGTGACAATACCAATGTAAAAGAAAAAGTCTTTGTACAGTGCACTTCCTGGTAACCGGTCATTCAACTAGGTCCCATTTCTGAAAATGGTCAGGAGTGACTTCCTTCATAGGTTGGCTGTAAGCCATAACACATGCCAAATTATTTAGTTACTTCCTGGTTTCCTGGAATATAAGGTTTCCTGGTATACAAGGAACTAAAATATTATATCTGAGACACTCAATATTTCATGGAAAAAAAAGAAAAAACTAAGAGCTGTTAAAGGGCCCAGACTCAGGGTTAAACTTCACCCGGCCGGGGTCAGAAAAATATATATTATATTTTTCATGGAATCATTCAATATTTATATAGCAAAATAGCATCGATATTTATATAGCCAAAAATAGCATATAGGCATACATTGTACATTGTAGTACTCAAAAAAAGAAAAAACTAAGAGCTGTTAAAGGGCCCAGACTCAGGGTAAAACTTTTTCAGGGTCAGAAAAACCTGTGCCCACCTTTGGGGTGGTCATTCAACTAGGTCCCATTTCTGCTACACATAGCAGTCATAACGTATGACCATCGTGGTGTGATACTGGAGACCGCCGTTCTCTCTTCAACCCCCCCCCACCCCACACGTGGTCTACATGCCTCATTCTATCTTTAAAGGCAAGCCGAGATCTTGAACCCCCTTTTCATACATCCTATCATCCTAATACTTTGTCAGTCACATGTATTACTCATACAATCTCGTCATTTATCTCATGGTCCCACATGGTCCACCCACAGTGTTACTGTTTAACTGGTTATTGTGTTAACTGGTGAGCTATTAGCTATTTTCCATTGGGTTGACTGTTGCAATCAAACACACCAAATTTTTTTTTTTTATTTCATCATATGTTGCAGTTGACAGACATTGGCTACAGACAATCTGCCCGTTCAAACACTGTCTCAAAACAGTTTAACTTTATTGAACAAAAAAAGTGGAGCATCACATTTGACTTTTAACTAGGCTTGACGAAGCTACTGCCATGCACATCTGCAAAAGAAGGAGGTAATCAAAGTAAATGCCTAAGCAGATCTAACCAGTTAGCACAATAACCAGTTAAACTGGAACATCGGCATAAAAACAAATATAAAGTGCATAAAAATACAACTCACAACTCACTCATTACCCTGAATTAGTGGGAGCCCTGAGCTTGTCTTTGCAACGAGCCGGTCCAATCTAGGGGTAATGGGAGACAATGACACCCGAAGTGTGTTCCTTATGTCCAGTCTACTCCGTAATTTTGTCTTTGTCGCAGTCACGGCAGAAAATCATGCTTCACAAAGATAGGATGTTGGAAATGGAAGCAGGGTTTTCAGTGCTTTTTTGGCGATCTCAGGATATTCTGCCTTGATTTGAATCCAGAACACCGGCAGAGTGGTTATCTGAAACCGTCATTTGCAATCTCCAGCAGTTGATCTTATTCTGGCACAGACAAACTCGATTCACCTGGTTTGTTCACAAATGGGTCGCGGATCTATTCTTTCGCAGTTCGTGGGTCTTTTGTGGTTGGGAAGTACCGCTCAAACTCTTTCAAAAGCAAAGAGAGGTGATCGTGCACCAGTTGGGAGAATGATGGCTCAGGCTCAGTCTCTTCAAAAATCCCTGCTAAAGTTTGAAACATGTAAAACATCCCTCGGTTCACTCGCCGTCCCCACAATTCCGTTTGGTCTTGAATGCAGCTACTCTATCTGCCAACTTGACGACAGTTGTCATTTTCCCCTGAAGTGACAGATTGAGTTCATTGAGCAGGTTGTGCACAATATGTCGCACAAGTAAGCAAGTTTTGTGACCCAACCTTGTCACTGAAATGTGCTGCCAGTGGTGACTTATTTCCGGAAATAAATCTCTGCAGCGGCTGTAACTCAAACACTCCAATGGCCAACTCAAACACTGGCCAGTGACCTCCCTTTAGATAAGCCATCTTAGTTCTGTGTGTAAGAAAAGGCGTTTGTACTCTGCGTCCATCTGCAGTCACGGCTCTTCTCCGTCCTGGCCCCAATTTGGTGGAACAAACTCCCCACGGATGTCACGACTGCAGAGTCACTGCCCATCTTCCGCCGCAGGCAGAAAACCCATCTCTTCAGGACACACTTCCCGGAAACACCAGGTTACTGCCTAAGTGCCCTTGAGCAAGGCACCCCCTACACTGCTCCCCGGGCGCTGTACTAATGGCTGCCCACTGCTCCTAACACTAGGATGGGTCAAATGCAGAGAACTAATTTCCCTCGGGATAAAATAAGTAGTTAAAATTAAAAAAAAAATCCTTCCTCGTAGCGCTAAGTCAATTATCTAAGTAGATTTGATATCATATGTGACGTGTGGAAGTGGGTTACCTGACAGCTCCTGGTTCACGTGACAGGCCAAAGACAGGTAGTTGGCGCCGCCCTGTACTTCCGCCCTGTAATTACTCACCCGACAAACGCAGGTTGAACTGATTGCCTAGGTTTGTGGTTGCCGGCGGTGAAAGACGTAATCGGTAAGCAGGATAACGTTCTAATTATTTATCTTTTATAGTTTGATCCATTTTTTATATCTAGTCCAGTATCCTGTCGCGGAGTGCGGTGCAGTTCCCGTACCAGGCAGTGATACACCCTGTAAGAACACTCTCGATGGTGCCGGTGTAGAATGTTCTCAGGATGCGGGGGCCCATGCTGAATTTCCTCAGAGTCCTGAGGAAATACAGGCGTGGTTGGGCCCTTTTCACCATGTGTGTAGTGTGCGTGGACCATGTGAGTTCCTCGGAGATGTGCACGCCGAGGAACTTGAAGCTGCTGACCCTCTCTACTGCAACACCGTCAATGGAGATAGGGCTGTGCTCTCCTCTCTGCTTCCTGAAGTCCACGAACAGCTCCTTGGTCTTCTTGACGTTGAGGGCGAGGCTGTTCTCCTGGCACCACTGCTCCAGCGATCCAACCTCCTCCCTGTAGGCTGTCTCGTCGTCGATCAGGCCCATCACTGTCGTGTCGTCAGCAAACTTGATGATGACGTTGGAGCTGTGTATAGCCATGCAGTCGTGGGTGTAGAGGGAGTAGAGGAGAGGGCTCACGCATCCCTGGGGGGCTCCCGTGTTGAGGGTCAGTGGCTCTGAGGTGGTGCTGCCCATCCTCACCACCTGGCGGCGGTCCGACAGGAGGTCCAGTATCCAGCTGCACGTGGAAGGGGGCACGCTTAGACCTCTAAGCTTGGTGTCGAGCTTGGCAGGAACTATTGTGTTGAAAACTGAGCTGTAGTCCACAAACAGCATTCGCACATAACAGTTCTTTCCCTCCAGGTGGGAAAGGGCAGTGTGGAGGGCAGTGGTGAAGCGTCAGGGCCTTCAAGGTATTCAGAGAAGACCCTGGAACTCTCAGATGAAACCAAAGAATCGAATTAATTGTATTAATAAAATGTAATACAATTTAATAACATTAATAAAATTTAAATAAAATGAATAAATGAGAATCGTATCTGTGTTATAATACAGTCTTACGTTGATTTGTTTGTCTTTCTCGGTCCATGCACGACGCATTTCAGTGGTTTTGCGTTGGAAAAACAATGCAACCAATCAGATATTTTTCTGGGTTGCTGGGAAGAATATCCAACGTAAATCAACCAAAGTATTCCCGCTGACATTGGCCCTTAGACGGAATGATAGCGTACGTTTGGATTGACAATTTGATCAACCAATCATATCGTGATTTGTAGCCAATGGGCGTATTCTTTCAGATTTCCCCGGCAGCTCAATATGGAGCTAGAAGGTGCAAGGTGGTGGCTGGCGCGAGAGTGGATCTAGCGTAGTGTTACGTTTTCTACGTTGTTTTTTTTACGCCAAAATGGCAACAGGTGAAGATGATGTCGTGGCGGAATTATTGTGTGAACCATTTTCAAGACGACCATTTAATGTTAAAATGGACATTATTAAAAGAGGCCGTCCAACACCTGACAATCTGGAGCTGACTCAAGTAGTCAAAGCAGGTTATGTTCGCCATTTTCAGTGTAGCAACTGGGAAAGATACCCGTGGCTAACGGGCTCTACTAGCCACAAGAGGCTCTACTGATGGGAGTGTTGCTGTTTGGGACCGACAAGAGAGCAGGGAATTGGAACTTATTTTGGATCTGAAAAGCGATCATCTTTATGACCTGATGGTGGTCGAACCATTCATCCAGAAGGACAGGAGAATGGATTTGGACTTTAAGTGAACATCATTGGTGAGTGAGACTCATTTGTCTTTGCTGGTTTTGTCTCAGTGTTGCGTCTCGTTGAGCTGGTTGTTGCATTTTGTTTCCACACACTTGTTGACTGATTAGTTAATGGCTGTCTTGGGTTTGTTAAGCATTGTTGTGCATTTGAATTGAAAGTTTTGACTTGATCTTTCTTTGCATCGCTTAACGTGAAAAGACTTAACGTAACTAAGAGTTACAAAACCACGATCAATAATCACCTAATTTGCATATGTTTTGTCATTAGCACTTTCACCTTTTCACTTTCATTTTGACAGGTGAAAGTGCTAATGACAAGACATATGCCAGAGACATTTGGTGATTATTGATCGCTATTTTGGAACTTAAAGTTCCAAAGTTACGTTAAGCCTTTTCACGTGAAGCGTGTTAGACCGTCCCTTTCACCGATAGCCTGTGTGTGGTGGTCTGTGGTGGTCTGTTACGTCACTACATGGACTCTGCTTTACAACTATGGTACACTTGGGAATTGGCTGCGACAATCTGATCTTCCTAAATGAGATAACGCATAAAGTGACTCCTCCGTGACGTCCGTCTGACTAGAACAACTGAATTTTCGAATGGTGGTGGTGATGGTGTGGGTGGTGGTCTACCCCAGCCAGCACGCCCACGTGGGACCCATATTGGTTCAATGCAGGCTACTTGGGTACCAAGTGGGCATGGGCTGGAACTGGGCAAATTATGAGGGTCCCACATGGTCTGCATATGGGCTAACTGGGTGTGGGCTGGAACTGGGCAAGCCCATGCCGGGCCCACATGGTCTGCATATGGGCTAACTGTCATGGGTTGGAAGTGGGCAAGCCCATGTGGTTCCCACGTGGTCTACATGTGGGCTAACTGGCACGGGTTGGAAGTGGGCAAGCCCATGTGGTTCCCACGTGGTCTACATGTGGGCTAACTGGCACGGGTTGGAAGTGGGCAAGCCCATGTGTGTCCCACGTGGGCTACATGTGGGCTCACTGGCATGGGTTGGAAGGGGGGGGGTTAAGTTAAGACTTTGACAGGGGGCCATTTTCGAATTGCAGCCTCCTGAAGGTGTATCTTTAGGGCAGTTTTGAAAGTGAGTAGAGTTTTACACTCCTTTACTCCTTTGGGTAGGGCACATGATCAACCCAGATAATAATAATTAATAATAATTTATTTTTCTGCCATGCAATCAACTTCACAGTCAATTGTTGGAATTCTTGTTCTTGCTCTAGGCAAGGGGTCAGCCATATTCGGCGACCCTGAAAATTGAACATGACTCACACTCACTCACATGACGCACGCACACACACACACACACACACACACACACACACACACACACACACACACACACCACACACACACACACACACACACACACACACACACACACACACACACACACACACACACACACACACACACACACACACACACACAATGTGTGTGCTAATTAGTTTTTTTTTTACCATCAAGCTAATAGTGCCTGTCTTCTTGCTCAGGGGATGAATTTGATATTGACCACGAGGTCAAAATATGTCAGATCCTGTGTCTAGGTGAGACATAACCTTTGACACAGTCTAAATATGTCTCAATAGAAGAGATGGGAGACAAAATTCAGCCCACCAATTGTATAAGTTAAATTGTAATAACATACTCCCATACAACTAAAATCTCTCTCCATTTTCAACATACAACATCAGTCAACTGTTTACCTTTGTTAAAATACCACTAAATTCATCCAAGTCTAATTTATTTATCATGTGTGTGGGCTTACACCTACAATGACTGAAAACGGTGTGTGTGTGTGTGTGTGGGGGGGGGGGTGCAACGACTACAGCATACAGATGCAAAATAGCTTCTCTAGGGGGTGAAGCCAATGTCATTGTTATTCAAACTCAGTGAGTTTGAATTTCGGTGACCTGTATGACTCATAAGTATACTAGTATAGTATCGGAGAGACAAGCCGTTTTCATATTCGGAATCAGCAGGCTCTCAGCTTTCAAGGCATCTTCGTCCCGACTTTCTACGACCCCCAGAAATACATCGTTGTTAGCTCGCTAGCTATACTACTAGTAGACTTATGTCATACAGGTCACCGACATTCGAGGATTGTTTATATATGGAGTTTGTGGATTATATGAGATCAATATCATCTATAGAAATGTATTACAATGTACCAGGTGAGCCCAATGTTGTTCTAGGGGTTAGTACTCCTTTAAGTAAATGTACTTTAGTTAGTTAGTAGTGTGTGTGTGTGTGTGTGAGAGAGAGAGAGAGAGAGAAAGAGAGAGAGAGAGAGGTGGGGGGAGGGAACTGGCTGGTCATGACGACAGTCATGAACCGACCAATTGCGCGAGCCTATCCTCTTTGTTGTTTAAGGTTTAAATATCCAGAGCGGTTATATACACGACACACACACGCACGTCCTGCTGCTTTGCTCCATCAACAGAACACGGACTCTTTTACTTTCTTTTCTTCATTTATTGACCATTGGAAACACATTTAATTAAGGTAAGAAACTTGTGAAATTATATTTGTCATATCATATGTATGTATGTAGCCCTGGTCCAGATGAACCACTGTTGCCTCTTTACTAGGCAGCCATGTGGTGCCACAGAAATTATATTAAGCCTGGAATCAAGCCATCCAGGCTCCTGGTGAACCATGACCATTAAAATCATTTGATTCTGTGAAAAAATAATAATAATAATAGTGAATTATATCATAATATATTAAATAAATACCTGTTTTTTGCGGGTTTCAAATAATTTCCTTGGACACAGAATCAAATGTTTTATGGTCACGATTCACCAGGAGCCTTGGTTCCAGGTTTTAAATAATTTATATAAATATTTTCAGAAAGCTCTATGGGAAAAATGTATGTGTTTTCTATCTGTAGCACCACAAAATGGCCACCACTGCCTATAGTCCTGACATTGCTTTGGTGTAATGTTTTTAGAATAGTGAAGTAGAAACATTTCTAAGCATCATAATTTTTGTGTTACAGGTTGTGTGGAAACATGGAATCGTTTGGTTGCTATATGACCAGACGTAGGCGCATTAAAGCCAGGGTTTCAGAGCGCATGCGTTTTTGGCGAGACTCCAACCAGAACAGTGTGTCTCAGAACTTAGATTCTTCTGAAACAGACAGTCAGATTGTTGGGAATCCTAATGAGTCTCAGGCAGTGTACAGTGAAAGTGGCCAAGAATCAGATTCTGAGATTGTTGTGAATCACAATGACGAGTTGGCATCTCAGGCAGTGTACAGTGAAAGTGGCCAAGAATCAGATTCTGAGATTGTGTACTATGACTTTGGTGAAGAAATAGATTGTCAGGCTGAATCAGACAGCGTTGCTGAAGAATCGGATCCCTGTACTCAGGGTTCGATTAGATCTAATTTGGCTGACTGGGCGGCAGGTAGCAATATTTCTCATAGTGAGTTGTCCAAATTATTACATGTTTTAGTGCAGGGTGGCCTAGATGTACCCAAAGATCCTAGAACCCTTCTGTCAACCATGAGGACCTGTGAGGTCAAAGAAATTGCAGGTGGTAGCTACTACCATTTTGGTGTGTCAAATGCAATTATTTCAGTGCTGTCACATGAATCACATCCTTTAGTTGACACTCTAACTCTCCGTGTTAACATTGATGGCACACCTCCCTTTAAAAGCGCTAGAATGGATGTGTGGCCTATTTTGGCCAAGATCAAAGAATTTCCAGGATCTAATGTTATTGTCCTTGGTCTGTATGCAGGCCGTACAAAGCCTAATAATGCTGGGGAATACTTGAAGGATTTGATTCAAGACCTGAAGGTAGTAACTCGAGAGGGGTTTGATTACAATGGGAAACATTATAGTGTTGCTCTTCCAGATGCCTTCATCTGTGATGCACCTGCCCGTGCCTTCTTGAAATGTATCAAGGGTCATACTGGTTACGGTGCCTGTGAGCGCTGTGTAGAGCATGGGATTTACCTCGATGGTAAGGTTGTGTTTCCTGATTTGACAGCACCACTTAGAACAGATTCAACGTTTGAACGTATGATGGATGATGAACATCATCACGGTGCCTCACCCCTACAAGAGCTTGGCATAGGGATGGTTTCAAGCTTTGCACTTGATTACATGCATTTAGTATGCTTAGGAGTTGTTAAGAGACTCATAGGTCTGTGGATGAAGGGACCTTTGACGTGTCGTCTTTCTTCAAACACCATCACTAGCATCTCTAACCACTTGCAATCAATCAGAGAATGTATCCCGAGTAATTTTTCCCGAAAGCCACGGTCACTTTTGGAATTCAGAATGTGGAAGGCCACTGAATTTCGACAGTTTTTATTGTACACAGGCCCTGTGGTTCTAAAGGGACGCTTACCTACACGATTGTACAAAAACTTTATGGTTCTGTCCATAGCAATGAGAATCCTACTCAGTCCAGCATTGTGTTCTGCATACTGTGACTATGCAGACAAGCTATTGAAATGTTATGTGACCAACTTTTCAAAGATATATGGACCAGAGCAGGTAGTGTATAACACCCATTCGCTCATACATCTGGCTGATGATGCAAGAAAGTTTGGTGCCTTGGACAATGTTTCATGCTTCCCCTTTGAAAATTATCTGGGGACACTGAAGCGGCTAGTAAGAAGGCCACAAGGCATTGTGCCCCAACTTGTGAGGCGTTTAGGTGAGAGGAACAGGCTTGATAATGGACAGGAAAGGGGGGATAAGCCTCAGCAACCACATGTCCACATGTCCAACTCTCCCAGATCGTCCTGCACGTATGCAGTACAAGCAGTACAGGCATGAGGGAAATATTATCTCCATCTCTCAAGGCAACAACTGTTTTAATGTTGAGGGAAGAGTTGCTGTAGTGAAGAATATTGTACAGTTGTTCTCAGGAGCTATGTACGCTGTGTGTCAGTTTTATGACAGAGAAGGGTGCTTTTGCAGTTACCCTCTTGATTCATCTTGTGTGGGGATCAAAACAGTGACACAACTGTCTGGTCGGCTTCATGGTGTGCCGGTGACTGACTTAACCGAAAAACTCATACTACTACCTTTCCAAGATGGGAGTGTGGCTTTTCCTCAGTTGCATAACCAGTAACTAACCACAAAGAAAAAAAGAAAGAAAAAAAGACCTGACTGACAACATGTGCACTTTGCAGTATGCCCCACTTCTACGTTGTGGAGTTCACCGCTGAGCGAATTGCAGATGCGGTGACAATCGACATCATACCAGCCTGCTGGTTAATTGATGAGGACAAGGAGGAGTGTTGGTATCCTCGAAAGAATGCATCTTCAAAGGTGGCAAAGGCTATGCAGCCGAAGACGGATGGGACATGGCACAGATGCCCTGTCAAGATAATGAGAAGTGCAGGTATGAAAATCATAGTTTCTGGGGAGGGGGATAAGTCTGAAAACGTGAACAATTTGAATTACTTTAACTTAGAAAAATTGCTTAAAGTTTGTTTCCCCATTTTGTCTTTTAGACACATACTCAGACGCCCGAAGGAAGCTGTCAGATGCAGAGAGAAAAGCTGATCTGACGACGGACGGTGAAACGCCAAGCAAGCGAAAACGAAAGTACGTATATCTCTAACAATATATTGATTTTTATAAATTGTTAGCGTCCCAGCCCAAATTTTCAGTGGGTTCACTGTACCTTTTTAAAAGGACCACTTCACCCATTTTCAACCTATCTTCATATCAGCCCAGCTTCATACTAGCTGATCTACAGCTAATATGTACAATTGGCTATTTAGTCCTCACTAATGCTCAGGCACAATTTCTGTCTACACACTATGTCACTAGTAGACAGAAATTGAGCCATCTGAGTATTAGTAATTACAAGTTTGAAAATGGCTGATGTGCTCCCTTAAGTTAACTTTTCATGTTTCATGTTTAATGTGCTAAAATGTATGCTTTTATCTGAATAGGCCATCAAGCAAATACCAGCGTCATTCAAGTGAAGACGAATCTGACTCTTGTGGTGAGGATGACTTGCCCCCTAAACCCCCCCATGGACTTACGCCTAGTGTCTCACAGGGAGGGAGGCACTCCACTGTCCCCCCAAGTGCATCCCCCAAAAGGCACCACAGTGGACGTCAGAGTCCAATCGGTGTGAGGAAGTCCCCGAGCATGAGGCGCTCCAGTGGAAGCCAGAGTCCAAGCAGTGCAAGTGAGTACCGAGTGAGGCGCTCCAGTGGAAGCCAGGGTCCGACCTGTCCCAATTGCCCTGGACCAACAGTTTATCAAAGCCTGATAGACCACATGGAGAAACAGGCCGAGGATATGGAGAAACAGGCCGAAGACATACGAGTGATGAAGACTATGTTGAACCTGGTGCTGAAGCAACAGGCTCCGCCTCTGGCTGTGTCGTTGCTGGAACCACCTGCAGGAGCAGACTTCCCACCCACTGAAAACGAATGAAGACGTCGATTCCATGAACGAGAAGCTGAGTGACTCTGCGTTCATGTCTGGAGTTGTAAGTTTGAATCTTTTATTCACTTGAAAATTTGCTTGTATTGTGTTTGTACATGTGAGTTGGGGGAAATGGGGCAAGGCTGTGTCGTAGCTGGAACCACCTGCAGGAGCAGACGTCCCACTGAAAACTGGTAGAATGGGGACATAAGTGTGTTTAAAGATAGAATGACTGCTTGGAATTTATATCTTGCTGTTCACTTACAGCTTTTCCTTCCTGTGATTTTTTTTTTTTTTTTCCCCCATACACTCAGGTTGCCATGGTTGGAGATATCGGAGGTACTTCACTGGATGATGCTACCAGAAGAATGATGCCGTACCTCCTCTCAAATGATCTGGCAGTCCAGTTCAACCTTCATGGACGTCACAGCAAGAGGAAGTTCAGAGAAATGCGCCTTTATGATGTCATATATGGTAAGTTTGAGTGTTGAATTGCTCAGTCTAACTTTTAAATTTTTAATTTGGCAACACATTTGATGTATACCAATAGAAGGTATGCCACAGCAAAGACAGTATATACAGCAATGGAAACGGGGCACAACAAATCTTCAAAACATTTAAACTGATGTCACTCAAGAAAGTTCCATAATGCTATAATTTCTAACAGTTGGCCTCTTGTCATTTCTATTAGGGGGACTAAAGAAAAATGCCCTCACTCAAGAAACCAACCACAAGGATGCAGAAAAGGCTCTCAGTGGTTCACTGGAGCTCGCGATAGAGGTGGAAAAAGAGTTAGACCTCAGACACAGCTTCTACAACTGGATGATGCACCAACCCAGTAGGCAAAGTCTCTGTCTCTCTTTCTCTACAATGCTGCCCTGTGGTTGGTTCTGTCACTGGGGATTAAAACCGAAAGGCTGAAGAGTACACCTGTACATTTGATGTGTGCCTTTTCCTGCACCTTTACACTGCTGCATTGTTATTTTCATTGTATTTTTATTATCTTGTTGTAATATTGTTTTTAATAAATTTGTCAAAATATATATTGTCTATTTTCATCCTGGTAAAACTTAAGATGTGTAAAATGTTATACCCAATTTTTATTTTAGGTGTGTTTACAAGAATTAACACGGTTCATGTCAAATACTGCTTAATCTATTTTATTTATATTTAAATCTTATTAGGACCCACATTGGAAATCAAAGGAACCATTGCACAACCAAACCCAGTTAGGACCCACCTCGGTCCC
This sequence comes from Muraenolepis orangiensis, assembly GCA_027704905.1. Lineage (NCBI taxonomy): Eukaryota > Metazoa > Chordata > Actinopteri > Gadiformes > Muraenolepididae > Muraenolepis > Muraenolepis orangiensis. The sequence goes on from CM051020.1 coordinate 14,391,103, forward strand.
ATATAGACTTGCCTAGTTGGGGCCCACCTAGGGCCCAGATAGAACCCACCTAAAGCCCACATGGGCATCCCAGTTAGGACCCACCTCGGTCCCATATAGACATGCCTAGTTGGGGCCCACCTAGGGCCCAGGTAGAACCCACCTAAAGCCCACATGGGCATCCCAGTTGGGACCCAAGTGGATCCCGCTAACATTGCCGACATGAGGCCCACCTAGGGCCCAGATAGAACCCACCTAAAGCCCACATGGGCATCCCAGTTAGGACCCACCTCGGTCCCATATAGACATGCCTAGTTGGGGCCCACCTAGGGCCCAGGTAGAACCCACCTAAAGCCCACATGGGCATCCCAGTTGGGACCCAAGTGGATCCCGCTAACATTGCCGACATGAGGCCCATATGGGTTAGCCCACCTTGAAACCATATGGGACCCACGTGGGCGTGCTGGCTGGGACAGCAGGGGTTCCCAAAGTGGGGGTCGCGGGACCCCGAGGGGGGGGGGGGGGGGGGTCGCGAGATGATTTCAGAATCCTCTTGATGTGACCATGAGGTTTTTATTGTTAATAATAACGTGTGCATAGATATTTTTATATATGTACGGGTGACGAAAAATGAATTTTGATTCCGACAGATTCACGACAGTATCATTTGGAGCTGAAAAAAAAGCCACACACAGTTTTCAATATCACGATGTTCACTTCACGATGTTCTCGATGGTGAAGCTCTGCGCACACGTTGTTTTTAATGTTCCAGTCCCTCCGGTGATAGTGGGGGGGGGGGTCTGTTATGTTGGGGGTCGCGGGCTGAAAAGTTGTGGAACCCCTGGTCTACAGAAGGTCCAGTTGTGATAGACACGCTTCGCCACTGGTGGAGGGCAATGGCAATTGCGTCGTCCGTGGATCTGTTTTGACGATATGCAAATTGCCATGGGTCCAGCGTGGCAGGTAACACGGAGCAAATAAAGTCCTTGACCAATCTCTCGAAGCATTTGCTGACAATCGAGGTGAGGGCTACAGGTCTATAGTCATTCAGGCATGTTACCTTGGGTTGTTTAGGGACAGGCACGATGGTGGACATCTTGAAGACCGTGGGAACAACAGCCTGGGACAGGGAGAGGTTGAAGATGTCTGTAAAGACTCCTGCCAACTGGTCTACGCATGCTCTGAGGACGCGGCCCGGGATGTCGTCGGGGCCTGCCGCCTTATGGATGTTCAGCCGCTTGAAGGTGCGGCGCACATCCCCCGCCGAGATGTTCAGCAGGCTGGTCTCCGGCAGGCTGCCGTTCACGTCGAACCGAGCAAAAAATGTATTTAGCTCTCCTGGGAGGGAGGTAGAGGAGTTCTCTACACAACTGGTTCTCCCTCTGAAGTTCGTTATCGTCTGTAGCCCCTGCCACATACCCCTCGCGTCGTGGCTCTTGAATTTCTCCTCCACTCTGTCCCGCTTGGCAGTGACGATGGTCTTGCGGAGGTCGTAACGGGCTCTCGTATATTCCTCCATATTCCCGGAGCCAAAGGCAGCGTTACGCGCGTGTAGGGCAGCGCGAACATCGCCGTTAATCCACGGTTTCTGGTTGGGATATATCTGAACCGACCAACGTCATCTATGCACTTCTTGATGAACCCGGTGATCGACGACGCGTACTCGTTGATGTTATTGTCCGAGGCAACGCGGAACATGTGCCAGTCAGCGCGATCAAAACAATCCTGCGGCATAGAGTCAGATTGGTCCGACCAGCATTGGACCTCCCTCACAGCGATCGGTTGCTGCTTCAGTCTCTGCCTATAGGCGGGGAGCAGCTGGATAGAGCGGTGGTCTGATTTGCCGAACGGTGGGCGGAGGAGGGCCTTGTAGCCATCACAGAAGGGAGTGTAGCAGTGGTTGAGGATCCGCTCGCCCCGTGTGTTGCTCGTTATGTGTTGGTAGAACTTCGGGACAGCCTTCTTCGGGTTCGCATTGTTGAAGTCCCCCGCCACGATGAGAGCAGCCTCGGGGTGTGCCGACTCCTGTTCGCTGATAGCCCCGTACAGTTCCTTCAGCGCTGGGTCCGTGTTGGCTTGTGAGGGAATGTAAACATTGGTCACGGTTACCGCTGTAAACTCCCGAGGTAGCCAGTATGGACGGCACATAAGCATCAGGTACTCTAGGTCCGGGGAACAGAAAGACTTGAGGGGATGTGTTTGGTTGCACCAAGATCTGTTTATCATGAGACATACCCCCCCTCCGCGATCTTTACCGGTGAGAGCCTTTGTTCTGTCCGCCCGGTGGACGGAAAATCCCATCGGCTCGATAGCTGTGTCGGTAACCCCCTCCGACATCCATGTCTCCGTAAGGCAGATGATACAATTGTCCTTAGTTTCCCGGTGGAATTGAATACGAGCCTGTAGCTCGCTTAACTTATTGTCCAGAGACTGTACATTAGCCAGTAGAATGGTGGGTAGTGGGGGGGCGATCGGATCGACATCTCAGCCTGACTAGCACGCCGGCTCGCTTCCCTCGATTTGTACAGATCTAAAATGCAGGTATATCCTATGGGGTCATTTTCTGGGTTTGTGTTAGCAAGGGGCGAGGCCCTGAGCAGACCAGACAGTCTGCTTGTCCCAGCTGGTACGCGGAGTACTGCATCCATCTTAACCATCGATTTTCATCTAGGTGTCCTGTTTCGATTCCTATTTTTTGAATATATGTTGTTTTGCTTATGCGTTTTACCACTGTATCTTGGGCATCAGGGGAATCGAAAGTCAGGGTTTGGCAGGGCTAGGTCAGTTGTCTCGTCTTTGTTAATTGGTGCAGAGGTTCCTTTTTTCCTGAAATTCAATCACAATAGACCCTTATTGTCTGGCCCTACCTCTTCTGCAGCTAACACTATATATCGTATCTTTAGCCTCTCCTTTTGTTCTCGTTCATGGGTTTACTCATATGACTTTTGGGTAACCAAATCTGGGTACAAATTCATTTTTTTGCCATTTGCTAACTGTTTTAGCATATTCCCTCTTGGATGGCCTCCACCCATCTTAAGTACCCGTCTATGATTACCAACAGATATCTGAAACCTCTTACTACATTGTGTGGACCCATGTCTGAGTAGTCTATGCATATTTCCTTCTTAAGGACCACTTTGTTATTGAATTTGCTACAGACCGCACATTCGGCCACACAATTGTCTACCACTTCTTCTAAATGCGGATGCCACCATTCTTTGTTTATGGCCACAATTGTTATTTTCTTGTGTGCTCTCCATAGCCCGTCTGTTTTGCCCCCTTGCCAAGCCATACAGATTTTTCATGCAGTCCTGTTTTATTCTGGATTTCTGTGTGTTGGACCAAATTTCTTACTACTTCTCTGGTCAGTGACCATCATTTGATGATTCATTGGGTTTCTTCGCTCATTCCCTCCGACCAATTTGGCTGCAGCGTCCGCTGCTTCAATGCCTTTAGCTTCAAACGTGGTTTTTTTTAGGTGACCTTTGCATTTTACTATGCTCAATTTGCTTGGTTTCATGATTGCTTTCAGTAATCGTTCTAATTGCTTCTGATGTTTTACCGGTTGGCCAGAACTGGTCATAAAACCCTGTCTCTGCCATTGCCTATGCATTGAGGAGATCTGTAGGACCAGATGTCGGAAGAAGGCCAGGTCCATCATAAAGGACTGCAACCACCCTGGGCACCATCTCCTCTCCCCCTACCGTCTGGTCGCCGGTTGCGCAGCATCAGCAGAAGTTTCTGGGACTTACCACCAGAAACAGCTGTGGAACGCGTGTCGCAGGCCTGTTCTGTGGGGCCCGTTCGTGTCCCTATTAAGATAGTTAGCTACACTACCCCAGTATCACTGTTTCTACTATCGTCTCTTACCACCTCAGGAGAGTGGGGATTATCTAAATTAATAAACAATTAATACATTACACATTCATTCAGTATAGCAGGATAATCATGCAATCATTTGGCAGTTCGACGTTTTAGGTTATATGCGTTTTATCCTTACTTTTGTGACAATCCTCAGAACCCGGCCTCTCCCAGACAAGCCCTTCTCGGCCAACACTCACCTAAATGTCCTATAAAACTACCTATGCAGAGTTCATGAAATGGTTCAGCTTACCCTCGAGTGGCACGCCGTGGTAGTGTTGGTTCGGGACGGCCCGTCGAGTGGTCAGCCAGGCTCCTTTCGAGGATCGAAAGCCACCTCGTTACCGTCTCTTTATTCATCGTGTTCGGAACGGCTCAATGCAGCTCATATAGCTTGCAGACATGGGACAACTTATTCTACTTTGGTTTGTCACTAATCCACATTACACTTACCTCTATATATATATATATATCAGTTATTATATAAAAATATTGATGACAAGTATCTGATGGACATTTTTTTTTATACATCATCTTACACATCCGATTGTTTATCATGGCCGTCATCTCGTTGAGCCGTCGTCGTGGCCCGAAGGACATCCAACAAGACGCTTTAATAAATGCACTTCCAGAGAACATCGTTGGCATTTTTTTTAATAAACATTTGCCAAGAAGGTGGGGGGGGGGAAGAAACATTTTTAGTAAAAATAATAAACCAAACTATTCATTGCCTGTCATCTCCCTAGTCTAAAACAGACTAGTACAAACACAGCCGTCTCCCGTCAAGTCGTTCAGTAGCGACCGCTCGTCCCGAGTGCTGCTGCCAGTGGGGCTCTCATAAACCCAGAACCCCGTCCCGGGTGGGGAGTCGTCCTTCCCTTCACACTCTGTTAGTCTAACTCCCGACTACTAATGGCACCACCCCAGAACTCTCCCCGTTTAAAACATTTAAATAAAATAAGAGCAGCGTTGTGGGCGGTCTGGGACTTTTGGAAACCCCTGCCGTTCTGAACGGCGGAGCGGATCCACCGAGCCTCAAACCTAGTCAAACCTCGGCCCAGAAGGGAGGGGACTGCGTCATGGGGTGACGGGCCTAGCTATAGCAGACCATGCGCCACCGCGTTCAAGTCCTTCCATAGCTAAAATAGTTGTTACGCCTACTTGGGTCAGTAGTGCAAAAAACACCTTTAATACTAGTCGGGCCGTGGGCAATTAAAGAGATTTAAAATATACCCGGCATGGCAAATGTACACTCAAAATAGGTAAAAGTTTAATTTAAAAAAAGGACAGCAGAATAGATTACAAAAAAATATGAAAAATGTTACGAGCGAGAAAAGCTCGACTGTGTCCTCGTCAAGACCTCCCGGTTGAGGAGAAGGAAGTTAAGTTAATACCAATCAGGAGTGACCTCTGCACGCCTCCTGGCTCAATGTGCTCTTGTAGAGTACTCTTCCCTCCATACAAATCTCCGCTTCCTGGATTCACTCCCCCCCCCCCCCCTCTCGTCCAATCAGAAAGGCAGGCCCCGCCCCCTAATGGCGGCCGTTGAGTTCACGTGCGGGACGTAGCCGAGGGGGAGCGGGAGGGAGAGAGGGGAAGGAGGCGGCGGCACTCCGGCCCGGGAGGGGGAGCCCCAGGCGGGGGCGTGTGGGCCGTCGGGCCTGCCCAGGGCGTGGTTGTACAGGTGTGGGGGCAGAGGGCAGGGTGGCCCCTCCCCGGGGCTGTGGTTGTACTCGAAGCGGTGGTCCTTGTCGCCGGCGAACACCGTGCCCCCGGGCCGAGGGGGGGCCCGGGGGTAGGGCTCCGGGCGCACACCCATGGGAACGCCGCCTACGCCCGACGACAGCGACAGGGCGGTATTGGTGCAGGAGGAGGAGGGGGCGGGACCTGGGTGAGGAGGGGGAGCGGCGCCGCCAAACACCTCCCTCAGAGTGTGAAGCGGGAGGCCTCCGCCCATCATGTGGCCCATGTAGCTGTCACCGAACCCGGCGGGGACGAAGGGGGGCGGGGCTTGGTGGAGAGGCGGGGCTTGGTGGAGGGGCGGGCCGTCACTGCCCCCCATGGAGGGGTGCGGGGGAGGGGCGTTCTTCAGGTCCGGGGGGGGCTGGCGGTAGTCCAGGTCGGCATGCGGGGGGGGTTCCGGTGGCTCCGGGGGCCTCTGGTCTGGAGGGAGGATGGGCACGGCCCCCACCTCGGACGCTGGAATACAAGACGAGACGTTTTATATTATTACCATACGGGCTTTGGTCCAAAATATGACTTTCGTGAAGTACTTGTAAACTAGGGGCAGGGTGGTGTAGCTAGCCCTGTCACAGTCCAGGCCACAGTCTAGGGTCATGGTACCGGGTCAATGTTCCAAGTCAGTCTACGGTGTGTAGTTCATTTGACTTGTCTGATCAAAGACTAACCAACCTGAGGAAGTCAAATACAACCCGAGGGGCCGATGACTTGCATGTAAAGGTTTGTCTTCCAACTATTTAAATCGATATCGAATTTGGCTAGAAAATACAATGTGCTACAAAAATGAGTGTCATTAGGCTTGCACCGGACGTCTTTGTCAGATGTTGAGTGTCTACAGATGAACAGACTCCATCCTGGTCAGTACCTGGGGAGACGGGACTGGGCTCCGGTGGTCTCTTGGCGTCCAGCGGGGCAGGCGGAGCGGCCGTCCCGGGGACAGATGTCGCGGAGGAGGTTGTAGAGGTAGAGAGGCCAGAGGTCTCCGGCGCCTCAGCTGGCTCTCCGTGGGGCTCTGGTCGCGGTGGCGCCCCCTGCTGGGCCTGGAGGAGCTGGGCCAGCAGCATGGTCATGGCCGTCTGCGTGGCCACCGTCGCCGCCTCTCCTTCAGGGGCCGTCGCCACCACAGAGGAGGAGGAAGTGGAGGAGGGGGTCGGCGGCGACGGAGGTTTGGGCAGCGGAGGCGTGCGGGGAATCCCTGTCGGGCCGGAGGAACACTGGGAAGGTTTGACGGGGAGGGTTTGGGGGGGAGGAGGGGCCTCTGCAGGAGGGTCGCTGGGTGCCAGGACTTTAGACAGCTGCTGCAGCGTCTCCTGGTTGACCTTTGAACTCATGGCTTGGACAAACTGGGACGGGTTGACGGCGCCCTGGGGCTGGCCCAGGAGGTTGAGGAGGACCGCCAGCTGCTCCTGAGTGAGCTGGGAGCTGGGGCCCTTAGGGTCTGTTGGGGGAGAGAGAGAGAGAGACAGATGAGGAGAGGAACATAAAGTTCATTGGTATGTGTCATTATGTGCTGCACAGCTCATTCCACATATTAGACTCCCTTTGGATCATCGGTTGTTTGAAAATCAGTACTATGCGGACACTGGGGCTGGAATCCAGAGTCAAACACCCTGAACATCTAGCCTAGCGGATGTAGACCAACCTCTGCCCTCACCCAGCAGCGCAGAGGCGGCGGCGGCGGGGGCCTTGAGGGACCCGGGAGCGGGGAAGCCCTGGGGGGTGTTGCTGCGGCTGTCGTCCGGCCCCAGCTCCTTGCGCGGGGCCTTGGGCGCCGCCTGCTCCTCGGGCATATGCTTCTGGCGCCGGCGCTTCTTGCTCCAGAGCTCGTGGCAGTCCTGCCAGAGGGGGAGGCTGTGGACAGGGAGAAAATTATTGGTCACTCGGATGATGGAGACAGGGATGCAGCAAATATAAGGTTGTCTGTTCTTTGTTTGGTTACTTTAGTACATTACAACTTTAAACACATGGTATGAGACTACATACTGTCCCTCCCCTATGGTATGAGACTACATCCTGTCCCTCCCCCATGAAGAGACTACATCCTGTCCCTCCTCTATGGTATGAGACTACATCCTGTCCCTCCCCTATGGTATGAGACTACATCCTGTCCCTCCCCTATGGTATGAGACTACATCCTGTCCCTCCCCTATGGTATGAGACTACATCCTGTCCCTCCCCCATGGTAAGAGACTACATCCTGTCCCTCCCCCATGGTAAGAGACTACATCCTGTCCCTCCCCCATGGTAAGAGACTACATCCTGTCCCTCCCCTATGGTAAGAGACTACATCCTGTCCCTCCCCCATGGTAAGAGACTACATCCTGTCCCTCCCCTATGGAAAGAGACTACATCCTGTCCCTCCCCTATGGTAAGAGACTACATCCTGTCCCTCCCCTATGGAAAGAGACTACATCCTGTCCCTCCCCTATGGTAAGAGACTACATCCCGTCCCTCCCCCATGGTAAGAGACTACATCCCGTCCCTCCCCCATGGTAAGAGACTACATCCCGTCCCTCCCCCATGGTATGAGACTACATCCTGTCCCTCCCCCATGGTAAGAGACTACATCCTGTCCCTCCCCCATGGTAAGAGACTACATCCCGTCCCTCCCCCATGGTAAGAGACTACATCCCGTCCCTCCCCCATGGTATGAGACTACATCCCGTCCCTCCCCCATGGTAAGAGACTACATCCTGTCCCTCCCCCATGGTATGAGACTACACCCTGTGGACACGTACTCTGGCGGGGGCATCTTGTCCGGGTCCACGTCCTTCAGGAAGTCGCTGCCCAGCGCCTGCTCCGCCGTGCAGCGTTTGCTTGGGTCAAGGTTCAACATGTGGTCGAACAGGTCCAGCGCCGAGGGGGGGATGCTGAAAGAGCGAAGAACGTCAAAAGTTGGATAGGGTTAGGCGTCTTGCTCCGGGGACACCTCGACACTTGGCTAGGAGGAGGAGCCGGGGGGATCGAACCAGAAACCGTACGGTATTCAGGCGACCCGCTCTACCTCCTGAGATTACAGTGGGCGAACGCAAATATTTCCTTACAAGGCGAACTCTTCTCGTAGCCGGCGGCGGTACTGTTTCTTTGGTTTCATGGTGTTGAAGAAGGGCAGCTTGATGACGTCCGGCCAGGCGGCAGGGCAGGGGCTGCCACAGATACGGCTGAGAGAGATGGGGGAGACACACACACACTGATCACCTCATCGGGACAGGGGTTCCCATCGGTCAACTGGTCCAATAGAAACACCTCTACTCAGATCTGATCTTTTGAAAACCGCATAACAGTTCAACCAGGGGCCAGTTGTTCAAAGGGTGTTTAACTCTTAACAAGACATTTCAAGTGATTCTTGTCTAGCTTTTGCCCAACTTTTTGTTGCTCCACAACATGAATGACCCACAGTTAACAAATGTTTAACCAACGACTGATTAGGACATTTAAGGACTAATTAAGACTTAACGACTGATTAAGTTAAACACCCTTTGAACAACCGGCATCAGATCTCTATCTCTCTCTGAGTCTTTCTCTGAGTGACCCAGAGAGTCTCTCTCAAAGTGACCGAGGGTCGGTCTCTTAGTATCTCCCTGGGTGTCTCTCAGAGTATCTTTCTCTCCGAGTCTCTCTGGGTTACACACACCACACACACACACCTGATGAGCTCCAGCTGGGCCAGCTCCTGGTTGGCCTGGAAGATGGGCTTCTTTGTGAACAGCTCCCCCAGAATGCACCTGGAGGAACACACAGGAACAAAGTGCGTTGTGACCGGGGCTCGAGCACAGGGCCTTTATTTTATGACCACCAGGTGTGATGATGTTGATTTACCATAACAAAGCCATACTTTCAAAAACTCTGCCATTATTGACATCACAAGTGGGAGTGTCTGCCGAGACGTATGACTGACAGACCTACTAGCCTGCCGTACCAACTGTACCAACTGCTAGGCTTATCTTACCCGGTGGTAAAACAGGGGCCCTTTAAGGAGGTTAAAGACACCAGACAAGGGAAGTGGAGGGCCAGTCAGAGTCTTACCCACAGCTCCAGACATCAATGGCAGGTGTGTACCTCTCCTCCCCCAGCAGCAGCTCTGGGGGTCGGTACCACAGGGTGATCACCTTGTTGGTGTACGGTCGACTGAAGAGAACCACAAAACACACACACAGATAAGCATACAGAGGAACTCCTGTGTAGCAACACCCAGGACACACAACACAGTGAGGAGAGAGCAGTTGCTGCTAGGGAGTTCCAACCCTCTAGACAGAGTCATGGGTGAGTGTGTGGTTGAAGTTTCACTTGTCAATCAAAAAGACCTCAGATTTGTGGGTCGTTGGTATATTGTTTCATACGAGATATTTTACAGCTGTCCGATCGACTCATTTGGTGACACACTACGTTCTGCACATTGCGATGTGGAACGGTATGCCTCGTGTTGTGGTTCTGGTTCCAAATGGGTGTTATTCTCCCGGGTCACAAGAAGGTGCAACTCCCCATGGAAGAAGTGGTTTGAGGGCATTGCTTCGGCATGCCCAAGACACCGTCGACGGACACCAGTAGAGGACTCACCTCTCTTCGGAGTTGTAGAGTCGAGCCAGACCGAAGTCCGCCAGCTTGATTTGACCCCTGGTTTCAAGAAAATTTAAATAGAGATTACGATTTAAGATAAAAAATATATAATAATGGTGATTCTATAAATGTGAACATAGAATGTTACAGCTGGGGTGACTTCCACCCACAAAGGACTGCGTTCATACAGCGCTTTTAACCAAAGCGTTGACAAGTTATGCCTCACATTCACCCAGTCATACACAAACGGCGGTGTCAGCCATGACAAGGAGACAGCCAGCTTGTCCGGAGCAGTTGAGGTTAGGACAAGGAGCCGGGGGATCGAACCAGAAACCTTCCTCATCTGGACTCACTTGTTGTTGAGCAGGATGTTTGAGCACTTGATGTCTCTGTGCAGGAAGTTCTTCTTGTGGCAGTAGTCCAGGCCCTCCAGCAGCTGCCTCATGAATGACTTGATGTGGTTCTCGTTGAAGTGGACCAGGCCCGACTCCAGCAGCCCCATCAGGTCATGGTCCATGTACTCGAACACCAGGTAGAACGCACCTGAGGGGGGGGGCAGCGAGACGGTGAGTTACCCACCATGCATCGACAACATATGAAACGAAACACAGTACACAGCATTGTTCAGTGTGTTCAAGCAGCTCCGGCATTACGGTGCAAAGTTTTCCTTTAAAACTGATATTATACTATCACTATTATCACTATTACAGCCGCCTTCGAAGTCGGACTGGGGGTTATGTTTTCACCCGTTTGTCAGACAAAAAGTTATGCACACACGCCCCGGTACCTTTGTCGTTCTTGAAATCCAGGGCGTCCTCTTTGTCCGTGACGATCTCCTTCATGTTGATGATGCTCTTGTGGTTGAGCTGTCGGAGGATCTTGATCTCCCTGATGGCCGTGATGGGGAAGCCCTCCTTCTCGTTGTCCAGCCGCACCTTCTTCAGAGCGACCATCTCAGCTGGGGGACGGGCACAGAGAGACACAGGGTGTCACGAAACACTCGCCCACCAACATGGCATGGACAGCACATGGGTAAATCGTGGCACCACAGTTATACGAAGGAATATTTATATACACCGAGATCTACACTTTAAAGAACAATAATAAGAACAAAACGTTCACGTTGTTATGGCGTATTGGGCTAAAAATACAATATACAAAAAGCAAGAAAAGAACATTCAAATAAAAAACGAAAATACATGCAATACTAAATGTATAATGCATATAAAATATATGGGTGCAAACCCGGCACCCCGGTTAGAAGCAGGTCAAAGGAGTATTACCTGTGTCCTTGTCTTTAGCTTTGTACACCTGGCCGTAGGTGCCCTCACCCGTGATCCCGATGATCTCAAACTTGTCCACGCAGCGTTTGCCCCAGTCGATCTCCGTCTCCTTGATCTCACCAAACCGGGACCCACACATCCTGGGAAGGGATTCAGAGGTTCAGGGATTCTGATTTTTAAAAACACTAGTTCCTCGGGCTCAAATGGAGAACCACCGCCAGGTCTGGGAGAGCAGTGCAACACTATATGGGCCTCTGACACACCAGGGATGGGATAGACATAGGATTCCTAACCGCTGAGTCAAATGACAGCAGCTGGATAAGAGCATGGCAACAATTACATTGTTTGGAGAGAACACTACAAAAACACCATTTGTTGTTCATGTAAGGGACACTAGTCTTCTAGCTCCCCCCCTGTGGACGCATCGTGTACAACAGGAGTCACCCAAGAGTATAATGGCCATGCACATTAATGATGCATTTAATGCATTGTTAATGTTTTCATTACCGCCATTGTCGAAGATGGGAGGCGGTAATGTTTTTGACTCAGTTTGTTTGTCTGTCTGTCTGCTAGCAAGATAACTCAAAAAGTTATGTACGGAATTTGAGAAAAATTGATGGTTAGATAACTTATAGGCCAGGGAACACTTCGATTTTGTTGCAGATACGAAACATGGGGACTTTTAGGTGTGGCGAGGTATGCACTCTATTGAGTTCCCTCTAGTTTTATGTATATTTTGCAATACATATCTAGAAAATATTCAAACCTTGAATTCAAATGTAAAAGACCTACTAACTCTCCAAACCCTGCTCTCCCCCCCCCCCCCAAAAAAACTAATACAAAACTGAGAAGCGCTGCACACCTAGAAGGCCCCTGGAGCAAGGTTCACCCTTAAGGACACCTCCACAACACTACCCATTAAATCCACTTCCTGATACGGGAGAACCAGACTAGACGGGTGTACTGGAACCGTACTTGGGCCTGCGGCGCGGGGGCTGGTTCTTCTTGTCGTCCGAGGGGCTTTCGGCGGGGGAGCCGATGCCGGCGGGAAGCTCCGGGGGAAGGGGCAGGTCGGTCAGCAGCTGGCGAGACTTGCGCTCCGGCTTTTTCTTTCCCGATAGTGGGCCATCTTTCAAGCTGTGGGGAAAACGGAACCAGTGAGAAGGAGAAGAGCACTTCAAAGTAACAGTCTACCTTACAGAGTAAACAGTTCACTCTGTTTTTCGATTGAAGTTTCCCTGTGACTTGAGAGGATGGAGTTTAGTGAATCCAAAACGCCCTGCTGTGTTGACGTACCTCTCCCCTTTGTCTATGTGCTGGAGAACAGCGTGGGGTAGCGGCAGAGATGTCGGTGCTGCGAGGACCGGGCCAGCCACGGCCCGCTCCTTGTCCTTCATCGACCCCTTCCTCTTGTCGTCCTTCACCTTCCCGTCCCTCTCGTGCTCCTTAGGAGGTTCCGAGCTCCTTTTGGAGGGACGCTCGGCGGGGGACTGGGGCTGGATGGTCGGGGGGGTCTTGGGCCCCTGCGGGGGCAACGGGGGCGAGGGCGGTCGGCCCTTCTTGGAGGTGTGGTGGTTGGTCTTGGGGCTGGGCTGGTGAGCGGCGGAGGAGGAGTGGCCCTTGGTGGGGGTGGAGGTGTTGCTGGAGGTCTTGGCCTTTGCGGCCGCCTTGGCCTTCTTCTGCTTGCTGAGCTCGGCCGCCAGGCTGGTCTTGAAGGTGATGGTGCTGGGGGACAGGCTGGAGGGCCGGCTGTGGGAGCGGGAGTGACCGTGGTGGCTGTGGGACCGCGAGTGTCTGGTCGACGAGTAGGGGCTCCGGCTGCGGGACCGAGCAGGCCGTCTGCCGGGATAAGATGTGCAGTTAGGAAGAGAGAGAAGTGAGTAAGCGGGTTAACATTAAGACAGCAAGCCATGTACAGCCGTGGTTCTTAAAAACATACAGGAACTTTTGGTGTGTCTTGTTTAAATAAAACACTGCTCTATAGGACGGGAGCCGGGGAAGCCTCCCAACATACCGAATCATTCTACACGGCCAGGCTGCAAAAACTTGGCGCTGGCAGCCAATCAATAGTAAACTGTTAGTAAAGTATATTTGATTTGGCTGAACCACGCATTCAGGGCTCAGCTATAAGGATTCCTAAAGCGATATAGCTGCAGGATTGGCTGTAGGAATGGCAACAGATTCCCCGCATAACTAGGAACATATTTCCAACCCGGGAATGAGTCTCCTTCTAACTAGATTCTTTGAGTCATGCGAGGAACCTTCAAAGAGCGATACATTTAAAAGGGCCCCTTTCTTAACCAACAGGTGTACAACAATGCCTCCAAAAACCACCCTGTAGTGACATCAAGTGGCAGTGGAGTCCACCCGAATGTATGAAAGCTAGATCAACCTACCATTCTCAATCTAGTTCACTCATCAGACATGCGTGGACTACATTCTGAAACCACCTGGTGGTAATACAGACCCCATCCCCTTAACACAGCAGATTACAAAGTTAACCCTTCGGCACACTAGTGCTCACCTGACTTCGGGGCTCGGACTCGGCGACTTCCTGTACGGGCTCCGGGACTTCCGGCTGCCAAACTCTCCCTGCTCGTAGGGACTGTGGCGGCCGTAGCTGGGCGACCGGCGCCAGGTGGCGGGGCTGGTCGGGGACCGCTTCCTCTTGTTACTGGAGTACGAGCTGGGGGACTTGGAGGCGGCGCCGTAGTTCTGGTAGAGGTCGGGGTCCCGGCCGTAGTACGTAGAGCTGGGGGACAGCCTCTTGCTGCCGTATGTGGGGCTCCTCTTGGAAATCGGCTGGCTGTATCCACCTGGGGACTGGTAGCCTAAGGAGGAGTACGACGTACCGTAGGGGCTCTCCGACTTTAAACCGGGGCTCCTCCGGTACGCCCGGAGCTCTTCCCGGTCGTCCCGGTAAGACTGCGGGGCCTCTCTGTAGGCAGACGGAGGCTCCTTCTCGGGTCGGTCAGACCTCGTGTTGGTTTTGTGTCGTTTCAAATCCCTTTTCTCCGCGGGGACCGGCGGTGGCTGGACCGCGGACGACTTCTTGCCATTTCTGTCACTACTCTTGGAAGAGTCCCTGTTTTTAGAGCCACTCAATACACCACCCCCACCCCGAACTTTACTGGAGGAGTCGTCCCGCTCGTCACTCACTCCGTGTCGCTGTTCCTTCCTCCGGGGCTCCCTCTCCGGCCTAGTCCTATCCGAGGGGCCCCTGGCGTCTTTCGCCGGGAGCGCAGCTGCCTCCCTGTCCCGCTGCTGGTACCTCCGGCCGGGGGACGCCACCGGTCCGTTGTACGGGATGTCGTTATTCTCGCTGAGCCGATCGCCGACCGACAGCCTGGGGGGCGAGGGGCTGCCGGAGAAGCGCTCCGACTGGGAGCTGACGTCGTCGTACTCCACCAGAGTCTGGAGCTCTTCGCTCTCCCTCCCGAAACCACCCGAACCTCCTCCTCTCCGTCCTCCTCCACCACCACCGGGCTGCTCCGACGTGCCATGGGGCAACGACGGGTCCCGGTCAGCTCGGGGCTGCTGCTGACGGTGTCTCCTCTTGTGGGACGCTGACGAGCGCCGAGCCTTCTCCCGGTGCGGTCTCTCTCGCTCCGCGCCTCCGGGCTTACTGCGCCTCTCCTGCCGCTTAGCGGTCCTCTGTGTGGAGGGGCTTCTCCCCCGAGCCTCCTCCCGGAGCACCTCCGTATTAGGCATCTATCTATATATATATTTATAAAGGATAACACTCACAGTTTGGGATATTCTCCGAAGTATGTCCGCCTACACAACTACTAAACTCCCCGACGCACAGAAGCACAACATTTGGGATAGCCGAATAGCTAGCAAGCTAGCTAGCCGCTAACCTTCCAGAAAACTAACAATCCCACAGCTAGCCTCGCCGCTAGCCTAGCAGCGATGACATCCCCTCAGTGGAGGACAGCCGCCGGACCCCATCGATGTCCCATTACAGTTCACACCGGCGACCCGTTAGCCGTTTACGGAGAGAAGAGGGGTCGGTAGTCACTCGGCGGGCGACGGCGATGAAATCATTGTCCACCGGGGGGGGGGGGGGGGTTGTTAAGTCTTCGGGGTGTGTTAGCGCTCGGCTAGCGGTATGTGTGTCCCCCGGACTACTAGACAGTCGTCGCCGTGCTCCCCTCCATGTTTGGGAGGTGGGGGGGGGGCTTCACAGATCACACCACGCTGCTCACGGCGACACGGAGATGGTTCAATCCACCGACACACCGGTCACACGGTGGTGCCCATGTGCGACCAGGAAGTAAGAGCAGTAGCACGGCGGGTCGGCGAGACACTTAGCATCCGCTAGTCGGTTAGCACCCTATGCTAGTTAGCTAGCATCTTGTTTTCTCTTCGCGTGTAGTGGAGTTCCAAGTCTAACTCCGTCCGCAAACAGTTAAACGTCTCGCCTCCTACCGGGGCGGTATCAGCCCTGTTCGGCTGGGCCCGGGGGGTCTACACGGATCCGGTAAACAAAAAGAAAAACAAAACGTTAAAGTTTGTTGGTTTTAAAAAGTGGCTAGCGTGTGGCTAGCTGCTCGCTCGTAGGGGAGAGCTTTCAAAACGGTAGGCCCGGTTCCCGCACTGTCGGCCAATCATAGGCCCCCACGTCATCAGGATTAGAGGTGACGTACGAGTCCAATCACAGCCGCGAACGCTATCTGGATTAGAGGTGACGTCAGCTCCAGAGGAAATTCCGCACGTGTTTACCTTTTAATTCAATCGTAACGTCGCGACATTTGTGAAATATCGAAATATTAATTACAATTATTAAGAAGTATTATTTAAATAATATATTATAGAAATATTTAAATTATATAATATAGATAATAAACGATGTAAATATTATTTAAATAATTAATCTCGCGAACATTCGAGATGGCCTTAAAAATATATAATTTTTAAGTTGCAAAAAGTCGAAATAAAAACAAGACAAAACAGAATAGGAATACATAGCATGGAATGTGTGTGAAAAACACTCAACACAAAATATATACATTAGTAATATTCACTTTATTTGCAAATAGCTCACAAAATGAATTCAAAGTTATGTTTCATTTGTTGCGACACAGAAGCTACATTAGTGGTTTTGTATAAATAAAAACAAGAACAAATTGAGAGGCTATTGGCTTACATACAACTATCCAGTTTTAAGACATTAGTCCATCAGTGTTTATGTCTAAGGCAAGTTAATACATCTGTATACCAAAATAATGTACAGTGGTCCAAAAAAAACATACCACAAATGGTCTCTAACAAAGGGCCAAGTTCATC
The DNA here is from genome assembly GCA_027704905.1 of Muraenolepis orangiensis. NCBI lineage: Eukaryota > Metazoa > Chordata > Actinopteri > Gadiformes > Muraenolepididae > Muraenolepis > Muraenolepis orangiensis. The sequence goes on from CM051020.1 coordinate 14,407,812, forward strand.
AAGGCCATCTTTTTGCAAGGACAAACTCACTAGTCATGTTTACACTTACAAGTAATTTCATTAGCTGGACGCCCCTTTGTGAAACCACTTATTTTAACCCGCCCTTCATATACGCATCGCTGCACCTTAGTAGCCTTACTACTACTAAGTAACCTTAGTAGTAGGATTTCAAACCTTTGGTTTGAAATCCTTTTAAAATATTTGGTGGAGCAAAAGGTCAATGCCACACAACAGCGAACACTCAATATACGTTTGTGACTAGCCAAATGGGAAGGAAATATTTCCAGCCATAACTGCAATTTTTGACATTATTGTTTAGATCTTGAATTGCGGCGTGCCATTCGGGGCTATAGCCAAATGCGAGCGTTACGTTCTAAACGTTCATTTGGTGTAAGCAAGTATTTTAATGATATGACAGACTGGGAGGATGCAAGGAATTACTGCTCTTTCTCTTTGCCATTCAAATGCTAATTTGCATATTATGTCATGAACAATCTGATTGGTTGGGGGAAACCAGATGGTGAGTTGAAGTGCAGCCCATGAGTTTATAACCGGGCTTAGGAGAGGAAAAATACCTTCCTTTCATCATTGTCTGTGTGAGACTCAAGTGTGTACTTACTGTAACTACTCAAACCAATTCCACCCGTCGGTAATACAATTGAAACCACAAAGTGATGTGTTAAATAAACCCACAGCGGTGTCCATTTCACCCAGGGCTGTGGTTACAGAGGAATTAGAGGGGCACCTTTAAAAGTGTACCAGATAGTCATACCAACATTACCTTGTGCGTAACTTTCAAACTCTGACTCGGCATCCTTTAGACAGAGAAGGTCAACCACACTCAGAATGGCCAAAAAGGCAACCAACTCACACCCAAAAGGATAAGCAAAGCCTTGAAACGTAAACAAACGTAATGTAAAGGCTTGGTTATGTCATTGAACCCTTTACCTCTCCTTGATCATTACCTTTCCCCCTGAAATGTAGGTTTTTACAAAGCTGGGTTTCGTATTAAAATCAAAAGATGCAATCGGTATGCCTCTCAATTCTCACTGTATTACAACGCAACTCAGTGGAAGGATAGTGAACACGCCGTTTCTTCTGCTTGGTGGCAGGAGAGGGAGCCCTTAACAAAGATATGTAGGATTACATGCCTGTAATCCTACTCAAATAAATACAAATAAACAATTAATGGCGTTTAGTTGTTAGCAATGACAGTTCAGAGCAAGGAGACAAATCGATTTTTCAACATTTTTTTTGTCAATTGATTTGAGCCACTCGTAGATGCGTAAACAACTGGGTGTTTAGTGTTTTTGCGCCAGACCGCCGTCGGGATGTAAACAACAAAAAATGCCATATCTTAGTAACTGAAATCAGCTTAGAATAAAATATGTTACAATTCAACTTCACGCCTCATGAATCACACAGGAATAAACAACAGTAGTATGCCTATGCTACACCGGGAACACAAAAGTAAAATCCACGTCTCGGTGTGTACGAACACACCACAATAAAACTCAATATCTAAAAAAATAGGAATGGCATTTGGACACGACAGGTAGCTTAAATGACTCACCGCTGCTTTCCCTTTTTTTCTAAAATGCGTCAGTGCAATGTCTGTGCAAATAGGTAGCACTCAAAACGTTAACTGTGGCTTCACGACACGACTCCAGCTACCCAACAACACACAGGAGCCCTTACCGCGCGAAGAAGCCCACGCACGGGCGTCCTCCTACGTCAAACACCACCCACACCGGAAAACCCTCGTCTTTAGATACACTCTTAACGACACATACACGTCAAACTCTTACGAGGAACAAAAAACATGTCGGAAATAACCCCCTTTCTCCCTATTCTCTTCGCGAGTAGCTCTGGCCAAAATTTAAACGGCATCCATTGGTGTAAACTGTAGTCAGAGGGCAGGGTAGGAGACGGAGACAGAGAGCGATATAATGAGGGAGAGAGAGACTGAGGTGTTGCATGGATGATTGTGGAGTGTGAGCACATTCAAAGAAAGTGGAGTGTAGAATAGGGTGGAGTGTAGAATAGGGTGGAGTGTAGAATAGGGTGAAGTGCCATGACCACCCCCCCCTTTAGGTCACAAGGAGACGGCGGTCAGGGACAGGCAAAGTAAATGCAAAAGTCTGAGAGATGTATATATGTGTCTCACACACACACGCACACACACACACACACTTTCGTTATCCACTATAAAATACAGCATCTCTCTCGAATCCTCTTGGCCAAACTTTTGCTCTTTTTCTTGCCGTTCTTCTCCTTGCTGTCCTCCATCTTCCTGGCTCGGACCTCCCGCATCAGGTCGAAGAACACCTGCACAACAAACACCGCAGGTCATTAAACACCGAGCAAAACATGATCTACGTCCTCTATCCTTCCATTGCTGGTTGGCGAGGGACAGTAGTCACCACAGAAAAGACTATTGGAATCTAGCCTTGTTTTAACCCCCATCTAGCGATTCAGTTCATGCCGAATACGGTGCTACAACGCACAGATACTGTAGGTCCTGAGTGTGTCATTCTGTAAACGAGGATACGATAAATGCAGGTATACGGCGTATGCTCACACTCTGGCAAGTGACCAAGAGCTGGAGAGATTACAAAGGATTGTTTTCATCAAGTTGGGTGTGGCCGCCTGGATATTCAGGTCATCTGCGCCAAGGAACATTTTTGGAGCAGACGCTTGCCGTTATGAGCTTATAAGCGTTTCTCTTCGCAATAAAGACATAATTAGGATAGATACAAGGTCTCACCTTGTCCACGTTGGCCCGGGTCTTGGCAGACGTCTCCACGTAGCACACGCCCCACTGATCGGCGCGAGCCTTAGCTTCCTCTGCGCTGACCTGCCGCCGGTCCCCCAGGTCAGACTTGTTGCCCACCAGCAGGAAGGGAACGTTCTCGTCCTCCTTCACGCGCAGGATCTGCTCCCTGGAGGAGGAATCCGCAACCCCTGGTCAGTCACACTACAGACGGATATCTATCTATCCAGATATCCATCTATCCAGATATCCATCTATCCATCTATCCAGATATGTATCTATACAGATAGCAATTCAACGCAGTCACGAGGAAAAAGAATGGGCTAACAAACGTGGGGAAACAAAACAAAACACCGCAGTCCAAACAAATCTGGCAACTAATGTGCCTTTAAATGACTGAATTTGTGAATATATTTCATCACGACTCTTTTATTCACCAAGGAGCAGGTAGGGGTTTGGGCATCTGGCTAAAGGATCCCTTTAGGTAAGGTAGCGGGAATACCCGTGCCACCACTATTATCCTACACTTTACACAAGACTTGACACCCACAGCCCGTTCTAGGAGCATATGACGCACATATTAGATTGTGAACGCTACGGTCACATGACCGTCTGGATCTCAATCACCTGAAGTCCACAGTGGCGGCAAACGACTCCAGCTCGGTGATGGAGAAGACACAGAGGAAGCCCTCGCCGCTGCGGAAGTAGTTGTCCCTGATGGCGGCGTAGTCCTCCTGGCCCGCAGTGTCCAAGATGTCTATCTGGACCTCCTCGCCGTCCAGCACCACCTTCTTCCTGTAGCTGTCCGCCTTGGTGGGCTCGTAGTCCTCCACAAACTGGGAGCCCACATTGAAACGGTTCAGCATGCCGTGTGATAATATTAATAACGCCAACAACAACAAGAAGTATACTGATCGTGGTTTCCTCTAAAGTATGCCAAGTATGAGTCGTCTTTTGTATTACAATCTACCTCTCAAATGTATCTCTGCGAGGCCGATATGTGATATATTGTCATTTTCTTTCTTTTACCAAGTTTTATTCTTCAAGTTCTTGTTGTGTTGTAGCCGTCATTAAAGCAACTTGGTATTGTACACAAATGTATCACAATTATTAATTATTTTAAGTTTAAAATATATATGTTTTGTGACTATAGCGATTTACCATTCTTAGCTTGGATGACACGTGTCCTAGTTGAGCGAGACATGCTCTGTCCTAGTTGAGTTAGACCTGCTCTGTCCTAGTTGAGTTAGACCTGCTCTGTCCTAGTTGAGTTAGACCTGCTCTGTCCTAGTTGAGTTAGACCTGCTCTGTCCTAGTTGAGTTAGACCTGCTCTGTCCTAGTTGAGTTAGACCTGCTCTGTCCTAGTTGAGTTAGACCTGCTCTGTCCTAGTTGAGTTAGACCTGCTCTGTCCTAGTTGAGTTAGACCTGCTCTGTCCTAGTTGAGTTAGACCTGCTCTGTCCTAGTTGAGTTAGACCTGCTCTGTCCTAGTTGAGTTAGACCTGCTCTGTCCTAGTTGAGTTAGACCTGCTCTGTCCTAGTTGAGTTAGGCCTGCTCTGTCCTAGTTGAGTTAGGCCTGCTCTGTCCTAGTTGAGTTAGGCCTGCTCTGTCCTAGTTGAGTTAGGCCTGCTCTGTCCTAGTTGAGTTAGGCCTGCTCTGTCCTAGTTGAGTTAGACCTGCTCTGTCCTAGTTGAGTTAGGCCTGCTCTGTCCTAGTTGAGGACGCTGTAGGGGTGGAGGACAATAATTCTATATTAATTACTGTTGAGTGGAATCAGAGTGTTATGATGTTCGGCTGTCAAGTTTATTTGGTTTAAAAGCTTTTTGTTTTTACATATAGCATAACATTCAATGCGATAGGCCATTATGATTATTATTAAAGCTATCAATATATATATCGTGATAGCTATCAATATATTGTGATATCTATATCAAAATTATTCTAGATTACCGTGATACTGATTTCAACTATATGGTCCAGTAAACCCAACAAGGTTCTAAATATTCTTCACTGTTCTTTATGGGTATATATCTTGTAATACCCCACCAGACTGAAAGAACTGGCGTGTCCATTGCCACAGAGATATAAAGTATGTGTGTGTGTTTGCTCACCTCATCATACATGAACTGGAGGGTGAGAGCGGACTTGCCCACCCCTCCGCTGCCGACCATGATCACCTTGTGGAGGACCAGGGAGTTCTGGCCCTTGGGCTTCGTGGCGGTCATAGCTCTGCTCAACAAGCGATGGTCGGGAAGGGGACAGGAAGTGAGGTCAGGTTGGGACAGGAAGTGCAGAGGTGCAACTTCGGGGGGTGGGATCAGGAGGGTACACCCGTGAGATTAAACCAGATTCTCCAGCTGCAATGAGGAGGTCGCAATTCCTGTAGAGAGGGGAAGAGATGTTGTTCTTCTCTGGGTTTGGCATTTGAATGTATTTTCATTATTTATTACATTTGAAATCTTTGTTTCATTGTGGGGTATTGTAAGTACTTTGTTTTTTATATTTTATTCAGCAGCTGTAACTATGCATAATGCATCAAAAGTGCATTATCTACATCCAAAATGTCAGAAGATAATTGCATTGTTAACCTGGTCATTGTAATTACAACCAGATATTAATCATAAATTCCAGACAATCCCTTCCAGTCACAAGGTGTTAAGTAGTTGAACTATGCACCAAATTGAATCACAAAGCAGAGGAAACACCAAAACAATTTCACATATATATATATATATAATATAGAAGTTATTGACACACATGGTTCAATAATATTATCGTTTATCGTCTTTGAATGGTATCGTATAAGACCCCAATATTGTCCCATCATGATACCCAGTTTTGTAGTATAAACTAATTACAATGACAACTTATGCCCTTATAATGATAAAAACAAAATTAGTTTTAGTCCGATACCATTAGGGCTGGGCGATATGGACTTAAAACTATATCACGATATTTCATGGTATTTATTGCGATAACGATAAATGACGATACATTAAAAAAATATATAATCCTATATGTAATCCTTACCCTCATCAAATACTTAAGGGATGATGAACGGAACTCTCATTAATGAGTCGGTAGTCGGTCCCGCTCATTTATAGTAGTAGTCGGTGCCGTAGTCGGTCCCGATTTATTATGATATACTTCCGCGGAGAAAGAAATAGTTCTCCGAAGTTGAGGCGTTGCTTGGCAACTGGCGCAAACAATTCAGCAATTCTATCAGCAAGTCAGTATTTTCTGTCAGGAAAAGTGAACGGGACTACTAGCGGAGTGATATGATGAACGGGACTACTAGCGGAGTGATATGATAGCCGTGAATAGAAGCCAATTCCAGCTCCTTTTTTCTCGATTAACTCCTCCTCTCCTACGTTTGGAACTCCGCCTTCCGCCATTATTGTTCTCCTTCTACATGCCCACGCATGTGGGCATGTAGGACGTGTTTACATATCGCATATGTAAACACGTCATTAATTATCGTCATTACCGCGGTATGACAAAATACTTATCGTGGGGAGGACTTATCGCGATAAACGATACGATATGGCACAGCCCTAGATACCATACATTTAATGTCCATATCCTTCAATGTAATCACACTGTTCAAAGTGGCGGTTTAAAATTGTATGTATATCATTAGCACACCGTTATACTTATCAATATTGTGCAAAATTCCCCCTTATTATCGTGACGATACATTTTTCCATATCGGCCAGCTGTAGTTAATGGTCAAACACTTAGAAAGACAGTACAGTAGAACGTAGGACCTATGTAACATAACTGAGACTTTACATTACTGACCAGTGACCATTAGAGATAAGAGGCTGAAGTGTCCTGTGGGACCTAGGCTACATTACTGAGAATATACATCACTGACCATCGCATAAGTGTCCAGTATACACTCTTGAAACTATTACATTATTGATAGTATCCCAATAAACAGCCAGTGTCCTCACAAACAGTTTGGCCTTCAGGTTCACTTTCTCTCAAGAGCACTCAATGCAAATGATGTGAAGTCACACACCCGTATTACTGCCTTTAAAACACATCCATAATTTAACACACAATACTACATGTCAAACAACATGTCGCCAGGTTCTCTGGTGGAAGTCACAACCAACTATTAACGACTAATTACAACCAACTATTAACGACTAATTACAACCAACTATTAAAGACTAATTACAACCAACTATTAACGACTAATTACCAGGAGTCAAAACAAAAACGCTCTCAGTTAAACTGTCAGTTAAACTGATGATTAGGCTGGTAAGACAGCCAATAATTAACACAAATAAATCACAAACAAGGCTAATGTTTAGCGTACAGGGTTTGGGCATAACACAATTCAACATGAATGAATATATATATATATATATATATATACACACACACACACACACAACTACAATAACTAAAATCACAACAGCAGGGATACTGCTATCGTCTGCAGCTGTGGGGTCGATCGTTTCGTTAGCTTCCCAGAGCAAGAGTAGCTAGCTAGTTTGCTAGTACGGAGTCCCCACTTTCCCACCGGCGCCGCGTTCAAGGCGTGATGCCGCGTTCAGTTCCCGGTGGGAAAGCGGAGACGCCGGGGCGCTGGATGAGATTGTATATATGGAGGGGGGGGAACACACACACACACACACACACACACACACACACACACACCACACACACACACACACACACACACACACACACACACACACACACACACACACACACACACACACACACACACACACACACACACACACACACACACACACACACACACACACACACACACACACACACACACACACACACACACACACACACACACACACACACACACACACACACACACACACACACACAGCCTTGGTACAATGACCGGCTGAATGAATGCCGGTAGTGGACGTTATTCACCAATTTGGAAGAGGGTTACGGTGATAGTCATTATCATACCCCCACCCTCCTCCGAGACGATGCACTTGACAGCAGGGGTCGGATAAGCCCGCCTCCCGCCGGCTCTGGAAACACACACACACAAACACACACACACAAACACCGCTAAAGGTGAGCCGAACCGGGCTTACCTTGGGGGAATACTTCAGGTTTTGCCGGTCCCTGTTAGCTCATGACTAGCCTCCGTAGACAGGTTCCCTGAGCTCCCTCCCCCTGGCAGACTGCTGTCCGTGTGGGCTTGGTTCCGGCTGACGGGGCGGACAACGCCCGCCCACCAGACGGAGCGAGAGAGAGCGAGAGCGAGAGCGAAAAAATGTTGTGGGCGGAGCCATCCTTATTCCTCTATAATAAAATACTTTCCGTGCGTTGTTATTGAGGTCACGGTGTGTGTGTGTCATTAGGGGAAGGTGTGTGTGTCATTAGGGGAAGGTGTGTGTGCCTTTAGGGGAAGGTGTGTGTGCCTTCAGGTGAAAGTGTGTGTGCCTTTAGGTGAAGGTGTGTAGGTGAAGGTGTGTGCGCCATTAGGTGAAGGTGTGTGCTCATGGGATATATAACGTGGCTGTGTAGTTGATTGAACGGGTTTGAATAGATTTTCTTCCCAAAAGACCGATGATTGACCGGCTGCAAGTGATTGATTGCTTAATTGATTGGTGAAGGCAGACTCTCCATTGACGAGTCAAACATGTCGTGGGCCTGGGTTTACCCCCGATATTTATACGTTTTAAAGTCAATGATAATTCAAAGAATTACCGCTTCTGTCCAGTGAGAGTGTCGTGTTGCCTTTGATTCCATTGATGTTTTTAATTAATTACACGTATGTCATTATAAGTAAACCAGTCGCAACGCTCTCCACGTCATCTACGTTTTAATACAGAGATGAACACGACCACCATCATCCCTGACCTGCATGTCAAATTCGGGGAGAAGACCTGGAAGGAGACCTTCCAGCTGGTCCGCAGATGCATGGTAAACCTCCCCATAAACAACAACTTTCTAATATGTTCTACCCAATGTGGATAATGCACACACACATTATATGCTATAATGAGGGAAATTATAATTAGTAATTTAACATATGTGTGACACACTTCTAAATGTTTCTTATGTCACTGGCAGAGATATAGGGGTAGAAAATAAGAAATAGTTCATATAAATACAAACTGTGGTATCCACAGTTGTACTGTGAAGACCTAATGACGTGTAAGCAGGTAGAGCAAGCAAACGTCCTTGGAAGTTGGAACTGTGAGTGGAGTCACCACATGATAATCAGAACCCTGGGTTGTGTCCCGCCCTGTTATCATTACACAACAACCCTACCATCTATTTCCCAGTGGTTTCCATATGTGTCATATTCATGTCTTCGTATTCATGTCACATTCTAACCATGTCTTGATGTACACATCCGTCTACATCCTTATACAATGACAAAACATCCCCTTTCGAACCCTTTTCTAAATTCAAAAGCGACACTCAAAGCACTCCATATGTATTTTTTATAAAAACACTGATCACGTTAACGTCACACGAGCAGCAGGCTACGAGAGGAAGAGGGAGACACTCTCTTGCTCGACGGTTTTCTCATCTGTTTTGAGATGAGGAATGAGGTAAGCAGTGTACCCAGGCCACTCTGAATCACAGAGAGAGGACCATGATGTCATTGTTGTTGTGATCCTGGAAACATCTCTCGTCTCAGGGGGTCATCAACGTGTGTGTGTGTGTGTGTGTGTGTGTGTGTGTGTGTGTGTGTGTGTGTGTGTGTGTGTGTGTGTGTGTGTGTGTGTGTGGTGTGTGTGTGTGTGTGTGTGTGTGTGTGTGTGTGTGTGTGTGTGTGTGTGTGTGTGTGTGTGTGTGTGTGTGTGTGTGTGTGTGTGTGTGTGTGTGTGTGTGTGTGTGTGTGTGTGTGTGTGTGTGTGTGTGTGTGTGTGTGTGTGTGTGTGTGCGCTCATTGACGATATCTAAGTATTACCAGACCTCTACTTATAATGAGGTAGAAAGGGGCCCAGACAAATTCAAAAGTGATACCTCTAGCTAGCTAGTGTTGTTGTTTAGTGGAAGCTATGCTAAGCGATGCATCGGCCCTAGTTGCTGTGCTGTTCTGAGCCGTCTGCTATGTAGCTGACGGAGGCGTTGGCTGCTATACAGGGTGTGTTCAGGTCTGATTCATCCTAGAATGAGCAGGTGCTCCGTGTCAGCGGTGGACCCAGGTTATTGGGACGGGCAACACAAAGAGAAGAACATTGGAGGCTTCCAAATAGATGGCTTTGTTCTTTCTGCTTCTGCGGGGGAGAAAAAGTGTGGTGGCATGTGTGTTTATCAGCACACCATGATTGACATGAGTGTGAGCCAATGGGAATAGAGCGCCATGAGAGAGTATGACAGTGGGGTAGCTGTTGGTCGCGCTCTGTAGTCCTGGCAGAGGAAGGAAACACAAGCTGGTAGACAATTGATCGATAATCGAATCTCGCCAGGCCTCCAGGGAGAAGTGTGGGACTGAACCAGACGTTATCATCTCTAACCAAATGCCAACCTATTCTGATACGATGCTATTTAGAACATTATCCCTAAACGTAACCAATGTGCAACCAGTCCTAATTCCTACATGTAACTGTTTCTAATGCATGATGGGAAATAAGTGGGAATGTTTAACCCACAATTCTTGGATTTTCCCACCATTTGAAGGACTTTTGGAGTGGCAGGATAGCTCAGTCTGTTGGGACTTGGCCTTGAAACGTGTGTGTGTGTGTGTGTGTGTGTGTGTGTGTGTGTGTGTGTGTGTGTGTGTGTGTGTGTGTGTGTGTGTGTGTGTGTGTGTGTGGTGTGTGTGTGTGTGTGTGTGTGTGGTGTGTGTGTGTGTGTGTGTGTGTGTGTGTGTGTGTGTGTGTGTGTGTGTGTGTGTGTGTGTGTGTGTGTGTGTGTGTGTGTGTGTCAACCAATAAAGAGGATTCAATCTAGATTTAGATTAGACTTTGAACCTCTCAAACCAGTTGTAATGGTTAAGACCTTTTAATTAAGGTGCTGTGTATCATCTATTCTTAGTGGGCCAGGTGTTCGGCGCAACGAAGCTAATTGTCTTTGCTCAAATGTCATGTTTCTTTCAGGACAAAGCGAGAGACAAAACTAAACCTTGCGAACCGTTGGTTCGATGTCTTGAGAGACTCCAAGCTCTCAATGGTAAGAGAAAAAAAAGGTGCACTTGTTTATCAGGACTGTTAATTAGTACCAAGGACACATAATAATAATACAACAATTTATACGTGTGTGGATCTAAATGTTGGAGGTATCTGGGAGTGTCGAGTATCCATGAATCTCTGCTGACTGTCAGTTTTAACTCATAACACAACAACAGCAACACCCGACCAAACACGTCTGTGATACCAATGTACACACCCCCTGTGTCTTCCAGTGTTCTCACTCAACGCCATGATGTCCCACCTGGAGAAGATAGCCAAACAACGAGGGTAAACGTCTAAACGGCTGTCCCCCATACCGTCACTCATGTATTACACTGTAGAGCATCAAGGACATGGATGGTCTGGTGGTTCGGGTGTTTTGACTTCCAGATAAAGTAGTCTGGGTTGGAAGCAGGTTCAAAGTCAAACCCCAATGTCGACCTGTAGGCATCCTGGAGCAAGATGTCTAAACCCTACCTCCCTTAAATCCTGCCACCCAGTGGGTTGGCATTGCTGGACCAAAAATAATTCGGCAGTCTAGCTCAGGAGGTAGAGCGGTCGCCTCCCAACCGGAAGGTTGCTGGGTCGATCCCCCTGCTCCTCCTAGCAAAAACTGTCAGTGTCCCTGAGCATGACACCCTTTCCCCTGTCTCCTTGCATGGCTGACATGGATGAATGTGTAGGAATGGGTGAATGTGAGGCATGACTTGTAAAGCGCTTTGGATAAAAGCGCTACATAAAAGAAGTCCATTACCATGACCTACCAATGCGATGAATGGAGGATATCTGTTTTTAATTTCCACCTTCCACCTTTCAGGGTGGGCTTCCACTTCTCTGAGGCGACGTGCTACCTGACGGCAGACCTGTTCTACCTGGAGGTGGCGCTGTCTCCCCAGGGAGGGGTTCAGGACGTCAAGGTGGCCCCCCATGGACAGCCTCCCATGGTGAGAAGACTGGCGCTCACGATCGGACCAATGTTAGCTTGTGGAAACTTCGCTGGTTAGCCTACCTCTAGTCTTCAGGTCAAATGTGGCCGATTTACAACTTTTCCTAAAATATAAAGATAGTGTTCTTTATCGGATTGTCTCCGGTCTGTTTTCCTCCACACTAGGTGTTTGAACATATAACATAACTGTTATCACCACTTTCACTGAATTTGGTTTAGTCCACTTTATCACACCTGTGGTGTCCCGGGTCTTAAATGGCCACCATAGGAAGTTAATGGTGAGACTATATTAAGTTCATCCAGCACTGACCGGCCACTTAAATAAGGGGGTGGAGCAACAAACACTGTCAGTTAATGATTCCAAGGCAGCTATTTGATCGGCTAAGTCAAAGTTGAAATAAAATATTGTCCTTGTGTATTAATCCACATTTTTCCCCCCTTCAGTCCAGTGACTCCCTGCTGATGCTCTTGAGGTAATATGAGTATAAATCTACGACACGTTGCGTGTCGTAAATATATTTTAAATATTTTAATAGTTCTCCTTTCGTTTTGACTAGGTTATTTAGGCTAAGACATGGTTTGCTACGTAACTCTTTGGATTTACAAGTCACGAGTGCCAACTATAAGTCCCCATATACATCCAAACCCGGTCGTCACACAGGTCAAAGAACTTTGTGGCGTTCTCCAAGAAGTTGGCGGGCTTTGCTGCCCTCTACAACATGCCCGGGGATGACAGGTAACATAACCGAGTCTCGACCGCGGCCCTGGTCCTCCATGGTCCCACAAAGTACACTCATCAAGTGTCGAGGTGTCCTTGAGCAAGACACCCTAACCCTAACTGCGTGCTGGCTGTCTCCTTGCATGGCTGACCGCCTTCGGTGGTTGAATGTGTGTATGAACGGGTCAATTTGAGGCATGACTTATAAAGCGCTTGGGATAAAAGTGCTTTATAAAAAGCATTTATTGATGTCTGTTTTTTCCAGTGAAGTCAAAATGAAGTTATTCACCGCACTGCAGTGTCTGGGGAGAGATCTGCAGAAGATTTCTCAACTACCAAGGTGAGAGTGGGGTTTCTTGTTATTTATTTGGCATCTTGGTGCACTTGTCATGCTAGTTTACGTAGCTGTAGCAGTTGGTGCTGTCATACGCCACTGAAATGGCTTCTTGGGGTTCCTCCCGATGGCAATGACAGTGCGATGAGTAATCCAGCAAACAGCAGATGGTCCATGCTAGCGCTCCTGAGTGTGTGTGTGTGGTGGCTGGTTTAACCTGTTGGCCTTGATTACTAAGGACCCACAGGTGTGCAGCCTTACCAGTCACCAAATCAGTCTGACTGGGGCCAGATGAGGCTACTTCAACCAGACTCTAATCAGTCTGACTGAGGCCAGGTGAGGCAGCTTCAACCAGACTTTAATCAGTCTGATTGGGGCCAGATGAGGCTACTTCAACCAGTCTCTAATCAGTCTGACTGGGGCCAGGTGAAGCTCCTTCAACCAGACTCTAATGAGTCTGACTGGGGCCAGGCTGCTTCAACCAGACTCTAATCAGTCTGACTGGGGCCAGGTGAAGCTCCTTCAACCAGACTCTAATTGGTTTGACTGGGGATTTACAATTTACACTGGGATAGAGGAATATGTTGTAAAATATATACTGTATATTTTGTACACCTCATTGTCTTCTCCCCGTCAGATCAATCAAGGAGTATAACTCCCGAGTGGACACCATACTCAACGGCAGAATTGGGTTCCTAACTGAAGGAAAGGAAGGTGCGTGCGGAGGACGCCATGTTAAAGTCATACTCATTTAAAGTGATTCATTTGAGTCAACAAGCTGATCACAAACCACTGTCTTTCAGATTGCCCGCTGACCATCCAGTTCTACGTTAGTCCCGCTGATGTGCTCAAAGCTTCATGTTCAAGTAAGAGATCTTCTACATTGAACTACTAGAGAGGGAGTAGGGAATGAGGGAAGGATTTCACTATATAGTCCTCTACATTGAACTACTAGAGAGGGAGTAGGGAATGAGGGAAGGATTTCACTATATAGCCCTCTACATTGAACTACTAGAGAGGGAGTAGGGAAGGATTTCACTATGTAGTCCTCTACATTGAACTACTAGAGGGGGAGTAGGGAATGAGGGAAGGATTTCGGACACCATTGATCAATCTTTTCCTAGAGCAGTTGTCTAATTAATGTGCTTACTTAATTTCACTTCAATGTTAATCGTAGGTTTTTACTTTTAGGTTTTAACTACTATACTACCATGTGCAAAATATTAACCCATCACATAGGGGATGTTATGCATTGATAATCTTACCGAAAACTTCCCATGTAGCTATGAAGTTTGACCATGTCTGTGCAGAAGGGTGTGACATGGAGGAGGTGGGCCATGCTGGACAGGTGATGGTGGTTCTCAGCCATGTGGTCCACTCTCTGCAGATGGCCTCCCTGCTCCCAGTGCCCCCAGAGCTGGACACACAGGGGTAACCAGTCTCTACTACTGGAGGAATACTGTGGTAATACATCGTAGTACTACAGTAATACAGGGGTAACCAGTCTCTACTACTGGAGGAATACTGTGGTACTACATCGTAGTACCACAGTAATACAGGGGTAACAAGTCTCTACTACTTAAGGAATACTGTGGTAATACATGGTACTACCACGGTAATACAGGGATAACCTGTTTCATACTATAATGACATATCAATACATAGTAATATATAGTAATACCACTTCAATACCATCATAGTACCATACCAATATATAAAATGAACTGTCTCTGTACTGTCAAACCCCTCCCTGCCCATTTATGACCTATATTCAAGTTCATTTAGGATAAAAGCTTCTGCTAAATGGCAAAATATTCAAATATTAGGTATGTATATTACATTGCTTATCCTACAGTGTATGTAAAGCTACACGTATTGTTTTGATATGATTTTCATGTCTTTTGGCAGTAATCCAGTGTTCATTCCGTTGAGTGAAATACCCAGCGAGAGTTTCCCAGCGTGCTTTGTGCTAAGGCTCCACCCACCGCTGCCAATGTTCTCCTCGTTTCTGAACAAGATCGGACAAATAACAGGTCTGGTTGATACTGCCGAACACAACGGCAGTTGTGCCTGTTGACATTTAAACTTATAACTTACTACTTCTTACTTAATTAACCACTTAACATATTTATGTATTTTGTATGATGGTTTAAGTGTGGGACCCTAACCCTGAATGTCAGTTGACTTTTAATTTTTACTTTACGTTTCTTTAAAGATGTGGCAATACCAGATGTTGACCTGCAGTGGGCGCCATTCCATCAAATTTTGATGAAAAGTTTGCCAGACTCCAGTGATGACGAGGCCTTGGACCAGGCGGACAGGGAATTTAAAGTGGTACATAGTCTAAACAATGACTCGGCATTCAACATGCGATGACCTTAAAGAGAGAATCTCTCAAATCCCCCTTATCACTGCCTAAAACTGCATTAGTGTACGTTCAAGTCTGCACGGAATCCCTACCAATGTGTGTCTCTCTCGCTCTCTCTCTCTCTCCCCCACAGTCTCTGCCAGGTGACCTCCAGCACCGCTACGTGTTCCCGTCCAGGGCGTGGGATCTGCCCGCTCTGAGGGGGGCCGTGGTGGGCAGCCTTCTGTTCTCACACCCCGGCCACATCCCCGCCATACTGGCGGTCCTTCGCCACCAGGGCGCCGTCAACACCCTGCTGGCCAGCTGTGTTGGCCCCCGGGGGGGAGGTGGAGAAGGTCTCTGCTCTTTGTGTGCAATGGAACATCTAAATCTGGAGGATTGAATCCTCTTTACTGTTCACATACATGTACATGTACACATATGTACATGTGTGGCTGGTTGAAGCAGCTTCACCTGGCCCTAGTCAGACAGATTAGAGTCCGGTTGAAGCAGCCTCACCTGGCTCCCAGTCAAACTGATTAGAGTCTGGTTGCAGCACCTGGTCCCCAGTCAGCCTGATTAGAGTCTGGGGCTGGTGAGGCTGCACACTTGTGGGTCCTTGGTAATCAACGCCCACAGGTCAAACCAGCCACACACAAACACTCTAGCATTTGGAGGAGCGCTAGCATATACCGTCTGCTCTGTGGCCATACAACTTCAAAACTCTGTATTAAATCTTCCAAGTTTAATTCACACGTGACCTAAGACGTGGGGTTTAGCAGGTGACCCCCGTTAATGTTGGTTTGAACGAAGGCTTTCAGTGTCTCATATCCATGTTGCTGTTGTAATTTATCCTAAACCTCCAGGAGGCTCAGAGGACAGCCTGCTGTTCGAGGTCCTCATGCAGTCTGAGACCAGCCTCGCCGTGACGTTCCAGAGACCAGACGGTGACTCTCTAGCCATCTGTGAGTGTTTCTGTAGCCTACTTTGAGAGAGAGAGAGAGAGAGAGACTACAAGGCGTGTCACTGTTAATCAGCTTTGCATCATATACATGGGCGCTACTTCGACTCAATGTTCATTGCGCCTTCTGACAGGGCTTTCTGTGTCTCACTACCGGGGGGGGGGGCCACAGACTCTGGGTCTAGCCTATGGATTCACGCCGTTCTGTGGGGGAGGTTGAGGTTGGATTCACCTCATAGATTACAGAAGGTTCTCTGTGTGTCCTCTGCAGTGGCGGTGGAGGTCCCGGACTCCGGTGAGCTGCGCTGCAGTCTGTTCACCGCGGGAACCAGGGAGGTCTCCCTGGAAGAGTACGCCTGCAGGGTTATCAATAGGTATGATTTCATGTCATAGGTGTCATGTGACCGAGGACAGAGCCGTAGATTGGTTCTCTTGGGAAAATTGGGTTCCAGGGTGAAAAATCCTGTTGAAACCCGTCATCCAATACCTAATGAACGTGACTGTGGCGTTGTTGTGAGCTGATGACGAGAGCACACACACACACACACACACACACACACACACACACACTACTAAACCCCAGTGTTGTGTGTGCAGGTGTATGTCCATCCCAGTGACCATGAGGGTGCTCTGCACTAAGATGGAGAAGACCTCCTCTTGCTCTTCCTCCTCCTTGGCTCCTCCCCCCCTAGACCTCCTCCTCCCCCACCACCAGGCCCAGACAGGAAGTGACCCCTTCGTCGCTTCCTCTCCCATCCCGGCCTCCTCCGAGACCCTCCTCGTCTCCCACCCCGACCACTGCCACCCTCTCCCCACGTCCTTGCCGCCGGACTACGTTTCCCATAATGCACCGGGACTAGAGGAGGAGGAGGAGGAGGAGGAGGAGGACAGCCAGGCGGGACCCGGGTCAGACAACTTCACGGGGGCTGCCTCCACGCCGGAGCGGGTGGCTGAAGTTCCTATGACCACATCGCCCAGTGCCGCCGCGGCAGAAGGCGTGTACTCCAATTGGATGACTGCTAGCCAATAAATACCAGAGGTCATGTAGCGTAGCACCGCTACATGAGCTACCTATGCACTTATTAAGAAGCTACATGAATATGCAACCTTAAGTGACCCCATTTTCATTAGGTCCGATCCACTTGTGATGTCACACAATTACAAATAGGCAGACTACAGAAGAAATGGAGGTCAACTTTACCATAACACGTTTAAGATTCTTTATGAATGAACTAACCCCCATCTTCTGTTGATTGAAAGCATCAGAGAACTGTGTCTGATTCCCATCTTGGGCCTCTTAAGTCCCCCATATTGAAGTAAACTGTGCACCAAAATTGTGCATACAGGTTGTTTGCATATTATGTTCAAACTCCTTGCTTGTGACATCACAAATTGTAGAAAGATATTTTGCTTCTCGATTGATTGCCTTTTGTTTTGTTGTTCTCGCTATTGTTTAAATAAAACTGGTAACTAAAAAGTGTGTGTGTGTGTGTGTGTGTGTGTCACATCCATATGTAAGTGTGAGAAGTTTGGTAAGTAACCGCCCTGGTGCTGTGGACCCCCTGAGCTGCGGTCTCTTTAAATCCAAATCCTCGGCTGGCAGCTCCCACATCTCCACACGACCCACAGCTGCTGAATCGGTTCCGTGTGAGACACACGCACACGAATCTGGATTATATCCGAACCATGCGATCCGGGGGCCGGGTCCGGAGCGCGTCGCGTCCGAGGAGGAGGAGTGTAGGACCCTTTTAACTTCGGATGTTCGACTTCGGGACGGTCAACGTTGGATGTTAAACGTCGGGCGTCAAACTTTGGATTGTTTTAAAAACGTTGCGTAAAGTTCAGCCGCGGCAACATCTGGATGAAGCCCGGGGACAGGACAGTACCGCTCCATGTACGTCTGTTCCGTTTTCCCTTTGAGGAAAACCACTCAATCGGCCCACTGTGGATATATCGACTCGTTTTGAATAGATTATGTATTCTTTAAAATGGGTGCCAACAATGGAAAACAGTACGGAAGCGAAGGTACGTCCACATCTGGCTTTCTTTTTCTCTTTTCAATGGTCCTATTGTGAGTGGTCCTGGTCCTATCTGGCGCAACAGCCGGATAATAGGGCCTTTTTGTGACCGTTTTAATGTGGTTGCAATGGGTTCTAATAAGGTCCTTATAGCGAGATGTGTGTATTTCTACTGAAGTCTGACCCGTCTCGTCCTTTTAAAAATTTTTTTATTCCGTTAGTTTTCCATTGCGCTTGATTCACGTCCCGTTATTTCTAACTAAACACAGCGCTCGGTAGACTATCTGAAGAGTACTCCACACACATTCACGTCTACGTTTATTCTCCCAAATAACACGCGTACAACGACGCGTAAAACTGGTAAACCTGCTGAAGGTTTAGCGCAGAAAGTAAGGCTTCGAACACACACACACACACACACATGTGTGACATGTCCATCGTCTCTGCACGGTACAGCTCCTTTGTTTCTCACTAACACAAGCCGGACATTATTGTAACGCAGTATTATCACCACCCAATGTGCCTACAGTCCTCATGAACACCCAAATATATTTTTTTAATTTAAATTTGGGATAATTAGTATTATTGTCGAGTAAGTCAGCCTGATAGACTTCAATAACCCCGATCCATCATCCACCAGTTGGCCTGAGAGCCAACTGGTGGATGATGGATCTGGTGGACATAAGTAGTCAATTCGCGAATATCTCATATTCTGGCTGTTGATAACACAGAATGAAATACAGATAATCATATATATATATCTATATATAGATATATATATGGATATATATATCCATATATATAGATAGCTATATATATATATCTATATCTATCTATCTATATTATATATCTATATACATATACTGTGTATATATATATATATATATATATATATATACAGTATATCATATATAGATGGAACTTGAAAATGTTTCAAGTAAACTCGTGTATGTGTACATATTTGCATGTGTGACCGCAATTGGTCCAATCTACTCGTGACGTCACACATTTACAAATGGCCTATTTGTCTACAGGCATACACACGAGACATGGTAGTCAACTTTATTATTACAGGTATAAGATCAAGAGTATGTATGAACTAACCCCCCCCCCCCCCTATCTTCCATTGCCTCACAGCGTCCGAGAACTGGGTTTGATTCCCAGTCTCTTGGGCCTGGTGGAGTTATGATCTCCATGTAACCTCCCACTGCCAGGTTAAGCCACACACACACACACACACACACACACACACACACACACACACACACACACACACACACACACACACACACACACACACTTATAGAATCCAACTCCCAAACCTGCACACAGCGCACATATATGCAGTCAGTTAATAAATCCAATGGATAATATGATCAACCTTCTTTCAGACTATTTCCAGACCAAATCACACCCACTGTATTCCCAACCTGGAGACGGATGGATTACACACACGTCACAAACATGAGACTCTCCTAACCCAATTAGATCGCCCCCGGACATGTGACAGACAGGAAGTGGACTGTCTGTCGCCTTTAACGCCTCTTTGGACTTACATGCCCTCACCCCCGTTAGCCCGGCCTGCACGCTAACATCACGGACGGACGAAGGAACATCCGTGGGGGACGAAAATGACCGTTTTACAGCAGGGATGGATGGCAGTGCCAGCCTATTTATAGACTAAGCAAACTACTGGTTTGCAAAAACTGCGTGACTGCCAGAAAGCTGATGATATATAACGGCGCTGTCGCGATTGTGTGTGTGTGTGTGTGTGTGTGTGTGTGTGTGTGTGTGTGTGGTGTGTGTGTGTGTGTGTGTGTGTGTGTGTGTGTGTGGTGTGTGTGTGTGAGAGAGAGAGAGAGAGAGAGAGAGAGAGAGAGAGAGAGAGAGAGAGAGAGAGAGAGAGAGAGAGAGAGAGAGAGAGAGAGAGAGAGAGAGAGAGTGTGTGGTGGAGAGAGAGACTAAAAAAGGAGAAGTAGTGGAGGAGCAGCAGGAGGAGGAGGAGGAGGAGGAGGAGGAATGATGTTAAATTGAGCAAAACAACAACAGTTATTTTTGGGCCAGGCAGCATCATGGCTGGGCGGAGGAGGAGCTGGCCCGGAGTGGACATCTCTCTCCTCCCTGCGGCCCACTGCATCTCCAGTGGAGGCCAGATGGACGCACCTCCCTCGCAGTGATGTCTTTATACACTGTTATCATGGGGGCCATTGTGTCATGATGAGAGGTCACACACATACACACGCACGCGCACGCGCACACACACACACACACACACACACACACACACACACACACACACACACACATGTGTTGATTGTAGTGTGTTCATCACAGTATGTGTGTGTGTGTGTGTGTGTGTGTTGATTGTAGTGTGTTCATCACAGTGTGTGTGTTGATTGTAGTGTGTTCATCACAGTGTGTGTGTTTGTGTGTTGATTGTAGTGTGTGTTCATCACAGTGTGTGTACATGTGGGTGTGTGTTGGTTGTAGTGTATTCTTGTGTCACTGTACCTTGTGTGTATGTATGTATACAAGGGTGAGAGGGTGTGTATACAGTGTGTGTGTGTGTGTGTGTGTGTGTGTGTGTGTGTGTGTGTGTGTGTGTGTATGTGTATACTAAGTGAGTGTATGTTCAAGTAAACATTGTGTGTGTGTGTGTGTGTGTGTGTGTGTGTGTGTGTGTGTGTGTATACATGAGTGAGTGTGTGTATACTGTGTGTGTGTGTGTGTGTGTGTGTGTATGCATACATGGTTGGGTTGAGTATATGTGTGTGTGTGATAAGGGTGTGGGTTGGATGGAATGATATCGTTGAACCTAACGCGTACTTCTGAGTCTCGTAACCTCTGAAAACATTACAACATTCCTCATATATATATATATATATATATATATATATATATATATATTAAAAAAAAACACCGTCCAACGTTTTCTTGGCTGGGAGAAACTCTGGCGCTTTTCCGCCCCTGGATTCCGTAGTTAGTGTCGCCTTGTCTCGTCTTATTTCAGTTTAGTCTCGCCGGGGACACGGGACCTGTGGATGGGAGCCAGACACACTCAACGTTCAAGATTCAAGATGTTTTTATTTGCCATATGCAACAATGGACAATTGGAATGCTCACTCCCCATTTCCTCCCACAGTATGAATTGTCTACAATTTAACACTATATGCCTTACTATGTACTGTACTTTACAATTAAATAAACGTAACATCTTAGAAATTTACACCTAAACTTAACTTTCTATATAGTGCCACCCAACACTCCCAGCAGGGAAGGTTTGAACTTAATCGTGCAACTTTTTTTAGGGTGTTAAGTTAGTACAACTTTACACCCTAAACTAAAGGTTTCTGTATATTTACACCCTAAACTAAAGTTTCTATATATTTACACCCTAAACTAAAATTTTACACCCTCAAATGAACTTTCTATATACTGCCATACACTCCCAGCAGGAAAGGTTTGAACTTAAATCGTGCAAAGTTTAACGTTTTTTAGGGTATAAAGTTAGCAGAACTTTACACCCTAAACTTTCTGTATATTTACACCCTAAACTAAAACTTTAGACCATGAACTTAGTTGTCTATATATTGACACCCTACACTCCCAGGAGGTCAGCTAGGGGGTCCAGAGCGCTCTGGGGCAGGATGCTGTGCTCCCTGTCACCGTGGGATGAACAAGTGTCTCCCAGAGGACCCAATAGCGAGGCAGTCTTCATGACATGTTAGCCGTATTAGCCGGGCGATCACCGGGCTGCTAGCCGACGCAAAGCGGCGAAGCCTGTTGCTCCGGTTGGTGCTAGTAGTCTTCTTCTTGTTCTTCTTCTTGTTCTTCTTGTTCTTCTTGTTGATTTACGGGAGGACGACTATAAGCTCTACGTTCTCCCGCTCCCGCCGAGTCGCGCTGTAAATCAACAACGCAGAGGCAGTAAACCACGGAAGACGTCCCCCGGCCCGGGTGACTTATGATCAAGTATCCCGGTGATGACACGCGTAGTGCGGCGCGTACATCAGACGTGGCGAGACGCACACGTCTCATTTGAAAACGGGGAACGTCTAGCGCTCACCGCAAAGCTAAGCTAAAGCTACATGGGATTTCTGTTCGAAGACTATTTGTCTTGCACTCATTGAGATGGGACGCATACAGTACATACAGTACGACCCCTGTGTGTGTGTGTGTGTGCGCATGTGTTTTCCCAAACGGACAAACTTAAAGGTGATTAAAAGAGATGTGGGCATGACTCACAACTGATTTCCACCGAACTACAAACGTCACACCTGTAAATGCATGCATGCATTTTTTGGACTGCATTTGTAAAGCACTATCAACCCAATGCTGCCTCACATTCATCCATTCACACACGGACGGTGGGGTCAGCCATGCAAGGAGACAGCCAGCTGCTCAGGAGCAGTTAGGGTTAGGGGGGGGGTCTTGCTCAGGCCTCGACACTTTGCTAGGAGGAGAAGCGGGGGGGGGGGGATCGAACCAGCAACCTTCTGGTTTCCAGACGACCCCGCTCACCCTCTCTGGACGGTGTCTGTGTGTGTGATACCTCAAATGTTACATGTTAAGTGACATATGGTAACAGTGATATGGTGCATTACAGTAATTGCATTGTCGATATGTATTTACATACAAACATTTTGTCTGATGATTCAGCGTTACAAATGGCGTGTGGTGGGGTGGGTTGTAACGTTATAGGACGTTGGGGTAAGGGTGTTGAAAGTTAGACAAAGTTAGTTGGAGCGTAAGACGTGGGGGAAGTTAAATAGAAAATTAAGTTTAGGGTGCAAAGTTTAAAAAAGTTAAGTTAAGGGTCTAAATATGAAGAAAGTTGAGGGAAAAAAAAAAAGTAAAGTGACGCAAAGTTAACTGTGGTGTGAACAGGGTGTGAAGTTATGGGCTAAGTCCGACCACGGTTGAGTTTCCGTCATGTGTAGCGTGTTCCCCTAAACACGCGTGTTCCCTCCCGCAGGTAAGCAGAGCTCCAGCACCCTCTCGGACATAAGCTCGGGAACGGAGCACACTCCCACCAGGGCTCAGAAGAATGCGACTGCGAGCGAAGGTACCGGCATCTGCTGTTCATTACTCAACCCCCCCTCCCTCCTCCCCTAACCCCCACTCCCCCCTCCTCCTCTCCTCCTCTCCTCCCCCCACCCCACCCATCCACCCTTCCTCCAAATCCTAAGACCCGCCCCCCCCCCCCCCCCCCCCCCCCCCCCCTCTCAGCCCCGATCTCTGCTGCCTATTTTTGGAGAAACTCGCGTGTTCTGGGGATAACCTTAAAGTGAAAACAAACACGACGCCCCTCCTCATCCCAGAAGCCAGAGGAATTGTTTTCCTCTCTCTCTCTCTCTCTCTCTCTCTCTCTCTCTCTCTCTCTCTCTCTCTCTCTCTCTCTCTCTCTCTCTCTCTCTCTCTC
>CM051020.1:14433954-14438954 GCA_027704905.1 Muraenolepis orangiensis
TGAGACAGAACAGATACGGGTCATTAAGGAGCAGGTAGGGATAAGACGGTACAGAGACAGGTCATTAAGGAGCAGGTAGGGGTTAGACAGTACAGAGACGGGTCATTAAGGAGCAGGTAAGGGGTTAGACAGTACAGAGACGGGTCATTAAGGAGCAGGTAGGGGTTAGACAAGACAGAGACAGGTCATTAAGGAGCAGGTAGGGGTTAGACAGTACAGAGACGGGTCATTAAGGAGCAGGTAAGGGGTTAGACAGTACAGAGACGGGTCATTAAGGAGCAGGTAAGGGGTTTAAGGGCATCTTCCTCTCAGATGCCGAAAGGTTAGACTGCAGACACCAGGGAATCTAACCCAGTTCCTCTCTTCTAAACGGTATACTAGGAGGAATTGTCCTCTATAACTCTAGATACTGTTGATGGAAAGTAGTCTCATGGACAACATCAAGTTTGGTTCTCAGAGACACAAGATGTCCCCCCCCCCACCCTCCCCATGTGGTCCTTGTTGCCCGCGGAAACGCTGACTCACCGGGTCTCTGTCTCTGGCGATGCCACTCTAACCTCTGGCTGGGGTATTATGGGATGGTCCTGGTCTTGTTGTAGGGTTGGAGAAACAACATGCAGACAGACAGACATACAGACAGAATGACAAAGAGTCAGGCAGATATAGAGACAGGTAGGCAAATAGACAGATAGTCAGATAGGCCGAATGATTGAGAGACAGACAAGCAGATAGATAGAAAGAGAAAGAAAGACGGATAGTCAGTCAGACAGACAGAGAGACAGACAGACAAATAGTTAGACAGATAGACAGACTGATAGACAGACAGATGGTCAGTCAGCTAGACAGGGTCAGACAGACAGACAGACAGAGGCTCAGTCAGACAGATTGTCAGACAGTCAGTCAGACAGACAGACATACATATAGTCAGACAGTCAGACCGCTAGTCAGACACATAGAGAGACAGATAGTCTGACAGACAGTCAGACAGGCAGATATGTAGATATATTCATAGATAGATGGATTCTAGACTGTGGCCAGTGGCTACAAGACCATAATCCCCCCCCCCCCCTCCCCTCCCTGGGTTTTAACCCAAGTTGTTATTTCTTCTACTGCTAAGAGGCAATAATTAGAATGTGTAGAACCGCTATAACCACAGTCACACACACACACACACACACACACACACACACACACACACACACACACACACACACACACACACACACACACACACACACACACACACACACACACACACACACACACTATACACACACATTACACACACACATTACACACACACTATACACACACACTATACACACACATTACACACACACTGTGCACTCACACACACACACACACACACACACACACACACACACACACACACACACACACACTATACACACACACAAACACACACTATACACACACATTACACACACACATTACACACACACTATACACACACTATACACACGCATTACACACACACTGTGCACTCACACACACACACACACACACACACACACACACACTATACACACACACAAACACACACTATACACACACATTACACACACACATTACACACACACTATACACACACTATACACACACTGTACACACACACACACACACACACACACACACACACACACACACACACACACACACACACACACACACACACACACACACACACACACACTGTGTCACACACACACACACACAAACACACACTATACACACACATTACACACACACATTACACACACACTATACACACACTATACACACGCATTACACACACACTGTGCACTCACACACACACACACACACACACACACACACACACACACACACACTATACACACACACAAACACACACTATACACACACATTACACACACACATTACACACACACTATACACACACTATACACACACTGTACACACACACACACACACACACACACACACACACACACACACACACACACACACACACACACACACACACACACACACACACACACTGTGCACTCACACACACACACACACACACACAGCAATGGCCCTCTAATCCAATCCAGTGAAATGACTCAGGCAGAATCCATGACCCTCCACGTGGGGTCCTTCACAGTGGTAAAGAGAGGCCGGTCAGAAAGGTTTTCAATGATATAAGATGCTACGGGTGGCCACTAAACAGGTTAGCCTAGCGTTAGCCTAGCGTTAGCCTGCCGCTAACCCAGCCCGTTAGCGGCAGGCGGGGAACTGCAGGCGCCGTACAGTTAATCCTCCCGGGGGGTGGGGTGGGTTGACCCCTGACCTCGACGCTGTGTCTGGGGGCCTCTGACTATTCCGTGTAGCATGCCTGTCTCTCACGCACACACGCGTGTAGATTGTGGCTGTGTCCCAAATCCTTCCCTCATTCCCTCATTTCCTCCATTCCCTCCCACTTCTCCCTCTCTAGTAGTTCAATATAGAGGACTATATCGTGAAATCCTTCCCTCCTTCCCTTATTCCCTACTCCCTCTCTAGTAGTCCAATGTAGAGGACTATATAGTGAAATCCTTCCCTCATTCCCTACTCCCTACTCCCTCTCTAGTAGTTCAATATAGAGGACTATATAGTGAAATCCTTCCCCCATTCCTTACTCCCTCTCTAGTAGTTCAATGTAGAGGACTATCTCCCCCTCTCCCTCCCTCCCTCCCTCCCCCCCCCTCTCCCTCCCTCCCTCCCTCCCCCCAGTCATCCATCACCCGTGGAAGCAGAGGAAGGTCCCGGCGAGGCGGTAAACGCGTGGGAACTCCGCTCGGGCACGTATACACACTTCCTGTCCAGGGGAGGAGAGGGGAGGAGGGGGAGGAGAGGGGAGGAGAGGGGGAGGAGAGGGGGAGGAGGGGGAGGAGAGGGGGAGGAGGGGGAGGAGAGGGGGAGGAGAGGGGAGGAGGGGGAGGAGAGGGGAGGGGAGGGGAGGAGAGGGGGAGTTAATCTGCGGTTCACACCAGATAACGCCGTTTAGGGACGGGCAGGTAGACATGTTTATACCTGTGGGCTCACACCAGGGCGACCCACGCCGCTAAATCTCCGGGTCCAGCGTCTCGGCGCTATCCGAGGGGGTCCTTTGATGTCCGAGATTAACGCCGCGAGAATAAGAATTCATCTTATTTATCTTATTTATCTTATTTGGTTCGCCAAGATGTCCCGTGTGTGTGTGTGTGTGTGTGTGTGTGTGTGTGTGTGTGTGTGTGTGTGTGTGTGTGTGTGTGTGTGTGTGTGTGTGTGTGTGCGTTCCTTTCCATTTGTTCTGTAAGATAACAGACCCCAGGGATCATGTGTGCATTAACGTCATCCTACCGCATCTTAAATCTCTAAATATGGTTTAGGTATTTAATAAAAATGCTAAACACGAATGCGTATGACATGTGTCCATGTCATCTGCCCGTGGTTGTGGTTCGTACCGTTCTGTTGCTATCGGGTCTCTCTTGCCTCACAATGAATTGATTGATAGAATTACGTTATATTACATCACATTACATTACATTACATTTCAGTCATTTAGCAGACCCTTTTTGTTCAAAAGTTGTTCACGTACAATAAGGTCATTCAGGTAGGCGTAGAGAACTACTGGTCACCAGGAGTCAGAAGTGCATTTCCTTCCTAACAAGCCTCCAAGAGCAGAACCAGTGCTCAGGTAGAAGTTCAAGAAGTCCGCTAACAATAGCGCTGACAATTGGCTAACAATAGAGCTACCAACCAAACAATAGAGCTCACCAGACCCAAGAGGAAGGGTCAGGGAAGTGTTTCCTGAAGAGGTGGGTTTGTAGCCTGCGCAGTCACAGACTAGCATTGATTGGTTCTAACCCCTCCCCTCTCCTCAACCCTCACCCCCTGCCCTCACCCTCACCCCTTCCTCTCCGTCAGAGGGTTCTTTCTCCCATGTGTCGCGGCGGCAAAGGCGGGTGTTCTGGTCAGCTGTTCGCCTCTAAACGCCGCCTCCACGTCCTCCACCACCGTCACCCACACTTCTGTCTGCGGCCGTGTCTCCCACTCGACCACCGCCTTCGCCTTGACCTCCCAAACAAACCTCCCCCCCTCAACCCCACCTCCCCCGGGCTCCTAACACCTCGACACGCCGGGGTTTACGCCGGGCGAGATATCCGATATTTATACGAAGAGTTCGGGTTTCACGGGCCGCGCAGGAATGGCTGGCCCGAAACGGCGTGGGCGTCGGACGAGATGGCGAATCAAAGGCTCGTCGGTCATTCAGTCACCGGCCGGTTAATTATAGTGATGCGCGCGCGCGTGTGTGTGTGTTGTCCCCCCCATGTCTAGCTTGCTTAGGGTATCGCCTGTGGCTTGGCGTCCGTTTCTGTGGTGGGGGTGGGGGTAGGGGGGGAGCAGCTGCGTTGATAGGCGGTGAAACACGACAAGGAGTTTGTTCAAAGGAAGGAAACTCCCCGTGGCGTCCGGAGGCCGGGGGCTGTGACAGGTGACACCCTACTACTACTACTACTACTACTAGTGCTGGCCTGCTAACCCACTGGCTAAGTGACAGTTATGAATCCCAGAATAATTGTTTTATGGCTTGGTACTCAACTTTTGATGTTTTTTTTCGGTTCAAGGAAGTTGTGAACTATGACTATAGCCCGTCGTCCTAATTCTTTTGAACGTCATCCCAAATGAAAAATGATCCGGTCTGTTTTTCTTCCTCCTGAAAGCCAAATGTTTGTAGATAGCCGTTGGTTGGAATCTCCCCTGGCTGTACTCACCCAACCTTCCCCTCCTCCCCCCCCCCTCCCGTCTCCCCTGTCTCACTCTCTCCCCCCTCTCCCCGTCTCCTCTCTCACTATACCTCCTCCCTCCCTCTCTCTGTCACTATACCTCCTCCCTCCATCTCTCTCTCCCTCCTCTCTCTCTCTCTCTCTAACTCCCTCTCTATCTCTCTTTCCTTCCTATTATCTCTCCCTGTCACCCTCCCTCTGTCTCCT